>ML677332.1:17207380-17259665 GCA_007922305.1 Dermatemys mawii | reverse complement strand
CGTGCCGCGGCTGCAGCCCTGGGAGCCACGTGCCGCGGCTGCAGCCCCAGGAGCCAGGCGCCGCAGCTGAGACCTGGCCCCGGGAGCTGGGCCCTGCATGCCGCGGCTGAGACCCGGCTCCGGGAGCCAGGTGCCATGTGCCACGACCCCTGAGTTAGGGAACATGCTCATTTAAAGTTGTGCAATGCTCCCTTCTAATGTCTTTTGGCAGCCACCTGCTTTGTCCACTGCTTGAAGGAAGAGCAGCCCTTTGCAGATAGGGGGGCTGCTGGTCCACCCTGGTTCCAAGCACCCACCAGCTATCAGCTCCCCACTCCCCTGAGCTCTCTGTGCAGCAGCTGCCCAGCAGGCTATCAATTGCCGGCAGTTCAGCTGTCCCTTCTGCCTTCTGCCTTGGAGCTGCTCCCCGAAACTCCTGCTTGCTGTGCGGAGGGAGGAAGGGGAGGAAGAGAAGGTCTAATGTCAGGGTGTTCCCCTCCTCCCTGCTCCTGCACCCCGCTTACCCCATTTTCCATAGAGCAGGGAGGACACACGATGGGGCTCAGGACCGAGGGAGCTTGCTGGCAGCAGCTGGTCTCAGCAAGCTGATCTAATTAACAAGGCAGTGAACTTAAGAGCAGGGTCAGCATACTTAAAGGAGAAATGCACATCTCTCTCTCTCTCACACACACACACACACACACACACACACACACACGATGTGTGTCTCTGTCTCTGCCCTCCCACCATTCCTGCTGCCTTGTAGAGTGTGAGAGTTAATGCTTGAGGGCTCAGCCAATTGCTAGTTCATCATTTAGCAGTAAGATATTCCCTGGTAAATATCCCACCCTCTAACTCCTCCACCTCAACCAAGCTTCACAATCATCATCACTGTGTACCAGTATTAAATTGTGTGTTTAAAACTTGTATTGTGTGTGTGTCTGTCTATCTATCTGTCTATCTAATATAGTGGTGTGTGTGTGTATATATATATATGTGTGTGTGTAGATATATATATATGTGTGTGTAGATACATATACATATATATATATATATATATATATATGTGTGTGTGTGTGTGTATATATATACGTGTGTGTGTGTGTATATATATATATATATATAATATATATATAAAAAAATAGTGTCTTGGAACCTAACCCCCTCATTTACATGAATTCTATGGGGAAATTGGATTTGCTTAATATCATTTCGCTTTAAGTTGCATTTTTCAGAAACATAACTACAACGTTAAGTGAGGAGTTCCTTTAATATATATATATATATATATATATATATATAGCATAGGAAGGGTAAATACTGCAAAGCAATGATCACCAAATCACTAAACACTCAGGAGCATAGACTATTTTTATTGGTCTCCCAGGCTGTCCATTTTCTGTTGCTTAGTCTATGCACCTGTCATTTAAAGATAGGAAAACAGGCATGTTGTTCTAGTCATGGTCAATTTTAAAATGGACTCAGGAAACAAAAACATCAGAAATTATTCTATTGACTGGGGTGATATCAGCAATATTGCCAATATAACTTTAAGGAAATTCAGAAGTCACCAAAAAGATTCATTATATGGTCCTGCAAGTTGAAAAAGGGACTACAGAAATTTATTTTATCCATCTTACATTTGATCATGGTTGCTCAAAACCACCAGCAGCTGCAGTTACAAGATGAACAGCGCATGAGCTCATAATGTGTGCAGTCAGAATGGGAAGCAGAATGCCTGATGCAAACATTATTAGTTACTTACCATATAGAAATGAAAACATCCGAAGGCACTTGCCGCATTTAAAGAGGATCAAAACTTGTTTTCAGAACTTCACTGCCCTGTGTTGCTGTTCTTTGGTCACTCATAAAGGCAACTGCAAAATGGGTGGGAAATAAAATAAGAAATATAAACAAGAATTGGCATGGGCTATGTGAATTATGGATGGAAAGGCAGGCTTATGAAATGTGGGAAAAAATAAAATCAGTTTATCTGCTGAGGTTTAAACACCAATTATATATTTATGCCAGACATAGCATATGAAAGCAGATCAAAGTAGCAGGGTATTAAACAAACTCAGCACTTTTTACTCAATTTTAACCAGTCATGTTGAATCCAAGTGTACAAAGAGATTTATCATGAGGTAATTATGCCTTAACTATACATTTTACTTTTTGATCTAGGAAAAAATACTATGCTTTGGTTTTAAGTATTAGAGGCTGGCTTCCCCCAACTATCCACAACTCTGTGTTCTATTCAGAATGTGTGAATTCTACAAAAGAGATTACTTTAAGAAGCACAAACTAGATATTTTTCTCTACATCTAATTGTGCAAATATCTAATCCAAGAGGCTGCCTACTTCATGCTATTTGTTAAATTAATGCAGTTTCAAGAAGCCGAATACAAAGTTATTTTTTATAAATCAGATTGAGAACATGAAATCCACATAAGTAATGTTTTTAGCCCTAAAATTCCAATGGGAGAGTGGGGAATAGAAGCAGAAATGGTACAGGAGAGTCCTTAGATTACTGTTTGCAGAAATGGAGAATAATGCAGAAAATATTGTGCTAACTTATAAATCAATGGTGTGCCCTCACCTGCAACACCATGGTCGGTTCTGCTCACCTCATCTCAAAATGAAGATAGCAGATATAAATGGGTTTGGAGAAGTGTGACAATGATTAAAAGCCTGGAAAAACACTCATGTGGATTGTTTACCTTGGAGCGAAGATGACTTAAAGGGGACATAAGGAAGGTGTACAAAAAAAATTAATGGTGTAGAGAAAGTCGTTAAGGAACTTCTATTCACCTTGTCTCAGTACAAGAATCATGGAACATTCAATGAAGTTGCAAGTGAACTCAAAACTGCTAAAAGGAAATACTTATTGCACACAATATTCTCTGTAGAACTCATTGTCACAAGATATCAATAAGGCCAGAGCGTCACATGACTGAAAAAAGACTGGACATGTATATTGAGAATGAGACCATCTAGAGTTATTATAACAAATATTATAAAAGCCATGCATTTTGGAAGACAGAAACCCTCATGTTTCATGATGTTAAGCCAATCGTGGGTTAGAAAAAAATTTCCTTGTGGGCAGGTCATCCTAAATTTGCTTTCCTTCACCATCCTCAGAAGCAGCTGGCACAGGCCCCTGTCAAGACATGATATTGGACTAGATGGACTACTTACTTGTTATAGCCATGTCTGTGTTCTTTCTTTCCCTTAAGAGTAAAATTTTCTAAAGGAGACTCTTTTATATGTTGTCTCTAAGTTTTGGATGTGCAGCTTTGGGCACCAGGAGTATGATTTTAAGATGTGCTGAGTGCCCATTGCTTGCTGTGAGATATAGATGTTTGGGACCATATGACTAAATGTGGGGTGATTCCATTTTTGGATGCCAAGATTAGAGGCCACGTTTGAAAATTTGGGCCTAAGTTAGTCCTTATGTGTGTGCCTGAGATGTGATATATATACCATGTGAGATATTACGTAGCTGATCACCCATAGCTGAAAACTGCCGGGTTGTAGTGCAGCCAGAACTGAATCTCTATTGATTCTAAGTATGATTGCATTTATGATGCAGCCTTTACTTTGAAGCAAGTGAACAGCTTTTGTTGCAAATATTTTAGCTGGCTTCCGGTCTCCCATTATCTGGGTTGCATGGGGATGTGGTTGGAGAGAGGAGCTGGGGGCATGCAACTTGAAACAGTATTCTTTTACTATGTGATGCTGCCGGTCTCCATCCCCCAAGGAGGCAGGCGCTGCTGAGAGAAAGCTCAAACTGCATTAAAGTTTGCTAGCTGTTTATACAATGTTGTCATGCCTCATTGCTGTCCCTCATGCTGCTGTTAAATAAGGTACATACAGGCTTCAGGTTCCCTAAAAAGTAACAAAAAGCAACCTTATCTTAAAGACAATAGACCCTTAACAAACACCAAACAAATCTCAAGAGCTAGTAAGCTGAAAATGCTAAGAAATACAAATAACAGAGCTAAAAAGGAAAGCATAATAAATAAGTGTAACAATGGGAAGGCCCTCGAGTCTCATGGACTAGGGCTCTTAGGTACTAGAGTAAATATAAAATACTACTACTACTACTTTGCTATCTTGTTAATGATGAATACCATTAAGATTTAACCTGGATTTTCATATTATTTGTAACACTCTTTCTTTGCTTACCACATAATGACTCTTTATCTGCTGTGAAGGCATACTGCTCAGCTGCATTCGTGGGCCTATTATATGGACTATATAATATAGATTTATATGACCCTTTACAGACTGGATAGTCTTTGCCCCAAAGAGCTTGCAGTCTACCTTAAGATGAGAGGAACCAGTGATGACAACACCACATGGAGAGATTTGATAAAACAGGAAGTACAAAGGTGAAGGCTGTGTGGTTAAGCAGTCACTTGGAACGGTAGTGCATGCCACTTGATAGAACAGATTTTAAAATTAAATTTAAATATATACTACATTTAAGGCTAGAGTTTACATCCATACAACCACTATTTTAATATGAAAATAAGGATTTATATATGGAAACTTGGGCAATTGTGACTTTTAAAATATAGGTAGATGCATGTAGTTACTCATTTGTTTGCATAAGTGCAGGTTTTCCTGGACAGCACAAGACACAGTTATAGGTACATATGTTCTCACTTATGGTGATATAGCATTGATATGATTACTGCTAGTGTCTTAACCTGTCAAGTTTGTTTTGGTCCTATTAGTGCTGCTGCTAATCACAGTAAAATTGTATTGAAAGTTTTCTTCTGTTATCATTGTAAAGCTGCTTCAAAGGAAGCTAGCATGCATCAGTGAAATCATAAGCAGAACTTCAGTGACTTGCCCCAGTGCTAATAGAGGCTATGAATTTGATTGGCTCCACTAAATCAGTGCAAAGAAGGATAGACAAAAAATTGTGTGTAAAATCCTGTACAGTATAAACAATAAATTAAAGATGGTTATATGATTGTGATAATGACTTCCACAAGACTGGTACAGATAAATCAAACAAAGAGATAACAGCACAAAAAATAAAAATAAAAAATAGAGCAGTAAATACTGAGGACATTTGAGAGACTCATGAATATTTATATAGTAGCTAAAAGCAACTGCAGGCATAGAAAATTAATTCTTTTTTGAAAAGAACAATTATCAATGAAATTGTAAAATGGATGCTTATATACACATGGTAACAAGAGCTAAGAAATGACTTTGACAAATTGAGGCTTGGTGTATTCTGCAGCAAAGCTCTGCATTGTGAATCAGATGACAAGGCTAAGAAAATACATGAATCATATGGCAATCCTTGAAAAGATGTCAGAGGCCCAATCATTCAATTGCAAATGTGAAGAGTTTTTTCCTATACTATTCATACAGAAATCAGCACTAGGGGTTTATTCTATGGAAGGAAACATATCTTGGTGTTTGGCTGTATTGGAAATGGCACATGGCAAAATCAACAGCATTTTCCTCTCTCTGAAGTGACATGAGTGACAAACATTTTGGAACGTTATAGCAACAGTATATAAAGTTTAGTTTATAATTGCAATAGGAACTGGGACCCAGAGTACAATAGTTCTATATCAAGAGCAGCATTTATCAAATAGTTCACTTGGTACACTATATTGCTTTATTTAAATTTTATAGATATTTGAAAACATTATTTCCATGTCTGGCAAAGGTATTTTGATTGGAGTTGTAAATTTCTATTTTCTTAAGTGTATGTGCAAAAATGAATATAGTATATGTTGATGTACAACATCTGAGGATCTGAGGCTAGATCTACAAAGGGATTTGTTTCATTCACAAAGTGTGAAGCTGAATGCAGGTGAAGTTGAACAAGTGGAACTTTATTAAACCCTGTGCCCTAGTGGCTGAGTTGCTTCCAGCCTAACTCCCCAGCATTTCCTGTTGTATCACTAGTCACAATCTCTCCAGGGAATATGGGCCCTCTGACTCCAGTTCCACTGATCAGAATACATATTCCATATATTACAAACACTTTAATATAAGCATTAAAACAAATAATTCAGTGGTTCTCAAACTTTTTGTATTGGCGACCCCTTTCAAACAGCAAGCCTCTGAGTGTGACACCCACCCTTTACAAATTAAAAACATTTTAAAAAATATTTTAACACTATTTTAAATACTAAATTTATAATCGTATTGTTTAAAATGAATGCATCTTTTCCGATTGTTTTTAATTAAGATTAACACATTTTTATCGAAATATTATGAGCAGAAAAGTTACTTTTAAGAAATAGTTACTGTTTCATGTGGGGGCAAGAGCAAAGTGCTCTATTCCTTTCACATCCAATGGAGCCAGCATGTCTTTGACTGCCTTGATCTTGTTGGGATCTGCTTTCAGTCCCTTTGCTCTGAGCAGATGTTCAGTGTATGTCCCCATGTGCTGCTTGAGTCCCATTTTTTTCTGGGTTCTGTTTTAAGTTCCTGTGCCTGCATCACTGTAGAAAAGTTTGTAGTTTTCTGTCATGGTCTTGCTCAGGTTTTTTTAATCATTGCCTGTTTCACCTACAAGGAGGCTCTCATCTGCAATAATATTCAGCCCAGGCACTCCTTCCAGTGCATGGGTGAGCGAAACCACCCTAGTTCATGGGGCTGGACATGTGCTGCCATATGTAATGACCAAATGGTGTTGCAAAGGTGGTCAGCATGGTGCACTCTTTATCTAGGCCTATGTGCCCAAACCTGGTCCTCACATCACAGATCAGAAAGATTCTGGCTTTCGAGATTCCTAGCAAGATGTTAATGGTGGGCAGAGGATGGTGGGATCTTTTCAGTACCCTGTTCAGGGGCTTTGTTTCTGTGCAGATGCATACTTTCTTACCTCACCCATGCTGCCTACCCAAGCTGGACTGGCCTCTACAAGTGCTATGACATCCCTGGTCCACAGGCTTTCCAGCGTCATGTGTGCTGGATTATATAATGCCAGTGAAATTTTCCTTTGTGGGAACCACAGGTTCCACTGTGGGGTCTACTTCAAGTTGAATTGTTACTTTGAGGCACCTTTCACTTTTGAAAACATCCCCATATGCTTTAAAAATTGTCCCTATTGCTCATGGGACTCCCTTTTTGGTTCTTGCACTGCAGCTATAAAACTCTGATGGTGCACCCAGATCAGATCCATGGCCTAGGTGTCTGTAATTCTCTCAGAGATGTCTCTTGTGCTTACCATCTACAGTAAGCATTCACCTTGCAGAAGATGCTTTTTATTCGATTGAAATTGCACAGGGCACTTCTCCATTAACACTTTTGCGTGCCCGGAGGTTGGTGATGTTCCTTTACTATCTTGACAAGCATGAACTTGGTATGCTTTCAGAGTCAAGATGTCATCACTACTGTCTGATTGTGCACCCCTCCTCTTGTACAAGTCTGAATGAATCTTTCTGGGACCTTCCTCTGCTTTTTCACACACTTCTAAAATAGTTCAACTTGCCACATTCCTTCAATGCTGTGCTAGCAGGGCACTTCTTTTCTCACTCATATACTGGTCCTACAGTAACTGCAACTTACTAAGGGTATGCAACTCTGACCACCTGCTCTCCTTAGCTGTTGTCTCACTGGGTGCATTTCTAAGGGTGTGGGGCCTTCTGGAGCTTTCATTCTTTCTCTTGAGGCCTCTGATGCACACCCCAGGTGTAAGCATCTGTCTAATGTGGGATACCTTCTCAGAGCAGCTACTCCTGCAGGTGGTAATCCCAGGTACCACAGACTATCCGGTCCCAAACTAAGAAGTCTGTCAGGTCTCCAGTGAATTCAGAATGGCACAGATCCCCTTGCTTTGTTCCCCAATAAGGTAAAATAACAGCTTTACTTTTCTGCTGTCGTCATCCTGTGGCCAGGTCTGTGTACAGCTCAAACACCTCCTTCCACTGGGTTTATAGCTAGGCTAGGTTTGTCTCTGTAAAATCCAGGGCTCCAGGGGCTTTAGACCAAGTTCCGTGGCTCATACTGCCAGCTATGGTATAGCAGAGAATTTGCAACTCGGATGCTGCCACCATGTTTAATGCATAAAGCGTGATACTTAGCGTAGGTTAAGTTGATCAAATGGTGCTTTATTAAACCCTAGACACTGCTCTGTCCCTATGGCTGTGTTGTTTACAGGTTAACTCCTCACATTCTGTTTCTCTGTTGTTTCATCTATCACAGTCCCTTTGGGAACATGGGCCCTCTGACTTCAGTTCCACTGACCATGATGCAGGATTTAGGCAGCTAAAGATGTAGATCTGTACTTAGTGGGATTTACAAAAGTAGTTAACAGTGTTGGGCATCTAACTCCCATTGAAAGCTAACAGTAGTTTGGTGCCTAGCTTTCTTAGATTTGTAAAATTCCTTTAGACCCCTAACTCCCTCTGTAAATCTGGTCCTTGACCCATAATATGGTGGTGACCAAAGCTTATAGGTGAAGCTAATTTTAGAAATAAAAACACTGCACAATATAATGGACTCTACTGAATGGGATATACTTTGTCGCACGTTTTATACTTTCTAGTTTAAATATACTCTTGTGCAAGATTGAATCAGTGCAGCAAATGACTATCTCCCACAGATTTCCACATGCATACAATTAATTAGAAATGGGGTGCGCACAGTGGTGTCTTGTGTTTGTACTTGCATTTCTCTGGCATTTGTAATATCTCAGGGAGTCATTGATGGGGTTGATATAATGAGAATCAGTATTTCACAGTATTTTAGTTCATAGCTGGAGGAAATGCCACAAGAAGGTCAGAGCTCACTTTATTTTTGGAAAAGCATTAATAGAAATAAACACACACGTGAAACCCTGCACACCATCCCTGTTGCTCATGGCTATTAATGCCACTGGTTTGGGCACATTATATGCATTTTTCCTAGAAGATGGCCCTGGGAATTAGGAGTAAATTTCTGTTACTGATAAAAACTGGGATCCGATGCACAGCAGGATTATTAGCAGTGTAGAATTAGACACTAATTATATAAATTCAAAGTATGCCAATGCTCTTGAGATCCTTCAGTACATATTGTTTTACCAACATAAATTTACCAACATGTCATTAGATACACTCATTTTCTACTGTACGTTTCACAGTATGAATCAGTTTTGCATGAGTATATTTACATTAGGTACAAACTTATGATATAAAATTGCATCTTTATGCAGTGCTTGTGCATTATATTGTGCCTTTTTTTCATTTTGCCCTTTAGTAGCCATGGTATTTTAGTTCCTGAGTGGAGGAAATATTAAGAGAATGGTAGATGGCTTGTCGTTTTGGCTTCATCAATAGCTCTCAGAGGCATTAAAAAAGCCAGTGACAACTTTAAATGCAAGTAGAAATGCCAAGATATTTATCCAGATTTACCTGCATGGCTGTACGTAAAAGGGCACCGTAGGCCAGAAGCTTACAGGAGTATCCTGTGTGACTTGATAAAAGAGGGAGTAGGAAATATACTTTTGAGTATTAGGTTTTAAGACACTTTTAAAAAAATCCTTTCAGAACTATGAAGCGAGCTGCTACAACATAATTAAATATGATGCAGCACTCATTCTGTATTGTGACTGAATATAGAACATGTGATTTTTGCTTTCTGTTCAAATGGCTGGGCATGTAGAAATTGAGTTTTGGTATTAAGTGAACTTATGAAAACCTTTCTAGCTAAAAAAAATGAAGCTATTGGCTGCAACGGTGCACAAATGAAAATGGTCCCAAAAACATTGCACGTTGACATTTTTACTTCTAGGTATTGTGAACTTAACGGCTCCATTTATGGTGTCCTTAAGGAAATATATTTGTATTAGGCCTTATCTTAGAGCCTTCAGAGAAAGTAAATAGACAAAGTATACTCAATCACTTTCCTGAACAAAATGGTCCAAAGTACCAGCATCACTACATGAAATTAAAAAAAATTTCTGAGGTGAAATCTAAAATTAGGTGAATGTTACCTGGGTTTCAATTCTGTTACAAGCGCAGAACTTGGCCTTGGGTCTGTGTAGTGGGGTGGCTGCCCCATTCCAAGAAAACAGGGGTTAAAACAGCCAAACTAGGCTGATTGGGGAAGCAGCCACAGCTGTGACCAGCTCAATCAGAGCCCAGATGGCCTTTATAAGAGGGCTGGGGGACCAGGAGCTGGAGGAGTCTCACTCTAGTCCTGGAAAGAGAAGGACCTAGCTGCCTGGGAGCAAGGTACCTGAGGCAGAACAGTGCTGGGGAAGGGCAAAAGGAGCTGAGGAGTTCTAGTCTGGTAAACCCCCAGGCTGCAGGCCTTGTGGAAGGCCTACAAAGGGTCCTGGTGCTGCAGAGGGGCAGCCTGGAGATAGGCAAAGGCAGCAGGTCCTACCCCCTTGCCAATGATGAGTGGCCATTATGGACTGCAGTCTGCCCCAGTGAATGGGGCTAGATGACGACTGGCAGTAGCCACAGAGGCAAGGTGGGTTTAGAGGTTTGAGGGTTCCCCTGGAAGGGGAGACCCAGAGCATGGGGGTACTGCTGGAGCAGAACCCCAAAGTTAAAGTGCACCAGAGTCCAGAAGGGACAGGGGGCCTGAGGCAGGTGATACATTGGCCAGCAGGGGGCGCTCCAAGGCTGAGAAGAGCTAATTCCCAGACGCCCAGCAGGAGGTGTCACACCAGTGAGTCATCGGCATCGCTACAGCCATCAAAAAAGTTCATGAAGTTTTTCATACCTTTTGATAAACATGCCCCAATGTTGAAGTGAATCTGTGCAAGTTTATAAACCTGGATCTAAACTGAATGAAACTTCTGGTTTAAACCCAAACTAGGAAAAATATACTCCTACCCCCTCTCCATGCAAATGACATAACCTGAAATCAAGGAGGAAGTGGGGAAGTTTGGGCTGACATGTCTGAATGGAAACCACATGTCTACCTACAGTGTATTTCTGACAAGACTCTGAAAATGTCATAAGCTTCTACTCAGCAATGAGGAACAAAGCAAACCTTCACCTTACCCAAATGAAAAGCAAAATTGCCCAGATGTATTTAAATTAAAAAGAATGAAATTGCTTTTGGAAAATTAATTTCAAGATAGGAGTAAATTGCTTAAATTCAGTTTGCTCTTTACTGTCACAAGGGTCCACATTCTATACAGATGCAAAGTTAAGAATTCAGTATTTCAAGAACCAATATTATAGGGAAAACAAAGTAGATAAGAAAATCTTTTAATGAGCAATCTTATTTGCTGAGATGTATTGCTATTATTCAGACATGTAGGAAGAGATGTCTTTTGTTAAAATAAAACTAGCCATAAGGCACCTACCAGACACAACACAATATACTTGCCAAGGTTTCAGAAAGAAAATAAGGGCAACTTATAGTATTGAAGTGAGCTTAGGTCTGCTGATGGGGCATAGCCCCTTCTCCATTGAAAGCCAGAAAAAAATTAATTTTAGTGTGTGCTAAAACAGTCAAACCATTCTTAGATTTAAAACCAGATGTAAAGCCAACTGTCCATTAAAAATGATTTGTGGTATCTGCTATGCTTTCTCCCCCTGCACTTGTTTTCCACCTTTGCTGCTGTCTTGCTGCAACTTTCCTTCAAACTTTTTCATTCTTTTCCCCCTTTTGACTAGGTATTCTTATAATTATTCATCCTTTTCTCAAAATCTTGTATTTATAATTTTTACTCATTTTTCTCTCCTCTATCCTCTCTGTCCCAGTTTCTCTCCACTATCCAATACTACCCTATTTGATTCTTTCTCCCTTCCATTTCTTCCCTTGTTCCCTGTAATCCTTTTGGGGTGAGGTCACTGTGTAGTTCCTGCTATCCACCTGCGTGGGTACGCTGAGAGTTTTTGGCCATTTATCCAAACATAGCTGAATTGGTAGCTCAGTGTAATGAGAAGAGCATTACTTAAGAAACGCTGAAGGGTGTCATTACATCCCAGAATATTTCTAGGTTAGCTAGAAATTGGGAGCAAGTGGCATTATTTACTCAATCTGCTCAGGAAACTTGTCAATTATTAGTGTGGATCTTCCTCCACTGGCTCATTTGGGCTGCCTACAAATATTTAAGTAGGCAGGGGAGTATAAAGAAATATCAAGGTTTAATTCATCCAAATTACAGTGTCTGTACAGCACTGTGAGGCAATGTGAGCTAAAAAGTGTATGGAAATAGTGTATGGAAATAATGCAGTTTGAACTGAGAATCTTAGGATTGAAAGAAATGGCCAGTACTGCTTGTGCTTCCATGTGCAAAGAAAAGGAAATTTTTATGAGGTAACATTGCAGACAGATGCCTTGTTGGCTGCTGCAGTGAACAGCTGAACTGATTAATGAAAGAGAATCTGGAAAGTATGGGCCAAAGAGCTTCCCAAATAACAGCTAGGCTGCTGCTCTGCCTTCCCTATCATTTCAGCTGACTCCTGTACTCTATTGGGTATATGTTTTATGTATGGCTTGGTTATAAATAGAGTAAGACCAGAACTGAGACACAGCATGGCTTTGCTATTATGAGGAGTCTGACTTCCAGATGCCCTGAAGCATGGGAGGAGTGATTAATGCCTTAGTCCTTCACCTTTCAGTCCCATCAGTTATGGTACAAGCACTTCTGACTTAGGTGATGCCCTGAATCTTTGCTATGTATTGTGTAGTTCGTCATCATCATCTTACACTAAAGGAAAATAAAATGTGTAAAAGTCACATCTTGTCAGTTTTGCTGGTCTTTAAAGGCCTATTTTTATCTGAGTCAGGAAAGCTTAGTTACATGATATCTATTCTTGGTTGTCTTTATAACATGGCTCCATACTGTAGCATAGATAGGGACTTAAGTGTTCTCTTGCTGTGCTAAAACCAGGGACATGACAAGAGTGCTATTTACGGTGGAAAACATAAGTGTTGGAACTAGGTTTCCTGACTCAACTGTAATAGCCTGGCAATTGGTGCCCATTTATACTATAGAAAAATGACATATTTTTATTTTAAGGACTTTGTGGCGAATTCCCCCTCATCACCTAATTTGGGGAGAGAGAGATTTTATTGTCCAGTAAAGCTCGCTGAATGTTGTTCAAATGAATTATTTGGCACACATTGATAGCTACTGAATAATTTATTTGATTGATAAATGGTATGATTGTTGAAAAATGGATTTGAATATTTCTTTTCGATATTCAGCTGCTTGTCATATCTTTGTTTTCCTAGCTACATTCCTGGTCAAAAAGGACAGGCCAGTCTGTCCTAGTAAATGTTGTGGCTCAAATGATGAAGATGCTGTAATAGTGCTTCCTTAATCTTTTGTGTACACAGACTTGGAATCTAAGCTTGGTATTAGTTGAATTCAGATTGCTTAAATATAAATTGGAATTGGAAATGTAAAAATAAATACTGTAATTAGAAAAGAGCTAAAGGACCTGATTAGTTATTTCATGAACTGAATTATTTTCTATTGTTTTTCATGAATACTTAACTGGTTATCCCCAGAGGATTTATACATAACATTAAAAATGAAGTTTTCAATCTTCATCTGATTGCATTTGATTTATTAAAAAGTTTATATTTTGAATATTGTAAAGCTCATCACTCAAACTCATTCTTGGCCTAGCTGAGTGTCCTGAATACTTATATATTACCTTAAAGGCTAAAATGTGAAAGAACATGCCTAAACAAGCAGACACTTTAATTTATAAAAAAAATAAAATAAAATACTTAGGAATGAAAAAGTGATGGGGCACTTTACAACACTAACTATTTTTATTTAAACTATTTTTAAAAAATCACATTTAATTTTTCCCCTTCCAGGCTCCTTTAAAACAAAGTTGGAGTTACTCTATAATTTTACAGTAGTAATACACTTACTATGTCTATAGTACTTTACAGTTGTATGTATGAATGAAAACCTGATTTCTTATGCTCACTTACCCCACCAGTCCACTGAGCATATCCCACTCTGTGAACATGATGTGGGCAGCTCTGCTGATGTTTTGTGTGTGCTGAAGGACCCTGGCAGAAAGGTCTGGCAATGTACTTTTCAAATGCCAGTGTTTTTTTCCTCCTTTTTGACTTTGGGGATAATTCTCTTCTATTCCCACTCCCTTATAACTGGCTAGGGACTCACTTGTGATAGCTGGGAGTGGGCATACATTGGGAATTCTGCCCCACACCTACACTTCTTGTTCTTATTCTTCTCTTCGGTAGCTGTACCCATCACCTATAGGACCTGCTGATAGATTGTACTCACTGGGGTATAAGACTGTATAAGCAAGTCAGCCTTCTCACTTGCCTCTTAAAGATTGTGTGTGTTCCCACGCTGGTGAAAACCCTGCTGAAAGGTCTCATAGACTCGCCAAATATGGCTGACAATGTAAGGAACATGCTAGGTAAGAGAGATGACTTCCCCACCATGAGAGCTGCTCTTTCCCCGCGAGTTCTGTGCCCATTGTATGTTCTTGTAATAGGGCCTCAGTCGCCTTGGATTCAGCATTTCCTGTAATGTGTTGGAGCCATCCATGATGAATCATGTATGATGCTAACTTTTAGTCACTGTCATTTTACTAAACAGAAGTAAGATACAGATGATATTCCATGGATCTGGTCTCCACCTGGGAAATGATCTATTTCTACCCTGTTTTCTCATGCTTACCTGGTTCCCCTCTCTCAGTGGGACTGAAGGACTTGGGCTGCTTGTAACCATCCCTGTCCATAGCAGCATGATTCAGTCCCTTTGGCTGCCATACTGTGGCCATCAAAAGTACATAACCTTTGCAGTTTGGGTATGAGTAAGGGCCTTCCAGGTAGCTTACAAAGGACAAATAAGACACATGCTTCTAGGAAAGCATAATGTGACAGCAATATTTCCCCAGCTTATAGGAGGCTGTATATTTGTCAGTAAATCTTTAAATTGAGTTTGGATGCCTTTCCAAAGGAGATGCTACAGCTTGACCACAAGTTATTGGGTTTGACAATGTTCACTTGTATATGAGGGAACAATAATTCCTTCCACTGCAGGAATAACTGTGGGTGACATTTTAAGGCCTGTATTATGTAGGAAGTTCAACTAGATGATCATGGTAATACTTCTTTCTTCTTTAAATGTATGAATACCAAAATAGGATGAACCCCCCTTTCCTGATCTGCCACATTACTTCCAATGGGAACCCTTTATCCCCAAAAGATAATGTTCAAACATAGTTTCCACCTGATACTTAGGCACTCTCATCATAGTGGGGTGAGGAGGGGTAGGTGAAATGCTAGCATTCAGGCATTTAGCTCTTATTGGCCCTGCAGTTACGGTGGTGGCAAAATCTAAAAAGGGAACTTGAGGAAGAGGTGCAAACAGAAATAATTCTTTCCACATGGAAAACCTCACCATAACAAATATTGCCCTCTTGATGGAGACCGCCCACCTCTTGTTACCTGTTGTAACAACCAAACTTCTTTCTCTCTAAAAATGCACAATTTCATCCCTCCCACTATTCCATCAACATGCAAATCTTCAGTTGCTAACTCCAGGTTACTATCCATCTCAGGTCCAGAAGTACGACAAGCAAGGAAATAACAAAACATCACTCAAGACCTATGCTTTTCCTGGCCAAGCACTATTTCTCTCTGTAGAGTTTAGAAAACAGGGCATCTTGTGTACATGGATGTTGCGTGCTCTTTGGTGCAGCATCAGCTTTTACAAATGTTCCTAAAGAGAAATCTGCTCGCTGTGTGGCTGTTCCTTGTCTCTAATCTCCCAGCTTGACAGCCTTGAAGCCCTAGCTTCATATGGAGAAGCTCAGGTAGGCCTTGGACAACAGAGTATAATATCTGAGCCCAAGAGATTAATTATATTTTGAGTTTTTTATTTTTCTTTAAAGTTTGAAGATGATCCAATTTTTTTATGTTGACTTGGTTTTGGACTTTTAGAAAAAGATTCTTTAAACACAACAATTCCTATTTCTGATATAAATCTTGTACATTCGTTATAGAGTTTTGGAACATGCTTTATGAATTCCTAGTTTAATAGCTGAATTGTGTATCCAGATTTTATATCAAACCCCAAAGGTGCTTAATGTATCCCAAGCTGCATCTCAAAGTGGATCAGACATGACTTCCAAATCATATTATCTGTAGTAACTGCCTCTTAGAATTTATCAGCTGTAAACCTATGAACGTTTTCTGATAAATCGCCAGTTTCAGTTCAGTTTTTCATATGATAGTTACTAATAGTGTTGGAAAAGGAACTAGATTTAGGTCAGATGTAAAAATCCAATGTAATCCTCCTGTTAGTTGTCCAAATTAACACAGCATGTCCTTCCTTTGACAACTCTAAATATGCATAGATAAAAACGAGGCCACACATCTTCCAGGCTTGCCTAAACTGCTAGAAATGAGTTTTTATATATTGATCTCACAGAAAGGAGTTTAGTGTACTGAATAATTATTTCAGGATATATATGTATATGAAGGCATACTGAATGACGCCTTCCTCTTAACACCTAGAAAATAATGATTTTAAAGAGTTGAGGTGGTAAATCTGCTTGGATATTTGTGAAAAAGTACAGGCCAGGCAAGGATGTATGAAGTATATCTGTAAAGCAATATGTACACCACAGGGTATGTTTTTTGAAGTGAATCTTTGCTAGACGTATTGCAGAACTCAATATATTCTTAGCTTTAAATGCGTAGCTTTGAGCTGTGGTCAAGGGACAACCTTTCCTCTGAAAGTTAACATACACCATGGAAATGATGAGGTCGAGCACTTCAAGCAAATCAGTCAGTGAAACTTCTAAATAAATGTAACACCATATTCAGGACAAAAATCACTTAACAGCATGAAATGTCCAGAATACCATTATTTCTCATGTGCTGCTCCATTTCAGTCTGACCATTTTCCCTTAACCCCAACAGTAATTCATTCTCTTTGGCCTAAATAAATAAAAGGAGAATAATAGAACTTTTTAAAGATTACAAAAAATTCCCAACTCCTTTTGTCTTAGTTTTGCTTCTCGGTCATTTAAAAAAACAAAACCAAAAACTTTTCAAGAAAAAAAGTACAACAAATAAATTTATAGAGTAGTTAGTGAGACAGTTAAATGAATACAAAAATCATAACAAATTAAACAAATTAGTACAAAAATTATCAACATCAGGACATTGGGATATACACATGTATCTTTTTTCCCCCTCTTTCTGGAATAAGAGTTGACAAATCACAGGATAGAGAATGGGATTAGTGTGCACTTCTTATAGATGTCATCTGCAAAATGCTTTTTCAGTAAAAACATAAATCTGGAAAGCCATGCTATATCACATGCATCAGTATGACACCTATTTTTAGTGTAATTCCATATAACGTTACTTTCTCTATTAAATTTGGGTTTGACAGTTTTTTCCTCCAACTATTCTGAATATCCTAGAGGTGTTAGATTTCCAATTTTGTTACCCAATATCTTAGTGCTTTTTCTGGCAGATTTAATTCATCTTCCCATTCTAGTATACAGATTTTTGTAGAAGGGTGTATCTTGGTATTCAAATGTGTGAAAACGCCTTTGCATATGTTTCTCTTGTACTCTTGAAACTAGTAGCAAAATATTGTAGCTCTTTGTAAGCTATGTTAGCACTTTGGGCAGGAACCACCCTTTTGTTATATGTTTGTACAGTGCCTAGCTACCACAAAACAAATTAATATTATCTCTGTATAGTCCAGAACATAATCTTTAACAGATTTTACAGGATACTTATGTGTATAAAGCAGATTGCACTAACCACAGTAAATGCTAGAGATACTGCCAACCAGCAGCTGGTCTGCCCCATATCTCTAGCATTTACTATGGTTAGAGAAAACTGCTGTATGTAATATGCATTAAACACATGGGTTTCCAGTAAAATCCGGTGAAGAGTTTCTTCCAGAGGAACCATAAAAATTGGATATGATGTAATTTTGAATTTCTGCCAATTTTCTTCCCAGTCTTTCCAAAGATGAGATAAGTAATTGAGCTTCTTGATTATCTTTTATGTACAGTGTCAATGAGTACATAATCAAGCCACCCCATTTCACCCACATGTTGCCTAATTTCTCTTGTATAATTTACTTCTGTTAAAAAGTATTGTGTGTTGGTAATGGTTGCAATTTGTTTAGAAAATAGAAGTAATAATTAGATTGTTTTATTTGCTTTTTAATCCTGTATCTGTAGAAATAATTTAAAATTTCAGTTTTCCCATATGGGACTGAATACAGTCACTTTGAGTTGGTGAGTATCTGAATAGAAAGTACATATATGGATGATCCTTTTCTTTCATGGTCTCTTTATTATCCTGTGTGTGAAAGACATGCTTGCTTAGCACTTAAGGAGAGGGGGAGAAAACCTCAGAGGTACCATTCCCATTAAATATGAGAGTTTGAGTCCTACATTATCTTTGTAATTTCAATGAAACGTAAGAAGACATGCAATCTGTTGCCAGCATGCAATATGTTCAGAACTGTGATTCAAAGTAAGTAAATTAAAACACAGCTTTACTCCTAAATGCTGTCTGTGTATGGGCAATGGAAAAGTGTTGGTACTGAATAGCATTTGGTCATTTGGATACATCCACTAAATTAGATGTGGTTCATTTAACCTTATATCCTGCCATGCAGTCAAATTTCATGCGAAGGTTGGGGAGTGGAGGCAAGGATGTGGATGGATTCTTAAGCATCAATATATTATCAGAACACTGTAGTAAAGTATTTATGCCATTCTCAGTCACTTTCATCTTGTTTTGGGACTCTTTCTGACATGGATTTTTCTGTTTAACAGGGTGGTCCTGGCCTTTTAGTTTTTGTGATACAGGAAAGTGGTGGCAATCATCTCTATCTCTGAATATTCTACTATCTTTGTGATATATCTACAACTCCTCAAATTTAATTGTGAAACAATCATCTGTAATTTCAGCATTGACTTTAAAAGGGCAGTGTATCCAATTGATGATGTTACCAGCATCCATGAATCAGGTCTTTTTTTTAGCTTTGCAGCACACTGAGCTTCCATTTTTATATGCAGTGCTTTCTAGTAGCCCCCACTGCAAGTAGTTAGTAACAAATCAACTCAGTATCCCTGTCCCATGAGGATGCTTATTGGTTCTTGAAATCTGTAGTAAGAAGCTATTCAGGAGAGGGCTGAGGAAAGTTGCCAGCAGAACTTCTACAATGAAGCACAGACAAAAACAGTGTAGCCTTAATAATAATAATGTTTTCTTTATACTAATAAAGTTCCTGTTCAGTGTTAAAGAAAATGACTGATTCTTTGCCATTGTTGCATGACCTACTCTTCTTGTGAAGTATGTACATTTATTCTGAATAGCCTTACACCTCTCCGATGGAATGAAACAGCAAGCTGCACTTAAAAAATATTAAACCTTCTAGAACAGGAGTATCAGGCTTGAAATGTTCAATTTAAATGAAGTTTTGGCACAGGAAGTCACATAAAATAATATAACCAAGCTCAACAGAACAGTGCTAAAGGCCCTATTATTAACATCACAGCACTGTATGAGAGGAGCACGTGGTGATCTGCAAATAGCATCACAGTGGTAAGAAACAGTGTTGGGAAATGAAGGGCCTCACAAAGTGTAATTTTGTAGCTACATCAAACCAGTTCAAGCCTGCTATTGTTAGATCACTGTGAGATAAATGTTGAAGTTAAAACTTGCCTTCTTTGAATTACTGGGTATATAGGATGTCGTGCTTTGAATCCATTACGACTTGCAAGAGAGTCGGTGCTGCAAACTGAACTAGCAAGCAGGGTCAGATGCCCTAGACCTTTCTGAAGTAATCCTGTTTTCTAGCTACAGCATTGCTTTTGTAGGATGGATGGGGGAGGTAGAGAGAGAAGATGAAGACAATGACTCTGAACTAGTACTGTGTGAAAATCAAAATTTTTGTTTTACAGAATTACCCACAAACTTCTTTGCCATTTTGTTCAGCCTGAGTGCTGTCCTATTTCACATTATTCTGAGTGTAAAGAGACATGTCCATTGACTCCTTTCTTTTTAATTTTTTTTGAATAAATAGAGGTAGTCCTAGAAATATATTATGAGCACTTTTTTTGGGTCAGGAGTGAGGTTCTCTTTTGCCTGCCTGGTCAAAGCCAACTTATAGAGTTGGTATGTGACAAATCAAAAACTTAATTCTCCTCACCCCTTTTACACTCTTCTCCTGCCTTTGTGTATTAAGCCTCTCATATATACTTCTGACCATAAAGGCTCAATGTATCTAGAGATGGGATGTGGATAATGTTTTATGACTCAATCCAATGTGCAACTTAAGCATCTGCTTCATTTTAAGCACATAAATTGTTGGGTTTTTTTAGTAGATTAGCCTAGTCACATACTCAAGTGCTTTGCTGGATCAGGGCCTCAAAGTGCAATGCCCGAATAATGCTTCAAGCCTATTGAACAATAGACTATATTTGTGAATATATTTGCTAATAGCTTGACTTTGATTTACTGCTAGGCATAGGTGTCCTATAATTCATACTCATTCTGATTACTTAATTGGCTGTTGCTATGCATGAAAATGTCGGTGAATCCTGAAAGTACAGTGGGCTCATCATAAATTAAATTTTAGCCAGGCAGGGATCAGAAACAATACCATATGAGCAACCCTACACTATGAACAGTGCATGGTTTGGAAACAGCCCACAGTCTGAAAAGTAGTCATCCGAAAAAACTGGTGAATATTTGAGTACTGAACATTTTTGCAGCTATTGGCTCGTGAGGATTCATGAACCCTGCCCAAAAACTAAAGTGTGTTGAATTTTTCAGTTCAATGAATACTATTCAACAGACTCTAATTTTTTTTAGTGTGCTATATTTGCATGTCTCTTCTATAAATCAATAACCACTTACTTTAAGAAAATGTTTTATGTATTACATGTACTTTATATCCATCAAAGTGTTTAAAACATTGCAAATATATAGGTACAGTTCTCTTTATCCCACAAATGACAGGATACCCACTGCAAATTCTGTGACTTAGCAAGTAATGGAAGTGAAAAAGTAAGGGTAATGTAATGCAAAATGTGACTTGGTCATTATTAAAAATTATAGATTAGCTTTATTTTTTTATTATGCTTAATTATTGCTAGTACTTGTACTAGGATAGTAAATATACTGTAGTATATTTTGTGAAGGTAATGGTTATCTATACAAGATCCCACTAGAGCGTTCTGCTATGAGAAAACTGCACTTTTTGGTGTGAATTTCATAAAATGGTTGGATGAACAAAATGTAGTTTAGTGCAATTCTTCTGCACATGGCAAATATATTGGTTTTTGAGAGGTGGGTGGTAACCGAAATACCAGACTCAAACAGAAAGATCTCTACTAAGATATTGCTATAAGAGCACTCATATTGTAACCTGTTAGTCCGATGTATAACCTGTCAGAGCAAATTGCTAATAAAACAGGATTAACCCTGTGTCTGGGTTTACTCCTGTAAGACACTACACTGTGGGAGGGGAAAGAGGAGGAGGACTGAAATATGAACCCAGATACAGACCCAGTTTCTGTAGCTGGCACCTTACTCCATACTGGGCCAACGTAAAATGTTGGCTCCAAACACCCCGGAACTTTGGGGGATGAAGAAATGGGTTGGGCAACATAGGTAGTTGCAGCTGCAGACATATAGGGCTGGTCTTCACTGGGGCGGGGAGGGGAAGGATCGACTGAAGATACGCAACTTCAGCTACGTGAATAACGTAGCTGAAGTCGCCGTATCTTCAGCCGACTTACCTGCTGTCCTCATGGCGGCGGCGGTCGCGCTGGAGTTACGGAGTTGACGGGGGCGCCGCTAGCGATTGATTTCTCATGTCTTAACGAGACGTGAGAAATCGATCGCTACCCGTCAATCCGGCGGGTAGTGAAGACCTACCCATAGTATGCCACATGGGTCCTGCAAACTTAGGATAAGATTGTGCCACCCTTAGGTTGTGAGTAGCCCCATTGATTAAGGCACTCTTCAATGTGAGGGAAGTACCCTTCAATGGGAGTAAAGAAATTTGTCCCTTAAAGCTCTATTCAGTCCAAATACTTTGTGTTTCTTATTCAGAAACTGGCCTGGTTACCACATGATTTTCTAATCCTACATTTTTTTCCCTTTTGACTTCCCTTTATTGTCTCTGGCATCAGAGTTGGTTTGTGGGGTGGTTCTGCAGGTGCCTAGCCTCTAAGCAGAGCTAAGCAAACTTCTGAGACCTAGCTGTTTTTGTTGTTTTTCCTTTTAAGTGAATGAGGTACAAAAGTCTGTTTTGCATTTAGAACCTTTAGTACATTAACTCTGCTCAAATGCTGTCCTGCCAAACTTCTGTGTGGTTTAGGAATGCCAGTGCTCTTAAGCAACTGCTCATTCCCTCCACTGAAACCAATCATAAATTCTTACTTCAAAACTGCCTTTGCGTAACGTGCACAGAACAAGTCCTTGGCTTCTAAGAATAGTGCTGTAGGAAGAGTAGTGGATGGAAAGCAGCAATTTGTTTTTAGGAGAACAATGGCAGCGAGGGCAGTGCTATTGTTAACTTTGGGGTGAGGCAGAACTCAGGCTTGAGATGAAAACTTGTTCTATACATGACAATGCTTGTTAGAACAAGCACTGTTCGCCTGCACCGCATAATTTCAAAACTGTCATCCACTAAAGAACAATTTCCCAATCATTTCAAGGAGCTGTTTGCCAACCTTGTGACTACTGTGGTGTTTGGGTTTTTTTGTTTTCTGAATGCATCACCATAGGCAGTGGACCATTGGGGTAATATTGAGATGAATAGCTGTGTGTGTGTGTTGGGTTTACATTGAGGTGTATGTGTGTGTGTGTGTGTACACATTGCAGCCCTCAACTGGATCACCTATTGGAGCTTCTATGTTAACCCACTAGTGAGCAGAGACCTCTGTTTTTCATATTTAAAAGTTGTGCATTCACATCTGGTTGCTGTATGAAAGTATTCTGTCACTGTCGTATAATCAGTGCCTCCTATGCAGAGCTAGATCTGGTGGTATTTAAACTCTGGTGCAACCAAATTTCAATTTATTACTGAATATTCATCAGCCTGATTCTGATGTAAGTAGCTCCATTCTACATTAGGAATAACTCTACTCTAGTAACTTGAGTTATACCAGTGTAAAACACAAGTGAGATCAGAATCAGACCAGTTATAACACATAATGTTTTAAATATTTAAGCAGAGAACATACTGCACTCCTGATCATATGGTCTTTTATGGTTGTGTCCACTGCTCATTGGGACCTAATAGTGTACTGTGAGTTAATAGTTTGCCTTTGATATTGTTATATATTTATAAGCTTGCTTTTATTCTCAGTCAAATAGTGGCCACAAACTATGGACAAGAAATACTAACAGACATTTAAGCAATGTGTGTGTCCTGTTCTAACAATAGTTTATTGTTTGTAGCACAATCCACAATAAGCTATTTAAGTGTCAACATTACCTTGCATTATATTACCTTCAGGCTGAAGTGTAAGCTCTTTCGGGTAGGGACTGTGCCATTTTTGTTCTTTTAATGCACCAAACACACAGTTAGCATTCAATAAGTAATACGGTAGTAAATTATCTCACATGATATCCATTGTATTGCAAGGGAGAGAGCAAAATTCTGCCTTAGTTATATGCATTTAGTACCCATTGTGTATCTAAGGGCAGATCTGGGTGTGGATTTAGGAACTTCTAGTGCTGTTTCTGGATGTAGCCAATTTGAGGTGCACAAGTACAGTTGACCTTGGGAGTGTCACCTTGATCAGGACAACTCCTTTTTTCTTCTGTTCTCATTAGAATACCAAATTAGAAGTTCTAATGAATAATTTAAGTAACTGTGCACCAAGTCAAACCATGGATTGTAGCTACATTTTTGGTAATAAAATACTTAATATTACTACTCATAGCTGAACACATCAATAAAACTCGCATCTTATCTCAATTAATATGCATTATTTTATTGAGTAGCGAGGCTTACAGGATTGCTTCTTTGGGAATTGGCCTCTGTTTCATAGCACGTCTGGAACAGTAAAGTGTTAGCAGGTTTACTGTCCATGTATGAAAATTAATGAACCTCTTAAAGGCATGCCATAAAAATGGTACTTTTTTGTACATCATAGGGATAGCTTGGAAAAGGAGGATATTTGATCAGAAAAAATATATAAAAGTAGTTTTATAAAAGCAAATGGGAAGCAGATGAGCAACCCACAGCAACACTATAATGCAGGGTTTTGAAACTTAGCCATAGTAAGTCTCCCTATGCTAAGGGGACAAAAACCCAACCCAATTATGCCTCCCCATAGTTTACTAAGACCACACAAAATGGAAGATCCTATCCTTTGCAAGAATGATTAATAAAGCATAGGGACTTGGATCTGTGCAGTAATAATAAGGACATGAGAGTCAAAAGTGTTATTTCGTAGCTCTATTCAAAAAGAGTGCAGATCTCGGCATCCAAAATAAAACTGTTGAGATTGACTGTAGAAGTGACATAAGGGGTTGTCATGGCATGTGTATCTGGCTTGTGGCTGTGACAGAGGCTTCCATTATATGGCACATCAGAGCAATGATGTCTCCCAGTGTGCCGAGCACAAGACTCAGCCTTCCTGTTCTAGCCACACCATTTTAGTTGCTAAGGGGATAGGAGAGGCAGGAGTCACACTGATGTGCTTGTACATTGTCTCACCAATAAAGTTATTGCCATTGTAATTTATGTCACAGCAGATGCCAGGAGAATTGTTATGCCCTTAACAAAGATGGCATAACAATATTGCTCCTGAATAAAATGGGGTTCCTGAGGAAAAATGGTAAGATCATCATAACACTTAAGATATTATTACAATACATACATGCGGATAGACTTAATTCTAGCACTTTTGATTCTAGCACTTGACTTTGCAGCCTTAATGTTCTTTTAATGTAGTTTCTTGGATGATTTTATGTGATATTTTAAATATATAATAATTTCTTTATTGAAATTAATGTGCGGATTCCTGATATTGTTAGCAAGACTTTGATTTTAGAAACACGGGACTTTGATTCTGCAAACAAACATGAATAACATTACTTGTGGGAATAGATCCATTGACATTTATTTATTGTAAGTATGATTACTCACTGGAGGAAAATTGTGTGTAAATGTTTGAAGGATAGGACTGACTGGGAATTGAATGGGGAGGATTTTTTTTTATTTTCCTTACAATCTAGGTCAGGATTGAAGGTTTTATTTTTACAATTCCTGTATGACTTTATTTTGAGAAAGTAGCAATGTTGTGTTTCATGTGCTGAACTTCTATTTTCACTCAGATTTTCCTAAACTAACAATTGCTGCTCCTTTCCATTTCCCTTCTCCTTGTTGTTGCTTCCTCTTACTTTAGTATTTTGTACTATGTAAGCCAGTAACTCCATTTGCTTGGCCACTATCTTGGTTTCCATTTTAAAGAACATAATAGGTCAGATGCTGGTATTCATTAAGTCTGTTTTGTGGTGCTCTGGTGGCACAAATCAGACTTGAAGCTGCCATAAATGGGCAGCTGAGGATTGCCCTTGCATACAAATTCCTGCACTGGCATAAAGCCAGCATAAAGAGCCTGAAACTATCCCCTTACAGTCCCTGAGGGAGAACCCATGTCAATAATGTTAGAGGAAGGGAGTGAAGCAGGATTACTGCTGCACTCTGGGGACTCCCAGCTTCTGCAATGGTCCCTTCTATAAAGTGTTGCTGCCGTTTGGGTCAGACAGATTTTTTCTATATAGATTAAGTGTCCGATTGTGCCCAGGAAACTTCTCTCACTCAGTGGAGTGAGTCAGAAGATGGAAAAAGTCAGGTAATAGTTTTTGAAGCTGTTTCCATTTTGAAGAGTGCAAAATTGAATGTTTGTTCCAGATTTTTTTGCAAAATATTTCAAGTTTTTTCTCCCTTTCTTCCTCTTCTCTCCCCCGCTCCCTTTGCCACTGAGTGCAATAAATTGAGTATCCTAGGGGGTTTACATTTTTAAAATTTGCCTCCCTTTTTTCATTCTAACTTCACAAAACTACTTCAGCATGGGAAATGTTAGAGTGATGAAAGGAAAAGTGAAACGCTAACTCTGCCACTCTCGCTTTCCAAGGTTGAGGAAGTTTTGAAAAGTCAGAGTGGAAAAATGTAAAATGAAAAGGGACGGGGGGACGAGGCATAATTCATTCTACTGCATTCAGTGGCAGGAATTGGAAGGGAAGAGAAAACAAAAAGTTGAAACCATGAAAGATTTCAGGTTTTTGAAAAATAAAATGAAAATTGAAATTCAAAACGAAACAATAAAAATTGTATTCCCAAAAACCAGAAAAGAACTATCGAAAACATTTTCTTATGCTCCTCCCCCCACCCTCTGCCCCGCACAAACGCCTATTTTTGATGGGAAACTTTGTTGGCCAAAAAATGTCAATCAGCTGTGGAGCGCAAGGACTGTGCAACCCTGTCACTGCTTCTAGACCCAAGAAGGGATCCTAGGGCCCTGCCCTGATCAGCTAACTTGTTCAAATCATTGGCTGTCTTTGTCTATGCTGGCTTGTAAGTGACGTTGACTGAAATGTGTTCGTCAAAGCATTTCATAACATTCATCTGCCCAGTGTGGACAGATCTCAAAGGTGATGAGGCTGTGGCCTTTCCTCTTCCTGCTTTGGCCTCTGGAGTTGAACAAGTGTGTGGAACTCAGGAGGAGTTTCATGCTGCTCTGTCTCAAAGGATGGCAGAGTTCCCCCTCCTGCACACATAATGCTCATGAAGAATTTGTCTAAGTCAGCCAGCATATCTCTAGGGATTTCCCCCACTATGAGATCCTTCTGCACCACCTTTTCCTTAAACATGTGCTGTGACCAACAAGACCCAATATTACACTAGACACAAACTGATGAAACCTCTAATCTCTTTCAAAGTATTTTTTCTCTGCGCCTAGATCTTTGTCCCTTTATATTTCTGCTTCTTTCACATGAAACTTTTATATTGTAATTGTGAGGAAACGCCTGCTCTCATGACTCTTACATTAATTTCCTCCAACCTACCATATATTATTTTTACAAGCTCTCTAACACAAGGGAGTTTTTCCACAATTGGAGTCTAAATGTTTAATACGACAGAAGTTGGGATAAATGGAAAAAGAGCTAGGTGCTGAGTGTAAATTAGCTTGAAAGAGAGTACAGGGATTCTTGGCAAGGTCTCCCAGGTGTGTAAATATTATTGATCACTCAGGTGAGATACTGATGGAGATTGATGCAGTGAAATGAGTTTGCTCTTTGCCCTTCAGTTTCCCCTTCATCTGTGAGGCACAACTTTTCAGGGTTTTTTTTTAATGCTGCTTTTAAACATCCTGTATAAAATCTGCACAGTAGAACTCAGCAAATCAGAGAAGTTGCTAAATGCTAAACTCTGCCTATGGGAGCTTTTTATTTAAGTTAGATAGTATAGCTTTTGTATGCTGATACTAGCAGACTTTTCTTTTTCAAAAAACCTAATTTTTGTGTTTTGGTAGTTGATAATTAATGTGTATTTAATTTCCATATGCCACAGATCCTAGCAAGTGTCCCTTTGCAGGCACCCACTAGGACTGCTATTAAACGAATCCAAGCCTTTGTGCTTAGGGTTGTGTTCAGCTTCTAGAGCCCCAGCAGGCTGCAACACTGATTCTTCCCTTGGCCTATGGCATGTTTCCTGGGCAATGACTCTGTTACCCTTTCTTGGAAATAGGGCTCTTCAGCTTACCGGCTCTTGGCCCCAAGACCAGCACTGACCTCCCCCACTCCCGCATAAAATACTCCAGTTACTTCTGGTTACAGTTTAACTCTCTCAGGATCACACAGTAATCATGAAGCAGTCGCTACACATTTTGTACAGTTTGACACCTTTGTGAACTTCTATACTTAAGGCTGGTCTTCACTAGGGGGTTGGATTGGCTGTAGATACGCAACTTCAGCTAATTAACTTCAGTTAATAACGTAGCTGAAGTCGGCGTCTCTACAGCCAATTTACCTGCCATCCTCACGGCGGCGCGCTCCCCCGTCGACTCCAGCTTATGCCTTTTGGCGAGCTGGAGTTCCGGAGTTGACGGGGGCAGCGCTGGCAATCGATTTATCGCGTCCTGACGAGATGCGATAAATCGATCGCCAAAAGACCGATTGCTACTGCACGTAGTGAAGACAAGCCCTTAATCAAAGCACAGGAGAGTACATCTTATACAAAACAATACATACTAAACACATGTTCCTGCCTTAGTTTCTGCACCAATCAAGGGCATTCTTTGGACTGGGGTCTGAGTCCCTTGGGTTGGCTAGAGTCCTCGGGGCAATCTTGGGTCAGGAAAGAAGGTAGGGCCTCTCTGCCCCATGAGATTGCTAAATGCTGAGTGACTTCTCCTTTCTGGAGCCCCTCATCCATCTTCTGTGAGCTTACTTTCTCTTGCCCCAAGCTTCCTGCTGCTGTGTGTTTCTGTATTTAAGTCCCTCCTGGTCACCTGGCCTCTTTTCTTCTTCTCCTACTAAGTTTCCACTGCTTCTACCTTTCCCCTCTCTTCAGCTAAACTGGATTTCCAAGGCTTGAGTTACTTTTTAGGATAACTTTGTAAGGTGAAAATTGTGATGCTGTCTAAAGGGGAAGGTGGCCATCTACACTAATACATTCACCACTTTTACAAAATTGTACAAAGTATGTCTGCTTTTTTTGTTTTTTACAGTCTGATCTGACATTGGCCCCCTAAGCTGTGATCCTTACTAGGCACAGCAACATAAGTACCGTTGTTAACCTTAAGTGTTCCTTGTTGTATCCTTCTGGTGTATACATGCTACAGGACCTGTCAGTAATGGTGGAGCCACATACATCTAGGCATTTGATCAAGCAGTTTTTATAATACTACTTCAAATTATAAACCAGAATTCATGAATTGTAAAAACTTATTCCCAAATTGTCATTCCATATAACTATCTTCTTTTTAATTGAAATCCATTTTTGCAGTAATAATTTCAAAGTGTGATTGTAAATGACTCATTTCTCTTCACTTTTTTTATGCCACGCAAATGTAAAATGTCAGAGATTTCATTTTTGTCATGAGTGCATTTATGATGGTTATGGTACAATATGTAGTGTACTTCCTGTATATTTCTCTTTCTCCTGTAAGAATCAGATGAAAGGCAAGGTTTTAAAGGGTATTCTCATTTTTTAGTTATAGAATTATAGTTTTTCTTTAGGACCTCCCTCACTACTTTTTTAGAGAATCTGAACATTGCTATTCAGTTCAGTTATGGGTTTTGTTTTTAATGGTAAGTGGCAACCATATCGCTTATGTCTGTAAAACAGTATGCTGATAAACTTGATATACTGGTGATTGAGATATAGTGCTATAATGTAATATTTGTCTGAAATCATTCCCCTAAAGTTGTAAAAACATCAGAATGATGGGGTATATCACACAATGCCCCATGCAAGATAGCCCAGTTTGAAAGGCTTTTCCATTTACAAAACCTATTACGGTGTTCCATTTATCAATTTTTTATTTCTCTTTGTCTTTTGCCTTCCTGCGTTGATAGTCACCATTCTGTGACAACTTGATGGCTAAATAAGGCAATTGATCTAGATGAGAACCTCCTGTTGTCATCACTGTGGATCGTGAGTAGTATACGTCCCAGTCTACAATTAAAAATATGTTTCCATCTTCCCTTTTAAAATGAGTGAAATGGCTGATGTAGAATGATCCCATCAACTGAAGAGCTGATTAGAGAATGAACCCTGTTTATGCTCCTGCTATGCTCTTTTGGGAGAGATAAGAAATTAAAAAATGAAGTAAGAATGTTAGCTCCCCATTCCACTAAATGAGTGCTTATACAAAAGAATCATATCTGCTATTTTCCTAACCTGTAGAAGTTCTGCTTTTATCCAGTCTAAAAGTAAAATGTCTTGCTATTAAATGCTGTTTTTTTAAAAAAGAGAGATTTCAAATATTATCTAACTGTGGGGTATATGACTATGAAATTATTCCAAATGGTCTCTCATGGGCTATGTTATCAAAGCAGTGTAACTAGATATTAGAGATAGTAGTCTGTATTGAAACTAAATTCATTGTTCAACTCATATACATGTATTTGAAAGCAATTAACGTCCAAAATTTGTTGGAAAATGGAAATATAAAGTTTTTCCAATTAAACCTGAAATGCCATAAAATTCACCCTAAAACTTCGGAAACCTACTGTAATTATACTTATATAACTGCGATTGGGATATGGCCCATTGAACCTTGCTGAATGTGGAACAATTAGCCAAATAGCCAAACTTTAGATACGAGCATGCATGCATCCACCCCTCTAGTGGCCCCACTCATATATACATGTACATATCTAAAACAATGTAGATAACCACTTGAAGTATCTTTAGTTTTATTACCAGGCAGCATAGCCAAGGTACTCATACTTCATACGATGTGTTATAGCCTGTAGGGAAATGAAATTAATTCTCATGGTTCCTAGATAGGGCACTGATGTAGGTTTCTCATTATCCTCTCCATTGCTTCAGCTCCATTCAGTTGAAACTACCAAATCCATGTGAATCAAAGGGTAGTTGAAAATATTCAGCAGTCTGAAGGATTGGGCAACTAGTGCTAACTTTTGGATGTGTGACTTTACTATTATCAACCCAGTACAATGAAAATGAAAACTCTCTTGCCAAACTTCAAAACAACAAATCTGTTTTACCTTCCTTGTGATAAGGCTGCATTATGACTTTGTGTGAGCTCTGCAGTGATTTATGAATGATATAAAAAATGAAAAATTCCCTTGCCACAGAAAGGACAGTCAGTACTGTGCTTGGCTATTTGAAATGTACTCAGCCTCCCTATATTTAGTTTGTTTAGAGACAGACAAGAGTGTACCAAGCTGGAAATCAGGACTAGCTAAAAAGAGTTCACAAAATAATTAGGGATTTTGTATTAAGGATTTAATTCTGGTTGAAAGAGGTGGTAAATCCTCCATACTTCATATTTCTCTGATCATTAGGTCTCCTAAGTTTACTAGGAGACCTAATGATCAGGTTTTTTCTTTTCTTGTCCATCAAACTTTGAGAAAATAAGTCTTTCTCCAGTGTCATCTGAGTAGGAACTATTGTTTTTGCTCCTGCACTGTCATTGCTACCAACTTTCACTATGTGGCATTTTAGAGAAGCTCCGTCTCCTAAAGAGCCATGTAATTCCACATTCTTCTTAGACTTTTCATATTTATGAAAGTTTCTAGTCTTGGTGGTGGTATGGAACAGGAGGAAATCATGGGTGAAGGGTGAAAAACCCGATGACCAAGAGAGAGAACCAAAATGTATTATTAAGCTGAAAATACCATCATTTTTAAGCCAGTCTTGTGGTTTTTGGGTCAGACTCACAATTTTTGAACACTTGGGGTTGGCAATACTGCATCCTTGTAGGTATTAAATTACGCTAATAAATAAGTGAGTTGGCTTTAGCGTTTTTGATTGAGCCAATGAAATATTTTTTCAGCCTTCCCTGTTTCTACCCCGTAACTCTAACTGGCTCCTATCATCCATGATCACACCACTGTGTGGCCTTGGGGTTTTGGGGAGATGCTTTGGATCACCACATACATAACTAATTTGGGGAGGTAAAGATTTTTGGGTATCTCAGGGAGTCTGACACATGTACCAACCTATTTTTAAAAAAGCGTTTCAAAGGATAGTTATTCTAATCAACTGGGGTGTCAGAGTCACTAACACCCAGCTACTGAAGTGGTTTTTGTACATTCTGGTACTGTGTAGAGAACTTTACAAACTTTTACTTATACAAACTGTATACAAACTTTACAAATGTTTACTAAATGTTAACGCTCAGGTGAAGACAGTATTGTCTCCATTTTAGAGACGGGAGACTTGCACAGAAAAGGTAGGTGGTTTGTTATAGGAGTCAGAGCTTTTAGCATTTAGTATTTAGAGTGGGGAAGTCCACTGCTTTCAGTTACACATTTAGTCCACCATGACAAGCTTCCTGGGGATAGCTCTGGTAGCAGTAGCAGAGTAGTATGTGAGCTTAAAAGGACTGAGTAACAGTGGCGCTTCTGTATTCGGGTTTTCTTTATATTGTTTAATAAAATGCCAGTTTTAAAGCTGTCCCTGATCTGGGAATGTAACATTTGGCAAGCACAGACAGGAGAGGATAAATTGTACAGATCTGACCTCTCTGAGAGATTAACCTACTAGAAGTTGCTGCTGGAGATGGTTCCAGGAAAAGCTGCCAAGGAAAATTTGTATCATTTTTCAAGCACTATGGCTGGGAAAGAGTTAGAAGACCTTCACATGGAGGTAGGCTTTTAGTACAAGCTAAAAGATGAACATTTAAAAGAATTATGTGACTCGCTATGCAATTCTGGGAAAAGTCACAGTGAAAATGCAGCAAAAGGGCATTTTCCTTTCATCACATATATAAGAAGCTACTTAAATGAACAGGAAAAGTTGGAAGATGCAGCTATTTCTAAAGTTCTTTATCCTTGGAGGCAAGTTGAATGGTCAAGAGAACACAGAAGGAGGTAGTAAAATCTTCATCCAATGTATGAATGATGCCAGTTGTATTTGGTACAGATGGAATATTTTATTGGGAAAGCAAGTAACAAAACCAACCGGTATTACCCGAAAAATACAAAGGGTATATCAAGAGCTACATGAAGTGATGGGACACCAAGGAGCAGAGTAAGTTATCAGTTTCTCAAGAGATTAGTTTTGTTAGCCAAGATGGAGAGGATCATAGAATATTAAGTCACTAACTCTGTATGAGTCAAACAAAAGAAACTTCATTGATTGCCAAAGCTCCACTCACATAGTCTCAACAGAATAATTTGAACTTCTATCAATAGACTTCTTGTATCTAGACAGGAGTAAAGCAGGATATGAATACATCTTAGTCAGAGTGAATCATTTCACTAGGTTTGTTCATGCCTACCCTATTGCCAACAAGTCAGGCAACACTTTGTGAGACAAGATCTTCAATGACTGTTATAACATTTGGTTTCCGAAAAGGATACCTCATGACTGGGGCAGTGTTGAAAATTAATTATTCACAAGGTTATAGCAGTAGTATAAAATTGAAACATCTCACACAATACTATTATACCCACAGTGGAAAGGGCAAGTAGAAAGACTAAACTGAACTCTGCTGGCAATGTTGAAAACTTCGCCATTAAAACGAAAGTCAAACTGGAAGGACTGTCTTTACAGAGTTCTCACCTTTCTATTTATTATATGGAAAATCACCACATTTGTCCATTGACATCACATTTGGTTTATTATAGGTTCTGAGTCTGCACCTGTGGACCATAAAGATTACATTGAGAAATTAAAACAGCAGATGAAAGAAGCTTATGAACAGGCTTCAAAATGTTCACAAGTCTGTTGTTTGTGGAAAGAATCATGATGAGAAAATGCATGGTGCTGCTCTCAGGCTATGTAACCAAGAACTTGTCTGGAATCTTTCAGAGGGGCAGGACAGGCAAACAAAGGTCCTATTGGGCAGATAAGATTCATATAGTCCTTAAAAAGAAATGGGGATAGTGCAATCTCTGAAGTAAAACCAGGATGTTTTATGTATTAGTTGTGGCAAAGTACCTTCTCAGTCTCACCAGGCTCAAGTCCTTTATGCTTTGGAGAGACAGGCTTGGGCAAGGCAGACCTCCTAGAATCTCCAAGGGCAAGGTCTTCCTTCCCTTAGTCAGTGCTTTGGCTGGTTTTTTCTCCCCTTCTAGTCAGGAAATGCAGCCTCCCTTCTTGGAGAGGCTTCCTGTCCCGCTGGCGGCCTCACTCTCTCCCCGCCACTTCCTAACACCAGAGGGTTTAAAAAGGTCTGACAGCCCTTAATTGGAGTCAGCTGATGTTAACTGAGTCTCTGGCAAGCTCTTTTCAGCTGAACCTAATTAACCTGTGGTTACCGCTCTTCATTGGGTAAGGAAGGGGCCTTTTAACCTTCTGGGACTGCTTACCCCTCCCCATAGCTGTCTGTTCTGGGTTTACCACATTGTTTACTGCAATCTTTTACTCTCCCGTGGATATAACACTATCCCCAGAATCACCACTGTGAAAGAGACAGAACAAGGCAAACTAGTGCAATAAGAGATCAAAGTAAGGACAGAAATGTAGACTCCAGTAATTCTGATACTGAGAATAAAGAAGAACTACGTTCTGTAATGGTACCAGATACTGCCCCTAGCACAGAGACTCTGAAACCAAAGGCAGAAACATTTAATCCACATCTCAGAACCAAGGATTACATTGCTCCTGTAAACTTGGAAACTGCTGATCAGACTGATGTTCATTCACAATGGATATGGAAAGACACGAATGCCAAAATATGACCATGGAACCTGAAATCAGTAGTGCATAAAAGGACAGTTCAGTGGAACAATCCATTGATGAGCAAGGTCATCCAACCAGAGAGAGCAGAGCCCCACTGACATATGAACTGTCAGGGACACCTACTTATCCGTGTCTAATTCCAATTACTGGACTTGTGAATGTATGGCGCAGTTATCCTTATATTGGTATGGTGTGAGACAAAGTGCCTAATCAAGTATCTTGCCTTGCATTCAGTCTAAGACTTTATTAGTAAATAAAGTAATATTGACTCATGGTATGGCTACTGCTCTAAATTAAGTGTTCTTAAATTTGTAACTGTTAATTTAGTATATTTCTCCATACCTTGTCATATGCCCAGTGACATGAGTTATATCATTATACCATTGATCACAGGAAGTTTGAATATCTTTGGGGATTTAAGGTGTTCAGAACTGACAATTCAGTTGGATAGTGGAACTAAAATTACTACAGGAACTTTCTGATTAATGTGAAACAAACTGAAGAGAGACTCAGAAGCTTCAGTTATCAATACCAGAACTTGACACAGAGGAGAGATTCAGTCTCCGATGAGGATGACAGCTATGAACTTGTGATATTCATAGACTCCTGCTAATAAGCCAAATGAATGGATTGTACGTTATATTTAGTTAATAGTAATGTCAGGATTGCATTACGTTTATTGGTGGGAGAATTGCTCTCATAAGGGAATGTCAGGGTTAGTGTTACCTATGCCCTGTCCCTTTAAGGATTAAAGATCTGATGAGGGGATCAAAGGGAATCACTCTGGTTGCAGCAGTAGAGTTGTGTGTGCTCTGAAAGTACTAAGAAGCAATGGGGCTTCTGAATTTGTTTTTTTATTACTAAGTTTCATATGTCTACCTTTAAAACTCTGCGTGGTCTGGGAGTGTAACAATCACCCCACTCTCCTGCGTGATGCTGCTGCAGGTGAGACCGGAGGATGTGCACAAGGTAGCAGTACCCTCTTGTATTTCTAGGGAGCTCTGGCAAGGTGTTTTTCCATGGGAAGTCTCGGACCTTGGAGCTTGTTGCTTCCTTTATTTCAATAAAGTATAAATTTACTAATCTCAGCCCACTGCCAAGTCCAGCGTGTCACTGGAACTTTTGTAGAGAGGGCGTTCACAATGGGTTAGGTGCTTTTTTGTCCAGAGTGAACCAGGGATTAGAAATCATTTCATTTTTTGCAGAAAGGTTAGCTGGCTTCTGCTGGAAGATGGTGAAACTCACTGGAGGTTTTTGTGAGTGTTTTTTAATTCTTGTCAAAGGTGTTTAGAGCCTGGGATGGGGCCTTTTCCAATATTCTTCCTTATAAAGACCAATGCTTATGTAATAGCTGTCATTTTGGCCAGGGATTGAACTGGGGACCTCCAGCGCTAAAAGCACTAATTAGAGCTTGAGTGAAAGAGCCAGGATTTCTAACTGAGAGTGATAACAGACTCTCCTCCTGTGTGGACACAGAGAGGGACATAAAATGCATCCCCTCCAGTGGGTTACAGTCAAGGCTTGTCCACATGGAGACGTAAGGTTACTTCTACACTTGGAGCTGCCAGTGTAATTCACAACTCAAGGAGACATACCTGAGCCAGCTCTGATTGAGTTTGTGTGCTAAAACACACTGCTGGCACAAACAGCGGGAGAGGGAGGATAGCTGCCCTGAGTACATAGCCATCTGAGAGAGGAGGCATGTACTTGGGGTTGGCTAGGGTGCATTATAATCTATGGTGCCACTAGCCTGTTGCACACTAAGTTTCCACATGGACTCTGCTACTGTGCATTAAAAGTTCCATTACAGTTTGATGTACTGTACCAGCACTAGATAAAAGTTCACTATAGAACTTTTAGTGCAGAATAGCAGCTCACAGCTGGTTAGTGCTTGGCAAGCTAGTGCATTGTAGGTTGCAGCTTGCTACAGACTGACAGTGTAGACAAGCCCTCACACTTTCTAACTAACCAAGACTCTGAGCGGTTTCCAGTGGTTGAAATCTGTGTGAATGATTTATACCCTAACGCAAATTAGTGGTGCAAAATATTTGCATTGTATTTTAATTGTCTTTAGAGGAATTACCCATTTGGAACCTAATGGTACTGTTTAACATTCTAAGCTCAAGTCTGCTGTGCTCTCAAGTACAGCTCTGCCAGTACTCTGAATTGCTGTTTATGGGAAATATAAATTCTTTAATATCAAGTATTTACAGTTTTCTCTCAAAATAAATCTTTCAAGAGATTTAAACTCTGAAAACAGTATTACAAATTTTTGAATTGTTTTCAGTGTATTGTTATTGATTTCCCTTTGAGGTAGCTTTTAAACTTCATTAGTGTAAAAAAAAAAAAGCTATTAAATATTTAGTTTATTTGAGCTACAGATGTAATTTCTAATTCCCTGGTATGTTTGGCCCTAAAAGCTATATTTGGATTAAGGCATAAAGTTATTGGTTATTCTGATTATTTGAATTTTCAACCAATTCCATTAAGACAGAACTATGGGAGAAGCCCGGGGAGAGGGCCAGAGGTTCTGGAAAACTTAGTTTCTAGGCAATTGTTGAGGGGCTCAACGTTAGACCGCAATTTTGGCCTCTCTACTGTGTGGATCTAGGGAACTAATGGGGAAGGATGCATCATTAAGGCAGAAATCACCTCCAGGATACTCTGCTGCCTCCTGCTTCCAATTGGTAGCAGAAATCCATGATAACATTGGTTGAATATGCTGATAGTGTACAGCAGCAGCTGCAAAGGAGACCTGGGAGGCATTGATGGTCTTTTCAGAAATATTAATTCTCAATTAGATTTCTGCATGGAAATTCATATGGAATGGAAGGGAAAGTGCCACAGAGTGGCGAGAGCGCCAACACTGTTGAGAGCCAACTGAGAGGCTTTGAATGGGTTCCAGAGCTTGGAAGGGATGGAGATGGGGAAGCAATATCTCAAAAGTGTCCTTCCTTTTATCTCTATCACAGTAGCACCAAAATGTCCCAACTAAGATCAAGGCCTGGTTATGGGAGGCATTGAACAGATAATAAGGGATAGCCTTTACCCTGAAGAGTGTAGTGTCTAAATAGACCAGACAAAGGGTGTGAGAAAGAAAGTGATAGCCTCATTCTACAGACAGAAATGCAGCAATGGAGGCTGGAATTTCCAAAGGAGCCTTGGGAAGTTAGGCTCTGACTCCCGTTGAATTTCGTTGCTCGTTCAGTGAAAAATTCTGACTTTTCTGAAAATCCTAGCAAAAGAGATTAAGTGGGTCAGCCCCATACAGGAAGCCCCATAGAATCAAGAATTGAACTCAGGTCTCCTTTTCCCCCTTTCTATTTACTCAAGGCTTGCCTATGCATGAAAACTAATCTGAAATAAGGTAGGATGTGAATTTGGAGTGGCCTAACTATTCCTATAAAATCCATATGGGGATGCTCTTATTTCAGAAGAAGTGCTTGTCTACGTGGGAAGTTGTCTCAGAATAACTCTTCTAGATTCGCTGCTGATCTGGAAATAATCAGAACTAGTTAATCCACTTTAAATTCATAACCTAATTTATTCCAGATTAACTTTTGTGTGCAGACAAGTCTTGAGAGTACATTAATTCTGATTTAGCTTAATCCATAATAGATTAAGTTAATTTGGAATAAAACACTGGTATTTGGGAATAAAAGTGTTCACAGATGGAATAAATCAGGAATATCTATTCTGGAATAACTTTGAGAGAACTGAAACTGAATCCCCTCAGTTCACAAAAATGAAGATCCATCCTATATCATCCAGTTAACAAAACTAGTGTGATAGGGTTTTTTTTAAAAAAAATTTAAGTGGGAAAAGTGGAAATTGTGAAGTAAATTGAAGTTTTAAAACAAAGCAACTTCCAAAATTAACAGTTAGAACTCTTCTTCCAGTCTGACTAAAATTGTTGTGTGTACAGTACTTCCTGTTGCAATAGCTGTGAATTTAATGGCACTGTGCAATTTTTGCAGTTAGATAATTAATTAAGACACCTTCCTTGACCGTCGTTGATGCCCATCTCCTTTTGAAGCACCATTGTCCTAAAGTACATTTTTACTTTGGGAGCAACTGACTAGAAAATGATTTCATTTTAGTAATATTTGTTTTATGAAACTGTAACCTAGGCCTGGTTCAGATTACTTTCCTCCAACTCAATATTCTTGCAACAATTTGTCAGTTTCCTTAAAACGGTTCTCCATGGTTTTGTACCTCTTCAGTGTTGCTACACCAAGCTTACTCTATTAGAGCTTATTTTTAATTGGCATGTGTTGCAAATATAAAAAACACTGACGTAATATATCCATGGATGAGTAGAACTGTAATGTTGTCACAATGCTGTTCACCAGAGCCACTTGGAATTTTCTGGGGAGAGTGGAGAGAGAACTTGAATCCCCCTGTTGCAAAAGGCCTCTTGAGCTAAAGGAGAATCTGTTCTACTTTTTAGTAGAAGAGAGGTTCTGAGAAACAGCTGAGCCATTCTGATTCTGTGTTGAGTAAAGATCTATGATACACTCATGTATTAGTCAGTTTGTTACAAAAATTACAGTATGCAGAGTCTCTCGTAAAGCACCTTCAGATAAAAGGTGGGTACATCTTAGAGATGCGAAAATGGCATTATGTGACTTGATCAGAGTAACAGAGCGAGTCACTGTCCATAGGCACTGTCCATAGGCACAGGTCTCCTCTGTCCTAATAACCAAACCATACTGCCTCCAGTGGCTAAATAAATGTTATAATAAAAATACCCTTTTTGATCCACTTGGGTGCAGATGATTCAGGAAGATCCTTTTGCATCAGCTAGCTTTAGTTTTTCATAGATTATTGAGGCCTCCATCAGTTCAGTATTTTTCCTATTTTCAAACTAAAATATTTGATACAAAAATTCAGAGTAGATTTAATTCAAACATAAAACAGCTACTCTGTGTTCGCCTGTTTCACCAATTAAGTGTGTAATTTTAAAGGTCCCCTTGAAGCTGAGATCTAATCAGCCTGTTTTATAAGCAGAGTTGACTGCTTGGGGGAAAAATGACTGCACCAAATAATATTTTAAATGGAAAAATCTCAAAATATATTTTAGGGGACTAAAAACATAAAAGGTATACCAAGAAGGTCAGTGATTATTTGAATACATCTGTACATATTTGCTGACTATAAGGGAGGTATTTCCTCAGATACTTTGAAATATACCATGGTCTTGAGTAAGCCCCATTTTTTTAAAAAAAGAATCTGCTAAGGAAAAGGAAATGAGTTTGTTCCTTCCCATCTCCAACCCCCTTGTGATGTATAAATTTGAATTTGGGCCCTGTTTTGCTTCTTTTCCATGTGAAGGTCTGAAAGGCTTTGGGTTTTATAAACAAAAGTCAAGTTTCTTGCCTACAATCTTTTTGCTAGAAAACTTTGACAACTAAAGAGCTGACGTGATTAAAATCGTAAAATCTGATTGAGGCAGAAAACAATCTTTAGTCACTGTTTCAAATTATTTTTTGTTTTTAGTGGGCATTTCACTCAAATACCTTAAAACAATAGGGAGAATAATATTAAAGATTCAACTCCCCCCCTTTCTAATTATGGCTGAGAGTAAAATTAAGTGAGACTAGATTTGGCCCTCTTGATAAATCTTAAGTTTTTTTTTTAAAAAAAATAGGACGAATGGGTGAGTGGTAAGAATGCCACCATAACATAACAAACGTAGGCCTGTTTTATATATCAAACATAAAGAAAAAGGGTGTACTTTTATTTCTTCTCTTGTCATGTCACCTATTAGATTAGCAAGTCTAAAAGCAAAATCACATTAAAAAATTTCATATATTATATATTCTGATAGGTTCAGTGTTGAGCCGCGATGGGGATGTTAGTCACATGAAGAGCGCTTTGTGTAAGTGGAGGGAGATGGTGGGAATTCTCTTCAAAAAGAGTATGCCAAGCAAACTAGAGTACCAAGCGTACAAGATCACGATTGGGCAGCTTTCTGATCCATACATCCTGGGTGGCCTAATAAGGAAGGGACTGTCAAAATGAGGATGATCAGGTGGATGCTGGTTAAGATGAAAACTGATAGGCAAAGAAACAGTCTGAGCCATGATGAGGGTAACCCCCTTCATGGGAAAACTGTGAGGGAGTATAGACTGAGATGGCTTGATCATGTGAGAAGAAGAAATGTGGATATGTGGGTCGGAGAGTACAAGAACTAGTAGTCATGGGACAAAGACAGCGAGTAAGATCTTAGAAAAAGGTGGGCTGAGATGCTGGAGGAGGATGTAAAGGTTGGTGTCCACTTGGAAGACACATTTGACCAGAATGATTAGAGACAAAGAACAAGTACCCCAACCCAGCTGATGGGCTAAGGTGAAGAAAAAGTTGAATATATATCTTGATCACGTAGTAAAGGTATTTAGGTTTGTGACTATTTCTCAATAACAAAATTAGCACAATATATTTGTGTGCTAAAATGTGAGGATGACTTCAGTCAGTTTTACAAATGTTTGGGACATGTTTAACTTTGAAGTTAAAGGGCCTGATTCTCTGTTGCCCCGAATTATGCAATGCAATACAAAATGAGTTAGAATGCTGGAATAACAGCGTTTTTCACTCTTTTTGCACTGGTGTAAATTACTTAAAACAAGGGGGTGCAAGGCAATTGACTGAGAGACCCAAAATATTTTTCCTTTAATTAGCTTGAAACGAAATGAACAGAAACCTCGATCAGGACTCTATTAAAAATACAGCACACTTTTCAATCGTGTAAGCCAAGTCTGCTGGAGTTCTAGATGTGAGTTCACTTTCCATATCTGATTTATAGAGGCAGCAAATCTCATCCTTTTATCAGACTGGATGTGAATTATGAAAGAAAAGGAGATTTGGATTTACAGTTTTTTTTTCTCCAGTCCCATACAAACAAAACATGCCTCTAACCATTCACAGCCATAGTAATTATCTTTTTAAGCTCTCTTGTGATCCCAGGCAATACTTTTCTTCTAGATAGTCTTGCAGTGACAGCAGCCCTTTAACTGTAGCACATCTTTTTCTGAGCCCTATCTCATAAAAGGCTGAGAGAGATAGCACAGAAAGAAGATGGGCTGTCAGGAAAATTGATGGTGGGAAAGAAGCTCTGCTTTTTTCTTTCACCAAGCTCACAGAAAAACAAAGTGCCTGGTCAGTTACTTAAATATTTTCTACTCTACCGTTGTTAAGAGGTACTTTGTGTAAAGCAATTCAGATTAATTACACATAGCGCTCAGCTACAGACTTTTTCCAAGGTGAGATGGTAAATTCAGTCCAACAAAAATCAATATCTTGGGGCTATGGCTGCAGGGCTGTGCAAAAGCCCTTTAAAGTTGATTCAAAGATTTTTTTTTTGAGCAGGTATGAGAAACTCGTTTCCTTCCTCCACTTTGCAGATGCAGTGAAGCTAGTTACTTAGAATTCAGTCTAAATGAAGCTGGCACATGGTGCTAAGGCATCTTTCAATAGACATAACTCCAGGAAGATAGTGTTTTCAAGACAGCAACTGGAGATCACACTAATGGCCAGAAAACTTTCAATTTTTTTTTCTTGTTTGGAGCGGGGAGTAAAAGAGGGGTATTCTTTTTATTTTTCAGATAGTTTTTGTTCCATTAAGACTGAACTGTGTGCTATTGAGTTTGCATACATAATATTTTTCATTAAATATTCAAATATAGCACCACTGTGAGTGACTGGCACTGCCTACTTGTCACTCTTCTTTGAATAGGACTTGAACTCCCATTGCCCCTAATGCCTTTGTTAATATTAATGATCACATCCCTAGTGTGTGAACAAAGTTAGAATAGCTGGGGTTAATAGGCAGAAAGCATAGTAACCATTCTGAAAGGGCCTGGTCCCTTACCAGAGAAAAGGCTACTGATAAAAGCTTTCTATGTGGGAGGTCGGTTTGTGTGTTCATGTGTCTGAACACACTCCATTAATTTACAGCTGCCACTGTTGGCAAGAAAAACAAAAGCTGCCCTATGAGAATTGATATTGAGATAAAACTTTTGTTTATTTAAGTGTTCATTTCTTTTGGAGCTACTTCCTTTGACAGTAACTGTCATGCAGCAAGGCAGCTCCGGATGACTCTAGAATAGTTTTAGCACCATCAAAGCCTTGAGTTTAGTGACCAGTTTCAGATCAAAATGAATGCGGTAAAGAGAGAACAGGAGGCAGTGAGTTCTTGAAAGATTATCGCGGTCTGTTCCTGTCTCTTTGCAAAGCTCAGCATTTGTCCATATGACGAGCAAGCTCCATTGCCCTTCTTATGATTTGTGCCACATCTCACAGCCCCTTGCTTACTTTTCCTCCTTTAGGTTTCGGGGCTAACTTGCTTAAATCTCTCTGTCAACCAGGTGAATGTGAAATGGTTGCTGATTGTTTCTGTTGGGACAGACACTCTCCCCACACACTCAGGATGAGAGTAACTCCCACAGACGTCAGTAGAAATTACTTTTATCCTGTGGGGGGAGAATATGGCCCCGGCGTTTGACTGCCAGAAGGAACCAAAAGTGTTGTGTTAATGATACAGGAGTGACTGAAATCCCTGTTGGTTACAGTATGCCACGCTCAACTGAATATATTAAGAGCCATGTTGACAGAAATCACAACAGGGATGGAATAGCAGTATTGAATCCCCCTTTTATCCCCCCCATGCTTAGACCATAGGAGAATAGTATTTCTAACTTAGCCTGCAAAAAAGTGAAACTCATCTTCAGTGGTCTCTCCAGGTGCTAATAATCAGTTGCTTGACAAAAATGGCAACCTGATAAAGGTGGAGATGGAAATTATATGCAATACATGTGGAGATACTTCAAGGCAGGAGGTTGGTGTCTTGTACAGGTTGTAGTGTGGTTAGGTAGGAGTCTGAGTCTGTGTGCCCAGGTAGCTAGACAATGACTACATTGTTAATAGGAAGCACCAGTCAGGATCCCCAGAGGTGATGAGGACTTGATCCTCAGTTGCAGTGATCTTGGGATTTTAGCATGTTCGAGCAATCACCAGGCTACTCTAACTTATGTCAGTTGATCTGGTCCTCTAAGGACTGTTTTGCTGGCTGGGGATCACTGGAGCACAGCATACTGAAGCCATGCCTTCTCTCAGTCCTGAGCTGCCCCGAAAGCCTTGCACAAAAGGAATCCCTTGCAGCTCCTTTAGGGTACTCAGCTTTACTAGCGGTGCATAGAAGACTTTGGTTGGTCTGAAGGGTCCAATTTGGTATTCCTAGTTACCTGAGACTTGGAGGCAGACGGCTAGAAACAAGCCATATTTAAAAATAACATTAAATCATCCTGAAAGCCATTGTTAAAGGGTAATACATGATTATATGCGTGCAGCTAAGGAGCCCAGTAAGTGTTGTAACTGTCACTAGATTCTAAGTTGGCTATGAATATTGGCTAGTACTATATCATGTAATCCATCACTAAAGGGTATATTGTATGTATCATTAAATACTGATGGAGAACAGCCTTTTTCCAGTTTATAGTCCCATTTTGATGTTATATAGTTGTAACCCTTCTGCCCATCAGAGTTGGCAGCAACAAGGGCCGGGTTCAGTATCCAGGGGTTCCATTCCAATAGCACAATACAAAAACCGGCTCGAGCCCCCACCCAGTGACCTGGGACAACCATATACCACTCTTCTGGGTGTCTGTAAGAGACAATACTTCCCCTCTCGCAAGCACAGAGTCTGAGTGTACCAAAGCCTTTTAATAACAGGGAGAAACAATGTGGCATTATATTGGGGAAACACCACAAACAAGGTTAATAAACCAAATCATGAACCAGAAGCCCCCCTCCCAGCAACTAGGCCGTGGCCTTCCCTTTGGCTCTTGAGTTCCACAACCCCAAAAGTCACTCAATAGCCCCAAAAGTCCAACAGCCCAAGAGTCTCTGTTCTTGGTCAGTGCAGAGTTCAAAAGTCAATTGGCAGAGTCTTACCTCCAGCCTGGGTGGAATTGGAGGGTAGGGCACGGGGCACCTTACGTGGTCCGAGGCCAACTGCACCGCCTCTCCGTGAGGTTCCGCTGCAGCTCTTACCGCAATCGGCTCTGCTCCGCTCCGCTGGCTGTCCCACGAACCGCTCTGCCTGTTGATCCGCTAGCTGCTCGGCTAGCCGACACACAGACAGCTGTGCCGCGCCGGTCACTCTGCCCGCAGCACCAACGCCTCCGCTAGTCAACAGACAGCTCTGCCGCACCAGTCAATCTGCCCGCAGCACCAACGCCTCCGCTAGTCGACAGACAGCTGTGCTGCGCCAGTCACTCTGCCCGCAGCACCAACAACTCCGCTAGCCGTCCTGCTAGCCGATACACAGACTGCTCTGCTGCACCAGCCACTCTGCACTTTTCTCAGGCTCCCCTACTTAAGACAGTGCTCAGTGATTTCTTTAGCTCTTAGGTGATTTCAGCTCTTAAGTGATTTCAGCTCACAGTAGGGGAGCCTTAGTGCAGGTGCACCAGTGAGCCCAAAGCAATTTCTAGCTCAGCAGCCTGAAACCAGGCTCCTAATGGAAGCAAAAAATCAATTCTGACATTCCACAGTGGAGAGAGGCAGGGTGCAATAGGCCTGGGAGGCCCTCAGACAGAGCCCTCACCAACAGATATAGGTGCTTGTCCACCACCTCTCTCAATCTCACAGTGTTCTGAAACGCATGGCCCTTGCCCAGTGAGTGCTACCTAGATGATGGCGAGTCCCTCCATCATAACAAGGGCCAAGTACATGTCCATAGTCCTTCATTCACATAATCACAGTAACATCACTTTATCATTCCTGCCCCAGTAACATAGAAACTGGGGCTCCCTCATCAGCCGAAGTGGCCATGTGGGCTGCTGTGGGCTCAGGCTAGGCGCAGTGGGTGTGTCCATGCAAATTGATCAGCCCCAGACTTATTTTGCACGGCTCACTGCGATTCCCATAGTTCGCCACCAGATGTCAGAATATATCTCATTCCTGACACTGCTTACATAGTTTTATGCATTTATGTCTTTCAAACTGCTCTTCAATCTTTATTCAAGATGTTCTGATTTCTATTCCGCAAGTGATGAATTTTTCTAGAAGAGCCTAAATCAGAAACTGCATTTCTTTGTGATCATATTATCCTAGCTTGGAAAGGATAATGCATTCATCCCAAACTGCACATACCCAGCTATTATTTAAAGGTTTTTTCACTTGTAGCCCTAGAAACATTTTGAACAGCTGAATCTCTCTCTCACTAGGGGGAAATTCAACAAAAGGCTCTACGGAACATAGCATGGCAAGGGTGGTGACATTTTTCCAGGCTGGTTTAAAATGATGAGTCTTGAGGGAGGTATTATGAAGAAGCAACAGGAATCTTTAAAGGTTATGAAATAAGTCTTTATCTCCTTACCCTTTTCCTACCCATCTCCCAAAGCATCTCATGTGAATACACACTACAGACTTCTTCAGTATCAAATGGGGAGGATTCAGTGATGCAGATAGTTATGGTACCTGTAAGTAATCCACCATCATTGCATCATTTTGCTTTTATATTGTTGCCCTATCTGCTCTGTTAGTTTCCTGCCCCCTCGCCTTCATCTTGTTTGACCTTCAAACTGGATCAGTTCTCTCTCTCAATGAAATGGCTGCTCATTTGACTTTGTCTTCATTAAGCACTGCCACTACTCTATCCTTATCCTCCTGGACCTTTTTGTGCTTTTAACACTTTCATTCACACCCTTCTTTGGCATCTTGTGCTTCCTGAGCTTTCATGATACTGATCTATCTCTATGATCATTACTTCAGTGTCTCCTTTGGTAGGTGGTTCTACTCTTTTCATCCAGTGTGTGTTCACTTCAGGGATCTGTCTTTTGGTCATTCCTTTGTTTTCTCAGCTTACACCATATCTTTGAGTGACCTCATCATTCATGGGGCTTTAGGTAACACTGCTAATCCCTAAGAGGCTTACAAATCTATTTGTCCACACCTGACTTGTTTTCCTTTATCCATTCAAGTCTGTCCATCTGACATTTTCTGTTAGATAATATCTTACTCTGAATTACATTTTTTCATTCCTTGTGGGAGAATGTGAGAGTAGATGCTTTGTTTTTACTAGATTATATACAATTATAACTCTGATTTTTTTTAAAAAAAAGTTCTGTTTTCTGTCTACAATCATTGTTAGTATTTGATAAGGTATTCTGTTACAAAAAAAAAGTCGACAAAGAAATGAAGCCAAAGGAGGAAAGATGGAAAACTTTTCTGCCAGTATAAATTACTCTATTAAAAAAATCAGACTCCCTTTCCCTCCCCAAAAATATACATACCATTTTTATGAATGTCCTGTCACAGCTAGTTGCAAAGACTGAGATGCAATTACTAGATGTCCTTTTATGATTTTTTTTATTACAAATTCAGGAGAGGCAGTGATTCTTGTATGTTGTTAGGAGGTGGGTTCTTGGATGTTCTCTGATTCTCAAATTTATCAGTGGACCAATTGGTCTGGTCTTTTAATGCATATCACAGAACTTTAATTCTGAAATATACAAATACGTTGGGGTTTGACTTAGCTGGCACTGCAGAAGGCTCCAAATGCCAGGGTTCTGTCTTCCTAGTTCTCAGGAGACCAGATGCCTTCTGACGCAAGAGTAACATCTTATGTGGACTCCATGAGGAAGCATATCAAGTCAGATCCTCAGTAGTTATAAAGCAGCTGGAATCTCGTGTAGCTACACCTGTTTACACGAGCCAAGAATCTGGGTCACTATCTAGGCCCAATACTGCACCTGCAAACAAAGTAAATAAGTTGTTGCAGAGGTTTTTGTGGGCATAAGCTGTTACCCCATCTGGACTTCTCAGGCAGCAATCATCTTTCTCAGCCAGTTCTGTTCTTTTACAGTTTTATTTTTATTTTGGCTATGCTGTTTAATACCCTGCATAAAGTGTCATCCTAGGCCAGTCTCCTTTATCCTCCAAAGTCCCAAAGAACAAATGTTTGTGGCTTAATGCATCTCATTCCAAAATCAAGCTTAAGGTGTAATTTACACCCACCAACTTCCAATGGGAAACCTCAGCCATTGAACAGAGGCAGTTTTAGCTTACCAATTTGTATACACCTCGTCTGACCCAGACATTTGCAGCCTCCTTTATCTTGCTGTGAGATTCCTTCTATCCGGTATTCTCATGTCCTTTAAAAGCCACACACTTCATAACAGCAGCGGCCATATATCCTGACTGGTTCCTCCTTGTCTCTCTGCTTTTTGTAGCGCATTTAATAAGAAAGGCTGGGTCCCAGCATGGACCTGCTGAAGATGGAGTGATGGAGGGTGAAAGAAGTTTCCACATCAGACTCCATAGTTATTGCCAGGGGATGCGGGATAACCTCTTTCCTACCATTGTTTTTGGGGAAGGTTATTCTCTGAAGCAGAGAGCTAAGTTGTTGGGAGTGTCATGCTCTCGGTAGGGTGTCCCAAGGTGAACAGGTCTGAGGGAAGGTACCAGACAAAGCATGGCCCAATCCCCCAAATCCTCAGTGGTGGATCAGGTGGAAGAGAGTTCTTGGCTCTAAATGGCTATGAAAGCAGATGGAGGCTGCAGCAAGTGGAGATATCCAGTCATCTTGGACTTTCTCTGCCACTGGACCCCAGATCTCCAACTCGTCATGATTGTGTGGTTGCTGTAAGAGCACCAGCTTCCCCACATTAAAAGAAATCATGTGCAGGCTTCTACCATGGGAAATAACATCTTTCATCAGACCCCTGAGTCATCTCATGACTCATATGTAAATCCGTGGTAGAAATCATCCTCGAATCGAGGGATCGGCAATCAATCCATCTCTGAAGGAGAGGTCTGTGTCCCAATCATTGCAGTTCATGATTGCCTCAAAAGCCCCATCCACCTGAGCATCACTGAGTCATCCAGGGGAAAAAACCCACCACTGATATCAGGATGAAGGGGAAAAAAACACCACTGATGGCAGGATGAAGGGCCAACACACACATTTGTGCAGAACTTGCTCTCATGAGGAAGTTCCACCATCCATGGAGCCTACTTCCTGCTTGAACAAAGACAAAATAGTAGTAGATCAGTTCTGTTCCTGCTCTAGCACTACCCCCACTCTTCTGAAATTTACAGTAACATTGTGAAAAAGATAAAATGAATAGCAGAGAGAACCCTGCTTTCCCTGTCTCATCAACTAAAATAAGAGGTTGTTAAGAAGGGCCTCTTACAAGATGAGACACAAGTTCATGCAGCTAGTCAGACCTCTGGGGACAATGTGCAGTAGGAATCCAAGAGAGTAATGGACAGGAAGTCAATGAAGGAGCAGGCTCCCTCTGCTACATAAGTAGGCAGCGTGGGTCACCAGTTATTTAAAGAAACTGAGCCTTATTCCAGCAGGGTTTTTGTAACGGAAACATATATTGCAGAATGTTTTATGCTGAAAGATTTATAGTGACTAAAATATGACTTTGTATTATTTTGAGGTTGATTCCTGTTAAGGTTATATTTTTCATTCTGTAGTGATGGCTGTTTGCATTTTGGTGTGGAATTGAGGACAGGAGAGAAGATGGTGCAGTGTGTGGGCACAGTCCAATGATTTCAAGAGAGTTGTGCCTACTCACACTAGTGGTGAATTTGTTCTGTGGTTTATTTGAATTACTAAGGAGAGAGGGCACCTGTCCTTAGCATGCTGTTGCATATCACAGAATGCGGAATGTTTGTTCTGTTGTCAATAAGAGGATGGTACGTTATGTAGAGTATCTTAATTCAATAATTCCTAAAGCTATAAAATGTGATACCTTATCAAACACAGCCCTGCATATCAGTTACATGGGAGCATTGTGCGGCAATAGTAAGTGTTGTCATTCAGAATAACCAACAGAAACAGGTAGGCAAGACTGGTCTTAGGTGCAGTGAAGATTTTTTTTTTTGCCACCTCTGTCCCTACCAGAAAAAGAGAAAATGTTGGGATCACTTAAATTAATCACATTCTAACAAATGAGCCCTAGTACAGAGGATTGAATTAATGTGAATTAAATATACATATACTTTTGTCTGAAGCTGTGTAGGGTCCCCCTTTTGTTTTTCTTTTCTATAACTTTGTTTTCTCTACTCATTCTCTCTCCTTTTCTATTTTTCTTTCTGCCTGGTTTTCCCCTGTCCCTTTATTATTTTGTTTCCTCTTCCCTGAGTCCATTCTCTCCCTGTTTCCTAGGCTCTCCCCCACCCACCTTGTTACCTTTTTGTTCCCCATTTTCTTTTCCCTCCATCTTCTTACTCCCTTACATTCCCCATTGGACATCCCAGACAAACACACACACTTTCCACTTACCCATTGTCTTCCTTCTGTTTTCCCCTTTGCTACCCTTTCTGCATCTTTCCACTCTTTTGTCTGTTTTCCCTCCCTTTCTCCTCCCTTTAAGGTCTCCTTCTCTTAGGTTTTTCTTCATCTCCCTTTCTGGGCTCTGTTTGACCAAAATATCCTCCCATCTAGGCCATGGAGTTCTAGTGGTACAGGATACGTAGTTTAGCCATTGCTTGTATAGCATCTAATTTACAGTACTAATTCTCTGTCAGTGGTGGGGAGTGCAAGGCATTTCCTCTGCCCACTATGTCTGCTGAGATGCAAGCATGTAACCATCAGAACATGGGGAGAGAAACAGTTGCTTTTGGCTGGCCTGAGGTGGCACTTTAGAAGCACAGAGGTGGCAGGAGCAGCAGACAGGAAAGGAGAGGGAAAGCAAATACATGGGGGTGATTTTTTTTTTTGGCACCTCATGTAATATGGCATCACAGATGGCCTAAAATTTGGCTTATGTCACGATCACCACTGCCAGCATGGAGGTCTCAACAAGCTTTTGCTGTTGATACCAAAGGTGTTCTGAAGGAGACAGTCATTTTGCTTGTCACCTAACCCTCATACAGAAATGTTGAGATGCTCCAATCCACAGTAAGCTTCATTCAGCAGTAGTGAGAGGTAGCATCCCTGGTCTGTTTAGAAGATGCAAAGTGGCAGTTCTTCTTGGTCTCCAAAGGTTCCACAGCCCACTTTAGCACTGACATATCCATCCAAAAACCAACCTGAAGACATGGGCGTATGTGTGTGCACCTGGTGTGTTTTCAGTAAGAGTGTTAGAATCTAGAACAGGGGTCTCAAACATGTGGCCCGTGGAATTCTTTGCTGCTGCCCGCGAAGCTCCCCACACCCTCACTGGAGTTACTCCTTGTGGCCACCAAACTCCTCTCACCCCTCCCCCGAGTTATTTCCTGTGGCCGCTAAGCTCCCTGCTTCCCTCCCCCTCGTGTGCTATTCCCAGCTCCTCTACCTACCTCCAGGCAGTTCCCACCACCAAACAGCTGTTTGGTGGCTTAGTGGTTTCCAGGAAGGAGGGGGAAGCCATGGAGAAGGAGGAGGAGGAGAAGAGGTGGGGATTTGGGGAAGGGGTTGGAATAGGGGCAGGGAGGGGGTGGGAAGCGGCGGGGTCTCATGGAAGACGTGGCATGGGGGTGGGGATAGTGGGGAGGAGTGTCAGTGATGTGGCCCTTGGGCCAATGCGTTAGTCCTCATGTGGCCCTCTTGGTAATTTGAGTTTGAGATCCCTGGTCTAGAAGACACAAAATAACAACTGAGTGCTGGTAAATTCAACTACATAAGCAAACTCAAAGATCTACGATGTTCTGATTTTATTCTAGAATTGTCGAGCAGGATAGTGAATGACAAAATTGAACATTGAAGCACAAGACAGAAGATATTCAAAATCAAAAGACCCTTATTGGCCAGAAGTATCATGAGCAAGTTAACCTTCCTTAAAACCGATGTTAGGTGCCCACACATATCCCAATCTAGGCAATGCAGGGAACTTCATTTTCATTACATGGTATTTTGTCTTTAGAACTTGCAGGGCAATCTGTCTCAGTGTTTCTCTTTTAAGATGATTCACTCCCACACGCATGATAGCAGAATTTTAAAATAAATATAACAGATACAAGGCAACTGGTTTGAAATTTAGATCTGAGGAAAGTTGTTTTTTGGCAGCTTCCTCATCATTATATCATTTAAATGACTAATAAGCTGGCACTCATTCTGAACACCTGCAATAATTAATCCTACTTGGTCTCCCAAATCTTCATTAAAAGGCTGAAACAATAAGTGTCATCTGCAGAAGACTCAAGGCATATTTTTACAGTGCAGCTCCAGCCATGTTCCTTTTTTTCTGGTTTAACTGTTTAGGCAGTAGATGTTCCTACTTCTCTCTCCATTAGCAAGAGAAACATTTTACTTTTAGTTAAATTTATAACAGGCTGCAGAAGGATCGGTGAACTGTAGCTCTCCAGTAGAGTAGAGTGTGTAATCCCTTGTGCCAAGGAGCACTGTGTCCTGAATAATAATAACTTTCTCTAATCTCTTGTTTTACCAGCATGTTTTGAGCTTTTTAAAAATGTGTTGAGAAATGTTGCTAAAACACAACCACTTACGCTTTTAACTGAAACTAACAAAAACCTGATGACTTTTAAACCCAGGTTACCATATTTAGCTGTAGAGCATTGCATGCCTCATGTTGTAATACCTACATCTTTTCTGCTACCCTGTGACACCAGCGCCAAATTCTCCTCCACGTGTTACAAGTAATTCCCATTGCTTTTAAGTCAAGTGACCTCCCTGTGAGACCCCTGTCCATGGCAAGTCTCACTCAGCTTTCTATTGTGAAGTGGTTACAGAGTTCCATGCAATGTATTGTATGAAGATGTTGAAAACTGAGGTATTGGCATCTTTAATATCCATGCAGTGGGGTTTTTTTGAACTGACAAGTGTCTGACCCTATCCTTGGCCAAGATTTTTTTCACCACTGTTATGTCAAGTGTGCATAGATAGCTGTCACTTTCTGTTCCTGAGATGGCACACGTGTGCGCTTGCTCTTGTGCTCTCTGTGTCTCTCTCATGTGTGTGTGTTTGTGCGCGCACACACACACACACACACACACACACACACACACACACACACACAC
>ML677332.1:17143332-17207370 GCA_007922305.1 Dermatemys mawii | reverse complement strand
ACACACACACACACACACACACACACACACACACACACACACACACAGTATATTTTTGTAAAGTGGCTTGGTATGCAAGCCACTATATAAATATAAAGTAATATTCTGAAAGACTAGGGTTTATTCCACCAGCTGGAAAAAAGCATAATTACCATGGAAACCATAACTCTGTTAATCCCTTCAGCAGTAGAAGCTGAAATGTCCATTTTGCTTTGGTGCCTGCCAGCACCTCATATATCTTACTGATGCATCGGGAGCTTCAGGACTTGGAGAGAAGGCAGTAAAGATAACAGGGCCATTCAGAGCTGTGTGAGGATTTAAATACAGGGAATGGAGAGCTAGCCAAAGTCTGAAAGATTCAGGCTTGAGAAGAAGGGCAGCGGAGGTGGCAGGCAGAGCTGTCTGGAAATGGTGGTCCTCAGTTGGAAGGTATTTCAGGGTGGTAACTCTCAAGGAGTGCTGGTAGTGGGGGGTAGTGGCTGGAGTTATTAGCAAGCTTGAAGCTTTTGGGAAGAAGGCAGTAGAGGGAGTGGGAAAGAAGAGGGAGTGGAGGGAGAGCAGTAAGGGGAGGTGAGAGCTGTCAGAGTGGTTCAGGTCTGTGAAGGAGCAACAATACTGGGTGCAAACAGGAATCGGATCCATGGGTCTGTCAATCATTAGCAAATGCATATTGGAACACCATATTTGAGCCGTTATGAACATATTGATGGACTTGTGACCGCATAATTCAGTTGTCTGATATTTTTTACAGTGAAGATGACTAACTGTATAGTTATTAAAAAATAAAATCATGAGGCTAGTGAAAGCTTCAGCTACTTAAGTAGTACTGTTTAGTGACCTTGTGATGCAAGTTTTCCTTATCTGTTTTGTCCTGGCCTGACCAAATCCATTATTAAACTCACTGATTACAAGTGTAACTTCTTAATAGAATATTTATAATCTTACCAAGCAAGAAATATTTTGTGTGTAAATATATAAGGTAGAAAACCAAGAAGAATGTTTTGTTTGGTTTCATTTTTGCCCTTGGTTTTTAAAGCTTGCTGGTGAATCTTTAACCATAAACGTTTTGTTTTGAAATTATTATTTTAAGTATCATTTTTATCCAAAACACTGGCCTATTTTGTCAGACATGAAATAGGCATAGCGACTGTAGAATAAATTTACAAATCTTAAAATGGATTTACAAATCCTGCAATGGATTTGGAGAAGAAAATACTTTGATTTACAGTTGCTTACCTCCCACTTGAGATATATGATCTGAATGATTTCTAAATCAGGACTTTGAAGCACTGTCATTTTCACTGTGTATGGAGAAAACTCAGAACACCAAAACAAAACACTTTAATGCCATATAAGCTGAATTCTGCCCACATTTATACCTTTGATTTGGCCCAGTATTGATTAACTATATCACCCCTTTTAACATTTAGGAAATAACACAATTGTTAAAGACATCCTGTCCTAACTGCCTTTTATTCTTTTCTATTCTTTTAATTTCACGATTAAGTCTCTCAGTCTTGTAAGGTGCTGAACATCTAATGTCAGTGGGAGTTGAGGGGACTCAAGCATTTTGTAGGCTCAAATGCCACATACGAAAGTATGGGGTGTTGGTTCAAACATAGGACTCTGAGCCTTGAGGTATGGCTAAATAAAGGTTTGAAATCCTTGGATGGAAGGAGCTAGATGAATACAGAGTATTTTTTATAAATCTTGGTTAATTTGGGGGGAATTGAATATTCACACAGCATAAAGTGGAATTTAGAACAGGCCTCATGAAAAGAATGAAGTAGACATTCACTAACTGCTTGTGAATTCGCTGCTGCAGTGTGGAAATGAATGAGACGTAGAAGTTATGCTGTTTAAAATGACTTTAGGTGTTCAGCACTTTGCGGAACTGAGATCCTAATCAAGTAATGAGAAGAACAGAAAAGAATAAAATATATCTATGTGAAATGAAACCAAGGTAAATATAAATACAGCTAGAAACATAAAGCTATAAAATATACAAATACAAGGTGTGGGAAGAAATGGAGGAGCCCAGCCTCTCATAAAATACAACAAACAAGTGATTGGAAACTATGAGAAAATTAAACTTCATAATCCTGACAGGAAGAGCATTGAAATATCCCTGAAACCTGCCTCCTGACATTGCTTATCATCTATGTTAACTAAACATAGACACATGCATTGCTCGAGAACTGTTGGCCTGAATAGACATCACACCCTAATAGAAAGCTCTGTTTGTGCCCTTAGTTTTTAAGTTGTTTGGAAATATTGTTTCATGTTTTTTTGAAATGATGGATGAAATCCAAGTCAGGCATTCAGTCAAGTGTAAACGCTCCAGTTCATCCCCCATAGAGGAGCTGGACAAATAACAAAATCAACATACATAATTTAGATCAACTTGCCATAAAAAAATCTCCTGTTACTAAGGAGCACAAAGACACAGAATCAGTCTACTTCTCTCTCCATTTTCCTCCCCCCCATGAGGAGTGGTGGAGTGATCTTCAGGTCACTTCACATGTAGGAATAGAGACCCAATGTGAAGGACAGCTAACAACATAGCTCCCTTCACAATATCTACATAACATTTAATGTTAATCGTTTTGTATTATTGCTGGATCTTCAGTCTCCAAGAGCATGACTTTATCTAGATTTCCTTCTTTCTTTATATGAGCCTCAGTTCAGCAAAGCACAAAAGTACATCCCTTCAGGAGTCCCACTGATTCAAGTGTTTTTGCTTCATAGAAATGGAATTTAGGCAAGTGTTGAACGCCTTTACTGAACTGAGACAAGCATGACCCTAATCCTAGATCTCCAAAGTTTGGGGTTGCTGGTCAAGGGGATTGAAGAGGTTGGACTGTAGATGAAGTGAATAAAGATCGTGGATGTGAATACTCAGACTTTGGCTTGAAGTCTAGATCATTTCACTTTTTTTCTTTTTGTTTTGGCCTATCTTTAATTGCAAGATTACAGTTTGTAGATCACCCTACAATTCCATATTTTATCACTTAAATTTCTAAGAACAGACAATAAAAAATATGGCAACTGTCCAGGGAATTCAAACCTCTTAGTAAAGCTGGCTAAGTTTTGGGTTGCATAGCATATCTAAACCATGCTGTAGCCTCTTATGAATTTGAGGATTTTAACATAAAATAATTGTTTGCAGTATGCAAAAGTAATCACTTATAAATATACTGATTTTCCTCTGTAGGTAACTAAGTTCTCTCAAAAAGTGAGTATGAATCATTTATCCCTGTTTTTACAGATGGCACTGAGTGTTGGAGTAGTGCCTTGCTCAAGGCACTTACTGTCAGTGACCAAGTTGGAAGTAGAACTGAGAACTCCTGACTCCCCGTCCCTTACTCAGACCAGTACAGCTTCTCCTCTGTAAGTACAGATCTGTTCTTCTTTTTATGATTTATCTGTGCTGCAGTGCAGCACGGATAAATGTTTTTTGTTAGCTAAAATAATTTCTGGCTATTTTATTTGATATCACACTTACTAATCAGCATGCAGTATTTGGAGCTCCATTGGACTGTCGCAGAGTTAAGGCGCAGGCATCCTTAAGCTGCAGGAAGTCCAGCATGTTTATCAGTCTTTAGGACTTTTAATACTTACTGTATATAATACACTGCTCACCACCCTAGTCATGCATTTCTTCTATTTCCTCTTCTACTTGCTTACTAAATGGAGGAAGAATCAATCCAACATTTCGACTATTGACACTAAAAAGTAACTGGAAAATCAGGGCCAGTTCCAAGCACCAGCAAAGGAAGCACGTGCCTTGGGCGGCACTCTGTAAGGGGCAGCATTCCTGCTCCACTTCTGCTGCCCGCCCTGCCCCCTTTATTTTTTTGCTTGGGGTGGACCTGTGGAAAATTGCAACAGGATCAAAGGTAGATGAGATTGTTGAAGTGATTGGGGAGCTTGTTTGTCTCAATCAAAATCAGTGGTCTTTAAAATGAAATGATAGAAAAGTGCCTGTTAATTATGTCTCTTATTATTAAACACTAGGAACAAACACTTCAAAGCTAACTTTATACTGTGGGAGTACACTCTATACAGAGAGTTAACTCAGACTAATTGAAAATAACAAAGCATTTGCATAATTGTATGCTGGCAATGCTTTCTACTCAGCCTGTTGAAATCTCCTGGAACACAAAAAAGCAAAGCTCCGTGAACCTGCTATTCCCAACGTAACCTATTTCATCTACAATAAATCACATTAATACCAGTGATAAGCAGTAGAAACATTGTTTGATGTGCCTTCATATTAATTATTCTTGTAGCAGTTTTTCCTTTATCACACTAGATAATTCATCCAAATATTTGCACTTGCAACTGTTTCCGGTGGGGCCTTCTGAATTCACTTTAGATGTCATCACAATGGAATGCAATTTTGTAAATAATATAAATGTAAGTTTCAGTAGCCTCAAATTGGAATTTTTAAGTGTGTGTGGGGTGGTTGGTGATTAACACCAACTGCAGTAATACAGAGAAAATGGATATGGGTTAAATTCAGACCTCGGGTAACCTAAATGGCCAACACTAGAATTTGGATAGCTGACATATTAATTAATATATGAGTACACACACATTCTTGTGGTAGGCTGTATTTTATTTCTGCAAGTGTCTAAAAAGGGATGAATTTTGAAATGTTTTTTTTTTTGCAAATTGTCTTCAGTAATGTGTAATAACTCTGTTTGCTTTTATATTCTTATTGGTATGGCCTCTTGAAAATACCACTGGGAGCATAGAAAAATCCTCCTTCTCTTATGTGGTGTGTTTTGCATGGGGGCTAGGGGGAGACGTGGAAAAAAACGTCCAGATTGTCATGCGTCGGAAGGAGACATAATCTTACTCTCAGTATTGAGCACAGGTGAAGACAGGTCTGATAGTTCTGCCAACAGCTCTAGATGCACTAGAGAGGGTTTGTCTGCAATACTGCATGCTCCTAATGTGCCACATGGAGAGAGGGTCAGAATTAGGCCCCGTGTCTTGTGCAGTGGAACCACTTGCCTCTGCAGATGAGGGCCTCGTGGCTTGATTTGCCTCAAAGCAGACAAGCAGACGCTGCGAGGTGTGCAGCACATGCGGGCCTCTGTGCTATACTTATTAAAAGAGGGATAATTCATATGGTTCCTACAGTGCTATGTTCTATAGCCTGGTGACTCTATTGTTTACAGTTCCTTTTACAGACCGCTTCTGTTCAGTAGGCAAAGTAAAGGTGTTTCTTTTTCTCAAAGGGTACGCCTACTCTGCAGCTGGGTGCATGCTGCCTGGCTCAGGGAAACAGAATAAAATAGCAGTGTACCTGGGAGTGGCATAGATGGTGACTTAGGCAAGCTGAGGGATCCAGGAACATTTGTACTTTGGCGGCAGCTGAAGCCACCACCCATGCTAGCTGTGGCCACACTGCTATTTTTAGTGTGTCCGCTTGAGCAGAGCTCGTGTATGTCTGTCTACCTGATCTGGGAAACAGACTTGCAACTGCAGTGTAGACAATACCCAAAATGACCATGAACATGTGAAATCTCAATTACTCTTTATTTAATCTACTGTATATACTGTAAACTATTCTGGACATTCAGAGCGTTGACATTGTTGGAGAAACCTTGGACAAACCCTCAGCTGCACCAAGCTCTGAGCCATGTTTCTTCTCCCCCATTGCTGGGGTAGATAGGCACCAAAATGGCCCTGATGTAACTCAAGTAGCCTAAGTTATGCAGGCTGAAAGGCTGCTTCAGCTAGCTGAAGTGCTCTGATCTCCCCTTCCTGGACTCGAAACACCCACTATATTGTAAGAGTAGTGTCTAGAGTGAAAGACATAGAAACTGCTACATTACCTCAATGCCATCAGTGTTGGGGAATCTCTGGTCACCCCTTTAAGGGAGGATTTCAGCCACTTTACTCTGCCTCAGCACAAGGTGAGGATTTGGCCCCATGAATTTTGAAATTTTTGGACTTTGAGTGTTTGACTTCTTCGCCTTTAATGTTAAATATTGAATAAGTTTTGCATTATATTAGGATCTGGATTTGCATTTAAAGATTTTATTGGTATTGTACAGTAGTAACCTAACATCAGATTGCAGAGCAAATAATTTGTTGGAAGTATGATTTATTTCTATCTTGTCTTCAGTATCTGAATTTTACTGTCAACAAGACAGAACTTTGTGTTGACTGTGGGACTTGAAAGAGCATTAACATTCTGCAAATAGGGCCTGTGTGGGAACTGTGCAAATTGGCCATAAATTTAATGAAAGGAAAGTCATCTTAAGCTCAGACAGGAGTGAATGGCTGAATTGTATAGAACCAGTCGAGTTTTCAGTTTATGGATCATAGTATCTTAGGGAGTATGCTGATTGACGTTGTGCATGGATGACTTTTTTATGAATCCAGGAAGATTCTAGAAGAGTTGTTGATTTTCTCTTCTCCTTGAATGATGCTTCTTTCAAATCTATGCAAACATGAACATAGTTAAATACTCATATGGCATCAGCACATTAAAAGTGGTGACTGTATGATAAATTTGAATGTTTAAAGAATTAATTTCTTGAGACATAATTGGATGGATGAAGGGAATTTATTCAAGGATATGGAGAGTCAGTCAGCTCTGGTTTACTGGTTGAAAGTCAGTCTAGGTTAGTCGTATATATGGGTAAGTGAATCACTTTGGCTTTAGTGCGATGCTCTTCTCCTACCTTTAAGCAGTCTCATTGTATACTCCTAAAACTAGCAATGAAGTTAATAAAACAAAACACACCCCCAGGCAAAGACAGTTGGGGGTGTGAATAACCCAAGTGGATCAGACTCTTAGCATTGCTGTTCATATTTCCAGCACAAACAATGTGTGTATTCGCTCTTTTGTATCTATCAATTGTACTGTTGAACACAAATATGAATATCACATAAGAGATCTTTAAAACGTCATGTTTACTCTTTTATATTCAGGAAAAATAGGGAAGAGACAGAATTAAGGAATCCTTACACAAACAAACAAGAGGCCCAGAAAAGACTTTCATATTAATGACAGTATCAGATGCCATACTTACAAGATGAATCTCTTTTAAAGGAAGCTTCATTACAACCTGATCTTAAGTCTCCTCTACTGTATCTTGCTTGAATACAGTAATCTAGAAAGAATGTCTGTAACCCTGTTTCAGTGGGTACAGAAGTATTGGATTTTTTCTGGTCAAGTCTCATTATTGAGGAACTTGTTCCTTAATATTAATAAACACTGTTTGAGTCTCTGGAAACAAATATATTGTCAATATGACTGTAATTAGGCAAGCAAAGGATTTCAAAATTTACTTCCATAAAACTAAAGTTTTTCATATAAAGATACATATGGGCCTGTTTAAATGCATTATTGAGCATAAAATTTATTCAAGAGAATCCCAGCAGCTAAAGATTGAATTTTTTTTATTAATGCCTTTTATAAAGCTCAGTTGAATGACATTTCTTGATGTTAAGTCTCTGAAAGTCTTATTAAATGCATAGCAGTTGACATGCGAGGCGTGATGTTTTGGGTGACGAGTTTGGCTTTTATTCATTTGTCATCTGATAACGGTGCCTGTTAGTTTGCACAGCCATCATGAAAGGTCAGAAACTTTTCTTTTATAAACCCATTCTTCATGGATTCATTCAAGGATTGTCAACCCAGATATAAAAGTTGTCTTAAGAGTTAAGAAGTTTTATTTACATATAGAGGATTTAAAAAAGTGTTAATATGTAAATGATTTTTATAAACATAGTAATTATTAAAAAATACATTATAACAGATGCATAAGAGCAGCTTGCCATGCATATATTATTCTCACAGAACTGCTGAACACCTATATTTTGATCTAATCATGTGGCTGCCACTGTTGCTGGCAGTAGAAAATTCCCACTGTCAAAGGCAACCTTTTTATTTTTATCTTTGGTTACAATAAATAAATAAATAAATAATAAATAAATAAGTCTTTTAAATATAAGAGCCCGAGAATGGGGGGATAGATTGCACAAAATAAATGTGGTTTTAAAATTCATCTCTTGATTCAAGCTGAACTGAACTAAATTTGAAATTGAGATCACTTCAATCAAGTCAAGGAGAGAGATGTCACTCACTTTAGTCCCAAAGTTCCCTATGTTTCATATAAAATTGGGCATCTCTTCACTTTTATTATTGAACATTATTTCCATCAGAAATAAAGAATGAGGACCCTGAAGTCACAGAAGTAGTTATACTAAAGAAAAGAATCCCACCAAACTTTGAGGTTTCTACTATGAATAAATTTGTCCCTCTCATTCTCATATCTGGCACACATTGTGTCCCATGTTGAGGGACTGGTAAGATGAAAGGTATAATCTGATGGAGATTTATGTACCTAAAGCAGTTTTCACAATACAATGTGTATGGGTAACAATTCTTTTCTCCAGTTTCTTGAATCTAATGAAAAGCAGGAATTTTTGCCAGTATTAATCTCAGTTATAGGATCACCAACAATTTAAATGTACTTTTCAAAATAATATACATTTAAAGAATCCCTGTTTATTGAATAGATTCTCTGTCTGTTACATTTTTCTATCTTGCTCTGAAGTGTGTGGGTTTTGACCATTGGAAGACCTGGCTAAAGAGCCTGAAAATGTCTCTGGTGCATAACCTATAACTCTGGGCTGCTGTCATCTTGAAGGGCTTCTCCAGAAAGGCAAGAAGGTCATTGTGGACAATAAGGAAACATTCAGGCACCTCTTCTATTTGGGGGGGGAAGGTGAGAGGGTTCAGAGGTTTCCTTCTCCTCTTCCAATGGTCTGTAGCCCCTCTCCACTATTGTCATGGGGTGGGGGAAGAGTAGGAGGAAATTCCCGTCCAAAAAATCAGCTACTCTTGTGAGGAGGGAGGGATTAAAATGCTGTTGTGTACCCCCCCAACCCCAAAGAGTATTGCCTCATCCTCAACACAAAAATGCTGTTGCTGTCCTTCCCCAACTTTAATAAAATGCTATTAACAGTAATATATGAAGTGGAATATCTTTTGTTCCATTCTTGTTTATTATGGACAGATGGGAACAGTTGCTCTCAGTCAAGAGTGGATGAGAAAGAGAGAGATCATGAAATTCTCAGAACAGTCCATGAGTATGGCCATATCACCATAGAGATGCATGTAAACAGCAAGGACAATGTGTGGACAAACTCGTTTGATCCTCCGAGAAAGTAGTGAATGAAACTGCTAGAAGTCATAACACTGCAATATTACAAACGTGATCCAAAACAGATTTTACTTGTAGGTTCCTAAGATGCATGGGTAATATAACTAAAGGGAATATGATAGAAGATGTCATTTTTTTCAAGTTCATGATGGCCCTTGTGCTGTTTTCAGGAAAGTCCTGTAACGTCAGCTTTATTTTGTGGGGAAAGCCAACAAAACATCGGAGAAGTATAGAAAGGCCCACTGGTGTACTACTAGTACCTGACCAAAAAAGTTTTCTTTAATAAAATGCTGTCAAACATTTCAAGAGTCCCTCTTGCTAGCATTTATTCAGAAAACATTTTAGGGCACTGTAGCTGGGAATATTGTTGGTATCCATTGAGTAAGTGTGAATATGGAGTTTCAAATTACTGACATTTTTATAGGAAAATATGAAGACTTTCCATCTAGAAGATCCTTCAACTATGATGAATGTCATGAGTTCTGATACTGAGTGGTGAGTGGTATGTAATGTCAATTTAAACATGCAAAGCTACAACACAATAAAAAGGAATCCTCTGAACATGAATCCTCTGTCATCGTAACAGTTGGCATTTGAAATCCCTGACTCTTCTGACTGCAAAATAACTGGAGAAAAGGCCAGCCATAGAGTTAAATTATCAGACATTTTTTGAAAGCAAATGCTTACAAGAGTGTTTCAACCCATAAGTTTTAAATGCATTTTCCTTCTTAAAGAGGAATTTTATTTATGATTGGATCAGGGCCAGCTCAATAAAATACCAAACAATCCCGCATGTTTTAAATCCAGTGTCTGTGGTTCACTGGAGCTTTCTCAACATATTCCCTATATAATGCTTTGCATCAGTGAAGACTGGCAACTGGATCATTTGGTTTCAGATGACCTCATTTTGGGCCGAACTCTGGTCTCATACTAGTTTAATACTCTAGTGGGAGCAGGACCGAGCCCTTTAGCTAAACTAGTATTCCACTTTCATATTAATTTCTTAATTGTGTAGTTTTCTCCGCTTCACATTTAATTCTTCATGAGCTCTGAGGGTCTACACTGAAGTTGTCAACAAAACTTTTATCTTTCATGGGTACTTAAAAAGCCCCCATGTGAAAGACAAAAGTTTTACTGACTCAAGTGGCAGTGTGAACACAGCTTTATTGGCAGGAGTGTTCTCCTGCCGACACAAATAACAGTACTCATGGGGCTGGAAGTATTGCTGACAAAGTACCGACAAAGAGCGTTTATACATTCTGACTTTTAGCGACAGTCTTGTGTCAACACAGCCTTGTCTCAAAAAGCTATGTGGTGTAGACAAGTCCTGATTAAGCTCATTTTAGGTTCTGAAAGCAAGTGAACCAGGAAAACTATGTATTTGAATGAGCTTGCTTACTGGGATAGGTTTTCCTCTGTTCTCCAAGGAATCTTAATTTAGGTGGGCTTTTTTGGATTTTTTTTTTTTTTTAGAAGCAGAGGGGTGCTGAAGGACTTTGAAATTTCTCTTGATGTTGTAATATGCCAAATGTCTTTTATTGGTTTACAATTAAGCATGGCAAAATTAGATTTTTATTGTTTTATAATTTTGATGGCTAATATGAATGTCGATTTTTAAAATTATACATTTTAAAATGTGTTGTGCAAAAATTATAGGTTTTGAAGCTTTCTTAATCTTTAAATTTTCACAGTTGTGGAACATTGTTGGATCAGTCAATGAAGGGGGAAGACCGTCATTAATGAAAATAGACATTGAGATTCAAAAAGTTCAAGGTTATAACTATCACAATAACATTATCAACATCACATGTTAAAACCTACAAAGTAAATATCCCTAAATTAAGCTAAATGGTCAAGCAACATTTTTCTTATTTTTCCTACCTATAAATTTTGATTGGTGGAAATATTTTTTGTCAGTGGAATTGATGTTTACTAACAAAAAATCTGATCATTCCAAGCCTAGTTTGATAAAAGAACAAAATAATTAGAGGTTTTTAAAGGTTTAATTAACTGATTTAAAAAACTAAATTATAAGAATTATACCGTAAAATGTTTTGAACAACAATAGTTCTTAGATTAATAAGTGATAAAACATGAAAGTGTAATGTTGTTAGTGACAAAGGGCCTTACTGGCTTAATAGCCCATGTCTCCTGGATTTCACATGTAATTTGAATGAAAAAGTAGCTGTGATTAGGAAATATTGCTTATTTTTTATGAATATTGCAAATACTTCTGTGTTTATGATGAATTACTTGCTAGAGGGTGAGATCAAAAGGAGTGTTAAAGGAACGGAGCAGGAAAGGAAAAACAATGGTAAACAGCATCCCAGCAAGCATGCAGTCACAAAAGCCAGGCTATTAGCTGTAAAGAAGATACCTGCATGGTTTTGCTGTTTTGCCAAGACAGACGAGATGAGAGAGATCAAAAGACACAGGCCAGTTAAAGGATTTCCCCAGCAGGAAGGCTGGGGGCTCCTATCCTCAGAAGACTGAAGCTGACATTCAGGGAAGGTCTTCAGGGATTCAAAGCAACCCTCAGACTCAGAAGGGGGTTCTGGAGAAAGTTGGACCTTCCTGAACTATGAACAGAGAGGTTAAGCTGAGGTGTATTGGTTTTTTTTTTTGTTTGACTCATTTTCCTAACTGCTGGGTTGCCTTTGGCAAATAAATAGTACTTTGTTTTGAATAAACTGTTTCTATGTCACTGCAAACTTCTTCTGTCCCAGGCTCTTGGAGGAAAAGAGCTTACAGGTGCCAAACCCACACGGGCCTGTCAGGTTGTGAGGCTGTGAACCAGAGGGCTGCAGTCCACACATCCATTCTGAGTGTTTGGACTGCATGGTTCACCAATAATGAACTGTAGGAAATTAGGCCTGGCACATGAGGTGTGTATTCAAGAGGAACTGAAAGGAATCTAAAGCACAGCTCACCCTGCAACTGTGACGGTACCAACAAGAAGTAATTTCCATACAGTCAGAAAATGACAGGGAATTTTCTTGTACTATAAGAAATTATCTTAAATCATGGTAAGCATTGGCCTCTAACTTCTTGAAAATATAGAAGCATAATTTAATAGAGGCTGAGTGTCACCTTACCTCCCATTCATGATCTTCCAGACCATTGCCCCTCTTCATCACAGTCGTGTAAGCCATATCCTCTGCCCATCCCAATTGTAAAACTTTCCTGGGGCAACTTGAACATTGTCTATGTGAAAAATGACTGTTAGGAAAATATTTAGCAGAAGACTTACAAAAGCACATAGCAATCTTAAGAACACAAACGCATGCTGTGAATGTGAAGGTGGTCTGGAACTTGGGAGGAAGTGGTCATGATCTGATAGAATTAAAGATCCTAGGGAAAGGAGGACATGAAAACAGCAAACACGGACACTGGAGTCAAAAAGTCAGATTTCAGCCAACCCAGAGCAATAGTAGGCAAGGTCCCATGGAGAGACTGACTGGGAAGAAAAGGAGTTAAAGGGGGTTGGCAGTTCTAAAATGTAATACTAGAAGCTCAACATCAAGCAATTCTGATGCAGAGGGACGATAATAGCCACCGCAAACCAGTGTGGCTGTACAAGGATCTTTTTAGCTATCTAAAAAAACAAAAGGGATATAGACAGGAAATGGAAGGAAGAGCATATTATCAGGGAAGTATACATGGGAATAGCACAGCTGTAGGGACAAAATCAGGAAAGTCAAGACAAGGAATGAGTTACAACTGGCAAGAAGTATTAGAAACAACAAGAAGGTGACCTACAAATATATCTGACAAAAAAAAATCAGGGAACAAAAAGGTTATCGTAAAGGGGAGAAGGGATGCAAATCAGGATAAGTAAAGAACATGTCACTCCAGGTTGCAAAAGGAATTAACTGAAGAAACTTCTGAGATACTGGTGATAATGTTTGCAAATTCATGAATGACAGGAAATGTCCTGGAAGACAGGAGAAGGGTTAACGTAGTGCCTATCTTTAAAAAGGGAAAGGAGAATGACCAGTCAGGCTGACCTAGATACCTGGTAAGTTACTAGAGCAATGTATAACATTCAATTTGCCAGTTCTTGGAGGATGAAGGGGTGATCACTAGCAGCTAACAGATTTAGTAAGAACAAATCAGGCCATCCAGCTTGATTTCCTTCTTTGACAAGGTAACTGGTTTCATGGATAGGGGGAATGCAGTGGACATAATATGCCTGGACTTTAACAAGGCTTTTGCCACAGTCTGACATGTATTTCTCATAAGTAAGCTGGAGAAATATGCACTTGGCAGAAATACCATTAAGTGGATATATAATTGGTTAAAAAACCGCAAACAAAGAGTAACCATTAATGGAATGATGTGAGAATGGATAAAACTAAAATTCAAAGGGATATTGATAAAATGGAGAACTCGGCTATAGACAATACACTGAAATTCAGCAAAGACAAATAAGGTGCTGTACATAGGGAAGAAAATCAAATGCACAAATACAGAGTGGAGGATAACAGGATTGGCAGAAGCACCGCTGAGAAAGATCTGGGAGTTGTGGTGGATCACGACGTCAATGTGAGTCAACAATGTGATGCTGTTGCAAAACAATGTGATCGTGTTGCAAAACAAGCAAATGCAATTTTTGGTTGTATCAACAGAGGCATAGCATGCCAGTTATGGGAGGTGATAGTGCCACTCAGCACCGGTTAGTCAGTTGGAGTACTATGTCCAGTTTTGGTCATTGCTGTATAGAAAGTATGTGGAGAAACTGGAAAGAATCTAGAGACTAGCAACCAAGATGATCAAAGGGATGGAATGCAAGCCATATGAACAAAGGCTGAAGGAACTAGGAATTTTTAGTTTGGAAAAGAGGGGATTAAGGGGGATACACATGATAGTTGTCTTCCAATATTTGAAAGGCTACCATAAAAATATGGAGAAAAATTGTTCCCTTTTGCTACACAGAGCTGGACAAGAGGCAGTAGGATCAAGCTGATTAAATCTCAGGAAAAACTTACTATAAGAACAGTAGGACCATGGAAGTCACGGAATCTCCTTCCCTGAAGGTTTTCAAAAAGAAGCTGGATAGCCATCTGTCTTGGAGAGTTTAGACACAGCAAATCCCTGCATCTTGGCGAAGGGGGAGAGGGAGGAGGGAGCGTAGACTAGATGAACCTTGCGGTCCCTTCCAACCCTATGATTCTAACACCAGTCCTACTGAAAGTACCAATGAATGAATTGCTTGTAGTCCTATTTTTGAGAATATTATGTGGACAGGACATTTTCATTGCAGACAATCTAGTTACAATTAATTATACAGAAAACAAAATTTAATTCTGATCCCACTTAAACTAACTTCTTTGAGTAGGTACTGACAATGAAAAGTGAAAAGGAAATGATCTTAAGTAAAAAGATCAAAATGACATTTAAAATATTGTTAATCCTGTTTTCACTCAGTTTGTTCCTGTTCTAAAATGTTAGATTGTACTGGTTGATGGGCAACAATCAAAAGTTACTTAATTTACCTATACCTCAGTAATTTTCCTAAACCTGTGAAATGGGGATAATATTTTGTGTGCCTTGTCTACTTAGAAAATACATTATTTGGGGTGGAGGCTACTTCTTTCTATTTGTCCGTACAATCTTGGTTGGAACTCTTGAAATGATACTATGAAACAAATAACAATAAAAAAGCTTCTGGGATTCTGAACTTTAGGGAAGGTCCAAGATTCTTTTGCAAAGGTTCTCTGAAGTTATTGGATTCTCTTAATAATTTATCCTACTTCTTTCCAGTAAATACGTATCAATGAAGCATTGACCAAGTCTCTGCTTTCCCAACCAAACCTTTTTCCTCAATACAACCACCTTCTGAACAGCAACTGTTTCCAGTGTTTCTACCATTCATTCTCTCTTCCCACCTAGATGTCTCTATTCATACTTTTGGCTGTATTAACTTTCTCTAGCAGTCACTTCTCAGTAGGGTTACCAATCCTCCAGGATTGTCCTGGAGTTTCCAGAAATTAAAGATAGATAGTCATGTGATGAAACCCCCAGGAATATGTCCATCCAAAACTGGCAACCCTACTTCTGGAAGTTAGATTTGGATCAATTACTTTCCTTCCAGTCCATCTGTCATTTCTAGTTGGTACTAACTCTTATCCTTTAAACTTGTCCAGATCCTGGGTACCACCTTACATCAAGAAAGGAGAACAGGATTATCAAGTAGTTAGCACTTCAAAGCAGACTACTAATATTTACCAGTGTATATCTTCCCTTGCCTCCCAAACAGAGTTTTATCAGTAAATACTGGTTTACACCACAAATCAGAATCCTTATGCTAGCAAACTTATTTAAAAAGCCACAAATAATACCTGTCTGTTCCAGTGTTATCTTTATGCATTGATTTGCTTTGACAGATGCAGGCTCAACTCAACAAAATAACAGGGGAAGGGGAGGAAGCATGCAAAGATGCTTCTTAAAACTTTCTAGGAATAAACACAATGCCTACCAAAGAAAATAAGCACATTTTTCACACTTACCTTTTCAGTTGAAATATGGCTTAGTGAAACAAGATACAAATCTATCTAAAGCCTGCAAGACAGCGGGGGAGAGAGGCTTACAAAGATGAAGGAAGTGGTATGGGGAAACTTGATTTCAGATAAATGCTAAGACCCAGTCTGAACCTGCAACCAACACTCAAGGCCTGTCACTGTGAAACTTGAGCCCAAATGGTGAAAGCAACTGAGACAGAATAAACAGCTGACCTTTTGGGTGTTTACATGCACTGAGTTCTGTTTCTGAACCTTTGGAGCTTTACTCATTACTGGAAAAATATCACTGTGCCTCCAGGCTATCGCTTCTCAGGAAATGAGTTGCTACTGCCCAAAATGACACTGGGAATTGATGCAGGAAAAGTTTTGGGACAGAAATAGATTTGTTTTCATAGGCATGAAAATCTGACCAAACTTGGTGCCTCACTCACGGTGTGGAGAGCCATCCTTGTGACCTAAATAGGCTGTGCTAGCCATATTCTAATAGATGTACAAGTACATCTTATACAAGTACTGTATCTGTTCTCATTTGATGGCTTGAATGCCTTCAGCTGCTCTTGAGATTTATCTGAAGCTCAAAATAGAGAGCAAATTTTCTCCTCCTCTGCTGGCAGAAATGATGCACTTGCTTTTAAAACAACATTAATCCTGTGCAGAGACTACCCAACTGCAGTACATTTAAGATTATTTTTTTTAAAAAAAGATGTGCTTGTGGTTACCAGATGGGCTGCAGCCTGAGACCTGCTGAATTGCTGCTGTATAGAACTTCAGTCAACTTGAGATCAGAACAGATGGTGTGAAGTAGAACAGAATTTGAATTTAATGCGCCAAAAGGAAGGCCTCTGCCCATGATGGGTTCAAGATTTTAGAACTGAAACATGGCTGACAGTAAAATCTTAAACCGAAGGAGGTCTAGTAGTTATTTGCACCCATTACTGATTTCCTTTCATACATTAAGAGGTTCCCCCTCCCATCCATATTTCAAAGCTATGAGGGCACTTGTGTTGTACTGGAGTCTTAAAACTTTCTCAAAGGTCATAGAGGTTTTATACAAAACAAACATAATGGGCCAGAGCCAGTGAAGCTGGCACAGAGCAATGTAAAGTATATCGTCCACCCCCATCCCTTCCCCTCCCCTATCCTCAGTGGAATTCACACAGAAGAAGGGCAAGTGATGGTGCCATAGGCATTGCTCTCCCTTGTGGTTTTCTGCTGGAGAGGAGTAGCTTTTGATTATGAATTGGCATAGTCCTTGTCTGCTGGGGTATGCTATGGTTTCTTGTTACTGCTGTGGTCTCAACTGCTGGTAAACTTTCCATCTCGCAGGCCCTCTGCTAAGAGTCTGTGCCAGTGGAAGCCTCAAAGGCTAATTGATCTCTCTAAAGTAGCATTTGACGGAACACTGACAATTATGGTAGGGGAGAGCATCTTGAGATTAGTACGGCATTTAAAAAACTTTTGGTCAATTTCAGAGTCTGTGTAAATGATTACCATTGTTTTTTACAATGGGTTTATACCAGGTCTCAATAGACTTACATAGTGCCTCTAACAAGATGTATTTTCTAAAGTTGGATTATCCAGTGGTCTTTCTAAGGCTTTTTGGCCTTAGCTTTCGCTTTCTCTTTTTCTCTTCTCTTCTCGTGCCTTTCTGTTTTGTTCCCAGAAGACTTCCTTCTCTTGACTTTTTTTTCTTTCTATTTCTAAGAGTCCTTTTTCCTTTCAGGACACACTTTCACTATCGCCTCCTCCTTTAAGGCCACATCTTCCTTCTATTTTTTTTCTTTTGAGAACACCCCCTTGCAATAGAGTATTTACCCAACACAGATGGTGAAAGGATTGATGTAGGCCAGAGACCAATTAATTCACCTAGTTTGAAACTGGAGGGTGAGTCCGAAATAATTAAATATGAAGCCTAGCAGGGTGATGTAACATAGACAGGAATTCTAGTCCAGAAGGGGCCTGGGGTGGGGTGGGAGATAAGAACACTAAGGTCACTTTCTTCGTAGTAAAGATTGGAGTGACCTGTGGGGAACAGGAAGGCTCTTGAAGGGTGACGTGGAAGCCCGATGAGGGAAGATACCTGGAAGATACAGGATTGGAACAATGTCTTGTGACTGATCCTGACAAAGGTAGGAACTGGACCTTTAGGAAAAGGAGCCCTGGGAAGTGTTGCTTGTTACAAAGAGCCTAAGAAAGGGCTGGAGAAAAGGCCTAAAGAAAGGCTATTGGTAAGAAGGAGCCCAGGGAGGGAGTGGCAAGGTGTCTGATGCAACAGACCATCACTGCTTGTCCTAGGGGCCCTGGACTGAAACTCAGTATAGAGGGTGGGCTTGGGTTCCCCAATCAGCTATTAGGACGGAGGTCTGAAGCCCCTCTGAAATAAATGAAGAAGTAAGGATGATTGCTGAGAGAAGGATGTAAAGACCACTAGGCTCATAGTCAGGGGCCGGAAACGACAACAAAGGCTTGAGATTATTTGTTGAACGTTGATATTCTGGAAGGGGTGGAACTAAAATGTGCATGCTGCTGCCGCAGAACTGCATCGTGTCTGCCAGACAGGGTGCTAGGCAGGAAAGAGCTGTCACACCACACCCAGCCAAAAGGTGATGCACCAGCAGTGAATCCACACTTTGGTGCACCCTTTTATTTTTCTTCCAGCATTCTCTGTGTTCCCATGTGTCCTCTCCTTTCCCTCATTTACAGAGAGGAAGACGTTCTGGGAGGCTTCTATTCAGCTGCTCTCCCCAGCTCACTAGTTCATCAGAGTGGCAAATAAAATATGTGGGTCCTCTTCATTTTTATGCTATTATTTACTGCCACGGTTATTCATATTTCACCCCACCAGTGCCATCACTTTGATGCACCTGTTGTTGTTCCCAGCACACTCAGTGTTTGTCTGAGATTCTCAGCGTCCTAGAAAAAAAATTTTAAATGGGGGTCTCCAACGGGTCACTTCCATTTGGAATTTTCCCCTATTAAGCTCTTTAACTTTAGCTTATAGGACAACCTTTGTCACTCTCTTGATCCTGTAATCAGTTGTTTTGAACTGTCACATGACTCGAAGGGGGGGGCGTAAAATGTAGCTTAATCATTCTTGAAGAGATTAATCATCAGCAATGTAACTCTTTAACATTCAACCATGGCTGATAAAAGAGAAATTGGATTTTGGGGGTGGGAGAAAAACTGGCCAAGGCTTTCAAAAGTGATTAGAGAGTTTTGGGTGCCCAACTTTCGAGATACCATAAAAGGGACCTGATTTTCAAAAGGAGCGGGTGTTCAGAATTTTCTGAAAATTGGGCCTCTTAAAGGTGTCTCTAATGATTACCTGAAATCACTAGTTATTCTGAAAATATTGGACTTGGTGAACATATTTAAATTCGAAGTGAATTTCTCCTTTGGGTGTCCCAGAACATCTTATTATTTGTCTGTTTCCTAGACTGTAAAGTCCTTAGGCCTTGTCTACAAGGGAGAGCTACAAAGGTCTAAGATCAGGTGTGAATTTAAATAGATGCCTTTATACCAAGTGGACCCTCTGTTTTATCAGTCAGGGTTATGTTGTGTGGGAAGGAGTTTAAATGAAACTGAAAAAAGCTGTTATTTTATCAGAACAAGTGTGTCCTCACCAAGGGCGTGTGTGTGGGTGTTATATCAGTATAAATACCCAAAAATAACTGGCAAAATAACTCCATGTAGACAAGCGCTGAGGGTAAGGACAGGCTTTATGTGTGACTTGTACAGCTCCTCAAACATCACTGGGGTTTAACAAATAATAATGACATTTCTATTGTCAAATTATGCAACCGAGGGAAATGTTCCTCTTCAGCTGAGTGTTGTGGTAACATCTTGTTTCATTGAAATAGCTAAGAAAAAAGCAAATGACACATTTCATTTGAATACTGGCTGGCTAAGCACATATACTGACTCTTCTGTAATGGAAATGCACTTGAATTTGGGGCTAGCTGCAGTGATTGCAATTTCAGGTTCCAGTTTTCACTGTCAAACTGATTTTTTGTTCCATTAATTTTTAAATGGTTTATGCTTTTGAGTTAGTTACCCTGAGAGATACTGGGGGAAGCTCCAGCAGGTAGGCTATAAGCCAGCTTTCTGCTTGCTTTGTGCTGCTGAAGCTGGGCCAAGCAGGTGGAATAGAGATCAGGAGTGTGGGGGGTCCATAGTATTTCTAGCTCAGCTGGAAGCAGAGTTTGCAAGAAGCTATGGGAACTTGTTCCCTTGAAGTTTCTGGTCCAATTCTGCAGCCCATAGGAGGGTCAGAAAACCATGCTGACTTTGTGCGCTCATTCAGATTTTTCTCCACTCTACCGATCATAGTGTGAAATATTTTGTAATCGCTTGGAAATACTGGATCAGCTCCTGCTCCATGTTAAGTCTGCTTTGCACTGCTCTAATGCCATTGCTTTCAGCATTATTTTAAAAAGTTCAAAGCATCCAGATTGTTGGAGTAACAGAGGAATTTTATTATGATGCTCTCCAGTTGCATTGTTAAAGGCAGGTGATTATGTTGTCCTGTTGGAATGAGTATTCTGGAATGGGGAATATTGTATATGGCCAGACACTTCTTGCAGCAGCCTTTTGGGTCATTTGCATTGGGATGGAGGCTGTTACACATTTCCATTAGTCTGTGGCTACTATTCATTACCACCTTGACTTGCCAGGCAGCAGAGCCACCTATATTGCATACACTAGACTGTGTACTCCATAAAATAGTGTAATGTTTATGAGCTGTCTAATTTATAAAGGACACCTTGGTAATGAAAACTACCTGTAGAGCCAACTAATGAAGAGAGAACAAGAAAAGAAAAGAAATGTCACTAATTTGACAATGAGCTGATAACATTGTCATATAACCAGTAAAATTGAAATATAGCACCAACCCACCCTACTGAACTTGTGTGTGAAAAAGCCAGTTGCTAAGATTTGCGATAGCTGAAAATTATATTGCAGTCTCCTAGTGAATACTGATGCCATTGCTACCGGTGTCCTTTCTTAATCGTTTTTCTGACAGATGAACAGTTCTCATGGTGTGAAAACACCTTAATTACATTTTCAATAAATTTAGTTTTTAAATGTACAGTGTGTAATAATTAGCAGAAATATTGGAGTGAGTTAATGGAGCAACTGAGTGGAATTGGACTGATTTAAGTAACACAAAAAGTTAGATGTGCAGCTGTATCTGGAAAAGTTTAAATAATAAGAAATCTCTTCTCTTGGTGGATTGATCTTGCCCTTCATTAGAAACTCCATTCATTCTTCCTCAAGGGCTCAATCTTGCAAACACTACCCTGTGTATTAGTTAGTACTATGAGCAGTCCCATTGAAATCAATAGTAATGTGTTTGCTAGGAACTGAACCCCAAATGGTATAGAGTATCATCTTGGGCATAGCATAGATGATCTAATGGTGTAAGGAGGCTGAACAATTTTACCTCCCATGTCATTGATACACATCTGGCCATAGATTTATTGATCCCCTAAAAGTTATATTTTTAGTTCTCTCCATCTCAGATTTGAGATTGAAAAGGGAAAAGCCAGCAATATTTAGGAGAGAGAGAGAAAAAAAAATTTGATCACATCTATGAGACTTGCCCCTCAAGCACAAGCTGGAATGAAAACAAATACAGTATAAATATAATATGCTAAATTCAAGCATGTGCATGTGCTTTTTCCTTTCATAATGTCTTTGCTGCTAGGATGCAAAGCTTTTACTATTGGGTTTAAGTGAAGAAACATAGAAAATGGTCAGAGTCTAGTTTGTACTTTGCTGGTGTGTAGGGTAAAGATGTAACCCTAGAGTTATAGTGATGGCTTTGAGAGGGTGATTGCTGCCTAGAGAAGAAGATAGAATTTGTTTAGCTCACTGTTTTATAGGAATATGACACCCTGTCTGGGTGAAAAATGTTGATGGCTTTATGGATAGGGCTCAGTAAATGGTAAAAGATATCCTGCCTTCCATTTCCTATGCTATAAATTAATCAGTTGCCTTAATTAGTTTAAAAACTAATTGGTGAACTTTGCTTGCATTTGACATTCTTAGGCATGTTTCCAACGGTCTTAGTTCTTCAGTTACTTGTCTTAGATACTTGTGGCATTGGAAGACTTTTGAAGTGATTTGTTAATTTAATTTTTCTTCAATGGGAAGTTAAATATTGATTTTAGTATATTAAAAAAAACCTAGTACCTGTCTCTCAAGGGACACTATAAAGAGCTCCTCTTTCAAAAGCAGTTGATCTTAAATACACTTTGAAACAAGATACCAGAAATTGTGCTGGGTGACGATGATCAGTGATATCAAGGTTCTTTTTCATATGAGTATCTGCTTTGGTAAGATCCTGGGCAGCGAATTCACGTAAGCCCAAATCTCTCTCAGCTATGTACAACCTGAGCAATGGGCTATGCTTTGTACTGGCCCATGTGAGGATGCCTCATCCTCCTACCCTTGTACGGAGTGGTTACTGAGCCACACTGCAGCTGCTACTATAGCATCAACAGCCTTTACACATACCCTAGCTGAAAATATTTTAGCCCATGTCTGATTCCCTGAATAGGGCACCCCAGGTCCTCTGCGGAGATAATCTTTGTGCAGGGCATACAGACTCCTTGGACAGTGATCCCCTACCCCTTCCTTGAGCAGTGGAATCTTACTAGTTCCAGTTCTAGGGCTCCTTCAGGCAGTGAAGCAAGATTTGTCCCTACAACATCTAATAAACTAGAGTAAGGAGAGAACACACAAACTTGTTTATAGTTGTGTTAGGCGTTTTTCTAGTATATTATTTTCAGAAAGAATTCAGACTGCACAATCAGCAAAGTATAATAAACTAGTTCTAAACTTTCAGTAATTAAAATACCCCAAACAAATGGTAATTCATTGTGCTCGCACATGGAACTCATTTCATGCACTAAATATCACCAAGCTGAAGCAAACAAAAATTGTTACTATTTAGTTATCCAGCCTGTGTCTTGCTGAACTGCTTCAGACAATTTGATCACACATGGTCTAAATTTTGCTTATTACTTCTTGCTGATCTCTCTGGATTTCAGATGCCTGGATATTAGAGTTTTTCATCGATGTACTGCCTGTGTCTTGCTTTCTTGATTGTTCAGGGCTGAGTTCAGATCTCCAATTAAAAAATAATATATTTGTGGATCCTTAGACTGTGACTTACATCACTTAGAAGCTTTCATTGAAGAAATGAGCAAATGGTTTGTTTAATAGACTGTCATTATTGTGTCATAAAGTTTCTTGCTTAGTCACTATTCACTATTTTACAGCTTGTATTTCTACTTATTTCTGATTAGAAGCTCATCTGAGCTGCATGTCTCAGGTCCTTCCCAACCTAGTCAGGGAATTGAGGTCTGTTGTCCCAGCTCAAGCTTAGGAAGTACAGCAGCTATAGTTCTTTCAGGAAAGATAGCAATAGGCAAATCTGTTCTTCCAAATTTTGAATCAGTAGTATATTGTGGGTATGTATCCAATTCAAACATGAATGATATTGGGTTTAATGTGAGAATACGAGAAAGGCAGCAGACAATACTATGGAAAAAATTGAAGGAAAATATAAGGTAGAAAATGAGTGGACAGAAATACAAATACTGAGGCTGGGGAAAAGATCAAAATGGGGAAAAAGCAAGAGAACAATTGAAATAGAAAAATACTTAGTGGTATCCACTTGTGACAGACTAATTTTTTTAGGGTCGGGAAATGAATTTGATTTCTAACAGAGAGAACAGGCAACACTTTCACTAGAAAAACATGTTAAAAACAAATGAAACCCCTTTGTTAGGTTTAAATCCCAAGGGGTAAAGGTTTGTGAACTCTAAGTTGCTTTGCAAATCCATAAAGTAGGTTGAGACACACACATAACCTGAACTTCCAAGATTTTCATGCTTCCAGAGAGACTCTAAAACCAGTAAGTGATCTTACAACCTACCTCTTCAGGAACACAACTGAACATGAGGAAGAGCTGCAAGGGTTTTCCAAAGACTATCCCCTTCATTTTTACCACAGAAATAAAAAGAGAGTCAGATAGTGTGCTTTGGACATCACAAATAGAAGAGAAACGAGGGCAATCTTGAAACTAGCTGCGCAGATCCAACATAATCATTTTATAATAAGCTTACATTAACTGAACAGAGTACTGGAGGTGTAGTTTGTAGAACTTTGTGCTTAATTATGAAGATTCTATCATAATAGCTTTTTATTTAACAGAAAAATTGTAAAAATTCCTGGAGGCCAAAAGTATATTCATTGAAATGTGGTTCCCAAATTGTCTCTTGATGTCTAAGAAATATATTTAGATTCCACTTTGGTCTTGGAATGGATCATACAGTTGTGTGTGAAGAGAAAACTAAACAAAGCCATTTGACCATTTCCATATTAAAAATGTGGTAAAGTGGTTTATCCAGCCTGCACAAACACAGATAGCTGAAGCTACTGGCAAATGCAGATGTACTTCGTTGAAATGGTTTCTGCCCAATATATCTGACCCTTTTTGATCAAAGAAGCTTTGACTAAAAAGCTTTTCAAGCTATCTCTAAAAGCTGAACATTAATTTATTTCATTGTAGAAAAATGTAGTACCTTATTCTGAATTACTAACAGCTCGTAGGTGGTGAGGGTAAAAGTCTGCATCTATTGGCATTAAAAATATAGTGACGGTTGGGTAAGCTGAAGAAAAATTGAATGACTTCTTTACAGTACTGTAGATTACTACAATATATAAAGGTATATCAGGAACGAGCAGGCTGATCTTACTTCTAGGTAAAATGAAGCTTTGATCACTTTGGTTATATGATGACTTTATAATATGATATATAAAAAAATATTGTTTCATAACCAGAGTGAAAAATTATTGCTCACTGTTTGAAAATGGACAAATAGTGGGATATAATGCTTTTAAATGCAATCTAAAAACTTCAATCAATATTGTGGTAATTGTTCACCAACAAATACTTATAGTTAGGATGGTTAATTTTATAACTATTTTCACTTACTCATAACTTACTGAAAAATGCTCCTTTCAGAGCTAAACTTACCATGCTTAACTGCTGAGCAAAATCCCTTCAGCTGTTTTAGGGTTGGCTGGGTGTATGGGGAAAGAAATATAGATTTTTATGTATAAAATTTTAATCATTTTTTTATCTAGTGTTTTATAGCAGCATGGCTGCTATTAGAAACTGAACATACAAATGAAGCTGGATCCTGTCACATGGTGAACACCCTCAATTCATGTTGACTTTCCTGGGAGTTGGTGGTGCAGTGTGTCGTGCATGTTCCTAAGTTTATGACTGATGATCATCTTTTTTTCACTAAGAAATCTTTAATTAGACATAATTAAGTACAAAGGTCATACTCAGAATGATAAATCTAGGAGTTTCCTTTTGAGTAGTCAGCTGATTGGCAGTTGTACTGGCGGTATTTCCTTAGCAATGTGTGGTACAGCAGCAGCTCAATTCACGTTCATCATTCTGGAGGGAGAAAGGAAATTTTAGGCCCACATCTAAAGATTTTATTGGGAGGGGAAAGAGGAAGATTTTTCTTTTTCTCCATTTTGAAATGCAGTCATCTTCTTGTAAACTGATCTGCCGTTGCCTTCTAAGCAGACAACTGTCCTCAACTAAGCAACAGTAGAAGTAAAGTGTGAATTTTGACCCTTTTGTGTCTCTGGGGCATAAGCTTCAAAACTTAATTAGGGCTATTGAAATGCTCATATTTCCTGCTCCTTGTCCCCTGACTGCCCCCTCCTGAGACCCCCCGCAACTGCCCTCCTAGGACCCTATCCCCTACCTGTCCCATGACTGCCTCGACCCTAATCCACACCCCCGCCCCCAGGCAGACCCCCCCAGAACTACTAACCTATTCAACCGCCCCCGACCTTGTCCCATGACTACCCCTTCCCAGAGACCCCTTGTCACGGGGGATGGGGGAGTCCCGTTCCCACACCCCACACTTCTTGGGATTCACAGTCATTCTTAGCCAGCCAGTAGATCAGAAGGTTTATTTGAGATGCCAGGCACACAATCCCACTCAGAGCTGTCAGTACAAACAGGCCCCCTTGGCCCGGCCCTTCTGGGGGGCAGGGAGATGAGACCCCGAATCCGGGCTCCCTCCTCTTCCCCAGCCAGCGTCTAACCCCTTCTCAAAAAACTCCGTCTGTCTGCCCTTTGTTCCCTTGCCAGCCCCAAGGTGTCAACTCCCCTCCCCCTCCATCTCAGGTTACAGCTCTAGGTTTCCAGGTCAGAGTAGTTTAGCCTCAGGAGTCATGTCCACCCTTCCCGCTACTTGTCACACCCCTCACTGCTAACCACCCCCCAGGACCACACCCCATACCCAACTCCCCTTCTCCTATCCCCTGACTGCCCCGACCCCTATCTATCCCCCCCGACAGACCCCTGGGACTCCCATGCCCTATCCAACCCACCACTGCCACACAGGGGGTCACTCTGGAGGAGGGGGGAGCATGTTTGGCTCAGCGCAGAGCCAAACACACTGCCCCTCAGGAGCTCAATGCAGCACCGCCCTAACCCCCACAGCTCCTCAGCCCCCCAGCCTCCTCTCTCCCCCGCGACCCGCTCACCTTTCCCTTGCATGCTGACTCGCTGCTTCTGCCTGCCCAGCTCTGCTTCCCCACACACTCCAATGCTGCCAGCTCACCTGCACATCCCCCCACCCCCCTGGCTCAGCTACTCACCCCCACACCCCCTGCTCAGCTCCTCAGCCCCTCTCCCCCATGACCAGCTCACATTTCCCCCGCATGCTGGCTCGCTGCTCCTGCCTGCCTGGCTCTGCTTTCCCCCACACTCCCCTGCCGCAAGCTCACATGCACATCCCCCCCACCGCCCCCCGGGCTCGGCTATTTATTCCCTTATCCCCTGCTCAGCTCCTCAGCCCGCCAGCGTTCCCCCTGCGACCAGCTCACCTTTCCCCCGCATGCTGGCTCACTGCTCCTGCCCGCCCGGCTCCACTTCCCCTACTCATCCCCCGCAGGCTGCACAGTGAGCCTGTGTGGGCCACATGTTATGCAGGCCTGGTATTAATATTAATAGTCAGCATTGCCCTGTTTCTAAAATCACTCTTCGGTATATTCCAATTTCTGAAAATTCTAGCTGTTAGTGTGAAACTGGTCTGATTGTGGTCATGCAGGTGATCAGTGCCTCCCTATCTCATATACTCGCTGGTGATAATGTTAGAAAGACAAACCTTTTTATCCTTTCCACTGCTAAATTCACTTTACTGGTCTCACATCTTTATGTATGGAATCTGTTTGGCATCTCACATAACTGCAAACTATATTATGCTTCTTCTGAAGTAATCCTCTTATCCCTGGTTAGCTGGCTGTTAGGAAGACCCTTTTCTAGTGGCCTAGGATGAAAGCTTGAATCTGGTAAAAGTTTACCCTGATCTGTCTCTTTCCAATAGACTTTTGTTTCCAAGTAACTTTTGTAATACTTTGTAAGTTGTACATCTAAACAATGGGTAGTATAAGAGCTAAAGTTAAGACATAATATTTTTAGTAGTAGATGAACTGTGGATGAGGGTAGATTTGCCTGTTTTTTACATCCACAAAGCTCTCCATGCAAAAGGGCCCAATTCTTCTCCACTGCTTTTTCACTTGTGCAAAATGGATGTAAAATACCGGATTGGAATGGTGGAACTTCATTCACTACGTACTAGAATAAATTAATACACAAGGTACAAGCAGGCTCATGGTAAATAGAATTACCAGCAAAGAATTCCTCCCATCCTGTGAACAATAGGAGCAAACTCTCTGTTGGGATAATTTGGCCTAACTTCATTGAAGTCAATGGAACTGAGTCAATTTCCACCAGTAGAGAATATGGCTCTAATTACCATACATCCTCTAGAGCAATCTGCATGGAACTTGGAGCACTGGTTGCAGGAGGGAAAAATTGGGAAGAGGCTCAGGCTGTATAGGTGCTAGGAAGCCAGAATGTGGTTAGAATGCTCGCTACAGTTTTATCATCTCTGTAAGTAGTTCTCTTAATACACAGTTTAGTTTTAGACACATGGAGTTCTGTCATATTATTACCCAGAATGTGGTACATGAAACATCTATTGTTTGTTTATGGAATTCCGCTATGACTCTATAGAGCTAAATGGGTGTTCTGCATGTGGGAAAACTGCAAGATTATCCCAAAAGTACAGTAGAAGAGACATTTATATTTCTCTTTGCATTGTACAGTTGTGATTTTAAGCACAGCACTCTCCTTAGAGAAAAAGATGGAGATTTTGTAGTTCTCTGTTTAATAGGACCTTGAAAAGCTGAATCTTTGAACTACTCACATCTTGGTTATTTAAAGATTTTACTTTGTGAATCAGAGCTTTAAAAAACACAAGGTATGTGCTGTAAAGAGGGAAATAACTGCACATACTTTTTTCTCATAAGCCATTTTGCCATAAAGAAAGCATCTGGAAAGCTACTACAAGAATAATCTTTTAAACAGTTCTTTGTAATTGCCTAATATATACATATATATATTGGTGTCATTCTCTTCAACCTAATAAAATGCAGAGATGCAATGAAAGTGTTCGAAACCACATACCAATATGATCTAATTGCTTGCTGATGACATCTTAAAAACAATTGTTGCCATAAATAACTTTCTTTAAATATTCCACTGACTTCCTGATGTGTGTTCCCTGTAATTACTTACTCATTACTAATTGGGGAAGAATAATATTTCAAAAATTCAAACTTCGAATAATTTATGAGGATTTCTAGATCTCAAACAATCAAACATCTGTAACTTATTTCCTTGACTCATTCCTGTGCTTTAATGTTAGTTTCACTAATTTAATATAATCACACTGTGGCAAAAATAATGTTATTAATTACTTTCCATATGATAAAATGGTTTGGGAACCTGCCTTGCTTTTGAAAAGTTTGGAGGAAGGAAAAACTAAGAATTTGCCCAAGAATTCCCTTACCTAATGTCTGGCCTGCCCATCAGAGTCCAAACCCAGCCCTCAGATTGAAGCCATGATTGTTGTATGCATTGGTGCATAAATAGCTTGGGTTTATTTTAGTCAATAACTTTTAATGTGTTGTCAGAGCCACTCCTATATATTGAACAGCTGATGCACATTGTTCCTGCAGAGACAAGAGCTAGTTAGAAATGGCTGTTAATTTTATTTTGAACTGTCTACACATAGCTACCACATGATACATGCTTCTCCTAGACCCACCCCAGGAACATTACATTGGGCTAACATCATTAATCAGATATTTCTACAGCAGTGTACCTGCTGAAAGATTTTTATGTGCTTTCTTTATTATTGTAGTTCTGCAGACTGATGAGTTTGTCAATGTAAGAACCTGGGGCTTTTTGTTCAATCTCTATTCTGATTGCCTACAGTTGTTCACCTTTTCTTAAAAAAGGAAATCAAGGTAACTACAGTGTCTCACTTACCTACATACATATCCAAACATGGGTGAAGGAAAGCTGAGGGATGGGATAAAGACATCCTACTCCCCTGATTAATCAGTTTGGAGGATCAGGGGGAAAGATATGCCCTGTTTGAAATCACTCTTGAAAGTGCTCTAGCTCTTACTATCTTTGTCTGACATATTCCATACACTGCAATGTGGCAGGGTTAGATCATTTTGGGTAATTACAGCATTTTCTAATTTAGTGTCAGAAGAGCTTGTCACGATAGGTTGGAGGACTAGTCTTTTAGTGATGGTAGTAGCTACTGACTCAGAGATAAGACACTTGCGCAAAGTACTACCACTCTTGCTATTTGTGATTATCTTTTGCAGTATTTAGGGAAGTCTCTCAGCCTGAGGGTTCCTATGTGGTCTTAGGCCTATAATTTTTAACATCTTCATTCCTAGGAGTACAGTACTGTCTCCTAATATGAATGGACTTCTGTTCAGTAGTCCAGGTACTGCTTGCTTACAGTTGTGACACCTTCATTGTAAAGTCAAAATCTGGTAGATAGGATTGATGCTGTCAGTTCTGGGAACGACATCACTGTTTGGTCATGCCATGGCTTTCTCTTTCCTAAAAAACAGCAGCTTTCTGGAGGCGGTATTTCTGTAATTACATGAGCATGTTGACCATTGGGTCTGAGTACCCATGATGATGTGTGATATTTGAGTGGCCGTTAGTAACTACCTATTCCACACAGTCAAGATAATTTCCAGTTATGTATTTTCCTAGTTCAGAGAGTTACCCTTTTTTCTTTAAAAGTTATGTCTCGGTTTCATGTTTAACCCAACATTAGGCCAGGATTCAGTGACAGAAGAGCATTTTGGAAATAATGCTGGAGGAAGAGTGAGAAATTGAGATCCCCTCAGAGAGTGTGGGTTGGAGCAGTCCCCATCTTATGGTTCTGAAGAACATGACACAAATGCTTTTGATTCCCCTGCTATTCTTCCCATGAGCATGCTAATGAGGCTGAATCAGCTGTGCTGCACACAAGGCTTGCTGTCAGAAAATAGACAGGAAATATTGTGTATAGCAGAAGAGACTCAGGAGAGAGAGCAGCAGGAAACTGTGCCTTTTAATTCTGTTTTAGGCTTCTGTGAACCTCATTTTCAGGGTTTTAGTTTTGAAGATGACAGAGATAAAGGGAGAAGTGTCACCCCCTCACTGCATTCTTGGATTGATTTTTTTTTTTTTTAAATAAAGATGCAACAGTACAGTTAAGCCAAATAGATTCAATCTTACGTATTCATTAGACACAGGGCCAATTTGATTTTGTTAGATGGGGACAATTCTTATTCATTTTAGAGGGAGTAACTCCCATGTATCTGAGAACCGAATTTGTCCCTCCTCTATTCTCAAGTGAGATACATACAGTGATGACCATTAAAAGATACACATTTGCCATTTTAAGCTAACAGTATTACCTTGGCCTTACAGGTTTTACTGTACCTAGTAACCCTAATTACTTAGAGATTTTGAAAGTCAACATTTTGATTGGTGGCGACTGGAGGAACTTAGACAAAGCCTATGCTTCAAATAAATCGCCTAAAGAATAGGATCTGTAACATCCAAATAGCAGTTACTTTTCATATCTTCCAAAGAAACTTACTGCTTTAGAACCACTCAGAGACTTGGAAAACCACAGAATGACTACGTCTCTAAAAAAGAGTTAGAGAATAAGACAGAGAATATCTTATTGCCCTTATATAAATCCATGGTAAGCCCACATCTTGAATACTACATACAGATGTGGTCTCCTCATCTCAAAAAAAGATATACTGGCATTAGAAAAGGTTCAGAGAAGGGCAACCAAAATGATTAGGGTTTGGAATAGGTCCCATATGAGGAGAGATTAAAGAGGCTAGGACTTTTCAGCTTGGAAAAGAGGAGACTAGGGGGGGATATGATAGAGATATACAAAATCAGGAGTAGTTTGGAGAAAGGGAATAAGGAAAGGACATTTACTTGTTACCATAATATAAGAACTAGGGGTCACCAAATGAAATTAATGGGCAGCAGGTTTAAAACAAATAAAAGGAACAAAGAAGTTCTTCACAGAGCACACAGTCAGCTGGTGGAACTCCTTGCCTGAGGAGGCTGGGATGTCTATTAGCCAGGATGGGTAAATAATGGTGTCCCTAGCGTCTGTCAGAGAGTGGTGATGGATGGCAGGAGAAAAATCACTTGATAATTACCTGTTGGGTTCACTCCCTCTGGGGCACCTAGCATTGGCCACTGTAGGCAGAAAGGATACTGGGTGGGATGGACCTTTGATCTGACCCAGTATGGCCATTCTTATGTTCTTATGAAATTGACCACTGTTACAGCAAACGTAACATTTTTCATAACAGATACTGTGTGGATTTATTCCAAAGCTAACCTCCCTAGGGGGATACAGACTAGAATAAATAGCATTCTACTTAACACTTACCATGATACATGGGCTTGCAAGGTATATTTTAAAAAGGAGACTTGTCACGGTTGCTGGGCCTCAGAGATGACCTATCTTTTTCATATATCTGTGTGCAAAGTCCATATATGTTTTAACTATAATCAGTGCCAACATTTCTGAGCAATCATAAAATAGAAAGGCACTATGCATATGTGATGTTGCAACCCATAATGCTTTATAGAAATATCCTTATGAATGAAAATATGACATAACTTGAATATGTTTATGATACATGCCACACATCTCTGCAAAAGTTATGATCTACTGAATATATTCATCCTATTTGTATGAATGGACAATTTTTGTATTCAAAGTTATGAATATTGGCTGTGTACTTGTTTGATTTTAAGGAGCCTTAGTAACACATTTGGGCAGCTTCTTTAGAAAGGAATTTGCAAGTTAAGTGCCCAGTTAAGAAACACTTAACAGACAATGGCTCTTGGAAGGCTCCAATCCACATCAGAAGCCTACTTGAGGACCTTCAAGGTAGCATGTGAACCATGGCTGCTACCTGTAAATTCTGTGTCATGCATGGAGATGGGAGTCCCATGGGACTCCATTTTGTAGCTGGGATTGCTTCTTGTAGCTTGTCCACCCACAAGAGGAAGTCTATTTAAACCTTTGCGAGACTCCTCCATTTTGACTTCAGCTGGCTCAAGAGATATCCTCTCCACCCCGAAAGGATACCTGAAAGAAACTGGAACAAAGGACAGTAACCACGCAGGTATGAGTGATTGCTGGACCCAGACTAGAAGGAAGCTAGTCTGTAAAATAATCTTACTGGAACGTCTCTGAGGGTGAGTTTCATCTGTAATCACTTTCTTACTGTATTAGGCACAGACTTGCACGTTTTATTTTATTTTGCTTGGTAATTCACTTTGTTCTGTCTGCTATTACTTGGAACCACTTAAATCCTACTTTTTGAATTTAATAAAATCACTTTTTACTTATTAATTAACCCAACATATATATTAACACGTGGGTGGGGGCAAGCAGCTGTGTAAATCTCTCAGTCAGTGTTACTGAGGGCAAACAATTGATGAGTTTATCCTGTATAAGTTTTATATGGGTAAACCAGATTTATTTGGGTTTTGTACCCCATTGGGAGCTGGGCAACTGAGTGTTAGAGACTGGAACACTTCTTAAGCTGCTTTCAGTTAACCCCGCAGCTGTTAGGGGACATGGTTCAGACCTGGGTCTGCATTTGCAGCTGGCAAGTGTGTCTGGCTCAAACAAGGCTAGTTTCTGGAGTCCCAAGCTGGCAGGGAAAATGGGTTAGAAGTAGTCTGATGAATCAGTTGGCAGTTCCCAAGAGGGTTTCTATTATCCAACCTGTCACAGCATACAAAACAGAAATGGAGAGAGTTCTATTTCAGTCCCAGGCTTCATATGCACTTGTTAAACAAAAATGTGAAAGATGATATTTTAGTTTTGCTCTTTACATAACAAATGGAATAGGAAGAACAACAAATATGGGAATATTTGGTTCCAAATAACTGGGTTAACTAGCTATACACCATATACAAGGCCTAAATGTCACAGATACACAGCTGTTTTGGCAGGGTTTTGGTGGCTTCTGAATCATAGAAATCACTGCATGCTGGTAGAGGCTATGCTACCAAATTCCTACACTCTACATTTTTTTTCACTTGGGAAAATACCTTTAATGTTTGTTGTTTAAAGACTTCAAGCATATTGTTTATTTTTAGTAAAACATTGCTATTAAAATGTGAGAAACATTTACCTAAGTAATCTTTTCTACACCACTTCCCCTTCTGTTACTTACTTTGGTGTGTGGGACAACTGAAAACATCTAAACCCATTTCTTGTTTCATTCTGAGTTTTACAGCCTAATACCTGTGCTTATATTCCAGTAAACCTCAGACTGTATTCTGTGAAGTCTGTGCCTTTAGAACTACAGTTCAATTTGAAGGACAATAGATCTATGCAAGTGGCATGAGTTATACATGTATAATAGCACATTGTCAGCCATGCTAGTGTCATAGCTGCCAACTTTTTACTGAGTACTCCAAAACTTTGCAAGGAGTATCCAGGGGATTGACCAAATCAGCTAATGCATTTGCCACCTCTGCATAAAGAGGGAATGGGCCACTTCCTTACAGTTTCCAAGAGTCCTCAACTGGTACTTGGAACATCTCGGAACACACTCCAATTTATGAAGCCTGATCTTGTTTTCAAGTGGTCTTTATTGTCTTTTCTAATAACCATCCACTCATTGTGGCTTGAATGGGAAGGTATAGCAACTGATAGCTGACAAGAATCCAAGCCATGCAGAGCATGTTTAAGGAGTTTTAGCACATAAATATTCATTTTGACTTTGATTAAATACCTTGCATGATGAACTTTTTAATTTACTGTGGGATGGGTTTTTTGACTTTTTGTTAGTTTGTGGTATATTATTTTTGTTTGATTTTTTTAATTTTGTCAGTGCACATAGAGAAATTGTGATGGGCATTCAGTACAAATTGGAGAAAAAGAAATTGCACACAATAATGTTCAGACTTCAGGAATGTGTGCTTTCTTGGGCAGTTGTCATTAACTGCAGTTAAATTACAGTCCAGTTAAACCATGGCATATACATGTAGAAACCACCATTTCTGATTTAACAGTAACCTTGGCCTTCCCAACTTAGTAATTACTTCTATGAAATGCTTTCCATGTGCTAAGAGAAAGAAAGAGTCCAGAAGTTTAAATTGCTAATGATTTTGAATGTTACAAAAATGAAATGATAAAGTTGACAGATGTGTCCTGCTTCATACTTAACAGCCAGAACTCATTTTGAAACTATTTGCTTTCAACAGTTGAAATCACACACACAAGGTTTAAACACCAATGTAACAATATTTTATGCACCTGTGGAAGGTTGATATCTTGATTAAGTTTTTAAAAAGCTGTATAAATTTAAAATGTCTGTCTTTCATTGTATTGAGATGCAAGAAAACAAAGTTAAAAGCTTGTTTCATTTGAATACTGATAATTTGTTCAAAGTTCCACCTCACTTTTGATGGGTAGACATTTTAATCACTGAGGAACATAGAATGAGAAAAAAATTGGGAGGGGGGAGAGGTGGAGAGACGTTTTCTAAAGATAAAGCTGTTTGCCTTTACTGCAGGAGCCATTCTTCAGCTAGCATTATGGTATATAATTATAAAATTACTTATTGAAGTAACTGTAACCTAACCTGTGAATTGGTCCTTATCCATTTGTGTATTTTTACTGCTCCATTGTGGTTTTATTTTGAATAATTTTTCAGAATTGCTTATCTTTACATTGTCCCTATTAGAAGTTAAGTACTATTCATTCTGTATGTGTTTGGTTTTTTTAAGTCTAACTGGATGTTTGACTTATGTTTCATTTTTGATGCTTCAGGTATTAAATTAATGCAAAATCCTGTGCTCCTCTTGTTCACCAAACCTAACAAGCAGATTGCCACTCATCTATCTTTAAATGTATTCCACCAGACTATGCCAGTCAAATGTTCACGGAAATAGCCAAAATATTCCCATTTTGGCAGTAGCAGTCAGCTTACCTCTACTGTGTATATAATAAGATTTATTAAGCAGTGTAATGATCACCCAAGAGAAGCATTGGAATCCTCATTGCTTTGGTCATCTAAAATTAGAACAGACAAAATGCTACTAAATGTACAACAGGGACTAAGTCTGCACTGGCAAAATAGGTACTAGATGGCCCAATAGGTTTTTTTTTCTCTCTCCTGCATCTCTTTGAAATCCTATAACATTTTCCCAAGTTATTGTATTTATGTATACAAGTCATTACCTGAAAATGCCAAATAAATATTTTAGCATTTACTGAACAATGTTTATGCTTTTCCATTGAGGAACAATACATGACAGGATAACAGTATCTGGAAATGTCACTAAATGTGATCTGTGTTTTGGGGAAATAGGTATTTCCCCATTTCTCATTTCCAAAGATGTAAGTTTCTCACATGTCCTTAAGGAACTTTGGAACATTGTATAAAATGAAAGTTAACAAGGTTTGTTTAAATTCTGTGAGGACAGGAACTGGGTCTAATTTAGGAAGTATATATATGTATCACTTAGCTCTGTTTTGCATAACTGCAATGACTTCAAAACATTGCCGTGATTTTCAAGCTCTAATGTTGAGTTTATGCTTCATAATAAAGGACCAAACTGTCCTGAGTTCTGTATATATTGACTTCCATGAAAATTTTGCCTGTAAATGCATTGCAGAATGGACTGGCAACTCAATCACAGGTAAAACTTCAAAAGAAATCAATGTGTAAGAAATGGAGGATGACTGGTTTCTTCATATGGAGATATATTGTAGTTGTAAGACTGATCTGCCATTGATCACAATAAAGTCATACAGGATTGGGTCTTTAGTTACTACATATAATGACATGGAACCATAAAAATAGACATATATTTGTACTTAGGCATTGCCTTTACTCTAATATTACCATGCCAAAAAAAGCTAAAAAGGAGAGGCAAAAGGAGTCAATTGTGCCACCAAATTATTGCTCTAGTTTCCACTGATCTCCCATTCACTGGGATTCATATTTTGTAGTTGTCTTTTTTTTCAAGATGAGAGCATAAAGGAGCTTCATGTGTTCATAACGCTGCTTCTGCCAAAGGGCTGATGGTGGATGGCTGCCTGGCTTCTCCATTCTGAAATGGGAATAGTGGCACATACCCCACAGCTAACTTGAAAACTCAGAAGAAAAGGCAAAATACAGAATCAGAGCAAACATAGACTAGTATCTGAATGAGGCGCAGGTTTCTGCCACTTCATGAAGTGATGGAGCAACTATACATTCTCAACTCCCATAATTATATGCAGAATCTCCTAGCATTAAACAAGTGCTACAAGCTTCTACTGTGTTATTAGATGCAGAAGAAACCCAAAACAAGTAACTCAATTCTTTCTACAAGGGAATACTTCTCAGGAGACCAGCTGTGTCATGGGCATCCTGCTGCTGGTTCCTCCTCCCCTATCTCTCTCTTGCATCTTTTCAGAGAAGAGGCCTGATTTCATTGGGATACTGTCTGAGTCCTGACTAATAGAATGTTCTGTAAGCAACAGGGTAACTGCGCCCTGCTGAAGCAATCTGACCCCCTCCTTTCTTTCCCTTCTACAGTATCATTATGGCAACAGGGCTTTTGCTTTGGCATTAATGTAGAAAATACTCTCTCTTATTTGTACTTGTTATCATTGCAGGTTTCTTTGTTGTATGAACACCACTACAGGGGGCCATCTACAGCAAAATATTCTATCATGTCTCCCATTATGCAATGGAGATTAATGGTCATATATTTTGCATTGTCGGGTTTCTGATTTTCTTTGAGTTTGGTTACGCTGAAGTTAGTTTGCCAGCAGAGCTGATTCAAAATGCCAAACCTAAAATGTTTTGCAAAGATATCTCGGTGGGAAACTATACCTTTAACAGGCTCTGGCAAGAACTAGTTCTACTGGTCCATGTTATGCAACATTGATAAGTTGGAATTCTGAGATACTGAAGGAAGCACACCTCTGTCAAACTCCTGAAGTTAGTGCCTTGGCAAAGGTGTTCGTGGCTTAATGATCATTTATACTTGCAATGGAATTAGTCATTCTTCAAGCATGAAATACTGTATAATAGAAATTGTAATGGCTTTATTGGTTCACAATGAAGAACCTTATCAGAAATCATTCATCACTGTTGTATGCTATTTATTCCCTATTTATAATGCAGTGAGAGATCTTTCTCTCATTTTTCTCTCCATAAGAAAAGGTGCAAGAAAATTTTTATTGGTTTTCAATTTTGTGTGTCAGAGAGATGTGCTTATTAAAAATAAATACTTTTTCAGTGTTTCATTTATCTGAATATCCTGACAATTTTTATACTAGCAGTTGTTATGTAATAAGACAATTTAATAAATTCAAAGAAAATGCCTGGTTGAAGAAAGATAAAATAACAAATTAAATGGTTCAGTGAATGTCTCATTTTGGAACTACTTCAATCTGTATAGGACTTGAAAACTGTGATGGATTTTTAAATTACAAGACAGGTTGAACAGAGATATTCATCTAACCATGCAATGTCATGTACAGTAACTTTCATGTTAATTTCTCAGATTTTAAAATTAATCACCTACATACAAATCTGGGAGTTTAAAAAAAAGATACAAGTTAAATTGAGTTGTTTAAAGTTGTGCTACGACAGAGAATTTAAATGACAATGGAAGTATGTGTCCTGACTAGAGACTTCAGTTTCCCTGATAAAAAAAAATAAATCATCAAACTATCTTTAAGTACTTTGCTTGATTGTATGCTATTATGGGCTCAGAATTCAAATACAAAGGAATATTTTATAATTAATAATGCTATAGTCTTTATAACGGGCTCCAAATTACCATAGCAGCTTTATTATTACTAATTTTTTGTTTAGCACTTTACACTTTTCTCTGTGGCACTCTCATACCATTGGAAATGAAATTAATGGTTCATCAGAAACTGAGTCATATCTTAACATTTCTAGACATAATGTGTAATAAACATGCTCATAAACTGGGTATTTTTCTACCCATCTTTTTTATGCATTCAGTCCAGTGGATGGGTACTACATTAAATGTCCTTTAAAATACTGTATACATTTTCTGTTTGTGCTAGAGGAAGGATGCAGGTTAAATCATACAATGTGGTCCAACCCCCCACCCCACATAGTTCATAATTTCTGAGTCGATGTAACTTGGCATGATACCCAGTTTGACACATCGATCTAGATATGCCATGTTTCTGCACTGAGGTATCCAACTAAGAAATTAAAAACAAAATTCCAAAAATTACTTTAAACCATTTGGAATATTAATTTCTAAGCCAGCTTCTCTTTTATAAAAATATTAACATCAAGTATTCATAGAAAAAAATCTCACTTTAGTGGGCAGATATTTAGGGTGAAATCCTGGCCTCACGGAAGTCAATGGGAGTTTTGCCATTGATTTCAGTGGGACTAGGATATCACTGTTAGTACACTGAAGTACCTCCAGAAATCCTAGATACTTTCATGCACATGTCCTAATATAAAATGTGATGGCCCCCAACAAGTCTGTGAAGGTGATAGTCTTAACCTACCAAGACCTGAATGTGATATTGACTTCCATCATCTGTCAGAGGGCCAATATGAGATACATTTCCAAAACACAGGTAGGAGATTAATGCCATTAATCTCTTTATAATTTCTTTTATCTGCAGAATTTTATTTTCAGAGCTCAGTATTTCAATTGCAATTAGCAACGTTACCAAATGGCACAAAGACCATGTTTGAGTGAGGGATTAAAGCGGATGTAATATAAAATGTATGATGTTCTTTAGGACAGGATACAGATGAAGTATGTTTTACAAATCTGAACAGGCTCACATCATACAACTTAAACCTATTTTTGCAGAGCTACACTTTGGTAGTGATCTCTGGGCATTTGCAATTTTGTACACTTAACCTTGCATCATTACAATTTTCAGGATTGTAAATTACTATCAAAAAGGAATTTGTGTGTTACCCTGATTGAGGCGAGAATATGCTGTAATTTTCAAAGGAAAACTAATTAGGAGGGGAAATGGGTATTGTTGCCCCCTTTTCTGAGCTGAGCAGCTAGTCAGATTGTGGGGCTCTGGATACATTCCAGTTGGAAGCTGAAATTAATGGGGTCTGGTATTTTCTTAGATACAGCCTTGTTTATTTACAAGGAATGTACAAAATCCTGCTTCTCCAAATGCAAGAGGAACCAAGAGCAAAAGAAGCAGTTATTTAGCCAAAAGCGTGCTCTCTAGCTTTGTACAGGGTGTCATTGTGTTCATAGGCTACTGCTTCACTTTCTTCCTTATTGCCTCTTCTCTCTCTCTCTCTCTCTCTCTCTCTTTCTCTCTGTTCTTGTCAGTTCTCAATTTGTATGTTTTGCCTCCTCACCCTTCACCCATGATACTTAACAAAAGTCTTCTACCTACTCACCCCAAGCTCCTGTGCTGGTTCACATAAAATCTTTGGTCTTAGGTAGGGACTTCTGATTAATTTATCCCTGCAGGTATGTGAGCTGAAGGGTGAGTTCACACCCATCAGTCACAGTGAGGTTTTAACTTGACCCATAACAAGGTTTCACCCAGCTCATAACAGTATGAAGCTATATAATGAAAAGAAAATGCATTCCATCTGGGACCCTATGACAGTAGAATTGCTAATATAGTTTCTATTTTTAAGAAAGGGGAGAAAATGTTCCAGAAAACTACAGGTCTGTTAGTTTGACCTCAGTTGTATGCAAGGTCTTGGACAATTTTTGAAAGAGAAAGTAGTTAAGGACATAGAGGTGAATGGTAATTGGGATAAAATACAACATGGTTTTTCAAAAGGTAGATTGTGCCAGACCAACCTTCTCCTTCTTTGAAAAGATAACTGATTTTTTTAGACAAAGGAAATTCAGTAGATCTAATATACCTCGAGTTCTGTATGGTATTGGATACAGTTCCACAGGTGAAATTATTAGTTAAATTGGAGACAATGGGGTTTAATATGAGAATTGAAAGGTGGATAAGGCATTGGTTATCGTACTGAAAGGTGAACTGTGAGACTGGAGGGAGGTTATTAGTGGAGTTCCTCAGGGATCAGTCTTGGGATTAATCTTATTTAACATTTTTATTACTAACCTTAGCGCAAATAGTGAGTGTGCGCCATAGGTGCCGATTCTGTGGGTGCTCTGGGGCTGGAGCACCCACAGGGAAAAATTAGCAGGTACTCTGCCCCCACCAGCAGCCAAGCTCCCTCCACCCTCTCGTCACCTCCTCTTTCCCTGAGCACTGTGTCCCTGCTCTTCCCCTCCCCAGCACTTCCCGCCAGCCACCTAGCAGCTGTTTGGCAGTGGTTAGGACTTTCCAGGAGGGAGGGGGAGGAGTGGGGATGTGGTGGGCTCAGGGAAGGCGGTGGAGAAGAGGCAGGGCAGGTGCGAAGATTTGGAGGAAGGGGGTGGAATGGGGGTGAGGTTAGGGCAGTGCTGGGGCAGGAAGAGGCGGGGGGAAATGGGGGTATTGAGCACCCACTGAGTAGAGGGGAAGTTTATGCCTATGATATGTGCAAACTAAATTTGCAGATGACATGAAGTTTGGAGGTATTGCCAGTACAGAGGAGGATCGGAATATCATGCAAGATGATCTGGATGGCTTTGTAAACTGGAGTAACAGAAATGGGATGAAATGTAATAGTGCAAGGTCATGCATTTAGGGACTAACAAGAATTTTTGCTATAAGCTGGGGATATATTAATTGGAAGCAGACCTGTCCCCAGGGGACAGCGAATTGGGGAGACTGCTCTGAGCCCTGTGCTTTGGGGAGCCCCATTGGCCAGCGTGACTGGCCAGTGAGCGTACTATTGGCTGGGGGAGGCTAGCCACCAGCCCCACCTCTCCACCCAAGGGAGAGCACGCCAGGAGGAAGAGCCCACAGTGGCAGTGCTGCTGAAGCCTCCCCAGTCCCACAGTGCCGGGAGGGAGAGCATGGGGCGTTGCCTCAGCCTCTCCAGTCCCAGGAAGGTGGATGGTATTGCCATGGCCCCTGGAGCCCTGCGGGGTGGGTAGAGCGTGAGTGGAACTGTTTGGAGAGGCACTGCCTCCACTGCCTGGCCTGATCAGTCCCAGAAGTGGCGGTTTCCTCACTTCCACCCTCGTCCCCATGCCCCCTCTAGGGACGGCCCTGATTGGAAGTGACGAGGAGAAAGACCTGGGTATATTGGGATAACGATGAGCCACCAATCTAATGCAGCCATGAAAAAAGCAAATGCAGTCTTAGGATGGATCAAGAAAGGTATTTCCAGTAGAGACAGGGAAGTGTTAGCCCATTATACAAGGCACTGGTGAGACCTCATCTGGAATACTGTGTGAAATTTAGGTCTCCTCTGTTTAAGAAAGATGAATTCAAACTGAATAGCTTCTGAGAAGAGCTACTAGGATGAAATTTCCATTCCCGAGGAATGGAAAACCTACCTCATGAAGGCAGACACAAGGAGCTTGGTTTCTTCAGCCCAACTAAAAGAAGGCTGAAGCTTGAAATTAGGTGAAGGTTTCTAACCATCAGAAGAGTGAAGTTCTGGAACAGCCTTCCAAGGGGCTGAAATTGTGTTGTTTCATGCAACTAAAATACTTCTTCCCATCCCCATAAAAAAGTAGCAACCATTTCTGTTGATATAGCCTGTGGCAAGCTGGGCTGGTACCAAAATGCAAATATCATATTGTCTATTGCCCAGCACAATTGGGGAACCCCATCCTGTAAATCCATCCACTATGTCTTGCACATTGCTGAGAGTCACAGATCTACTTAGCAGGAGATAATTAATAGCTTCCCACTCATCAACAGTAATCCCATGCTGCAGACTTCCATAGTGCAATCACCACTCGCCTCTCCGGTGTTGATTCTCTTCTCACCCTATACTGGAGGGCTAGGGTGAGCTTGGCACACAGATCCAGGGATGTGACCTTTCACATCCAAAGGTACTGCTGCTTGTCCCAAACCTGCATTACTATGCAATTTTACCAGTCAGTGCTCATTTCTCAGGTCCAGAATTGGTGCTTCAGTGTCTCCGGGTGCACTGTGAATGCCACCACCAACCTTTAATTGCTTTTTTTGGCTATATCCCTTATCCTCAAAAAAATTGCTCTGGCCCTGGTTATTGTGGTTCTTCCTGTGGGTCTTCAAATACAGTAGAATCATATGGTGTTTATGAGAATAGTGCAGAGCTCTGCAAACTCCATGCTTCTGTCAGAAATGGTGGACACCAAAAAGTCTCATATGGATTTATGGGATTTAAAAAGAAATGCAAAGAAAATGATGGCCTATCAATGGCATTTGGGGATGGAGGAAGTTGCATGCTGGGAACTTAACCCCTAGCTCTCAGAGATCCCTGGGTGACTCATTTTTACCCCACACACCCTGCAAGAATTTATCTAAAGACACAAATGTTAGATTAAATCTGAACAAAAGCTATTAGTACCAATGGCGGCTGTTCAGAAAACTGAGCACTAGAAGCTTATAACATAAATTGAAATATTTGACACAAGTTTCAGCTGATTAATCATAAGTCCAAAGCTAGTCATCTGCTAATGACACTTTGTGACATTACCCACCCGTCCCCCAATACAAACAAGGAAAGACTGCTTATCTCAAAGGCCAAATAACCTGTAGTTCATGTGTCAATCATTCAGCTGTAATCTATGTTCACCCTTTCTGCTGCTTTTCTTTTGAAATTTATGTATGCAAAGCATAATAAGCAATATCAGGTTTAATTGCAAGTAAAAGTGGATTTTTGCCATATTAATTAGCAAGCAGGTTACTAAATTAAAAAATAAAGTTTAAATACTTGTTACTTAAAAATGTTGACTTAAAATCAGTTTTCTTTTACTCCCCCGCCCTCAAATGTATCAGTATTGTAAATGTCTCTAAATTACATTATATAGTAAATGTTTGGATAAACATTTTATGTCAATTCCAGACTTAGGAGGCAAATCCTTTTTGATAACTCTAGGAAAGGTACTTTGGCTGTATAATTCTGATCTTTTTCCAGCTGCTCTTATGAAAGGAAGGCAACTGAACCAGGTTGTGTTGTTTTTGTGTGCGTTTTGCCAGATGGTGAAGCAGTCGTTTTTGTATGGATTACTAAAAAAGTCATTTTCTTTTAGCTGTATGTGGTGTTCCTGTGATTTATTAACTTAAACTCGGAGCTGCTGGTTCTTCTCTCAGTGCTGGTATTTCTTTGTAACATATGACGGTTCCCTATTGTATCCTTTTGATACCTGGACACACAGTGGACTGACTCTTCTGTGCCCAGGTAAATCCAAATCCATAAAGTATTGTAGAGGAGGGACACATTCTGGTAGCATTAAAGACTTCAGTGGAGTTGTTGCAGGTTTCCACCCCTGTAAGTGAGATCAGAATCTTGATCTAGACATTGAGGCTGTTGAGAGCCTCTTCCCTGATGCAATGAAAGCTGTCAAGTGCAAAGGAAACCCTGTCAGTTCATGATATGACATCTATGCTAGCTATACAGTATCAAGACTTGTTTTCCTCAATTATCTTGAATGTTCCTTTCTCATTTTTTGATCTCCAGACAGTGGAATAACTCTTCTCTCTTTTATAACAAGCCCCAAAACTTCAGAAAAGATGTTGGTAACATTTTCCTATTGTTTGCATTTTTCTGCTGTGCTCAAAAAAAATGCTGTAAAATGATGAAGGGAAAATTATAGTGGTGTCTCTCTAAAAACTTGTATAATTTGAAATTTTCAAAAGTAAGGTTACAAAAGTGTTATTTCTGACAAGAGCCTTGTTTTCTTTCACAATGAAGACATGACAAACGGTAACCAGTGTAATTATTTCCTGTGATAAACCACTATTATTTGACCATGTTTTTTATTTCCTTGCATGTTGCCTAATGAGCTTAGGACTTCGATGTCTTGTTTATACATTTCAAACTGCATAAAATTTGAAATAGTAGCAATTAGAGCTGGACAGAGACTGGAAAAATAATTGGCAAATATTTGTTTTATTTTTTTAAATGATTTTGCTGAATGTTTTGGTAAACAATCCTATTAACAGAAATATTCCCTGAAACAGCTTATAGGAAGGACTTGCAGAAAATGTGTGTGAAGTATGTTAGGAATTTCTTTGGTATAATGCAGATAAATTGTTAGAGGAGAGCTTATTGAAAATGTGGGCCCTGTCTTACAGTTTGGGAAATTCATTAGCGTTTTAAAGGATGTTTTCATCCAACAAAGGCAAAGAAGCTTTGGGGTACGCTGAAGTAAAGAACTAGACAGACTAACAAAAGCTGTTGAGGGCTCATGGAAGCACAGTAGAATAAGCTGGAAAGTGTTAACCATGTCAGTGGGCTTGTTGGCATTTCAAGGGAAGGAGGGAGGACTAATATTTGAGTTTTAGACTGGAGAGAAGAAAAGAGGAGTCAACTACTGAGCTGGGATGGAGAGAGGCAGTTCAGTCCCCACAGATACCAGAATAGCTAGAGGTGAATAGAAAAGGAGAGATGGAAGGAATAAAAGGGGAGATAAACTTTGGGAAGCGTGGGAATTGAAGGTTTAAACCAGAAAGTCAAGGATGGAGAGGGCTGAACCTAGTATAGTGAGATTTTCCAGCTGACCTTCAGCTGTGCCGCAAATTCTTATCTACCCAGTGAGATCTGGGGCTATGAAGCCTTTTGAATCACACTTACTTAAAACTATATTTGTCCTATGATTGGTAAACTTTCTCTTACCTTAAGACACTTTTGATCTTGAGCCATTTTATGATCAATTTCAGCATGGTATGTTCTTGAATGGAAATAGCCAGTTGACCACTAAGGAGGGAGAGGCAGATATGAAACAGATGCCTGAACTGAGGCCATCTGTCTTTAGACCCAAAGGCCACACCCAAAAGGCTAATTCTAGAAACTAGCTTATGGGGAATAGTTTGTTTACTGTGAGGAGTGGCAGGAATAGGATAATTAACATTGGGTCAGATCTTCAGCTGATGTAAATCAATGTATTTCCATTGATTTAGTGCTTAGCGGGTTCCATGGTGCCAGAGGCGCTTTTTCATTTCCAAGGGCTATATTCCAAAAACAAATTAAAATACATTGAATACATGTAAGTAATGCCAAAGAGATGTTGAGTGATGGTAAATAAGGGAGGAGGAGGGAGACCATACAATGAGAAAAGGGAAGGCTGGATGATCTGCAAGGTAAACTTTGTGGTTAAAGGTGATTCATATTATGAAAAATGTTGAGAAATAGCTGCTGAAACAGATCTTTCTATTGAATCAACCATTTTATGAAATACTTCCTGGAGAAATGTTTGGGTTCTCTGGAAGCTTCCTATGTTTATATTTTTTTCCCACTAAACTGAAGTTCATCTTTTAAAAAAAAATCTACTTCAGTCTTTTTATTAAGATGATATGCTATGATATGTCTTGAAATCTTTTGGGTAGTCTGATTAATTAAACCCAAAAGTCTGTTGGTTAAAACATGCATTCAAAAAGTCAATAGTGGCAGGAATCTACTGTGCTTGGTAAAGAAACTCTTTAGGAAGGAAAGGTAGACTGGAGTATCTAGGAATTCAGATGCAAAGCTGATAAACAGGTTTCTCTTACACAGTACTTGATTTAAGTTTATAACAATCAAATGGCCTACAGTTGTATGTATTCATTATATACTGTAAGTGATCCAGTTTACTGCTCAGGCCTTGGAGAGAAGGTTAAGAGGTTTATTGTAGAGGATTTTTAAAGACTTGGTTCATGATCAAAGTGTAGGAGCAGAACCATATTTTCAAATTAAATATGAGCTGAGTGTGCAGAATAGAATCCTATTTTGAGGACAGAGAGCTGCTATGCCTGCATTGTTATCTAAGGCTGTCATGCAAAAATATACGTAACATCCCTGGTTATTGACAACTGGCTGGGAATTAATACACAACTCTACTCCTTAATAGAAGAGTGTGACACCTGCCCATTTTATGATAACAGTCTCTTTCTGCTGGTGGTTATCACATGAGCTGCTCACACAACCATGGGGAAAGGTGGGAGCAGACTTATTTGTCTCCAGAGAAAAGCAGTACTTGAGTACAATGCACTACTATTCTCTATTTGGAGATCTATGCCCTTCCTGAAACAAGGCGCAAGTCAGTGATGGGCAAAGTGGAGATCCACTTTGGATAGGTATGGCATTCCAGACACTGTATTCAGTGACAATGGACCCCAGTTTGCCTCAGAAGAATTCAAGGAGTCTGCACACAAATGGCAGTTTGACCACCATACCACCTCTCCAGCATACCCAGAGTAATGGCAAAGTGACAAATGGTAACAGCTAAGAGACTATTCAGACATGTGGCTGTTTCTTCCAGTTCAGAGCCCTTGTTAGCATTTTTGGCGCACACGTACACCATTGCGGAGTGCCAAAACAGTCTGGTGCAGACATTGATGGGATGAGGGACCAACCCCTTCAACCTAATAAGGAGACCTGTTGCAGACATAAAGGTAGATATACCACTGAGTAGAGATGGCGAACAAATAGAAAAACCAGGCACTAGAGTATGGCAGGTCAGCACAGAACCTACCAGCCCTGAAAACTGTCATTACTGTGAGAATATGGCAATTAGAGAGACACCAGAAGGTGTGGACTACAGGAGTCAGGAGGAGTGCAGTGACACCCAGGTCATACGAAGTAACTATGCAATAGTGGGAAGTGATCGGAAGTAATAGGGAGACACTTTTGAGCTGGCAGACATAATACCCAGGGAGCACCTACAGTGATTCTCACAGAATACAGAGGCAGAGAAACACCTGGAGGCAAGGGAGGAGACTCCACGGAGAGACAGCTAGTGTGGTTGCCTGTTGAGGAGATCACACTATCTCCAGACTTTTGTTACCAGCTGATTTCAACTTGCCTATTGATTTCAACCTTTGGCTGAAGCAACGTGAAGTGGGGGGCCTGAGCATCAGTTATTTGTTTTTAATGTTTATATTGATTTTTTGTAAAATAGGGAAGTAGTGTAATGATCAGTGGAACTGGAGTCAAAAGGCCTGTCTTCTCTGCTATTGACAGGACACCAGGAGCAGTTAGGCTAGAAACAACTCATTCAGTGCATTCAGATTCACTGTTGTGAATGCAATAGTTGAGACATGGATTTGAGACAAGTAGAGCAGGGACTCAAACCTGCTTCTCTCACTTCTCAGATGAATACCCTAATCCCTTGTTGTTTTGTGGGGGATGCGCTCTTCCTCTGAACAATTTTGAAAGGTCTTTGTTTCACTCTGATGTAGAACAAAACCTAATTCTGAAACCTCAAAATTGGTCACAAACCAGAATCTTTGTTTTCCAGCCAGCCTTACTCAGCAATGAGAGATTGCACTATTTTGAGCTGTGTCTAGTTCCTAAGTTGAAATATGGTAGGTAGTGAACAAGTCACTACATCTAAGTACAGATTTGTCTGAAACTGGTTAGCGGTTCCTTGCAGAACAGTGTTTGCATTAAAAAATGGAATTAATTAACATGTTCATTTGCAGTCCTAGTAAAGAACTGATTGTGAGTATGGAAACAGAATTAACTTCTCAACCCTTGAAGAGTCCCTCTAGTTATGAGACTGGGGCATACGGATAGGGCAATGTGGAGAAGCTTGCACTGCTTGCTCTGAGTCATGCATGTTCTTGTGAACAGAGATTTTCTTTCTTCCAGGTCTATCAATCCAATACATTTCATGATCAATATAGTTGTCAAAAATGAGGGGTGAGTTACAGAAGTTTTTCTCATGTGAACTGCGTGTTTCTCTCTGCACCACTTGCTATGTTCTGGAATAGCAGAATGGGAGAATGAATAGCCAACAATTATTCGTGTAGGTTCCCAAACATTTACATTTGCATGACTAACTGGCCCCTTGTTGTTTCAAATGGAGTTGTAGCTAAGAGATTAGGAAAGTTAGTTGTTTTCCTTGTCCAGTGGTTTTATCACAAACTCACTAAAAAGTTGATTAAAAGTTGATAATTTCATGGTTGGGTAGACAAAATTCCAAACTATGTAAGAAAACTTTATTATCAAAGGAGTTCATTATGTCTGTATTCTACTTATGGGTTTTCTGCAGGCTGTTGGTCTAGTTCCAGGTTTCTTTTTTGCATTGTGTTGACCCTGTACTTCAGGATAGATGGATTTTGCCTAGCAAAGTTGTCTAAGTATTTCTGTAAGGTGTGACACACCACAGTTTCTTAACTTTTCAAGTGTTTGAAAAATGAGATAGGTTTCATTCTATGAGCCTGGCAACCTTTCTGCTGTCATTCAGGATGGAAGGTAAATCATTGTTCCCTCTGCACTGTGCCTGTTATAAATTTTCTTCTTTCCATTTTCTTGTCTACCAGAAACAACATCTCCAGAAATAAACATCTTGAGACAGCCAAAAGTCCCATGAAACTAGCAGGTCCTGTCTCAAGTTAACCTTCTGCACTTTTCTTTACCATCCCTTAGGATTCTACAACATAATTTAGAACTATTTAATGTGTATTATATTTCTGTAAAGCAACATATGTCCCTTTCTGTTAACTCTTTAGTATATTGGGGGGCGGTGAGCTGCAAACCAATGTTTCCTTACTATTGGTGTCATGTTCTTCCGTACCAGATATGGAGCACCACAGAACTTGCTTATATACCTGATATGCTTGTGATGAGATCCTTTAATGCTTTGCCATGTATGGCCGAGGATCGTTTTAAATAATGTATTTTACACACAGAGCCAGTTGGTGGCTGAACAGTGTAAAACAGGTTAGCATTTCAATACATCTTCCCCTTTAAGTTCTACCTTCCTATCATTTACAATATTTACACTATTCAGTCTCTGAAGTTTAGTATGTATCAGTCTCTTAAGTGTCTCAGCAATGTACTGGTTTTCTAATTATACAATCTGTATGCATAATAACTTGTTCATCTGGCTGCCTATTAGTTGCAACTATTGGCGGTGGTAGGTTTGGAATTCTCGAGTCATCACCTTGTTCTGCATCTGAGATATGTAGAGTTTGCTCTGTTGATTGTTCTTTCTGAGGAACAAACTGTAGATGTTGATAGTTTCTGTTGAACTTTTGATTGTCTCGATCACCTCTCATCTGGGCACTGAATTCATTTTCTGTATGTCAGCTGGAGTTTTCAATCCTTTTTCTCCATCCTATTTGACATGAGCATGGTCACCAGGTTCTAGACTTAGAGAACTGCCAAGTAAATGACATCTGTTTTTTGCAATAATAATCCATCTAGACCATAGCTGCTTGCATCCATGCTGACTTTTCGAGTTTGTTCATATTATAGTTCTTGAGAACTGGAGCTGTTGAAATAATTTATTTTTGAAAGCAATTTCTTGATTTGGTCCTGTGACAGGATGCTAGCAGAAGAACTGCTTAGCAAACCCTCTGTTACCCCAGCTACACTTAAGAAAGGTAAATTGGAGCTGTGAAGGCCACCTGGCCCTGACTGGCAAAGCAGGAATAGCTGCTGCCTTTTCAGGCTGGGACTGGATAAAAGTCTCAGAGGAAGGAAGCTGAGGGAGGGGGCTGGACAGGAAAGCACCTGGAAAGGAGGAGGAGCTAGGAAGAGGGGAAGCTGCTCTTATGGAAAGCAGGGAGGAATAGCTTTCCCTTCTCTCCTGCTGGGAGATAAGCCAAAAAGAACTGTGCTATATTGTGCTGTGAAGGTGGTGGGAGCACCTCTTGTAAAATAAAGCACAGGTGAGCACTGCAAACAAGGACTCCGAGTGACTTTCTGGGACAAGCGGGAGTGGGAGCAGGAGCCAGGAGGGCCCTGCAGGAACCCCGTTACAGGTCCCAAAAGTTAAGATGTGCTGGACTTCAACAGTTCATTCAGTGGTTTTGTAATTGTAGAAAGGTCTTGTAAGTATCGACCAAGGTAATTTAGCATCCCCAGTATACATCTCAGTTTTGGTACGTCGGTGCATTATATTCTTGAATTTCTTTTACTTTCTCAGGGCTAGGACTGATTCCATTGTCTGTCCCAAAAACTCAATTTGGAGTAGGCAGAAAATGCATTTTTCCTTTAGCTTTAATCCAAACTAATTGATTAGACATAAGACTTTGCTGTGGGGTTTAAGGTATTCTTCATAGCAGATGCATATATCAGAATATCGTCCATAAAAACTATAACTCCATTTGTGTTCATAAACAGTTCTGCCATCTTTCTTGGGAAAGTTTCAGGTTCACTGATAATCCCAAAAGTTAATCTTGAAAGCAAAATCTCCCAAAAGGTGTGATAAATGTAGTCGTTTTAGCACTTTCTTTCTAAAATATCTCCTTGAGGCATCCAACTTGGAGAGTACTGTAGCTCCTTTCACTTTGGGGAGAAAGTCATCCAATGTTTGGAGGATATCTTTTTCTCCAACAACTTCTTCATCAAGTCTTTTAAGATCCACCCAGATGTATATTTTTTCATTTTTCTTATAGCTCCTATGATTGGGGGCATCATATTGTTGGTTCAGAGATTTTCTCAATTATGCCAAACTGCTTCATTCTCTTTAACTCAGTTTGCACTTTATGAAGTAGTGGGTTAGGAATCCTGTGACTTGTGTGTACACTACATGGTTCAGCATTGTGTCTTAAGGTTATTTGTACTGTAATCCTTTTCAGAAATCCAATATCTCCAAATATTCCATTTAGTTCTTCTGGCTTCCTCACTAGGCTCATCATGGCTGCTGCTCTGTGGCTGAGAAGGTTGTTGGTCTGTGGTCTTTTAATCACATACACTCTGAATACATAGCTTTTGTCTTTGTAAGTTGTTTCTGTGGTGAACTAGCCAATACAGTTTAGAATACCTCCAGGACTAGTTAGAGCTCTTTCAGGTGACTTCAGCTCTGGGAGGAGTTAAACGTGATCATAAGTCCTTTCTGAGATGACTGTGACATCAGCTCCTGAGTCAATTTTAAAGTCAGTAGTCTTTCCATGAATACTCAGTTTTACTCTCCAGGCAGGCTCAATGTCTTCACAAGTGATAGATCTCAGAAACGTAGCTCTTGATTGTCTGTAATATGAGTCAACTCCCTGACTGATCTTGTGCGGCAAATAGCAGCCAACTGTCGGTATTTCATGCATCTGTGTGCCTCTGGCTGGACATGCATTGTCTCTGGGTATTTGAGTTTTTCCACACCCTGTGCATGTAGGCAGGAATTTGTTCATCTTAGCCTGGGAGTTCCCTGTCCTTGCTTCCGGGGTTTTATGATAATGACTTTTTGCATTTTCTAAGCTAATTTCTGGTTTGTCAAGTTTCTGTAGGTTTTGCAGTTGCACCAGCTCAGCCACTGTTGTTATTTGAATAGCTGTGGTTAGAGTTAAATTCTTCAGTTGTAGCTTCTGTGAAAGGTTTTATCTGCTAACCCAATAACCAGCCTGTCTCTGATATTTTCATGTTTTGCATTCCCCAAATCAGTTTTCAGGTAATGTATGCAGAGTTCTTGTAAAACATTCTGCATTTCCCCCTAATCCTAAGGCGGACCAAATAATTTACTAGCTTCCATAAGCTTAAGTACCACCCTCTTAATGACCAGGATAACACTAGGAGCTCTACCATACAACTATTGCATAACTATTTGACTTGCCTTATGAACCGAAGTGCAGCATTTTTTTGAGTATGTATTTTTATTAGTCCCTTTCTGCAAGTTAAAGAGCAGAGCTGTGAACCTTTGTGGAGTGCACAATGAATTTAGCCCTAACATTTCAAATGTGAGGTCTCTGAGCTGCAGCTGGCTTTGCTTTTTCAGTATTAAGACTGAAACTTTATAGTGATATAAAATGAGGGGGAGAAAGGACAATAATACTGTTTTATATAAAAATACATTCTGACTCTCAGCATGTCCTTCACCTATTTTATCTTTGGGACTTGAATATTATTCTTTCTACCCTGTGCACCTGCAAAACCAGAGGGTGTAGGGCATCCATTATCCAGGTTTGTAAACTACTTTTCTTTGTATTTCACTAATGAGTTCCTTTTTTGTGTATGTATACATATATGTGTGTGTGTGTGTATATATATATATAAATATTGTGTGTGTGTAATGTACTCCATATTTTTATAAAAATGTTTATAAGTGTGGATATAATGTAACTGGAATATACTTTATCTGAAAGGTCTCTTGTAAGGTATCATTACAAAGTTTATAATCTATTGAGGGTGGTCGTCCTATTTGTATGAATGTATTGTTTTTGTATCTGAAACTAGGAATATGAAATATAACTCTGACGTCCTATTTTAAGTATGCAAAGTGTGGGCCATTAATAGTGGTTTGGAATCTTGATGGCTCCCATTAACCAATACAATTGGTTGTAAATGGCTGTTTACTTGTTAGACTTCCTGTATATCTATGTGCCAGGAAGTGGGTAATGAAGTCTCACAGGACCTGTGATCATGTCACCTGAACTGGAATCCATCTTTAGCCTGGTGCTTTTCCATTTAGAAGGAAGGGTGGCAGGGCGGGGAAGGGGAGAGGACGGGACCCAGATGGAGACAGAGGATTCCCGCCTTGTGCTAAATGTATAAAAGGGAGTAGAACTGAAAAAAGAGAGGCTTCAGTCGTGAGAAATCCCCTTTATTACCACCTGAGCTGAAATGTCGAGAGGCCTGAGATTTCACAGCTGGTGTCATGTGACATCATACAATTAAGTTTGTTAAAACCTTTTTGTAGAAACCAAGAATGGGCATTAGAGTTTCGAAGGTCAGGTGAAGTAGTTATATCTGATTAGCTTTTTATCAGGAGATAGTGTCAGCTCTGGAAAGTAATAAGGTGTTTGTACACTTTATTCTGCCCAGATAATCCAATATTTGTCCTCAGATGAATCTAGTATATAAAATATATTAAAAGTATACAAGGTGTTATATGCTTTAAAATAAGGACAGTTCAGTGCCTGCTTTCTCTCTTTCTTTGTATATGTAACAGAAACATTTTGCACATGTGCCTCAGGGAGAACCACTTTATGCTATAGCAGATTTAACTCGTACCTAACTAACAATAGTCCCAAAGGACTGTTCCAGCAGCTGGAGATTCTTAAAAAGCGGTGGGATTCCAGCCATGCCCATTTCCCTAGCATGTATCCTTTGCCAGAGAGTGTTATTCTGGTGAGTCCTCAGCTGGTTGGTTAAACAAGTTTTATGCTGACACAAATTGGGGTCAAGGATCTGTCCCTTAATTGGTATGTAGTGTGTGTCTTTGTGTGTGGGTACATACACAGCAAACCTTAGGAATATTTTCAAAATACATTACTGTAATCATAGGGCTGGAAGAGTGTATGCATAAACAATTTACTTTTTTGCATGCCTGTTTTCTTAGCTATGTAATAAAACATGGCTAGCTACCAGAGCAACTATTATATCATATAGCTTTTATCTGAGATGCAGTACAGTTCCTTAAAGTAATGTATAGTCTGCCCCAGTCAGACAGATGAAAAATAGAAATTTGGAGAAAAAATCATCACGAAGAGAGGAAGAAATAATAATATATATATCATTGGTAAAGAAAGGTGGTATTTAATAGTTAAAATATTGTCAAGAAAAAAGTCTTTGCCATTTCTGGTAACATACATTGCACCTTTTCTTTGTTCTTCTAGTAAACGCATAAGTATCCTATATGTTTTTCAAACTGAACAGAAGATGTTGGAATAGTAGGAATCTGGAGAAGATCTTGCCTAATGGATTGTGTTTCTCACTATCTACTCTGGTGAGCATTTATGGGTTAGATCTGATGAATCAGTGAAGAAACAGAAGATCTGAGAGATGAGTCTTGAAGCAAGATCTAATCCATTTTTGTAACTTACTTCTTAGATTTCTTTTAGTGAGGCCATCTTGTTCTCCTGGTTGAACCTCCTCACTCCTCCTTGTTTACTTTTCTCTATTTCTAGGAGAATTTCACTACATTTGTCATAACTAAACCTTGGGATAAATATATAATAGCCAGCAAAATGTTCTCTCACCTCTCTGTCAGCTTCCACATCTTCACTAGGTGGTTTGCTAGAAGTTTAGTTACTATTATCTCTTTTTTTTTTTTTTTTTGAGTGACCAGAAATGAGCTGGGCATCCCACAAAACAAGACAACATTGTCCCAACTCTAACATATGTTTAGGCTATAAAAAACCTTTGTAGAACTAGAGTTAGCACACTTACAAGCGTTTCTCTTTCAGCCGCCATATAATTTTACCCCCTGTTGCTGAGAGGTAGCTGGTTTGGGGGATATGTTGGTCAGTTTCCCCTTTGGAGCAAGAATGAATGACATGGAATTAAATTTTTTCTTAGTGTGATTTTTTTTATTTACAAAATGTAAGCAAGTCCTTTTTCCTTGAACAAACAGCACACAGTTAATCAAGCTCCCTCTTGCCAAAAGCTCAGGGAAGGCATCGGGACTTAAGAAGCAGCTGTCTATGGCCTCTGTCTCTCTCTAGAGTCCCACACAAATCTAAATTGCTTAACAAACAGTTTTCTCTCCCTGCCTAAGGGCTTGCCTACATTGATTATAAACTTTCTATCCTGGTGCACCTGTGCATAGACTAGGGGATCACACCGATTTAACTATATTAGTCTAAACTAATGTATTTAAATGGATACAAAACTACATGTAGACCAGCCCTTGGGCCCTGAGATTTACACCAGGGAAACCCCTCTAGCTCAAAATGTCTACTCTAAGACATCATTCCCCGAATTGTGAGTCCGGGCCTCAATTTTCCTTTCCTGCAGCTGCTTTGCAGTACAAAGGAACCTCTGAGCTTTAAATGCCAGACAAAGCAGAGTATCTTAACCCAAACAAACATCAGCACCCCCTAATGGGCAAGCCATTAGCACTTTATGGCATACAAGAGCAACTGTGCAATGGAATTTAGACTACCACCCATAAGATCAATGGAAGCATGAGTTTGAAAGGAAAAAAAAAACCACATGAGTTACCCAAGTGCATGACAATTTAAGAAACAGCCCTGCTGAATGACATTACTATAACACAGTGAAAAAATATGTATTCAGTAACCTCATAGGTCTGCATGTAAAAGCTTATATCAGACTCTATGACAAAAGAGGCAATGAGCATTGGAGGAGATTGTGATCGAGTGGACTGGTCCAATAATTGTGAGCCATAAATTTGTCCTGTCTCTGCTACTGATGTACTACATGGCCGGCCATTTAATCCTTGTGTGATTCTCATCTGTGAAAAGTGAGGTGTTTTTGTAAGTAAGGTTCCAGCTGTGCACCATTACTTAAGTTGATGAGCACTTCAGTATTTTGATCTCTCATCTATCTGCCGCTTCTCCCATTTTTTTTACACATATAGAGCTAACCTAACAGATCCTTTCACATAGGTAACCTTCTAAGTCCTAAAAAGATTGGGTATTCCAGTTGCATCTCCTTAGAAAATTAGGCTACTAAGCACAGATCAGCTGCTGTCACTTAAGGATAATTCTCATGCTGATATCCTCTGTAGATAAGGTTATGTCTGCTTCCATATCAAGCTGAAGCAGAATATTATCTGCAACTGAATAAATAGGGTACACAAGTGAATGCTGAAAAAGTTTGTGTAACCCATGTACAAAACTAGAAGGGAAACATGATGCTGTAAATTTTAAATTTGTCTCATTTTCCTTGTAATAGATATTGTTTAAATATACCTCTCAAGCTCTACATGCCAGCATATGAAGGAGGTTTGTATTACCCTTTGTAAACCTTCCATAAACTGCTTCTGCTAAAGCTGCATGTATTATGAATGATTCATGAAACTCAATAAGAGAAAGCAGCCAAAGCAATCAGGCTAAAGAGGGCAGTAAAGACTCCAGACATATCCATGAAGAAAAGATAACTTGAGTTTTTGATGCTGGCTAGTTATCTCTTCCTTTCCTCTCTTAATATGATTAGAAAATAATTCAATTCCTGTTGAAGTCAATGACAGTCTTTCCATTGACTTTAATGGGAGCTGAATCTGGTTCTTAAGGTTCTTGTCTTAGTCACGTTCCCAACACCTCTGTTTGGTTCAAAATCTTTTCACTGGAGGTTGGGTGGGGGAGAAATAAATCAGAGAATTTCTTAGCTGCAAAGTTTGGTTCATTTTAGAAATGGGCCTGATTCAAAGTCCACATTAAAAATATTGTAAAAACCTGTAAAAATCTCTCTTATGCTGTAGCTGTTTCTTCACGATGTGTTAACATTTTCTGAAGTGCCTATGTTGTATTTTCAAAAGTGAGTTAGGCTCTTGAGAGTTAAGTGTCATGAAAGTTAATGGATTTTAGCTCCTAAATTGCGTAGGCATTTTTGAAAATTATATCTGCTTTCTCTTTATGTTTTTATTCAATGTTTATATTTCTAGTATTTTACTTATTTTCTAATATTTGTTTGTTTATTAACCAACCTGGTTATTTTATAAAGAGTTCTTTGAAATCTGAGCAAGGTAGGTAATTCAAAGTACCTAGAAGCAGATGTGGTTGTCATTTTTATCAATGTGCGCAGCTCTCAGGATAATTCATATTAATCTACTTATAATTATTTCTTCTGTCCAAATAAAATCTATGTGGATAGACAGCCTGGAAGGATAAGCCCAAGGAATTGAGGATGGATATTAGAAGACTGGGTATGCCACACATAGAGGGTATTCTGTGTCAAGTGTATAATGTCAGCGTCGTGCTGCATACTTTATTCATCGAGATTCCATACAAATCTGTTTGTGCCACATACATAAAAAATAGCAGTTTTCCTGCCATCTTCAGTCTCATCAGCTTCCCCATGAACCATTTTCAGAACTCCAGTGGAGGGGGGAACTATGTGGTTCTGCATGGGAAGCACACACTGCAGCTTGAAGTGCATTGAGACAACTTGGAAAGAGCATGGAGAGCTTGCAAGGGAGAACATCAGCCAAAGTCCAGCAAAGCTGAAGCTCTGTTACTGCATGGTTTAGGAGTGCCAGAGGGCAGCCTTCACTCTGTGCAAGCATCCTACTGCTGCTGTCTACAAAGATGGTGCCCTTGCTGATTTTCCAGAGTGCTCCCTGTTCCCCAACTTATAGAATGAGTTTGCAATCAGTTAACATTGCTTCATCATTGACACAGAATCCTGTGCAGTTTTGTTACTTATAGGGTGACCAGACAGCAGGGGTGAAAAATTCGTATGGAGGTGCGGAGTAACGGGAGCCTATATAAGAAAAAGACCCCAAAATTGGGACATCTGTTCACCCTAGTTGCATATATGAAGCTCTGCAGTACCTTAGATTTATTGTGCTGTATAGTGGATATGGCCTTGCATGTATCGATGGGCTCTTAGCTAAATGTGTATTTACAGAAGAGACTTGTGTCAAGCATTTAACTGTTATATTGCTAATAAGACTGGCACATTTAATATATTTGTCTCTATTACATAAGGTTTCAAACAAAATAGAATATGCAACTAATTATCAAAATTTGAATGCTACAAAACAACATATGTTTGTGAAGGTCTCAACATGCTGGTCTTTCTGTGCTCCAGTTAGGAAGTTAAATACTGCAAAAACTCTGCTCATGAACATTTGTTCCAGCGTAGAATAGCTTGTGCATTCAACAATCTTTGCATCCCTTATTACTCACTATTTTTACATAGGTTTTTGTTCATGCAAATATCTGGGGAATGTACAGACACCATAGTGCTATAAAGAACAATGGTGTTTAGAGGTTAACAAAAATTTTGCTGATCAGTATCATGTGACCTAGATGGCAACTTGCTCATGGTATATAATGAATAGCAAATAATCAAATGGAAGACTAAATGACTGAGTTTTCGGCTGATAAATGTTTCTGGCTGAAAAGGTGGAAGATGAATTACATATTGGTTTTTGATAGTGCAGTTTGTTTGACTGCTGTCAACATTTTAGACTTCAATCTCTTTCTCAAACTTAAATAGATTTTTCCCCATACCACATGGTAGATTTACATTGATTATCATTGCCACTAATGAGAATTAGCCATTTATTAAACATGTGCTCTGTCATGTAGGGAGACAGAAGTAGAGCACTCATTTATATTTATTTAGATTTATAAAAACTCCTGTAGGAGCCTATTCCATGTGCCTGTTACCTACATTTGAATACATAGGACCAGTAGTCCTTCAATGTAGAGAATCTTTGCTAATTCTGCCTTTAGGAATAAATATGGTATCTACCTGCAAATACAATGGTGATAATAGAATAAATCCAAACCTGTAAGTCCACCCACTTCTCAAAAGCCTGGAAAACAGATGGTCGTTGTAGTGTGCTTGGGGGGTTGCACAGATTTGGGGTTTGGAAGACCACACTGTGGGAGAATGAATTGCCAAGTCCAGGAGCCCTCACAGAGAATGCCCTGCGGGCAGCTTCCTCTCCTATATGAAGGAACCTCCAGTTTGAATGCTCTGCTGATCTCAGCTTCAACACCATGTCTTTGGGAGAGAGAGGTGCTCTCTTAGGCCTGGTCTACACTGCGGGGAAGGGGCGATTGACTTAAGATATGTGAATAGTGTCATTGAAGTCAACGTATCTTAGGTCGACTTATCTGGCCATCCTCACGGTGGCGAGTCGATCGCTGCTGCTCCCCTGTCAACTCTGCTTCTTCCACTTGTGGAGATGGAGTTCCAGAGTCGACGGGGAGCGCGTTCGGAGATCGATTTATTGCGTCTAGATGAGATGCTTAAATCAATCCCTGATACATCGAACACTATCCGCCAATCTGGCGGGTAGTATAGACATACCCTTACTTAACCAGGTCCCCAGCTATATAGGGCAAATGCCACCTAGAAATCTACTGGTGCTTCAGTTCCAAGAATATTTGTGCAATGTGCTCCTTGGATTAAATGTAACAGGCTGCCACATTCTGAGTGATGTCTTTGCACAGCCCCATGTAGACCTTATTACAGTAGTCAAATTGTGAATAGTTGTGTACTGATCATGACGTAAACTGAATTGGTCAGGGCCTCTCTTGTTTTCATGGTCATTCAGCTGTGAATTTTAACTTTAATAGAATACTCCAGGAATGTGCATGTGTTTTTTAAAATAACTTTTGATTTTTTTTCCTTCCTAGAAAGAGCTTGTTTTTGTGTTTTATTTTTTTATTAATCAGTTTTACTGCTCCGGCTAATGCAAAATTTCTATACAGTTGTAAGTCCCACCATGGAATTAGTTTTGCATAAGTATGCTAATTATAGGTGTCATTTTGTATGGTGACTGATTCATTGTTTTTATTAGAACAATATTGTCAAGGGGAAAAAAATACTGCATTGGAGATTTGTGGTAAAAAATATGGCATGACTGGTTTTTAAAACAACAAAAGAAGAAACAAGACCTCTTTGGATGGATGTTATGATATGTGTTATAAATAACACATTCATTTTATGCATTGAACTTATTGTATAGACTTTTCAAAATTCTCAGAAAAAATGCACAAAGTAAATGTACATTTACACAAGGAGAGAGACAATTCTTAGATTAGTCCTAAGTGGTGCAGAGGATCTGGTCCAAGAGGTAAATATAGCTTAATCCCTTGGTAAGAGCGACCGTAATGTAATTAAATTTAACATCCTCGTGTTTGGGGGTGAATATCCCGAAAACCCTCAACATTAGAATTCTAACTTCAAACAGGGGAACCACACGAAAATGATGAGGCTACTTAAACAGAAATTAAAAGATATGCTTACAAGAATGAAACACCTACAAGCTACATAGAAACTTTTTAAAACCATCGTAATAGATACAAACACAAACTAAATGTGTATCCCAAATAAAAGGAAATGGTAAAAAGACCCAAAAATTCCAGCATGGCTAAACAGTGCAGTAAACGAGGCAGTTAGAGGCAAGAAGACATCCTTTCAACAATGGAAGTCAAATCCCATTTAGGAAAATAGAAAGGAACATAAGCTCTGGCAAGTCAAGTGTAAAAGTGTAATTAGGTAGGCCAAAAAAGAATTTGAACAGTGACTAACAGTAGACACAAATACAAACAGTAAAAAAAAATTATGTACATCCAGAAGCAGGAAGACTAACAATCGATGAGACCACTATATGATGGAGGTGGTAAAGGAGCACTCAAGGAAGACAAGGCTGTTGCAAAGAAACTAAAAGAATTCTTTGCATTGGTCTTCACTGCAGAGGATATGGAGATGATCCCCACATCTGAGCCATTCTTTTTAGATGACAAATCTGAGGGACTGTCGCAGATTGAGGGGTCAATAGAAGAGATTTTAAAACAAATTGATAAATTAAACAGTAATCAGAACCGGATGGTATTCACCCAAGAGTTCTGAAAGAACTTGGATATGAAATGGCAGAACCATTAACTGTGGTATGCAGTGCCATTCCTAGGGAGGTGTGGGGCTTGTGACATAAGCACCCAGTTTCTATCTGCTGGGGGAATGCCCTCCCCCTGGCTCTGCCTGGGCTCCGCTCCCATTCCATCCCTTCTCCCAAGGCCCCTTCCCACCTCTTCCCGTGCCTGTTCCACCCTTACTCCTCTCCCTTCCACTACAGAACCGAGTCCAGATGCTGCAAAACAGCTGATCAGCAGCAGGCACTGGGAGGGAAGGGGAAGTGCTGATCGGCGGGGCCCACTGTTGGGCAGGAGGTGCTGGGAGGAGGGGAACATTGGTAGTGGGGGATTCTCCTCCTGCCCACCTGCTGATTCCCTCCTCACCTTCCCTGCTGCCTCCTCAGGAAGCGTGGGGCCCTCCAAAGCACGGGGCCCAAGACAGTTGCCCCAATCTTACATACCGTAGGGACGGCTCTGGTTGTATGTAACTTTCATTTAAATGAGCATCTGTACCAGGAGCCTGCAGGATAGCTAATATGATGCCAATTTTTAAAAAAAGCTCCAGAGGTGATCATGGCAATTACAGGCTCATGAGCCTACCTTCAGTAGCATGCAAATTGGCTGAAACTAGCATAAAGAAGGGAATTATCAGATATGTAAATGAACATGCTATGTTGGGGAAGAATCAACACAGCTTTTATAAAAGGAAATCCTGCCTCACCGATCTATTAGAATTCTTTGAGGGTGTCAGCAGATGTGGACAAGGGTGATGAAGTGGATATAGTGTACTTGGACTTTCAGAAAATCTTTGACAAGGTCTCTAACCAAAAGCTCTGAAGCAAAGTGAGCACTTGTGGGATAACAGGGAAGGTCCTTTCATGGATCAGTGTCTGGTTAAACTTTAGGAAAGAAAGGGTAGGAATAAATTGTCAGTTTTTGCAATGGGGAGAGGTAAATAGTGGGGTTCCCCAAGATTCTGTACCAGGACCAGTGCTGTTCAGCATACTCATTAATGACCTGGAAAAAGGGGTAAGCAGTGAGATGGCAAAGTTTTCAGAGATTCAGAAATAATTACTGAAAATAGTTAAGTCCAAAGCAGTCTGCAAAGAATTACAAAGGGAATCCCACAAAATTGAGTGACTGGGCAACAAAATGGCAGATGAAATTCGATGTTGATAAACATAAAGTAATGCACATTGTAAAACAATCCCAGCTATAGATACAAAATACTAAATAGCTGTTACGACTCAAGAAAAAGATCTTGGAGTCATTGTGGATAGTTCTCTGAAAGCATGGGCTCAACGTGCAGTGGCAGCCATAAAAAAAATGTTAGGAACCATTAGGAAAGGGATAGATAATATAGGGAATATGACAATGCCACTATATGAATCCGTGATACTCTCACACTTTGAATACTGCATACAGTTCTGGTTGCCTCATCTAGAAAAAGATAGATGAGAATTTCCAAAGGTGCAGAGAAGGGTAACAAAAATGATTAGGGTTATGGTACAGCTTCCATATGAGAAGAGTTGAAAAATGACACGGACTGGTTGGATTAAAAAAGAAATGACTAATGAGGGATGTAATAGAGGTCTGTACAATCATGAACAGTGTGGAGAAAGTGAAAAAGGAAGTGTTATTTACCCCTTCACATAACACAAGGACCAGGGCTCACCCAATGAAATTAAGGCAGCAGGCTTAAAACAAACATGGAAATATTTCCTCACAAAGCACAGTCAGTGTGTGGAACTTGTTGCCAGGAAATGATGTGAAGGCCGCAAGTATAACTAGGTTCAAAAATCAGATAAGTTTCTGGAGGATAGGTCCATCAATGACTATTAGCTGAGATGATCAGGGATGCAACCCCATCTTCTGAGTTTTCGTCTGACTGCTAGAAGCTGGAACTGGACAATGGATGGATCACTCGATAATTGCCCTGTTCTGTTCATTCCCTCTGAAGCATCTGGCAACAGTTATTGTTGAAGACAGGATACTGGGCTAGATGGACCACTGGTCTGAACATAAAAATGATCATGCTGGTTCTTACATATAGGACTATACCAAGGATATTCAACTTTCTTGAACAGTGATTTCCATTTATGCTGTATTTTTCCACATTAGATAGTTGTGTATGAGGCTTTCATTTCAGATGAGAGCAGTTGTTAAATGCCATGGGTATGTTCTCTTTTATTTCAACTTAGTTTTGAAATAAAAGATGTGATAGTCTGGACATTACTGCTGGCTTTATAACAACCCAAAAGAGAGAGAGAGAGAGCGCTTCATGCCATGTAGATTATAACTTATGCAAGCAATATCACTTTGTTGCTCGCAGATCTCCTCAGGATTCCTTTACAAGTCCCTTAGTTGTCTTTCTGCACTATATGTAAATTAGTTCTATTCAGAGAAGCATTTTTATAATTATAAATTTCTTATCTATCTAGATGTCCAATAGAATTTTTTTCCCTCTACTGAATCCTCATCAGAGACTCAACATCAATCAGCAATTTAAAAAAAAAGTGTTTTCAGTGTTTTTCAAATGAACTGGCATAACTAGTGGATCATGTGCTGTTACTGGGTAGGCAGTAATACTTCACAGAATTCACAACCACTTTCTCAGCAAAAGCCCTTAGGTGATGGCAAAGGGTACTGTTTTATTTCGTCTTTGCATTTCTTTCTTTTGCCAGGAATACATGGACTTTGATTTACCTTAAATACTGTGAGCCCAGAATAACAAGAGCTAAACTGTTGTGTAAAAGTTGGACCAATGAAACAGCAAAAGTACACCCACGTTGAAAATAGTGTTATGGGACTGTTTTCTGTTTCGCTTGCCATTATCTGTACGTTGGCGTGAGTGGGCATAACGTTTTGTTGTCTTCCATTATGTAATAGCAACATAACTTATGTTAATGTGATAATTGTTAATTATGAGTGTCTCGCCTGACCTACTTGGTAGTTTCTAAATAAATTTGTATAATTGGAACTCAACACATACATTGTTCAAAGCACACATGGTCTAGACACTAAACTATAGAAATAAATACTGCATAATAACTACAACTGGCACATGATTTATTGATTTGACCCTCTCATGTGATGGGTCTTTGGCTAGCAGGGAATAAAGATAACCCTTTGGGCCCTGATGAAATCCCCAAGTGCTTAATGGCTTGGGAGCTACTTACCTGTCAGAGTTTGAGGTGGTCCTGTTGTTGATGGGGCATGGCCTCTGGAAGGCCAGACAGGTTGGAACTCTTGTACTCTCTTCTTGTTCTCTGGGTGTTACCAACCTCGTCTCCTCTTCTAGGATGAGTTGAATCAGGGGCTGAGGCCAGAGAGACAGAACTGGTCCAGCATCTGGGAATAAAAATGTGACTTATTGTGTCCAGTAACTTCCATAACGTGCTTGGGTGGTTTCCAAATAGAAAAGAAGGTCCCTGCTCCCAGGGGGTTTACAATGTAAATATAGAATCAGAGAGGTAGCCGTGTTAGTCTGGATCTGCAAAAGTGACAAAGAGTTCTGTGGCACCTTAAAGACTAACAAAAGTATTGAAGCATAAGCTTTCGTGGGCTAATACCCACTTCGTCGCACCCGATGAAGTGGGT
>ML677332.1:17043714-17142932 GCA_007922305.1 Dermatemys mawii | reverse complement strand
ACCCACTTCATCGGGTGCGACGAAGTGGGTATTAGCCCACGAAAGCTTATGCTTCAATACTTTTGTTAGTCTTTAAGGTGCCACAGGACTCTTTGCCGCCAACGTAAATATAGACAAATAAAGAGACAGAGGGTAGAAGGCAGTGCTACAAAATAGTTTGTGTCTAATTTTAAATGGGACATACAAACTCTTCCCAAATTATTTTTCTGTATATGACTGATACAGTACTCGTGACAGGAGCTTTTTTTGTTCCTTTAACTATTATACATGTCTGAGTGTTTTCCTTGATCTATTTAAAAAATATAATAGTAAAATAACAAACCTTCAAATAATGTAGATAATCTAAAACAGTTGACAAAAGCCAGAAAATTCAGAGTTGAGGCTGAAACTTTGCCTTGAATTATTCTAGCAGTATGTGTGGCATAGCATTGTACAGAGACTGTAAAACACATCTTCAACCAGTGCATGGAGACTTACAATGTTTAATCACAACAGGGTAAATTTCCATCTTATGTACATTTTTGGCTTTTGGTTGTTTAAACTAGACCTGCCAAGTTACTTATATGTAGGATTTTTTTGCCTTTAATTAGAATAAGCTTTTTTTTTGGGTGTGTGGTCAAAAATCCAGGTATGAAAATTACCTTTGCTAAGGGCATGTGAAGTATTTATGGTGTCCCGTCAATTAAAGATTTATTTCATGGCTTTTCAACCAATAAATAACAAGCCTTCAAATAACCCTTCTTCTCTCAGTAGAAATAATGAGGAATGTGATTCGCACTGTAAGGAATTAGTGGAGAACCTGCCCTGTTTCATTGAAAATCCCCCACTGTGACAGGCTCATGGCCAAGGGAGAGGCCAAATGCATATTAAGTTGATTGTTTAAAATTTTTTCATGAACTTCACCCATAAAAGGTAGAAAACTCATAAAAAACAAACAGTCTGTTGTTCTGGAGTTTATCAAACTTCTTTTTGCCTAAATAGGGTTATTTCAGCAGCATTGGAGGATTATCTTTAAAATAATGTGTTCTGTACCACGCAGCAACCTACTGTTTGGTCAAAATGAGGAGGTGGGGTGGGAAAACAGCTATCCATTACTGACAGTTACCCATATTTATCCTACCCAATGAGGGCCTATTACTATGCAATTTTACTTTAAAATTTCACCCACCATCTGTTATCCTGAACTTCAGCAGAAGAGAGAGTAGGATAGCTGGACAATAGACACGTAAGAGGGAAGACCATATTGATAAAAGCTGTGCAGACTGACACTCAACAGAGAAATATCATGTATACTTCAAGTGTGAATGAGCACTTCTCTACAGCATGGGACTAGGGGTCATGTTTCTCCTCCGTTAAAAATGTGGCCTAGTAACCATATTTTAAAATGTAGATACCAAAAATGTCTGTAGATCATCTGAGTAATACATCTATTTATTTTCTTGATACTGTACCTGAAAAACAGGTATAATTGCAGGATATGTGGAATGTCAGCATGTTACTTGCCTGGATTAAAGTGATCATGGTCTACCTAACAAATGCGAATGTAATTTTTGGCTCTTCAAAGCATGCATAGCTAACCATCTTATTTGAAGGGTTACAGGCTAAGACCCTCCCTGCCATTTACACTTCTGTAATGTAAGGGGGGAAGTCACTATGCCTCAAGTATGCTGATAAGAAATAAGCATATACATTTTTGTCCACATTTATGTATGCTTGAAATGTCATCTTAATAAGAAACTGTAATTAGCTTGTCATGTAATAGATTCTTCATTCCCAAATCAGCTAGTCGGATGCTGTCGTGCAATCTTTGATTTGTTAGTGCCGTGTGTGTCTTGTCTGATCTTACAATATTGGAAATATTGGCTACTTCAAGTGGAAATACTTCTGACAGCTGAGGCAGAGGCAGATTTTCTTACAGAAGTATGAATATGGGTGTGCCTCTGCACAAACCGCAGTGACACTGGATTATGTGTTAATGAGAGAGCTGCATTGACCATATCACCTACAAGTACGGAGCCCTGAAAAATGATGCTGCCTGCTTTTTTAGTTATCCTCAGACAACTAGCTCCACTGGGATAAGAGTTCCATCCACCTATTCCCAGTCATATCAAATAGTTCTTGTTTTGCTTTGACATCCATTTAGTTCCTTTAGATACTCTCTCCTTCTCTGTGTCTTAATAGATAGATGTAAGATGAGAAGAAAAAAATTGCTTCACTTGGGCTTTTAGGCACATCTCACATTTAAAAAAATACAAGGCCAGTAGCTTACTCAAACCCAGAAAATCACCAGCCAGAAAGATTGATAATACTACACTGCTTCCATACAGGCCAGCCCTTAGCATGCCCCTATCTCACTAAAAGTCTGGGCAAAAAGATAGTGCTTGAAGGGCAACAGAGTCAGACTGTTTCGGCCCAAGGTACGGAATGAATTTCAATGAATTTCCTTGTGGGCTCCTCCCAAGGAATAGTGCTAGTAGCTTCTGCTCTTTCATAACAAGGGGGCTACAGCTTAAACATTTCTGCTGATCTCAGCTGTAGTAATATGAAAGTCAGCCTTTTAAGCAGACCAGTCCCAATCCTCTTAAGGCATAATAGGTTTAGACCAGGTGTGGGCAAACTTTTTGGCTCGAGGACCACATCAGGGTTGCAAAATTGAATGGAGGACCGGGTAGCGAAGGCTGTGCCTCCCCAAACAGCCTGGCCCTGTCCCCAACTGCCACTTCCAGAATCACCAATCCATCCACACCCGCTGCTCCTTCTCCCTTGACCGCGCCGTCCCGAGACCTCTCCACCCTAACTGCCCCCCCAGGACCCCACCCCCTTCCCAACCCCCCCAGTCCTTGTCCCATGACTGCCCCAACCCCTATCCACCTCCTCTCCGCCCCCTGACAGACCCCCAAGACTTCCATGCCCTATCCAACCCCCCAGCCCTGTTCCCTGGCCCCTGACTGCCCCCTCCAGAATCTCCGTCCCATCTAACTGCTCCCTTTCCCCTGACTGCCCCTCTGGGACTCCCTGCCCCTTATCCAACCCCCCTCCCCAGCCCTGCCCCCCTTACCATGCTGCTTAGAGCAGTGTGTCTGGCAGCAGTGCGCAGCCTTGCCCCCCAGCAAACTGCCTGCACAGCGGCATGGCTCTGGGGGAGGGGTCAGGGGTAGCCTTCCCACCCAGGAAGAGCTCAGGGGCCGGGCAGGATGGTCCTGAGGGCTGTAGTTTACCCACCCCTGGTTTAGACCTACAACTTATTCCACATGGAAGCCAATAGGCCTCCCGTCCCTGTCAGGGGTGCTGGAACAATTTGTGTAGTGGGGGTGCCATTGAACCATACTGAATCCCCTATAGAATGGAAACCACAAGCTAGGGGATATGGTAGGACGCCTAGTTCCAGGACCTATGGTCCCTGATTCAGCAAGCCAGGAAAGCATTCGTTTAAGCATGTGAGTGATCTGAAGAGAAATATGTGTTGCCCCAGTTCATACTAGCCTCAGTTACTGAGCTCTTTTATAGTGTAGTCTCATATAGAGCATGTTGTGGTCATCTAGTTTTGAGCCAATAAAGGCATGAATTTTGGTGCCAAGGTCTGTATCTTTAAAAGGTCACAATCTCCAAGCCAAGTGGCGCTTACAATTTGGAACCCGATAGAACTGCTGCTACCTCCGCTGAAAAGAACTGTTGGTTTTGGCATAATATAATAATACCTAATTCTTTTATAGTGCTTTTCATCATTTAACCTCAACAGACTTTATAAAAGAGGTCAGGATCATCCTCATTTTACATATGGGGAAACTGAGGCACAAGGAGGTGAAGTGCCTTGACCAAGGTCATCCAGCAGGCCAATGTCAGAACTGGGAATAGACTAAAGTCTCCTGAGTCCCACTGTGATGCCTTATCTATTAGACCACATTGTTATCACTAGCACAGTGCCCAAACAGTGTAATGCAAAAACAGCATGGTGAAATGTCTACTGTACTTTTTTGTTCCGCACTTCACACTTAGGGCATGTGTACACTTATCTCTGGAGTGATTGATCCAGCAGGGACTGGTTTATCATGTCTAGTGAAGACATGATAAATCGACTGCTGAGTGTTCTCCCTTTGACTCCAGTACTCCACCGAGAAGCGCAGGCGGAGTCAACAGGGGAGCGTCAGCAGTCGACCTACCGCAATGAAGACATGGTGAGTAGCTCCAAGTACTTCATCTCAGTTATTCATGTAGCTGAAGTTGTGTAACTTAGATTGATTCTCCCCTGCCACCCCACTCCAGTGTAGACCAGGCCTTACTGTCCTTTGCTTGGTTAATATAGTTTAATAACTTGGTTCAGACCATGGCAGTGTGGTTTAAACACATGGAAAGTTTATTGCAGAACTGCAGTTGGAGGCAGATGATTGGCAATGATTTGCTTTGTCAGCTGAAGAAAATCCAAGTGCATGCTGTGTGGACACTGTGCATAATTATTTTCCCATCAACTGACATACGTTTGCCAGAACATACACTACTGCCTTATGCTAGTCATTTTTAGGCATATCGTGCCAATCAAACTTGGAGATGGTTTTTGTGTAGCATGTAATGTCAAAATATTGAAATCTTTTTTCTTTTGAGGACTAACATCCCTACTTCCTTGAGTTGTCATTTCTTGAAGCTAATAGCATGTGGCTTGAACAGCCTGCAGCCAATAAGTGCCAGTGCTACAGATCTTTGTTTTTTAGCTACAAAATGCTGTTGGTATTAGTGTAACCGTGTTCACAACTTTATTTATTGGCTTTCCTATAGTGCTCATCGCGGTAGCAGCAGAGCATCTCACAAATATTAATGAATTTCTCCCCATATCACATAGGCAGCACAGAGAAATGCCATATACAAAGCCACACAGGAATTCATGACAGAGTCAGAATTGAGCCCAGATTGCCATAGATGCTGTCCAGTGCCTTAGCCACATGACTGACTATATTTTAACAGTCATTTATTGTATCTAATTATCTAATTTTCCACTTAATGCTGACACATTAAAATAACTCCCCCTGAATCTAAAACAGAGAGAAAGAGAGAGATGGACAGAAGTGGGCTTACCAAATGGAGCAGATCTGATGGTACAAAGAATCTTATTTTCAGTGTGGAGGAGTATGGCATAGTTCAAACAGTAGTTATGAGCTTATGGCAGCAGTTACGTGGTGACGTTCTATGGCCTGTGTTGTTCAGGTGGTCAGTCTCACTAGATGATTATAATGGTCTCTTCTGCCCTTAAAAATCTATTAACCCATGGCTGTAATCATTTATGTAATAATCTCAGTACTCACCTGAGTTGGACCCGGATGCTGTAGCGTGGTAATGCTAATTTTGGTGGTTTCTTCAATTTAATACCCAACTTCTTCAACACAAGGGATGCTGCTACTTATTTGTTTTTCTGAACCTTTTTGGAGATGTCACTGAGCAGCAAGGCAGCTGAAACACAGGAAATTGGCAAATGCCACTGGAAGGAGTGAGACTTGGAATGCTACAGGAAGCTCATCAGATACTGGCTCTGCCCTGTGTTGTGATTGCTTAGTTGATCTGTGTATGTGTATCGTATGGCACGAGTTGTATTTAGCAGGTACAAGGATAGAGAAGAGAATGAAAGGAAGGAGAGTTGTCACTAAGGTACTGTCCAGCATGCAGAATCTTTTACAACTTGCCGAAGTTGATTAAATATTTCTTGGAATGACAATATTTTTCTCTCATATCTTTGCTTTTTAAATAGGTTCTTATTAAAAAACAAAAACAAATACAACAAATATATATATATATTTATATAACCTCACTCCTCTTGTAAACCTGAATTTTTTAGCAAACACAAAACCAGGGAGGCTGATTGGATAAGTGAAACTTTTAAAACCAGGAGGGAAATCTGAGATTTCAAAGTGCCCAGACAAAGCTGCCATGAGAAGCTATATATTCACGGAAGTATTTGGCTGTCTCTAGTGTTCTACAGAAGTTCTTGAGGGGTAATAGGGAAAAAAGTATGAATGTTTGTGTGAAACGAATATAGAAAGTTATGATAGTTGCTGACATAGTTTTTATTCAAACATTTGCAAATACCATTTTTGCATTCTTTAGCCAGCTCTACTTAATATATCAATAGTAGGGAGTTAGTCTCTGATATATTTAAAAAACAAAACAAAACTGGTAAATCTCCTAGTGTTTGAAATTAGAGTTTTGATATTACAGAAAATTTGTAAATTGTGAGTTCTTTAATCATCAGGAAAGAAGGACCTTTTGAATTCAAGTGGAAATGTTTAGAACAGTTGAGCAAGGAGTACAATAATCTGACTCGTACTGAAGTTAAAGCCATAGCTTGCATGCCGGAAAAATACTTGCTAGTGTATCAGAGGTTTTCCTGCTGGCTCATTCACTATCAGGTTTGCTAGCTTTAGCTGGTCTCCAGAGTTCCTATTCTGATTGGAACAGTTGGAGAAAGTAGATATCTACATTCATTAGTGGCACCACTGTTATGGTTATGTCACTAGATGCAGTCATGTTCCAAATGAATACTCTTGTTCTAAGTGGTTCATAAACAGGCTGCAACAATATGTTTTTAAGATGGTCTGCATAGTCTCAGTGCTGAAGAAAATGCATCTTTTTTATTTTCTTTCATTAGAAATTTGAATAATTCTCTTCAACCATTTTGAACTTAGATTGCACAAAGGGGAAGTCTGCTAAGTGTTTTTAGTGCTGCAAGTTAATTTAGTTTTACTTCTATGGAAAAGGCCTTTAGAATGTAACACAGATGAAACCAACAGAGTTCTGTAGAAATTATCCCTAAAACCTGTGAAATGTAATTAAGAATTATCTCCTTTGTGTGTGTTTATTTAGACAGTTGATGGACTTCTGTAGCAGGGAAAAATTCACTATTAAATTTTATGCCTATAGAAACCAGGTTATTCTCTATTACATTCTGTAGAACTTTTCATTAACAATGATACCTACATTTCAGTTTTACAGCCCACTCTTTAGTGTGTAATATGGCCTAGGTCCTGCAATTTGGTTTGCACTAAGCCCCATTGAAGCTAGTGGGGCTCTGTGGTGGCACAGTGATTTGCCTCTACCTTGCTAGTGGCAGGATTGGGGCCTATAAACCTTTCTGATATATAGGGCCCAAAATAGTACTCAAAGTGGGTGAGAGGGAGGGACAGGGGAAGTTAAATCATCACCTCTTTGTTGGATCATAAAAGTGATATGCCAAATTAACAAAAGGCAGCACTTTAGGTGCAGTATTTCCTAAACTACACTATGCAGTGGAAGTTTATTCTTTTTGTTGTTTTTTAACATAATGGGTACTGCCATACAGTAATTCAGGGGTCCACTCCTGGTCATGGTCTTTTATTAAAGTCAACTAGTGCTACTACTATGGAGGCCAAGGATGAATTTCAGCTTCATTGACATCAGTGAAAAAGCTCCACTTGATTTCTGAGAGGCCAGGATATCACCCCATGTACTTAAACAATAGAGAAAGTGCATGCCTGACACGGAGTGCTTCCTCCAGCTACTTTAAAGTGTATTGTTGGTTGCCTCTGGAGGGGAGTAGTCCTCAGAGAGGGATGTAAGTTACCATATAGATTTAGGGATAAAGATTAGTGGAAGGGACCGTTAGTCCCTGAAAGGCATGCAGAGTTACTTCCCTCTTCCCGTTCGAGAAATACTCTACTTTATTATCAGAGTTTATAGTATTTGGACATGGGGCTGAATGCATCACTGTGGAATCCGTATGTGAGGATGGTAGAGATATTTCTAGGTCAGGTGTAGTTTTCGTTTGCAAAGTAGTCATCGGTAGTTAGGTGGCAGCAAAAGTGAGAGATTAGAACAGGCAAGTGCCTTTGGATGAAGATCATGCTAGAAAATGGACAGGTAGATGGCTGGGAGTGAGACTTGACTTGCAGGTGGTTGGAAATGTAAAACTCTGAAAGTGTGATTACATCAGAATAGGCTTAGGACACAAATCTTGCCACTGAATAGAAACCTTACTACCCTCAGGCCCTTTAAGACCTTGCCCATTTCTTATGTAAGCCGTGGCAAGCATAGCAGAAAGATGGATGACAGAGATATGTAACACTTTAAAGGGGACTTTCTTCCATTTTTGTTGTCAATAGAATTAGTGCTGATGAAGAGAGCACTTTTCTGTGTCTTCTGCCCTGCCTACCACACACACACACTGCTGTCAGATTCAGAGTTAAACTCATCCAACACTATCATCCTCTCCCTGCTCCTACCTCCAAAACAAAGGGTACACTGTTCTGTCATGACTGATTTTGCTTCTGCTCATACCTACAAAACAAAGGCAGTATGGTTCTACTAAAACTACTGTTTTCCCCTGAAATAAACTGCAGTTTTTGAGCCAATTCCATGGGAAAATGTCAAAAACTTACTGTTTTTTTTTTCTGTTGCAAAGCTCAACAATCAATGGGGCATTGAGTGGAGGAGGATGGGAATTCATGACATCAGAAAGTGATTTGTGCGAGGCCAGAAATATTTCTGGAAGTAAAATAGTTCAAAGTGATCTTCCGTTTGACCATTTTCTCCCATAATTTAGATCTTCCTGGGATATATGGCCTAGGATAACTTCTGTGCAAATATATCTCTGCTTTAAAATGTCCATACTTTTCATTTCATTCTACTCAATTTATGAAAACTGGGTGACCTTGAAGTGTTTCAGCTTCTTCCATAAGATCAGAATAATAACTTTTGCAAAATAAAAAATGAAAATATGTTTTTGGAGCCTTGACTTTTCAGTGTATAATCTTAATGTGTCCTTACCAGTGCAATTGTTTGAAATGGCTTCGTTTCCTACATTACTTTTTGTCATTTTGGGAGTTAATTTCTAATGAAGCTAGGTGTGTTATCAACAGACATTTCTTCTCATTCATCTTCCATGTCTTGTTTTCATGGTCAGAAAAGTTGTTATTGACTGGATTTAAACCGCACCTATCAAGGACTTTAGCCTCCCACAAATGCAGATGATAACACTGCTCTACAGCCAAAATGCTTCTGAAATAAATGTACTCAAACTTTACTAATTCTGGGTCACTGAAAACGAAAATGATGTTTAAAATTGTTGATTGGCTCTAGTTTTCAAGATATGCTATTGGGTCAGTATATACGACCCTTGACATGGGAATGGCGGAGGATGAGTGAGTTATAAAGGGAAGGGATCTCAATTTAAACCAGAAATGACTAAAATACATCTTTGACTGGATCTATGAATAAATCTATGACTGGGTTTGGACAGTACTTGCTTTTTAGGCAAAACAATGAATGATGCAATCTGAAGCTGGTATTGCGTCATACCTGATATGAATTGTATCATGTTATTCCTAGAAGTCATGGATGATGCAATCATAACGAAGCTTACGTCACTCTGCTGAACAAATTGCCCTATATCAGCTCTAGAAATCATACAATGTCATGTTCTCTTATTTGTCAGTGTTTGATTTTGCAAAGGGATACATTTCTGTTTAGCCAAAGTGAGCAGAGATGCCTCGTACTTGTGTGAACAGTGCAGATAACTTCTGCTATGTTTGTGGTGAAGTGACTTTTGCATCACAAAAGCGCAGTATAACCACTATGGTTAAGAAAGCCTATCACCTTTATTTTGGCTGCAAAATTGGAGATCAGGACAAGAGGTGGGCCCCACACATAAGCTGCAACACTTGTGCAACAAATCTTTGCCAGTGGTTGAACAGGAAAAGGAAATCTATGCCTTTTGCAGTGCCAATGATTTGGAGAGAGCCAACAGATCATGCCAGCAATTGTTACTTCTGCATGGTGCCTCCAGTTGGGAAAGGTGTGTCAAAGAAGAAAAAGTGGACTGTGCATTATCCAAACATTCCATCAGCTATACGCCCAATACCCCACGGAGAAGGACTGCCGGTTCCTGATGCACCAGAATCATTCTCACTTGAGTCAGATGAGGAAGAGAAAGAGGATGAAACTTCTGGTCCTGAACCATCAATGTCACAGGACCCACATTTTCTCCCATCCTCCTCCTCTGAACCACACCTCATAACGCAAGCTGAACTGAATGAATACAAGAGACAAGCCAAGAAGCGCCGAGTAGACACTGAATAGGACTAAACTATGTACATAATAGTGTTTTGCCTTTTGTTTCATAATACATTTTATTTATATAACCCTTTTGCTGATTTTTAAAGTGTTACATAAACAGGACAGGTGAAATATTATCATGTAAAGCAACCATAAACACATGAAAAGACCTAGGTTTACAATTTATGATTAAAACTCTATCTACACAATATACATAGACATAAAATGTAAAAACTTAAATATCTTAGAAACAGTAGCCAATCAGTTGTTTTAATTGTCATATTTGAATTCAGCACCTCAAAATACATAATAAATATCACATTTTATCTCTGAAGCAAATGACTTCTAAAAAATTGTAGACCAGCGTAACTTTTAAAAAAAGACTCATTTTTGTGCTTGAATTTCTGGAGCTAGATGAGTTATTATTCAAATTTGCAATTTGCAGGTTTTTGTGAGACATTGTCAGCAAAAAACAAAATATAGGATATTTTGCACTTTTATTATATCCCTTTTTATCCAAAGATTTCTAAAGCAGTTTAAACATGACTTAGTTATGTTTTCATACAAATAGCGTAACCCGGAGTGCAGAGAAGTTAAGTGACTTGCCATCAGTAACAAAACTGAGAATAGAACTCGTGGTTCCTGACTTCTAGTTTTTCTGTTCCAATTGCCTGATCTTACTCCCTCCGATCAAAATAACAAACCTGCATATTTTCATTCCAAGTACTGAACAAGGAAAGAACCCCCCCGCCAACTATTTTTGGAGTCTGTCTTGGCATTAATTGTCAAGTTTTCTTGCATTGATGAGTACATGCAAGCTCTATCCCTTCTGAATTTGAATACACGTGACTGTGATTCAGCTTGGTTTTCTTTATTTGTAAAGCATTTTTCATGAAATATGCAGTCATCCATGAATAAGGCTTTAGCCTTGGAACAGTCAGGGTGAAAAGAAGTAGAGTTCTACCCTAGTCTAACCTTTTGCCTGAAGGAACTTTACATCTTGTTCTCCCAGGTTGCCAAGCATGTGAAAACTGGAAAGAAGGAGTGGCTAGCTCACCAAATTATAAAGATTGAACTTTGCAAATCTTTGCAAGCCAAAGTAACATCGAATACAGCTGCCTGTTGTGATTTATGGGAAACTAAAGTTCTCGTTATTGGTCCAAAGACTAGAACAACTGCATAAAACATATATAACTTGAAGTTATTCTCATGTCAGACTGTAATATGAATGGAAATTATCCAGACTGAACCCAGACTCAGCATTATTTAAAACTGTGCTCGCTGAACGTGGAAAGCATTTTTGGGACACCACCAAAACACTCTCTGGAATATCATCAAATGTGAACATTTGGGAAGCATTTAGACTGTGTAGAGCTTCAAAATTTTCATGCATTATTTGCAAGTGAGTAATCTCCAATGGTGGAAAAGCTCAGTCAAGTGTAGTGAAATCAGAATGCAGAGGTAGTATGGGAGTTGATTAATCATTCTGAAAAGGTGCAGTCACTGCATATACAGAAGAGAGAACTGGTTAGCTTTCAGGCTGTGTCCACCAAGACAGAAAAGGTTGTTCATTGGCTTTCCTCTGCAATAGCAGAGTGGTCTTACTTATGCCAAATCATGGTTTTCAAACTGTATCAGGGCCAACTTCATATGTTAAAATTTACAACATCTATTTGGCCTCATCTAACACAAGTTTTGTAAAGGATTTTGTGGTTGAATTCAGGATCCTCACAAAAGGAAGAAAGGAGAGAAGCAAAATCTGGACTTCAGAAAAGCAGACTTAGACTCCCCTAGGGAACTGATGGACAGGATCCCCTGGGAAGCTAATATGAGGGGGACTGCTCTTCTCCCTACATAGCTACCTGCCATCTGGTTAGCCAGTGCTAGGGAGTAAAGGGAAATGTAACATATCCCTTTACTTCCTTGTACAGCCACCAAAGTGGGCCACAGTCTGGCCCAAAAGAAACAGCACAGCCTTTTAATCCACATAATTTAGACTCTTTCATCTGTACTTGAAAAAAAATAGATAAATTTGTAATGATTTATCCCAATCGTGTTTCACCTGTCCCAAATATTTCAAGTAATGGGTAGGTCCATGTGCCATGCACAGCAATGAGCATAATATAAATGCCAGTAGACAGAGGTAGTAGATTCATGCCTCAAGTAGCAGAGATTACAAAACTTGAAAGGGGAGGTTCATTCAGTCATTGAAGTTGAAAGTGCACCCAAAGATGTTTGATTTATTTCCATAAGCTTCCTGTGACAAGGAATAAGTGCAACAGACACTCAGGGTTAGAAAACATTGGCACCATTTGAAACTGAATCACTACAATAATGCCCTGGAGTATTACACCTCCATTACTCCTCACGCAGGGCGCTATCTTCAGTGAAACAGTTGAAGCAGTAACACATACTGAATGTAGGCCAAAGTTGAGTAAGTGATGGTTCCCCTGGGTGCCCTTATTTGGGTATTAAGCAATCAATCTGCAAGGGCTGCATGGTCAGTGAAGAGAGAGGCTCTTCGTTGAGAAGAGCAGGCGTAAATGCAGAAATAGAGGAATGTCTTTGTAGGAAGAGAGAGTGTTACAAAAAGACAGATTCCAAGAGCAGACTCAGTTATAATTAGATTTATTACTGAAGCTCTTCAGAAAGTTTGAGATGCCCAACTGGAATATTGAATGCTATTTCTCATCTTCAAGGGAGCAGTTGCTTTTTGCTTAAATTCAGACACATAAGCCATGTATTCCATATTATTATGTGCTGTGCGGAGAATCAGAAGTCAGTAAAATAGCATGAGACAACACAGTTTTTCCCATTAATTTTAATAAAATATATTCTCGCCACTGCTGCTCTCATGCAATGAGTCCCCCTTTTATCTAAAAATGGAGAAAAGTAGGGAGCAGTTCAGGCTGAGAATAAAGAAGGGACTGTGTTTGTGTGACACTGTAGCTGAAGAGGCACATGAAACTGAAAGACAAACATTGATAAAGGTGATATTTTTAGCTCAAGCTGATGATGTAATTAAGCATACTTTATTGCTGATGATTTACAATAAAGGCTGCTGGTAACTTGATTATAAGTACAATTAAATATTTAATACCCTAGAGGTTTACTACCAACTTCTCAAGAGACAAAGTAAACAAACATAGACTTTCTGTCCTCTGAAGACATTCCTAGCGTAATGGGTGAAATAAATGATATAATAAAAGTAATGAATAGCGCACAGGATGCAGATCTAAGATTAGTAGACCTGATAATTAATTTTTAAAATTATTATTTTAAATTCATCTTGTGAATTCTGTGCATGCTTTGAGAGGCTGAATTTTCACAGGTGCCAAAAAAAGAGTATTGCAGGTAATTGTTCATTGTTTCTTTTGGCCATAGCCTATGTAACATGTTCACTAATATGATGACTATTAGGCTTCACCCACTAATAAAACTCTTTGGAAATTATTGTTATGAATTAAAAAGGCATTTTTATAAATATCTGAGGCACCTTGGTGTTTGCTATGTGGTATGCCCCTCTGAAGATTATGATATGCAAGGGAATGTATGCTGCATTTGAATATGCAAAAGCCTTGTAATAATTTCTTGTTGTCTTACTGTTTTTTGTCTTAGCACTGTGTACAAAGATTAATGCCATATTGGGCTGACGTAAGATGTAATGCTTAGTACCTTCATGTGCATTTACCAATTGTCTCCTAATATCGATTCAGGCTATTGCAGTTTTCAAGTTCATTTTGTCCACAGTCTCCTTGTCTTTTCATTTTACTCAGAAGAATATGGTTGCATCTCTTGTTAAACATCTTCATTCAGTAAACTCTTAGAGAAAACTGAATCATTTGGATTAACCCCCACAACTCTTGAGGGAAGTTAAAGGCTGCTCACTGGAATGGATTTGGCTGCCAATTTCATTATTACACTACATTGTCTTTGAAATAACCTTGTTAAGCACACTCGTTCTCTCCCCCCCCCCCCCCGCCGTAGACAATTTACTCTTTAATGGCTTCAAGATTTGGTGGTATCAAGTCACATGATCAAAAATTGTATTCCGAGTGTATACAAATGAGTGATATATTTTTCTAATAATCAATGATACTATTTCAGATGAGTGAATAGGTGAAAATTCATGCTCTGGAAAATTGTGATGCATGTTAGACATTCTCCTATACTATGTGGGTGCTTCACAGCTAACAGTAGAAAGGCTCTTTTGCATTCTATTCCATGTTGGATAAAAATTAATAAAGATATATTGGTAGCAAGTTATGAACACAATGTACTAAACCAGTATTTGTCCATTTGCTTGGACAAACTTAACCAATTAAGGCTCTAATTCAGTAAATCACTCAATCATGTGCTTAACTTTTAAGTTTTAAATATTGTGTTTTTTAAAATAAAATTTAAAAACATTGAAACAGTTTTTTTGAACCAAAAAAACACCACCACCCAACCCCAAACATTTTGTTTGAAAAAGTCAAAACAAAATATTTTGATTTTGGGGGGGGGACTATTTTAATTACCTTTTTTGGGGGGGAAGAGAGGGGTTGGGACAATTTGACAAAACTTTACTCACCTCTCCTGCTAGGCTGATGAGGGAATGGCAAGAGGCCCTATCTTACAAGACAAGATTAAAAAAAAACCTGGCTTGTCTAACCTGGCAAAATGAAGGCTGAGAAGAGGATATTTGTGCTGTCTATAAATCTGTGGGGGCGGGGGTATGGGGTGGGGTGGTAAGCACCAGGGAAGGCAAAGATCTATTTAAACTAAAGAACAGTATTGGCACAAGGACAAATGGATATAAACTGGCCATGAATAAATTTAGGCTGGAGATTAGAAGATGGTTTCTAATCATCAGAGGAGCAGCCTCCCAATGGATGTAGTGGGTACGAACAACTTGACTAGTTAGTTTTAAAATGGAATTTGAGCAACTTATTAATGGGTTTATATAATGGGGTGGCTTGCAACATCAGAGGTCCAGACTCAGTTACCCAAAAGAGGATGGGACCTCAATCCAGAAAGATTCTGAATGTGGTTGATATTGTTTCTTTATACAACCACAAGCCATGTATGATCAGAGCACAGTTCACATTTGCTAAAAGTCAATCTTTTAGACTTGAATTCGTTCTTTCCTTTAATTTGGTCAACCTATTTTTTTAATCACCTGCTATTTAATGATTAATGAGGCAGCCTTTTTTGGTAATCTTTGAGATGAACCAAAATTATGTTTTTCATTTTTAATTTAAAAGCAGCTCACTGGAGAAGAACATTCCTTCCCAGAATATTTACATTACTGACTCTTTCAGACAGAAAGAGGGAATAAATGAGAAAAATGTCATCAAGTTTTCACATACAAATCCATTTATTTATCTTCATTATAAGTTAATTTATCTAGTCTGTTTCAATTATAAATGTACATATATTTACATATATCACTGTGGTAGCTCAGTAACTCCCCAAACTGTATTAAGAATAACAATAATCAAAATGTTCTCTTCCTCCAGAAGTAACTTCAAAGGTAGCAAATTGTCACTTCATTCCCCTGCCCCCACCATGCTCCCTCCCCGAATAATTCATCTTATCCCTAAGCTTGTAAGATACTTTCTTGTATGCTGCTGAATTGGTGAAGGATAATATCCATCCTTACAGCTTATTAATGTGAGACTTCAAGCTCCCGAGAATATAGAAAAAAGGATGTCAACATGTAATGTCATGGAGCTAAATTCTTCAGTCCTTACTAGGGCCAAACACCCAGTGACCACAGTGATTGTTTTGCCGGACTGAAGTGTGTAGGGTTTAGACATTGGACCCCTAAACTATGTATAGAACATATTTAATGGTATTTGTAAACCACAATTTACATTTAGTGTGGTATATACATAATTATTATAATACTTGCAGCATATTGTCAGTAAACAGGTGCACAGAAGAGACAACACATTGAACTGGAAACTTATGAACAAAGATACATCATACTAAATGTTAAATCATATAAATGTAGGACTGGGATAGATGAAACATCATAATATTTGTATTGCAGCTTGGGAGCCCTAGTCATAGATCAGGACCCCATTATATTGCATGCTTTAAAAACATAAAACAGAAAGACCCCGCTGGTACAATTTTTCTTTTGTACCGTTACTCACAACAAAATACATAACAAAACTTTCTTTGGTCTCAAAAACCCTTTGGATTAGTGTGAGAGCAGAGGTTCAGGTCAGTTCATAGTTTAACTAAGCCAGTTCATCCATTGCTATTTATAACCCCCTGAAATAACATTACTTTTCACTTGAAAATTTGTTAAAATTAATATCTGTACGATAGGTGTTTTGACCATTTCTCTCACTATTTTACGACTACAGCTGTGCACCATTTTTGTGCATTTGCACCGACATGGTGTTTACTGCCTGATTTACTATTTGCAAATGCAGTTTGCATGTACACATTCTCTTTTGCAGACACACATAGCTGTGCTTTAAAAATGTGGTTGCAAATTTAGAACTCAATCCTTCAAACACTCTCTAGAGGCCCTCTGTTTACTGTCATGAATAGTTTCACTAAAACCAAATGTATTGCTCGTGGTAACAAGCACTAGTTCTGGTTTGCAGGATTAGGCCTTAAAACACTGCAATGAGACTCCTTTGAAAGTAGTTTCAAAAGCGGAGATATCCAGGTTTCCCACTCTAGAGAAAAAAGCTACTAAAACATCAGACACTCCATTTAAAACTTTGAACAAAGTAAGGGTCACGTCTTTGATCCATGTACTAGAGGGTCACGTCTTTGATCCACATACTGATCTTCTGCTAATACTAATAGAAATTCTGTGTGTGGATTGAGGGAAGCATAGGGCCTTTATGATAGGAAACGTCTAATGTTTCTTTAGAGACATTTCCATTGTTCTTGCTCTGATTAAAAACAACCTGTGTTATCCTGGTCAGGCATTTATGTTTCCAAACAACTACTACCCTTCCTTCACCAAATTCATCTTAAAGAACAAACAGGAGAATTCCTGCTTCAGTTAGTCATTGGATCTCAGTATATAAATAAAAATGATAGGCCAAATTATTCTCTGTTATAATTCTAGTGGAGTTCAGTGAGTTATAGCAGGGATTGATTCATCCCAATATTCCTATTTTAGTTTGAATACTCTATTTAGTTGAGGTACAAATCAAGAGGATAACCATAATTAAAAATGAGAACATCAAAAAGCTTTTGAGTTTTTTAAAACCTAATTAAACATTTAGAAATGCAGTATAGAAAAAAGGCTACAAAAGACAAATTTGAATTTTTCTGCTGCTTGATGGAACATTTTAAAGCTTATGTAACTGAATGACTAATGTAATTATTTGTAAATACAACAAAAGAAACAAAGGAACTATATACTCAGTGTTCCATATTTATGTTAAATGGCCCCTCTCTCAGGGGAGGAGGGAGGGCCGATTGTGCCAATACATTATAGAGGGCAGTGCAGTGCAAAGGACTGTTTATACACCATCCTGCTTTGAGTACTGAAGAATTAAAGCACTTTTTTAAAATCCCCCCTGCAAAACTGAGGATTGGAAAATGATTGCAGTTGCACAGCAAAAGTGGAAACTTCTACTACAGACTGTAGTTTTTTAAAACAACCATTTAAGAAAATGGGAGAATTAACAAGAATAGTGGAAATTTGCACCAGATAATCCTTATAACCAAACTTCTCACCAACTTAATCCACTTGCCCCCAAGGAAGATCAGATCTGCACCATAGGTATGATGCCTTCAGGAGCTTTGTGGGCTGAGTAGCAGCCTCAAGACCTCTTCCTTCTGTATCTTGGCTTCAGGGTATTGATTTCTCTTCCCTTGGCACAATCAGTAGGATCAGACAACCATTATGTTTACCCATTTCTCTGTGCCTTTGTTTCATCTGATGTAGTGCCTCTATCGATCCTATTGGCTTTCATTCATTGACTGATTGTTGGCCTGCTTGACTGCAGTCTTACTTGTGATTGCATCTTAACAAGCTCATACCTCCATGCTACAAACATTATTTTGCTGGCTGTTAAACACTGGCCACCTGCTCTCTCTCATTTTTCAATTCCACCTTCCATTTCATTATTTGTCCATCTCCTCTCTCTCTCTCTCTGTACTCATTGTTTCCCTGTTCAGGCTGCCACTCTAACTGTTGTACCCTTACTGTGCACTTTTAATAGCACATTTCTCCACCCCTTAGTAGCAGCAATTACTTCCCATGTCTCTTCCTCACCCCCTCTGTCCCATCTCCAACACACAGAGAAACTCATATCCATAGATAGATCTCCAAACTGATTACACTTCATGCTATCTCTTACTCACTCTCCCCTTTCCCCTTGAAACCTGAGTTTCCACCTCTGTCATTGACTTTTCCTATATGATATTGTTTCCTCCTCCCATACATCATCTTCTTTTGGGAACACTGCATGCTTCACTTGCTTCTTCTGGTCCTTGCCCTACCATTTCTTCAGCTCCTTTGAAGCACACTTCTCTGCCTCTTCCCTTCCATCTCTCTCCATCATCTGGATTTTTCTTCCATCTTCCTCTCTAAATTTGACTCCTGGCTGTCCCTCTTTCTCTTCTCCACTTTCCACACCATGTATCCAGGGTGATATGAAACTCCTTGGTCAGGACTTCTCTATTCCCACTGTTTCCTGCTCTTTTTCCTTGCCTCCTGATTTGACCTTTGGCTCCGGATTGACTCCACCACACATAATGTCAGGTTACGCCCTAGGCCTAGTTTTTATTTGCTCTGCCTCTGATCTCTCCCATGTTGAATTCTCTCCCTCTAGTTATTACCTCACCACTATCAGCACTGTTTTCTTCCCTTGACACCTGTCTCATCTTGTACTGCCTCTGTGATCTTCAAGCCACTAACTAATCTGATGCTCTTTGCCCACTTCAAACCCTTGTTCGCTTACCTCCACCCCCGAAACTTACCTAAAAGATATATATTTTAAAATTAAGTCTATAATGAATCATGGAACTAACTCAATATGCCCGTAACTCAGCAGGGAGACAGTGTGGCCTAGAGAATAAAACACTGGACTGGTGTAATGAAACATGAGTTCTATTCCTGGCTGTGCTGCTTGTCTACTGGGTGACATTTGACATTCACCTCACCCCTCTGTACTTCAGTTTCCCCATCTGCAAAATAGGACTAATACTGACCTTTGTAAATCGTGCTGAGATCTACTGATAAAAATGCTGTATGAGACTGTGTATTACTAATAATAATTAATAATCCTCCTTTAGTGAATGGCCCAGTCTTTCATGCCTATCACCCACTTACACATAATGAGAGAGTGACATTTTTCCATCAAGGCTTTCTCTTGCCATCCAGCACCATGCTCACACCCATTACTAGTGTGTCCAAAACAAGAAGGCATATTTCTTAGTCCCTTCGTTTGATAAATTTGCCAGGAGCAATAAAAATCAGTCCAATATGAAAGTGTGATGGAGCTGCAAAATCTCTGCAGCCACATATGTTCAGTGAGGTTGGCACAGCACATATTTTTCACAGTTGGAAGCTATTTGAACCAAGAACCCACAAAACCAAAGAATATTTAATGAAGTATCTGAATATCTTTATCATTCTCCAGAGACTTAGTCTGTGTGATGACAGCACTGCTCATATTTTTATAAGTGGCTGCCTTAGCCTGTAATAAACACGGTGGTTAAAATCCTGGCTGTATTGAACTCAGCAGCAAAACTCCCTGACTTCAATTCCATCCTAAGTATCAGGTCTGTGTGTGCTTACAGCCAACCCCCTGGGGAGAGAGTGAGTGATTGATCCACATGTCATAGATCTGTGCGCTATGGGAAGGCACTCAGATACTGTGGTGATGAGGGCAGTGTAGGAACCCATATAGAATAGAATGGGGACTGAGGAATATATTCATGTATTTTCCCCTTTAAACAAAAATGCTTTCATTGCCGCAACCAATGGAAGAATCAGCACCACTGAAGGCAAGAAGTTTGGAATGCGAAGGCAGAAGTAGAAACACAGATTCCCTCACATTTTACCATGTTTGTCCAAAGTAATAGATTCCATTTACTCTGTACAGTCTTACTTGCAGCTAATTTTGAGCATGACAGACACAAATTTGAGGTTTCAATCAGAAGCCACAGCCAGACCGAAGACAGGAAGAATAAACTGAAGTCACTTACCGGTTAAGAACATCCATTTTAACAATGCGGGCAAAATCCTGCCCTAGATTGCTCCTGCACAACGCCTCTGAAATTGGCCTGGCCCCACAGCTGAACACTATGCTGCTCAATGCTGCTTGCTGGAAAGTTGCTTTTGAACTAGCCTCCAAAGAGCTTTCTAACTTTCATTTGATTTGTGAGGCACCATACGAATTTTTCAGTTCAAAAAATATATTATTTTTTCATTACATACTGTGTAAGTCATTTTTCTCTGATAAAACCTGCTCTGTAATAACCTTGCTTTTCTGGTCCTTGGTTATATCACAGATCATCAAATTATAAATCCTTCTTTGCTTTGTAAGGAACAATAGAAATCTCTCCTTTTTAACAGTCCTCCCAGGAAGAGAAACACGACTGTATTTATCAAGTTTTGCTGCCTAATCAGTGCCAATTGTGAAGAAAGAAAGAAATGAGTTTTTCCTTATTAAGAAACTATATCAAACTCAAAGGCTGTAATTTTAATTGGGATTGAATATATTCATTTTTAATATTCCTTACATGTTTAATAGTCCTTACGGTGGTAGAGGTGGCATACGTCATTCACCAATTTCCCTTGGAATACCACAAAATAGTATGAGGTAACACTATTGGAAACAACGTGGTGTAACCTATTACTAGTGTCACAAAAGATCCTCTTTATAACGTTGTCAATAATTTAAATTACCACTCTCAGTAAGTTATCTACTCTGTATCTTTCATACTACTTGTCTCTGAAAATGGTATGCAAATCGTTTTCTTGGTGTCTCTAGATTATAAAAATGTAAATGTGCCTTAAAAATTATGAACATTTATTTAACTAACCGAGCAGTTCTGGTTTATTGGGTATCTAATGTTTCTTTTCTTTCACTTAAATGGTGCCTTTGGGCATATTTTCCCTAAGGAATGGAATACATCTCATAGGTAAAAAACATACTTATTTTAAAGAAATATTCTGACTACAGCAGAAGGGCATCAGAAACTAAATCATCACAGATTGCAGAATGCAATGCAGATTTCAAAGAAGTGTCTTAAACAAAGAATTACGTTAGCTGTAATGTGGAAGTATTGATCTATTCGGTGTTTCCATACTCCAAAAAGCACTTTATAATGGGGCTGTACCATTTTGACATTAGATAACCAGAGGTCCAGAAGGGGGCAATGTTTGTAACCACCATGTTTATTACAGACTAATCTTGTGGTGCTTACACAAGTAAAATCCTCATTGTGGTCTATTGGAGTTAAGTCTTAATAAGGATCACAGGGCCAGACTCAAGAAGTTTTTAGGTCAAGACATCTAATTTGGGGTCAAAATGTTGAACACCTTAACATACTACTGAAGCATTACCGACCTGTTGTTAATGCTGATTTACTGATTGTAGATGGAGGGATTACTTATATCAATGCACACCAGCCTATATAAGGGGTTCTCCTTATACAATTCAGACACTGAAATAAAGACTAGATCTGATCAAAAAAATTATTCTAATTCATAGATGTGATAACTGCCGTGGAGCAGCCTCCAGAATGTGGATCCTAATAGGCATATTATTTCCCCTAGCTGCCGACTCAGGAAATTACAATATTGTTAGTAGATAAGCTGAAAAGTCAAACTATAGAGATTAATTTATAAAGCAACCCAATGTTAAGGCTGCAAAGTCAAGCTTGCATAAGTTAGAAAATGCCCAGAATTAAATTTGCCCACCTTAACTCAGCCCTCTTGTGTGTATGCATTATGATAGTCTTTAATTACATAATGCATTTAATTCTGCAGCATCCTTGCAACCTTTATTGCGCAGGATGGATGGTGAATGATGTTGCAAGAAGAGAAAGGCTGTATATTGTCCCAAGAATGTTTTCTTGTTTTTCAGGCACTGAGCTTGGCCACAGGAGATAGGGCTGTTTTTTGATTTGATGGTGGTCAAGATTCTATTATAATGCATAAACACCAGGAGACTGAATGAAAGTTGCATCGGCTCCCTTATATTTGCATTGCCTAATTTTTTAGTGCATAACAGTGCAGCCTTACCATTCTTATAATAGAGGTTTTGCATGTTGTATATCATATGAGTGAATATGCACAGTGTGGCAAAGTGCCTCCCTGACTCATCAGGCTCCAGTCCCTTTTGTTGCTCTGGCAAGACAAGTGCTGTCCAGACAAACTGCCTAGAAGCCCCAGGCAGGCTTTTCCTTCCCCTAATCACTTCTTTTGGCGGGGTTTTTCTTTCTTTGTCCAGGGAAAGCTGTCTCCATTCGTGGAGAGGCTCCCTGTCCTTCTGCCCCCAACCTGCCGGCAGCCTCACTCTCTCTATCTCTCCTCTCCTCTTCCTAGGCGGGGTTGATTTAAAAAGGACTCTGATGACCTTTTAATTGGGCTCAGCTGAACTTGCTTGAGCCACAGGTAACCTTACTCAGCTGGACCCACTTAGCCTGTAGTTACCTCTCTTACCATTGGCCCCTCTGGCAGCAGCCTGCTCTGGGTTTACCACAACAGCCATAAATATATAAATAATACATACATACATATTATTTATTATTAGAGGCAAAGCTGGTAGCACTGCCTACTAATAAAGTTTTCCATTTCCCCTTATAAGTCCCTGTTTTAAGTTATTGATAACTTTGCCAAACTACAGTCATGTGGGCTGAAATTTACCATCCCCGGGTGTCTGCCACAGGCTAAATTGTTCAGGAAAATTTCACTCCAAATGGTTTTGCTGTTTCTCAGAATGATGAAGAAACAAATGTGTTGTTTTTGCTCATATTAAAAGATTCCAGCAATAGTTTCACTGTAAAGCTCTAGTGACACCATGCTTTATAGCAGAGATTTCATATTTGGCAGCTGTTTAGCTTTTTCGTCAGGGATGTGCCTTTGAAAAACTATAGTTTATATAGGTGCAGCAGAGACTTGTTAGATTTTAGTAGCTAACCTCCATGAAGGTTCCATCTGCACTGGACATACTCTAGCATAGGGCTGAGCAGGGCTTTCCCAGCAATTGCTGATCTAGTCTGCTGTGTGTTGTGAGGAGTTCAGGGAACTGAATGAGAAGGGAGCCTGTCTCTCTTGTGTTCAGAATGGCCCTCCTGCTGGGCCCAGACATCCTGGAGGAGGAAGCTACCCGATTCAAAATGCAGAGAGAACAAGAGCTGCATAAGAAGATCGCATATAGTGGAGCAGATCAAGATTGGAGGCTGGCAATGGGGGATTAGGGAATGGACTGTCTGGGAGCAAGAGGTGGAAACTTGGTCTGGGACTGATAGGGAGACTGGTATGGGCTGGGCTAAAATACTGGGAAAGGGAGATTGAGATCAGGTGAGGAGCCAGGGAGGGATTGAAAATGGCTGGGCAAGGAGACTAGGATTGATAACCGATGGAGCGAGGGAAGAAAGATTTGACAAGGAACTGGGGTATAGGAGAGAACTGGCACTATCTGGACAAAGAGACTGGGACAAGGAGCTGTAAAATGGGGGATACCAACCCCACAATCACTGGGTGGTTGTGAAAATAAATTGATATTTGTGAAGCGCTCAGAGTACCAAAGAAAAGCCCATGGAGAAATTAATAATTCTGTCTTCAGAGCAGGGTTTGAACAGTAAATAATGCAAGGGGCCATCTTTTTGAATTGAGAGAAAACAAAATATTGAATAGCTGTTTGTTAAGAGAACTGCCCATTCTGAAGAAGGGTTCCTGTGGAAAAAATAGAATGTGATCGCGTAATTGAAGAATGTATCATACTACATACACAGAAGAGGGCTGAATTAAGGTTGTATCAGCATGCAGGATGGTGTGTGTGTGTTCCTAGGTTTTTATAAAAGCAAACTGAAAACACATAAATTCTTTCATCAGCAGGACTGGAACCTCTAGTTCCACACTTGAGCTAATGGAGTAACAGATAGGAAATGCCAGAATTCAGGTCAATCTAACCTTTGAGTGCTTGACTTTGCTACCTTAATAATGTTCTTTTTGCATAGTTTTGGGGGCAATATAGAGACATACAGATGCATATATGTCCATAGAGTATTTTTATATAAACAGAAATTAAACAAAATTATTTCCAGTGCTGTAAATATTTCCATCTGTTATCAATGCTAATTTACTTAACAATTCTCAGACAAAATTAATTGGCCTCTTTCCTTTTGGGGTTGATTCAGCCAAAAAAATACAGCTAATACAGCACAAAGCCATCAAAGCAAAATTTTCAGCCTGTGAGGGTTTCTATGCAGCGCAATCCAGCAAAACTATTTAAAATTGTGCCCTTAGTGGGTTTAGATTTTTTTTAATGAAAAATATAATTACATGAAAAAATGATTTTTACATTGTGGAAAAACAAATAAAAAACAACCAACCACACACGTACAACCCAGCAACCTAAGTTCTGGGTGAAAGGGACAGAAGTTTCATTCTTTTTGTGCTCTAGTGATGTACCTCCCCACTATTGTACATTGTCCTAGGTTTTTGCATTTATTTCTATGCTTAGATAATAGACTGCCCAGCTGTGTTACAGAACAGCACATGAAGTCTATTCTGTAGGTAAACAATTACAAAAGCCTCAAATGGTCCAGTCCTTTTTGTGGAAAAAAGCTGTGGTTATCTGTTAGAGGTTTTTCTATCTAGAATGGTTTTGCTATTTCAGATTTTTAGTCAATACAACATGAGATGCACAAATTGCTAGTCTGCTCAGCTCTGAGCAATACAATAGAAGCTAAAAACTGTTTCACTTAGAAAAATAGTAGGAATGTCTGTTCTTTGTATAATTTTAGTAATCTCTAAACCTCCATTATACACATTCTTAATCAAACACAGTTTACAGACAAATAGATAATTAAATTGTTTATTCTCAAAAAACCAATTCAGAATTTTGCTGTTTCTCATCCAGACACATTTGTCCCAACATGGATTTTCAATAATACAAGTCTTCTTGTAGAATTAGGATTGTTTACAGTGTTTTCTCTATATATATTGGATGTGATATGGATTTTATGGGGAATGAAAAGTTTTACCCTCTTGTTTTTGAGCTCATTTAGTTGTTTGGGTTTTCTGAGAACAGAGGATTTGATCCAAACTCCAGTGAAGTCAATGGAAAGGATCCCATTGACTTCAGCTGGATGAGGATCAGGCCCCAGTACTTTAATTTAAGTGGAGGCAAAATCAGGCTGCAGTTTGAGAGCTCTGATGCGCTGGAGAGTTCATAATCCAATTAGACAAAACAAAGAAGAAGGAAAAAAGCATTCTATCAATCCCACCTATTTTACAGATGAGGAATTGAGGCCCAGAAAAAGTGATCTCCAAGTGAATCTATGGCAGAGTGAGAAATTGAAATCCGATCTCCTGAGTCCCAGCTAACTGCCCGTCCCACAAAACCTGTGTTCAATGTTAAGTTTCTCTTCTGCCTTGGCAACATTTTTTCTTCTGTATGTCTTTTTATTTTGTTCTCTGACGTTGTTGACCATAAATTGTAATAGGTGTGCACATGGCCACTCTGCTGACTCCCAACAACATATACTCACCTGCAAGATCAACAAGTGCCATTCATCCCTTATCCTAGGCCGAGCCAAATACCTCATTCTAAAAACATAAAAGTGAAGGACAATCCAGTCCTTAATGCTGGGTGTTTCTAATTCACAGCTTCACACTGTCTTGTGCAACCAAGAATAGACAATGCACAAATTCATTGTGTACGTCTACACTGCAATCATAGATGCAAGTGCAACACTTGTAGACAAACTATCTATTTTGATCTAGCTAGATCAAAAACCAATGGCAGTGAAGGTGCAGTGAGTGAATACCCAGGGTCCTGATCAGGCTTGTTCAGCCATGTTGAAGCCCTGCTGCCATGGTTTCCCTGGTATTGGTGCATGGGTCTAGTCTACACTGGAAACACTAAAGCGCTGCCACAGAAAAAAAAAATAGTGGGTGCTCAATACCCAGGAGTCAGAGCTTGAGTGTGGAACGTGATGAGTTCTGTGTTGCTAACAACATCTGCCCTTAGGGCAGGGAGTTTATTTATAAGCTAAATGGATTATTTACACTGGTCTTCACTGCAGAGGATAAGGGGGAAATCTCCACATTTGAGTCTTTCTTTTTAAGTGACAAATCTGAGGTGCTGTCCCAGACTGAGATTAGAGGAAGTTTTGGAACAAATTCAAAAATTAAACAGTAATAAATCACTAGAACCTGATGGTATTCACCTAAGAGTTCTGAAGGAACTCAGATATGATATTGCAGAACTACTAATTGTGATGTGTAACTAATCACTTAAATCAGTCTCTGTACCAGATGACTGGAGGATAGCTAATGTAACGCCTATTTTTTAAGTCTCCAGAGGCTATCCTGGCAATTGTAGGCCAGTAAGCCTAACTTCAGTTCCAGGCTGTTTGGTTGAAACTATGGCAGAGAACAGAATTATCAGACACAGAGACGAATATGATTTGTTAGGAAAGAGTCAACATGGCTTTTGTAATGAAAATCATGCCTCACCAATCTATTGAAACATCCACTCAATGTGCAGAAGCAGTCAAAAAAGTAATACAATGTTATGAACCATTAGGAAAAGAAGAGATAATAAAAGAGAAAAATATCATAATGCTGCTATATAAATCAATGGTTCTTCCACACCTTGAATCCTGTGTGAAGTTCTGGTCACCCCATCTTAAAAAAGATATATGAAAATTGGGAAAGGTGCAGAGAAGGGCAATAAAAATGATTAGAGATGTGGAAAATGTTCCATATAAGTAGTATTTAAAAGACTGGGTCTGTTCAGCTTGGAAAAGAGTCAGTTGAGGGGGAATATGACAGAGGTCTATAAAATCATGAATGGTATAGAGAAAGTGAATAGGAAAGTGTTATTTATTTCTTCACATAGCACAAAAATTAGTGGTCACCTGATGAAAATAATAGGTATCAGGTTTAAAACAAACATAAGGAAGAACTTCTTCACACAAAGCACAGTCAGCCTGGTGAACTCATTGCCATGGGATGTTGTAAAAGTTCAACTGAGTTCAAAAAAGAATTAAATAAGTTCCTGGAGGATAAGTCCATAAATGGCTATTAGACAATATAGTAAGAGGCACGACCCCATGTTCTGGGTGTCTCTAAACCTCCAATTGCTGACGCTGGGAAGGGACAGTAGGGGATGGATCTTTCAAAATTGCCATGTTCTGTTCATTCTCTGAAGCATCTGGCATTGGTCCCTATCAGAGACAGGATACTGGGCTAGATGGACCATTGTCTTGACCCTGTATGGTTGTTATATAAATCCAAGAGATGTATTATATCCAGCTAGGGGAAAATTGAATATCTGTACGTTATATTTTTGTGCCCTGAACTTTGACTTTCATAGAATCTTAGAAGATTAGGGTTGAAAGAGACCTCAGGCGGTCCTCTAGTCCAACCCACTGCTCAAAGCAGGAACAACCTTAACTAAATCATCCCATCAGGGGTTTTGTCAAGCCAGGCCTTAGAAACCTCTAAGAATGGAGATTCACATTCCACCACCTCCCTAGATAACCAATTCCAGTGCCTCACCACTCTCCTAGTTTTCCCTAATATCTATAGGAGAAGACAGTTCCTCATTTTCTTCTGATAGTGGTTCCCCCTTCATAAATTTTGATCCTACACATCCCAAATTCCCATGATTCCATCCCTGGGTTTGCCTGTCTTTCTTTCTTTCTTTCTTTCTTTCTTTCTTTCCAAATCTCTAGCAATCATGGGACAGATTCTTCATTTGCATAGTCCATTTTGTGCTACTTGGAGGTGTAAAGTGGATAGCTTCTGGCCATAACTGGCTGGAGCAGAATTCTCCTTGTTCAACGAAACTCTTCACTGGCAAAAGGGTGGCAGAGGCAAGGTAGCTGTTTCTTATATCAACCTTCCTCCACCTTCAGTGTTGGGGGAAAGTCCGGGAAAGCTGGGGACAATGGTGGAATGGAACTCCACTATGCCCAGTCTTCCACTAATGTCACTGAAGGATGTCACCTAAACTAAGGGTCTTCCTCAGAGGTACTAAATTATATTGGGAGCCAAATTTGGATTCTTGGGCTCTCCATTTTCCTCCTGCGTGTAGTTGGAACAGAAGCATAAATGAGAATCCAGCTCCAAGCCTGAGTCCTAAAAATAAACACAAAACCAACAAAATTCTGTTCCAAATGAAACAGTTATGTCCTCTGAGCGCTCATAACTTTTGTTTCAGAAGTTTGAAGTGCATTCCAATTAGTGGTATGGTGTTGCATAGATGTATACTCCTGCTTTTTGTTACAGATCTTAACAGCTGAATTTGAGCTCACTATGAATGTTAACATGAGGGGTGACAATGAACTTCCAAAGGTTTATTTGACAAAACTCTCCAGTGATACAAGTAATTTACTTCTGCTCTAGACCTTTGTTATAGCTGTCCTTCTAATAATGGAGGCTGAAGTAACAGAAGAACAAAGAGAGCTTCTGTTAAAGAAAAAGAATCAGATGGATTTTGCATTTACCATCTCTGAAATGGAATTATTAAAGGCCAACATTAAAGAAAATAAGAAATGAATACTGGAAAATCCCAAAAGGGCATAGTGCTGGATAGAGAAGAATCATAGATTGTAATTGCCTGCGGTGGGCATGCACAGGAGTAACTGATGGGAACTGAGTAAATAATTTGTTGCTGATGCAAAAGACGGAATAGAATCCACCACAGATCTGTGTCTTAGTTGTGTTGGCTCTGCAGGGATAAATGAAGTAAAAAAGGAAACAATCTACCTCTGATTCTGAATACAAAGAGGGAGAAGAAATGTGAGAAAGCAGGTGCCACTTTTTCATAGTTACTTTTCAGATCATAACTGCACTTTTAAATAGTATGGTCCATATTCTGGGGGTTGCTGTATCCAGCTGAGCCACCTGGGGCCACAATTAACACATCAGAAACATCTGCAATGACGTATATGCATTAATAGGATAGGAAAAAATATTCTGCCCTCTTCAGCAAGCACACTAGCTCTTGAAAGACCTGCAGGGGCATTAACAACTATTTGAAATTTTTGTGTGCATGCTGGGCAATCATGGTTTCCTCTGCAGTATCCATACCCTGCATGTTATCACCCAAGACTGGGCATCTCATTGCACATTATGGATATGGAATTAGGGGCAGGTGGAAATAGGTACCTCACAGTTTGTTAATTTTAGATGATGGACACATGCCAAAACGTTTATTGGTATGCCATAAAAAATGTTACCCATGGAAATTAAAGCTTGTATGCCATGGGATATATGTCCCAGGTCTACCTAGCCCTTTTGGGAACTAAAGAGTCTGCTGAGCGAATTGGAAAAGATGCTTTGAAAATTTTACTGAGGCCTGAGTCCAGATATTGTTGAACTGGAGCCATGAATGCTACAGTTTGATCTATTGTATCAACCGTACTGGTTTCTTCTGACTAGACACATTCATCTATCTGAAAAATTGGATCTCACAGGTGAATAGTCTGGAGAGTCAAATAATCTGGCTTGAAATCAGGTAGTGAAAACCATTATTTTCTATGCACTGGTTCATTTATATCTGATTATTCCTGGCGGTTTGCAATTCTAGAACAAATTTATAATTAGTGCCATTGTTTTTCTTTCAAAGTTTTGGGGGAGGAGTTTGAGAATTGGAAGGAAAGGGTTATAAAGTTGGCTGTGAAATCCACTGTTTGATTTCTCAAACTTTGCTGTGTTGCCTGGCTTTGAAATGCTGCGTCAGTTTGCATGGTTAGTATTATTGCAAGAAAGCAATCAATGTTTGTTTCTGTAAGGTTAATAAAACTTGCACTTAATCTCTGACATCTGTACTTGCTAGTTGTAACTTTGTCATTCAGATCAATGCAATGTATTGTTGTTTTCATTGAAGCAAAAGTTATCAGAGTAAAAACCTAGCGGTATGATATTGGTTACGGATTTTTAAAAAAATGCTAAATATTTATCCAAAAGGTGACATAGCTGTGTTTAAAAAAACAAAACGGTAAAATCTGGATCAGTCTCATAGCTCTCACTTGCAGCTGACTGTGCATGCAAGTTTGGAGGTGCCATTGCTGTTTGCTCTACCAGTTAGAAGGGTTTGTCAAAGTCAATAATTCAAGCACCATGAGAGATGCACAACAACAAACATGAATACCTAACGCAAATAGGCCATCTAGACTGTGTGTTTATAACCTCAGAGCTGTCAGCCATGAGCTAGCTAAGGACAGAGAAATGTATCCTAGAGTGACACAGAGCTGGGAATAGAAAGGGTAAGTAGCTCCAAACCTTGTGTCTGTCAAGAAGAGCTCATAGCTCCTCCTCTCTCAATGAGCATGAGTATGTGTAACAGTCAGTGACTCCACCCCCTCACCCTATCAAAATACTCTGACTAATGACTATAGCAAGATTAACCAATCAAATGCCCATAGAGACAGCCCTCTATGAACCAGTGCTGGTCCTCTGCAGAACATGTCAAGTGCTTTAGGGTAGCCTTGGTGGAGTCACTGCCAGTGTGCGCACAATCCATAGGACAATTAAAGACTTTTCTGTTTTAAATTCTTATGCTTCCCTTTTATCTCCTTTTCATTTTGTTAAGGAGCTGCTGCTTTCCGAATTGATTGCTTATAAAGCCTGCTTATTTCAGCATCATGCATGTCTCCCTTAAGAGCGTTCAGGTTTTGCTTTATAACTAGATAATATAACCCCCATATTTGCTGTATTCCCTGTGCTTGCTTATACTTGGTGTACTTTACTCTGGTAATATTTTCTATAGAGCTCTTCACTAAGAGCAAGATAGCTAGTTAGTGCAGTTCTTTCCTTATGATTTTGAACTCTTCTTCCAAGGGGTTGCAGTAACTTTAGTTACTAAAGTAACCCCCCTTTAGAATCCCCAACATGTTTTGGAAATTCCCATCTTCCTGCTAGCCCACCTATGAGAGAACATCTTTGCTACTTTAGAACCTCGTAAAGCTGCCCTAAAAAAAAAAAAGGCTGGTGTCTGGTCCAGGAAAGAAATTGGCTGGGAGGGGGGAACAGGGCAAACTCAGCTGTGGAATTACAACAGGAATAAAGATATTTATTCAAACATTGTAAGAGACACAATAGCTGGGGTACAACAGGGCTGAATAGCAGTGCCGGGTGAAGGGGAAGAAACAATGAAGGCTAATTTTTGGTTCATGGAATTTCCTCCAATTTACTTATTGCCTGAATTTGCATAATGCATGCTTTTTGGGGGGGAAGAAGGGGGTGTAAATTTATTCTTTGGCTTGATCTGAACCGGTTCACTGTGAGCATTCTGCACTTAATATTTTAAATCTGACGGGTATTAGCTGGCTGGAATTGCTCAGGTAAGCCATGTGGCATTCTGCTCTTTTGGGCTGAACATAGCTCTTGCAATGAGGAGAGGGACTAAGGCTTAGAATCTCTCCAGGAGTGGTAGGTAATTTTAGAAAAATTACATTTTTGTCCAGTCTTGGCCACAGAGGCCTTTCGAAAGCACCATTCTTAGGAAAATTAGGATACTGTACGGTTAGATGCAATGTTAGTTTAAATGTAAATTTAATTTACAGTGATTGTATGAACTCATATGCATAATTCTAGTTGCAAACAGTGTGGTTAGATCCTTGTCTGGCTTGTTTAACTGCCTCTGTGCCAGGCTCTGGAAAAAGTTTGAGGAAACCTGCCCTGATGTTGTATCAGGCAGAGTTTCATCTCATATAAATGGTGCATGTTTGTATGTATATGGGGATAAATTTGGCCTGGGAGGATTTATGTGAATGGTGTTCATGGAGAAGAGGCCTAAAAAAGTTGTGGAAGGTTTTCATGTTTAAATATGAGTGTGGCCATGGGAAAAGTGGTTGCAGGATTCCCCAGGATTATTATTATTTTAATTCCAATGGATATATATTTTTAAAAAAATCAAAAACATTCTCCTACAGCGTTTGCAACCCTAGTTATTTGTGTATTAGCGTCCACCTCATCTGAAGTGCCCTAAGGTCAGTGAGGCTCAGTCTGCCGGGGTGCAGGAGAATTCATGCTGGAAGGCTAAATCAAATGAGACTGAACAAATTTTAAAAATCTCCTTTTCATTACTTATCCCCATTGATGCTTGCCACTTCCTCTCAGCTTGGACAACAAAAGTAGGCAGATTAGGCTTATGCTGCACTTTTAGGTTCCCATATAATACTGCGGTGCCTAGTGTTGCAAACACTGGAGGGAAATGTTTTTGATTTTTTTTAAAATATATATATATATTCACTGGAAATAAAAATAATAATCCTGGAAACATGTCTGGTTTTAGGTTTTGTTGAGAGGTTATTTTATGCACAATTAGATATGTCACTAAATTTGACCATACATACACGATATGTAATGCATTCAGCTGCAGAAAGTAAACTTACTGGGCAAAATGTAATTTTGAAAAAGCTTTTTGTGGAAGGCCAATTTTAACGTACAGTTGTTTAATTAGTAGGAAGTTAGCACCTCAAAGAAGAGGAGATCTTGTTTTTTCAGGCAATATCATTATGTTCTCTCTAGAGGAATGATTCTATCTTTTGTTTGACTTAGACTCTTTGGCATAGAATAATAAGTAGAGTATGTCTTCATGGTGGCGATGCTGCTACTGCTGGTCCCCCTATATTGGGGCCAGTATAGAGAACGCTCTAGCCACATCCAGCATGTTTACATTTTAATTAAATACACATAAAATGTGGCATGGTCCCTGCTCCTGTTTCATGCTGGTGGGTCTGAACAAACAGGAGCGCTGGTGGCAGTTTCCCCCGTTATGATTTCACACTGCATGTAAGGCATTATTTATTTATTATTTATTTGTTTCTGGTAGGGCTCAGAGTGAACTGGATGCTGAGTAAACATGGCAATAGGTACAGTCCCTGTAGATCATACATTATAAGTGTACACTATAGTATATTACTAGACAATTATTAATCAATTGTAAATAGCTTGTTATCTCCAAAATATTCACGGATCAGTATAATTATGACAATGAAAGATTTTCTCCTTGCTCTCCTTTTTTTTTCACCCTGTAAAGAGGGTCAGTAGGTCCACCAGGCCGCTAGGGGGTGCTGGGGAGCTACTGCCTCTTTGAACAGCCTTGGTCACACCTCCCAGTTACTGGGAAATTAGGGTCCGGAGGGGGCTGTCCAGAGTCTGTGTCGTGCCCCTCAGGCAGGGGAGCGCCGGCAAAGAGTCCGTGGTGCGCCCCTCAGGCAGGGAAGTGCTGGCAAGGGTCTATAGTGCACCCCACAGGCAGGGGAGTGCTGGCAAGAGTCTATAGCGCGCCCCTCAGGCAAGGGAGCGCTGGTAAGAGTCTATAGCGCCCCTCGGGCAGGGAAGCACCAGCAAGAGTCTATAGCGCATCCTGCAGGCAGGGGCGTGCTGGCAGGAGTCTATAGCACACCCCTCAGGCAGGGGAGCGCCGGTAAGAGTCTATAGCACACCCCTCAGGCAGGGGAGCGCCGGTAAGAGTCTATAGCAAGCCCCTCAGGCAGGGGAGCACTAGCAAGAGTCTATAGCACATCCCTCAGGCAGGGGAGTGCTGGCAGGAATCTATAGCGTGCCTCTCGGGCAGGGAAGCACCAGCAAGAGTCTATAGCACGCCCCTCAGGCAGGGGAGTGCCGGATAGGGTCTGGGGTGCACCTCACAGGCGAGGGGGCACCAGCAGAAATCAGGGTTGTCTGCTGCGGGCAGCTCCAGTTCCCCCTCGGTGTCCACCTCCGTCAGCCATGGGTCGCTGCAGGGCTCCAGCGGTTCCTCGGGGTACTTGGCCGCTGGCAGCTCCAGTTCCCCTGCAGCGTCTGCCTCCATCAGCCAGAGGTCGCTGCTGGGCTCCGGGAGTCCCTCAGGGTACTCAGCGGCAGGCAGGTCTGGAAACCCCAGGGTTCCCTGGTTCCAGGGCCTCCCCTGGCTTGGCAGCAGGGTGGGAAGGGAGCAGGCAGCGGTCTGTCTCCCTCCCTGGTGCTGCCCTGACTGACCTAGGGGCCCCGCCCTTTATACTTCCTGTTCTGGCCTTTCCCTTCCTGGGGGCGGGGCCAGCTTGGTCTGTGCGCACCCACTCCGGCTGAGAGAGTGTTTCTTTAGCCTCTGGCTCAGAGGGAGGCCACCCAGACTCCCTACACGCTCCTTATTGTCCTCCTTTATCCTCTTATTCTCCTTATCCTTTTTCTTGGGGCTCGTAGATGGTCCATTGACTGTAGTTTAAAAGGCAACGCAGTTGACATAAACAAAGCTGGCAATAAAGTTTCATCCAACAGCAGGCAGTATCCATAGAACAGTTACTCATGAAAATGTACTATTAGGAGTGATCAACAGTTTTTCATCTAAACTGTTGTTGATACATGATTTTCCCCCCCAACAAGTGTCTGTTTTCCATGGTAATTTCCAAGTTTATATGGAAAAAAGAAACACACAAAATGAAAATATTTTTGATTTACAGATGAAAACCGAAACTTTAAATTTGGAAATGTCAAAACATTTCATTTTGCAATGTTTCATGGAAGTGATAGTTTAGGTGCCTTATTCGCCCAACTCCCTTGAGACAACACAGACAGGACATAGTTTAATGTTGAATTGACCTGAAACAAAATGTTTGATTCAGTTTGATAACCCAAAATATTTTGATGGACCTAACTGACTGACTGAAATTAAATATATAATTTCAAATTTCATGACATAAAGCTGATTTTTTTTCTGGTGAAAAAATTTCCCATTTTCTGACCAGCTCTACTTATTAGGTATTTACTTGTCTATAATAATTTCCCATAATTTGATTTTTTCCCAAATGAATGTTTGAGAGGTCTAAATACATTAAGGAGCAATTTTTGCTATGTTTGGTTTCAACAGTTCCAGTAGGTTGTGTCTGGCAGGTACCACATACTTTAGAAGAGGGGCAATTCCCCTGTCTCACTAACTCTCCACCATAATGCTTCCATGTTACATGCTGGGAGAAAGAAAAGAAATTCCCTGATGATCTGGCATAGCTTCTAGCCCAAATTCTGTCTCTCCAACTGAAGACAGCTCTCTATTCTATTTGTGCAGTGATGTCATTATGTTATCAATGTATATATTAAGTTAGAGTTCAACATTCTCTCCAAAGAATACTTTGACTGAAACAGCCTCTAACTGCTGCATGAAACAACTCTGGAGCCAACACTTCATGACACTACTTATAATTCTCTCTTTCTTATATGGCTTTGCACTGTTAATATCTGACAGATTTTTATCAGAAAAGAAAGAAGAAAAAGGTACTGTTATATTCTCTTTTTGAACTCTCACTGACTGATTCAAAACTATGAGAAGTGACTTCTAACCCTTGCTGTCTGGCATAGCTGCTCATTAGTTGGTTGGTATGTGACTCATTCCTGCCAATGAGGAATTGTAGATAAGAAATGTATTTTTTCCTGTTTGAAAAAGACCACTGAGTGAGTTTCCAATACCAAATTCTACAGGCCACTTTCCTCAGATCCCACTGAGGAATACACTAAGAAACTGCACCATCTACTCAGGACACACCCTACACTAACACAGGAACAAATTAACATACCCTTAGAGCCCCGAACGGGGTTATTCTATCTACTACCCAAGATCCACAAACCTGGAAATCCTGGACGCCCCATCATCTCGGGCATTGGCACTCTCACTGAAGGACTATCTGGATATGTGGACTTTCTACTCAGACCCTACGCCGCCAGCACTCTCAGGTATCTCTGAGACACCACTGATTTCCTGAGAAAACTACAATGCATTGGTGGTCTTCCAGAAAACACCATCCTAGCCACCATGGATGCAGAGGCTGTCTACACAAACATCCCACACAGAGATGGAATACAAGCTGTCAGGAACAGTACCCCTGATGATGCCATAGCACAAGTAGTTGCTGAGCTCTGCGACTTTGTCTTCACACACAATTATTTCAAATATGGTGACAATATATACCTCCAGACCAGTGGCACTGCTATGGGCACCCGCATGGCCCCACAGTGTGCCAACATTTTTATGGCTGACCTGGAACAACGCTTCCTCAACTCTCGTCCACTCACACCCCTTATCTACCTACACTACATTGACGACATCTTCCACATGACCCATAGGAAGGAAACTCTGGAAGAATTCCACCACGATTTCAACAGCTTCCACCCCACCATCCACCTCAGACTGGACCAGTCTACATGGGAGGTCCACTTCCTAGACACCACGGTGCAAATTAATGACAGCCACATTAACACCACCTTATACCGAAAACCTACCGACAGCTATGCCTACCTTCATGTCTCCAGCTTCCGTCCCGGATGCACCACACAATCCATTGTCTACAGCCAAGCGCTGAGGTACAATCGTATTTGCTCCAACCCTTCAGATAGAGACCAACATCTACAAGATCTTCACAAAGCATTCTCAAAACTACAGCACCTGCACAAGGAAATAAAGAAACAGATCAACAGAAGCCTTCTGCTGCAAGACAACCCCAAGAAAGAAAACAACAGAACACTACTGGCCATCACCTACAGCTCTCAGTTAAAACCTCTCCAACACATCATAAGTGATTTACAACCCATCCTGGACAACGATCCCTCACTTTCACAGGCCTTGGGAGGCAGGCCAGTCCTCGCTCACAGACAACCCACCAACCTCAAGCATATTTTCACCAGCAACTGCACACCGTGCCATAATAACTCTAACTCAGGAACCAATCCATGCAACAAACCTCCATGCCAACTCTGCCCACATATCTACACCATCGACACCATCAAAAGACCTAACCAGATCAGCCACACCATTACCGGTTCATTCACCTGCACATCTACCAACGTAATATATGCCATCATGTGCCAGCAATGTCCCTCTGCTATGTAAATCGGCCAAACCGGACAGTCCCTACGAAAAAGGATAAATGGACACAAATCAGGTATTAGGAATAGTAATATACAAAAACCTGTAGGAGAACACTTCAGTCTCCCTGGACACACAATAACAGATTTAAAGGTTACCATCCTACAGCAAAAAAAACTTCAAGGGCAGACTTCAAAGAGAAATTGCTGAGCTACAGTTCATTTGGAAATTTGACACCATCAGTTCAGGATTGAACAAAGACTATGAATGGCTAGCGAATTACAAAAGCAGTTTCTCCTCTCTCGGTGTTCACACCTCGAGATCAGCTGCTAGAAGAGGACCTCATCCTCTCTGATTAGAGATAACAAGGTGGTTCAACCTGATTGAATGAATGAATAAATCAAATTTGGATGTTTTGCTAAAAGATCTGCTCTAGGAATTATTTTGAGGAAGTTCTATGGCCTGTGTTTATACAGAAGATCAGACTTGATGATCCCAGTGGTCCTTTCTGGCCTTGAATCTATGGAAGTTACAATGAAGACTCAAGTAGTTTTTAGTTCCTTGCTGAAGGGAATAGTCTGCAGGTCTAGCTAAGCAGTGCTCAGTGCAGGATCTAGGAAAATGGGGAAAGTACATCCATGGTAGCTTTGTGGTCTTGTGTCTCTATGGCGACTAGGTGTGGTGCTGGTTCCTGGCCTGAGTTAGAGCAGCGTCAAGGCTGGAATGGCCCACAAAGGGATGATACCCTGGCCAAGATTGCTGTAGCGTAGTGGAATGTCTGTGGTGCTCCGGGCACAGCTATGACATTCCCCCAGACGTGCTGTAGGCTATTCCAACAGCATGAAGGCACCATAGCTTTGGTTAGGTCTAATCTACTGTGACCAAGACAGAGTGCATGTTTTGGAGTGTTAACTGGCCTAGGATTTGGCAGATATGGATTATAGGCCTGATTCAAAATTCATTGAGGTTTATGGGAATCTTTCCATTGACTTTAGTGGCCTTGCAAACTGGCCCTGTATTTCCAGTTCTTTACAGTCTTCCGGGTGTGACTTTGACTTTGCAAGTTACTTAGCCCTTCAGTATATCCCTCTGAAAAATGTTTGATAACACTTGCTGCACTAGGAGAAGGGGTCTGAGAATTGATATTTAAGTTCTTAGCGATCATTAGTAGAGAGTTGCCATAGTGGTATGAAGAATGAATATTGTACCACATCTGAATACACGTGATCACAAACCTGAGTTAATTGATTTTGAAAAGTGAGTATTGAATAGCTAAGAGTTCAAGTAATTGATTGTTATGATCTTGCTCATGGAACAAGATCTTCTCTTGGCAGAGGTCTCTCCCTATAGCCATATCTCTTTGGGTTGCAAATCCTCCATGTACTGCAACTTAAGCAATATCAGACTGCGTTAGTACTTCACTGGGGGAATTCAGCTCAGAATGTAGGGTCCTGAAGGTGATTCTGGTAATCCAGTAGGTGTCATTTTTCCGTCTGCATCCATACATGGTTGAACCAATACTTTAGGTTGATGCTATGAGGTATCACCCTGTTAGATAATGCAATTGAATGGAAAACTTCTTAGCTATTAATGGTTTTATGGCACTTTTTAGGGGGCAAGAATAGTTTGTTAATCTCAGTTCCAGTTTGGAGTATTATAATCTATCTACCTTCCTCCTGTAGTTTCAATTAGGAATAGTATTTTGTCTTCTTTCCTCTCTTTAATTGTTGTACAGTGCACTTTTACTGTCCCATGGTAACAGTTGCCACATTTCACTCCAGAGATGAGTTCTGTTCATATGTAGGCGAAATGATTAATATATGTAGTTTGTAATGAACTATGAATGCATGTTGTTCATGAAGAACGCAAGGTGTAAATTACTATTGCTATATATAGCCATCAGTGTATCAAAATTTAATAAAAATCTATCTAAAAATCCATGGAGTGCAAAATCCTTTTACTGAATAAAAATAGTAATGGTTTCTTTAAGATATATTTATAGTGTCTCAGTGTAACTTGATTCTGTGTTTGCCCTCTGCTACATCTTTCAAAAGTTCTTAAAACAAACCATCTGAACTGCAATTATCACTTGACTGGCACTATTGTATGGTAGTTTGTGAAATCCTGATACCGTGGGTAGGAGTGCGGGTGATCAGTGAAAGATAATGGTGTCTTTTTCCTTTCCCACTCTGGTTTTCAGACAAGCCAGAAGCAGTCATGCAATAGTGATTCCCCCATTTTACATGTGAGGCACTCACTGGAACCAAACGCTTTTAGAAAATGAAATAATTTCAGCTAAAGGTAGCTTTGATCTCCTGGACTGGCCATGCAAAACAAACCTATTGAAGAAGACTATCTTACCATTTCCCTCTGGTAACTAAGAAGGGCACAAATTTATCCCCCGAGATCCTTCTGGGGAAAATGTCAGTCATTCTTCTTGGTTTCAATGAATGGGAAAGTATTTTGCTCCATGTTTGAAAGATATGAAATAAATTAATGGTGCCACTGAGAGGGTGTTTTTAGTTTTGGAGAAAGATCAGAACTCTCATTAAGTTCAGGGGTTCAGTTCAGAAAACTTTACTTCAGTGTTTCCATGGAAGTGATGGCATTAGACTAAGACTTCCACACAAACAACCTCAGGCTCAGTGCAATTGTCGATGCATTCTCTGATATGCTCTTCTCACAGGACCCGATCTTGCAAGGTGCTGAGGAAGCACTCGAAGGCGCTGAGCTCCATCAACTCCAAATGACTTTGGCAAGAATTGAAGTTGCTCAGCACCTTGTAGGTTTGGATCCGCAATTACATTTCTAGTCACTAAAGCAAAGTGATTGATGAAGCCAGTTATGCTGTACTAAAATGCATACTAATGAAGCTCCAACAAAGAGGGTTGTGAATTGCTCTCCTGAAAGGAGCTTTGACTTGTTCTTATAAAGAAGTTTGTTTTTCTATTTTGATACTGTTTAGGAGATAGAAAGAAAAATCCTTTGCCAAATAGCTTTAGGACAGCTATTCCACCCAAGGAAGAATTATTGATGTTTAAAAACACACAACTTTTAACTGGGTATAGACTCAACTATTGTTCCCATGTACCATAATGTAGATAAGAATCCATGGGCATATTGTGTTTCTCTCAGCACTAGCAGCTTTATACCTGCTACCCAAACCTGTTAAAAATTTTGAGTTGCATGCTGAGGATTTATTGCAAACTGCCAGTAAAAGAAGTGAGTTGTTTTAGCAAGAGTGGGGGTAGGTGAGCTAGGGTCTTGAAAAGGGGAGTGGGAAACAGGAATCTTGAATTCAAATCCCAGCTTTTACATTGACTCCATATGTGATCTTGGGCAACTCTTGTCAACTTCTCTGGCACAATTTGCCCATCTATAAAATGAGGGTATTTATCTTACTCACTTGGGTATTGTGGAAATTAATGATTTAGGGGAGATTCATAAAGACATAAAGGGGAATTAGGCTTAATTTCCATTTGTGCCTTTGAAAATCTCCCCCAGGAGGTTCATACAGCACTTTGAAACTGAAACGTGCTATGATTGCTAGCAACCGTTGTTATTTAGTACTGCTAAATGAACATATAATAATTCTTTACTCCTCCTGATATTGTATAAGTTTCAAATCTACGCAACAGCTATGATGCATCTAGGTTCTTTTCACATTAGACTCTTTGATTTCCACAGTGCTATGTACCTTTTGAGGCTCAGTAGCAATGTATCACTTTGTTATACACAACAATACTGTAGTGTTAATCAACACAACAAACAAAGCAAGGGAGTACTCGAGACAGGTTATAAGTTTTCAGGTATTAATTCAATTCAAGTGTGAATCATTTGTAACGTAAATAGACTTTCATACAAAGATTCATTCTCTGTGTAGGTTTTTTCATGGCTCATAAAAAGTGATGGATGAACTTAATTTTTACTTTAAGGTTTTGCTGTTCAGTTCAGTAATTTCTGTAATATTAAACAAAAATTATTAAGGATCTGGAACCATTCAATAGTCATTAATAGTATTGTACGTTAGAGTAGTATTTTGAAGTTTGTTTTACAGTGTGTGTCTATAATTTTCAGCTTCTTCAAGTAAGCCTATTTTTAGGGCAGCTTTAAATTTCTTCCCATTTATTCTACTCAGTTTATTACTCTAGTACATGTTTATGGTAGTTAATTTAGGAGAGTGATCTCTATATACAAAGCAAAGTTTTCCTGCTCTCCTGCATATGAGTTTCATGGGGAATTTGCCTGTGTGAAGACAGCAGCAAAGGGCCTTAGCACAGGCTAGTCTTAAAATTCTATCATTCTTGCAGAAGATTCCCTGCTCTGGAGGCTTAATACCATAGCACTGAAGTCCAAGACCATCCCGGGCTGAAAGCCAAGGGGAACTGTAAAGTCTCCAAGGCTCTAGTTTTTAGAGGTCGGATATGAAGGGGGAAAATAATCAGGCATAAGGTTCCAAGGTTCTGCTGGTAGGGCATAGTATTTTGTTGTTCAGGTTTGTACATCAATTTCAGAAGGACAACACTTCATAAAACAATATTTCTATGAATGGCATTGCAGTGACAACTGTTCCAGTTGGCTCATTCTGATATAGGGTTGCCAACTTTCTAATCGCTCAAAACTGAACACCCTTTCCTGCCCCTTGCCCCCTGCCCAATTCCTTCTCCAAGGCCCTGATTCCCCTCACTCACTCAAGTAAACAAAATATCTTGCGGCCAGCCAGGGGTTTACCCTGGCTAAGCCATGGAACAAGTTTGGGAACCCCTGGCCTAGGAAGTTAATTGGTCCAGGCAGCCACCTTAACCCCTTCAGGATTTTGATTTGTTTGAGTTTTTTGGGTGCTGAAATTTTCCATAGAAATTGTACAACCATGCTGCAACTACCACCAAAAATGATTAGTTACTGAGCGTATTATACTTTGATGATATACATACTATGGTCATTATGCTCTATAGAACATTAAACTGTGACAAATTAGAAATATTCCAGAACAAATATACAAATTTTATTATTTCTAGGGTCTCCAGCAAAAAGGAGTGATGTTCCCATATTTGAGAACCATTTGTTCAGACCTTTTTTGATTGTGTGGTAAGTTGTTTTTTTTTTCAAAAACTGTTTTTCTCTTTTCTCACTTTCTGGTTAGGTAGCAAAACTGTATAAGTTTGATTTTAGTTTACTCTGCCTTTTTTGGGTTGCTTGGCACGTAGCTCTTTTATTATATTAATAATATGTTTGGCATTTTAGTTATGGTTATATTAGTTGGGCCATAGGAACCCCTCTGGTGATAATTTAATGAAGGAAAATTCTCTCAATTTTTTGTAGCCTGCTGGACAAATTTATATAGGCTCAGGCTTTGTTAAAAATCCTAGGCAGTATTCTTAGCCTTGCCTGCTGCAGCTTTGTAGTACCTCAGAAGCACAAAGCAACCAAAATGCTGCTGTAAAGAGGAAGCTGACACAAGGACTTGCACTCAGCAAAGCTCAGAATCTTGCCCACCGTGTTTGGCACCCAGATTTCCCTCACTGTGGCATGAAAGAATAAAAATACCCCCATTGAATTCATTTCCTTCTTACAGCAAAGAAATGCATTAGTGCAAAAGGTCAAGTTAGAAAAAATAAAGGTCAGATACATAGAGATGAGCCTTTTTTTTAAAAAAAAACCACATTGAAAGTAGCCACTCCAAAGGCCAATTTCAGTAAGACACAATTGAGGGCAACTCTGGTGCCTACAAACTCTCATATGGGAGCTTATTAAACCTTTTATGCTCTACTCTATATGGATAATACCTTAAATTCTTATCTCGAACACAATTCTTTAGTAAGGAAGGAAACAATGATAGTCGCATTTTGATGTTAAGCAAGTAGAATTGGTTCGCTCAGGTTGGCAGACAGAAGTTACGTTGTGTTTTTCATCAGGAAATGTCAGTTTGATGGACAGAACAGTTGTTACATCAACAGCGATGGCAGCATCACTTTGCTTCCGAAAGGTGGGTTTGGGTTAATCACCAGGATGAGCTTTCAGAACTTTATGGAGCAGGACGCGTAGGAATAGTTGTTGCTTTTTTTATTGCCTTTTTCCATTATGTTTGTTATCTGTAAGACCTACATTTGTTGCAAACTCAAAGCCAAAAATATTGTCCTGCAGGGATAAGTCTTTGGGGAACACACTCAAGAGAAAGTGTCAGATGCTGAAACTAGGAAGGGTTGTGCAGTTACCTGCGTTGTTGATAACTTAGCTGAGGCAGGGTACTGAGCTGTAATGTAGTCAAATGAGGTGTGCAATTGTACACATGAAGAGAATGTAAATAACAAGTATGTTCCTAAATACAAAAAATATGTTTTTTCAGCTCATGCTAAGGTGATTTCATATGGCTGCTGTAGCTACTTGTGGTGTTGGAACATTGTGAAATACATGCCCATTTTCTGTAAATAGGAGTGAAATTAAAACCACAAAAATCTATTACCTTTCTGTTTCTTTTAAAATATGTAACTTTGCTGTTGCTGCAGTGCCATTAAAATAAAATTAATGGCCATAGTCCTAGGCCAGAGTCAGAGTTTTAAAAGAAGTTATTCTAAAATGTGTCTCTTTTCTTTGTTCTTCTGGAACTATCCTCTAGAGTTGTGAAAGGAGGAGCTGACAGAATTGCTAGTGCCACCCACCACTGCACTTGGGACATCAGAACAGGAGGCCATGTCTACATTACAAAATTATGTTGACTTAATTTATGTCAGTCTAAAGCCACCGAGTTATTTAATCGCTATCATGTGTGCACACTTGGCTCCTTATGTCGGCAGTGCGAATCCTCACCAGGAGCGCTTGTATTGATTGTATTGTGAGTGTCTGGCATTGTGCGACTTATGACTCCTGAAAGCCAGTAACGGTAGATTTAAGCAATACAGTGTCTACACCAGGGGTAGGCAACCTATGGCCGTGCACCAAAGGCGGCACACGAGCTAATTTTCAGTGGCACTTACACTGCTTGGGTCCTACCCACCAGTCTGGGGAGCTCTGCATTTTAATTTAATTTTAAATGAAGCTTTGTAAACATTTTAAAAATCTTATTTACTTTACATACAACAATAGTTGAGTTATACATTATAGACAATACAATACAAGACGATACAAAGAGACCTTCTAAAAATGTTGAAATTCATTACTGGCACTTGAAATCTTAAATTAGAGTGAATAAATGAAGACTTGGCACACTACTTGTGAAAGATTGCCGACCCTTGGTCTACACTGACCTTGTGTTGACCTTGTTACATCGACCGTGACACTACGCTGCTCGGGGAGGTGATGTTACTGATTGGCATAGAGAGGCACTTACGTTCTGAGAACCAAATTTAAGTGGACTCTTCCACACATAGGTCAATGCAAGGTGGCTTACATTGACCTAACTGTATTGTGGATACCAGGCCTGAGACTCACAGCACTGCAGCTCAGATATGTACATCTTGGCGATGTCAGACAGGAACTGTGCTAATATGGATTATAAAATCTTGGATCTCCAGCTTAATGGCAAACTAAACAGTTCAGAAGGAAAAGTTTTTCTTAAAGTTCTCAGGGCTTTCTTGTAGGATTTCAGATAGTTCCTGCTTTCTGTCAAGCCAGAAATATTGCAGGTACAGCCCATCTGACAGCTGCATGTAACAAGGAATTACAAGGCTTTAAAAAAAAATCAACAATGAATCTATTAAGGATGTATGCAAGATACAGGCAAGACAGGTCAGATAAAATAAAAACCTCCTGTCACATTGCCTTGTGCGCTTGTGCAGTGAAGAGGGTGATAGATAAATCTTCTATCCAAACTTGCAGCACTTTTGTGGTTTTATTAAAACAGGAATGCTTTCTCTCTCATTTATTGTATCTATATATTCTTCCATTAAGGAATGTATTAGGTGCACAAACACAGCTGAAATACATCCAGAAATAGCAAATTAATAAAGGAGAGAACATGAACAGACAGAGCAGGCAGGCTGAGACTGAGACAATAAATTCTGGAACAATTTACCATTTTCTCTGGTCTAGTCAGGCTATGTGTTCAGCACAAGACTATAGTGCAGGCGTTGGGAAAGAAGCTTTAAGCTATATTTGTGACTCTCAAATCCTGGGGTCAATATGTTCTGGCCTAGATACCAGTTCCAATTTAGAGCAGCCTGAAAAAGTTGAACCAAACTCTCTTTTGAAATTAGATAAAATTTAGCTATTTTTCACTTTGAGTATTTTTCAGTTTCTTGTGCTTCTGCCCTCTGTGCTCCAGTCCTGCCAAGAAGTAGGAGCACTTCTACACGTGGAGAGAGTCTCTGTGCAAATAATTGATGGATTTAATGTATATTTGTGAATTGTTGACCCAGCAATCTTAGGCTTGATCCATAGCTCACTGAAGTCCACATGATTTTTTCCGCTGACGTCAGTGGGATTTGAATTGGCCCTAAACTATTACAAAAATAATTGTTGAAAATATTGCAAAATGTGGTGATGATTTATTCAATGTATAATAATTATCCAGCTCAAAGATATTGTATAAGCCCATTCCTGGGATATTTCAGGCCTCATGGGAGATAGGAAGGAATGGAAATGTTGTAAGAGAACTTGTACCAACAAACACCTCATCTAAGGCACATTCAACTAAACAGGAGTCTTTCCATTAACTTCAATTGGCATTGGACTAGGGCCAGAATTTTCAGTTCAACCTTATAGGCCCATAAGTATTCTGTTAGTTGAGGAAAACATGTCTTAAGTAGCCAAGGTTTTGGGTCCTTTTCTGAATCCAAACTCTGAGTCTTTTCCATTTTGTCCATTACTAATATGTAGTAACATTATGGATTCAGCGCGGCAGGTTTTTATATTGTATATAAAAAAACCCTCTGATTCCTCATCTTCTGCCCACTGGGTACACAATGTGTATACAGACAGAACTCGGGAATCACTGTTTTTCCAAATTATTTATTATAATATTTAGCTCAGAGGTAGCCAGCAATACCTATCAAGCGTAGAGATTTAAAACGAAATTATAAAAATATGGTAAACTAGCAGTTTAGTTTTTGTGTGTTCTAGCGTGTTCTTGCTATTTTTGTAAAAACATTCTCCTCTTTCCTTTTGCTGTCTTATTGCCATCTTCTCTGCCTTGTTCACCAGCTTCTAAACAGCCTGGATGAGAACTAATTGTAACAAATGCCTAGAATTTTCCCTAAATCTGTTACCAATGAAAATATTGGACTACATTTGTCTCATTGTATTATATGATTTGTTATGTGGACTCAGAGGAATTTAATCCTGGCCCCACCGAGTGGCAAAGCTTATATTGACTTCAGTGGGACGTAGATTTGTCTTGAAATCCCCTCAAGGACAGTTGCAAATCACGCAACATTCCTGAATGAATCATTTTGCCGTGTTTGGATTTCTCATTTAGCTGAGAGATGTCTTAAAAACACATGTAGTCAAACATCTTCCTAGAAACTACAGTGCACTGCTGCAACATTAGAGCACAAGTTATTCCAGTTAAGGTTGGCAACCTGGCACTAACTTATTCTCCAAATATGGTTTGTTTATAATATGCTGTAAGTGTGCATAGTGTTTCATGGACAAATAAAATACCACGTCTGTGTTCTAAGTTCCTGACCCAGCAAAATCTTGTTCATATGAGGTAGGTTTGAATATCAGATAAGTAGTTCCAGAAGCTACTTTGTAAATTCGCTTCAGTGCGACAGCTCATTTACTTCTGCACTGACAAATTTGAGTGTAAATTGAATGGACTGAGACTGCTCAGGCGTATAGGAACTATACACTGCATCATGTTTTAACATGGGTAAGACGGTAATGCACACTTGTGGGGATAGGTTAGGAAGGATAGGGGTTATATGTTGTATTTTGAAGCTACTTTGGTAAGTAAAGATCAGATGCCATTAAAGGTCTTAAAATTTTGACATTTTATTTGTATTGATACCAGTGCTTACAGGAGAAGTTTAGGATTTCTAGGCTTCATGTAAGGACATTGTTAGAGGAGCCTAGAGGAGAATTTTACCTCTAGATCCGGTCCCTTATATGGTAACCACAACCTCTTTAGGGAGTTCCTGTGGTATACCAGTCCCAGAGGTGTCTGGCAGTATCTGGATGTACACATGATTGGAGCCAAGTACTGTAGTTCTCCCAGTACTCCTAGTTCTATCTGGGTTCCCATAATACTCAAAGTCTGATGAATAATGCAAGATTGTTTTAAGTTACAAACAAAAGATGGTAAACACAACACAAATAGGTAGGGTGACCAAGTGTCCGGTTTTTGACCAGAACACCCGGTGGAAAAGGGATCCTGGCGGCTCCGGTCAGCACTGCCGACCGGGCCATTAAAAGTCCAGTTAGCAGTGCTGCAGAGCTAAGGCAGGCTAGTCCCTACCATTCCTAGCATTGCACTGCACCGCAGAAATGGCCAGCAGCAGGTCTGGCTCCTAGGCGGGGTGGTCTCCACACCGAGCACTGGCTCTGCACTCCATTGGCTGAGAACTGTGGCCAATGGGAGCTGAGGAGGCAGTGCCTGTGGGCGAGAACAGTGTGTGGAGCTGCCTACTGTGTCTCTCCTTCGGAGCCGGACCTGCTGCTGGCCGCTTCCAGGGCGCAGCACAGTGTGAGAGCAAGCAGGAAGGAAGCCTGCCTTAGCCCCCTGTGTCGCTGACTGGGAGCAGCCAGAGGTAAGCCCACACCCCAATCCTGAGCCTCCTCCCACATCCTGAGCCCCTAATTTCTGGCCCCACCTCAGAACCTGCACCCCCAGTTAGAGCCCTCACCCCCTCCTGCAGCACAGTGAAAGTGAGTGAGGGTGGAGGAGAGTGAGCCATTGAGGGAGGGGTAATGTAGTGAGTGGAGGTGTGGCCTCAGTAAAGGGGTGGGGCAGGGGAGTGGCCTCAGTCAAGGGCCTAGGCTAGGGTATTCGGTTTTGTTCAGTTAGAAAGTTGGCAGCCCTACAGTTAGGGCCTTGCCCAGCCCCTAAAGGCAGTCCAGGTTACGGGTATGAATTTGAGGCTTCATAGGGCTGATGCCAGTGAGGGATACTCACTCCAAGCCAGAGATACTCAGGCCCAAGCGATCAGATCCCACAGCCAGAGTCCTGTCCTTTTGTCCAGCACCTCAGTCACATTCTCTCTTTTCCACATGGCTCCACTGTTTGTAGGCCATTCCTGGTTATCCATTAGCCATAGCTACCACTGATATCCTTGCCAGCAACAGGATGCTCTCCAGCTTGGCTCTCAGCCCCTCAAAACCAGCTACTTAACTACCCAGCTTTCTCTTCACAGCCTGATATCACTCTGCTACTTCCGATTTAATGCTCTAGCTCTCTTTTGACCACTATGCTCTCTGACTTCTGGCTTGGGTTGCCACCTGTCCAGCTGCACCAGGAAATCTGAAAGGCTGCTCAGCAGATACCTGCCAGCTGTGCCTTTTTGGAGGTAGTTGTCCTGGGAAATTTCCAAGTGTGCTTAATATACACTGCCAGTTTTCCATTTTTATGGGCTCAGGAGTACCTCAGAGGTCCCATTTTTGTGAACCTCAGAAGTGGCGATTCACTTTCTGGCACTACTTCCTTTTTCCATGCTGGTGGATTATAGGGCACTCTTCTGGCTGGGTATTGCATTAGGGGTTAACACAGTGCTAATTATAATATCCTCCTTTAGTGAAAGTAGATCAAATTCTGATCTATTCCAGCTCCACTGTTGAAATGGGTGAATCTATCTTGTTTGGAGAACTAGACCATACTAAGGGATGTAGGGTAACCAGATGTCCCGATTTTATAGGGACAGTCCCAATTTTGGGGTCTTTTTCTTATTACCTCCAACCCCCTCTCCCAACTTTTCAGATTTGCTGTCTGGTCACCCTAAGGGATCCATCACAAAAGTTGCTATTGTCCCATTGTATTCTTTAAAAAAGGCTCCTCGGTGCAGATGTAAGGGTAGGTGAATTGAATTCTATTGAATTTGGTTGCATTGATATAGTGATGTTTAAAGTGCAAACTGAAGACTAATTCCTACAGAAAAGTATTAGCATATTCCTGTCTTATGAAATATGGCTTGTACAAATTGCTTCAGCTTTCCAAAAAATATTAATCCTGTTATAAGATACTGTCTGAAATTTCAGGATGATCAGTACTTATCAAAGTTAGAGGAGAGGGATGCAAAATATTACGTAAAGTTGAAGTAAATCTTTCATTATTGCTATGGTATGGAGAGACTAGCCTCTCTCCATGCAGATGGAATAGAATATTTTAGAGCTCTTGTAATGAAGTATCGTGTAACAGGATCCTCCCTCCTTAGTGTCAAGGAAGAGAAGAGACAGTCTCTTCCCACTACTGAGAGCTCCAGCCTTAGGCAGTCCTGTAGTTCAGGCTCCAATCTTTGTCCTGTCATCTTCAAAGTCACTACCTTCTCCTCCTCATCAGAACACAAATGCTTATGTATGCTATTTCTCTCTTGGCATAGTGGAATTTCTCAGGGTTCAAATGTGGACCAACTCATTGTGACATTTCAAAAGACACTTCTTCCAAAATGGTACTGATCTGCTACTCCAGCCTCTCCTTGTAACCAGAAACGTCCCAGCATGTGTGCCTGTGATTATACAATTGTCCCAGCAGCCACCAGTTGTCTTCCTCTTTCTCTTTTCATACCATCCAGGTTGGTCTTTTGAAGCTAATGTGCTGTAGCTGTCTTCAGTGTTTGTCCTTTAGCATTTGCCTCACTACCCAGAGGTCAGACCTAGAACTCTGATCTCCCTCTTAAGCCCCAGATGAGTATTCTAGTTCTGGATGATCATAGGAGAACACTGCAGTGGGTAACAAAAGCACAAACCCTTTTATTACCTGGGATAATATTTTGGCGTTTTTTTAATATGAAGTGTCTTCTGCTACTTGGCATTTCTTAAAGTGCTGCTATGTACTGTGGTTGTACTTAAAGAAAACTGGCACAAGAAGTCAGCTGTCTAATATTTTTAGGGTTTTTCTCTTTTAACGTATCCTCATATACATCAATGTATGTATGAAAAAGAGAGAGATTAAGTAGAAGGGGTCTAAGGAAATTAAATACAATATCATATCCTAGATAGAAGGAGAAAAGTGATTACTTGGGAGAACACTCATTTGATATCCACATTTAGATCCAATTCTATCAACTTCCTAAACACCCTTGAACCATTGTCTCAGTGGCTTTAAATAAAAACAGCCATGAATAAATACGTTTAAATGAAGTAGAATAGCAGGAAACAACTAGGTCAAACGTTCAAAGAATTTACACTCTGAGTTTCCATTTGTATTCTACCAGAACATCCCATTTTGTTAACCTTAGGACAGACAGATGTTATGCAGTTAAAGCAGGTAGAAAATCTTTGAACCCCATGTTCAGGGGCCATTAGCAACAGCTCCATGTTCAGTCCCCTGGTGGGTAAGCACTAGAGAATGGGTAATGTGCCACTATCTGCACAGTTTTCATTTTTACCTAGGCAATATGCTGCGGGGTTTGTTCAGATGTAGGAGTCAAAGACAGAAGCTATTTGAATCAGTGTAGCTCCTGGAGCTGTATTTTGATTGGGGGTTCTTTTAGGATGCAGTTTGGGTGGCCCATATTTCCAATGGAACCTTCTGCTATGTTCTGGCTTGGCTGAGCACCACAGGGTGTGTGTGTTTTTCTTTCCTTGCTGCGTTCAGGAGTCTGCAAATTCACTTTCTGACATGATGAATGCTGTAATTAGCAACATGTGGTGAAATCTGACAAGGCGGGCAAAGGTGTCATTCTGCAGAGCAACTGTTGCACTTGAGAGAAGGAAACAAAAGGAGAAAATAAAACTCAAATCAATGGTACACAATAAAGCCTGGATTTTTGTAAGGACTTCACTTTCGATATTATAATTATAATTACAGTGACATTACAACACAGCCATTACTAGGGGTCATTAGGAAGGTGGACTAAGAAAGGGTATAGAAATGGTTAAAAAATGACCACTTTATACAGATTTAACATCTCATTTCAGATTAAATAATTATTTGTTTTTCAGTTTGTAGTTTTCAACTGCACCAGTGGAAAATAGTTTTTCTTCTGGCTTCATTAAAACCATATGTCTGCCAAATTAGCAATTACAATGCCATTTAGCTGACAAGATCTTGCCTTTAAAGTGACATTCTCTTTGAGGTCTCCTCTTTTGTACAAGACACAGTATATTTATTTATGAATTAGGTAACACTAGTGATCAGGCCAATTTTCCTTTTTCCATCTATTTGGCTTAATCCATCCTTTGTACCTACCACCAAAAGAGAACCTTCTGATGAGGAAATCAAAGAAAATATATTTGCTTATATTTGCACATAAATATCATGGGCTAGCAGCTCTAAGGTGAGTGACGAAATAGCCATTAAAAAGTAAGCTTCTGATCTTGTAACAGCTCTTGGTGATCTAAACACCTCTTCTCTCTTGGTTTGTGGATCTATTGTGGTGAAAATAAGTGTGGCCTAATAAATGGCCTTGAGTGCGGGGGACTGCACAAAGTGACCTCTTGAGGTCCCTTCCAGTTCTATGATTCTTCTAGGACTACCAGATATTTCAAGCACAATCTGAAAAGCCAGTAGTCGTTTATTCTTTCAAGTTGCCTGAGAACTGCACTGGCACTTTCTGTAGACTTGGAGTAGCTTTTAGTTGTACCTCTGTTTTGAAAGCACTTTCAAATAGATATATTGTGTTTTCCAGCTGCTTCTGCTGTAATTTTTTTGCTTTGGGCATGTGTGTGAGATAAAAGACCAGCACATCTCAGGGAAAGAGAACGAGACACTGTTCTCTATGTGGACACGCTAATTACACTCATTCATTTCACATGTCTTTCTCTTTATTTTTCTGCTGCTGATCTGTATGCACTTGATCAGAGCAGGGGCAATTTATTGTAAAAATGCAAGGCACAAACCAGTTACTGCATGTGCCATCTAGGTGCTTTCATCTGTGCAAAAAGTAATTGCATATACATATTCTTCTCCTGAATCAATTTTTGGCTAAGCAGTCTTTGGTAACTGTTTTTCCTTCCGTCAGTAATGGAAAGGTTTGCACAAGTCTCATTAACTGACCAATATAGGAAGTTAGAAATAGATCAGACAATGAATGCAAAATAAAGTGTTGAGCCAGCAATTTAGAATGTAAGATGCAAGCTGTTACATTTAAATAATAATTTAGGATGTCAGGCTGCAGCTTTACAAACTAATAAAGATAATAAGGCCCAGCAATTGGATTCTCTATTAAAGTTTCAGTAATTTAAATGGCATAGATATGAGTTCTAATTTGAATACATGGAGTATTATAAAATGTAATGTTTTCTGCTGATAGTGCCAAGGTATTTAAATGATTCTAGATGCCTTTGCAGAAAAACAGTACCTGGGTGGCTAGCAATGGAAAGGAGGTCAGTGTAGAGGCATGTTGGTATGGTGGCATAGGGAAGCTTAAATTGCTAGTGCCTGAGCTGTGTTGGTTCTGAGGACGGAGAGAGAATACCGTCTTGCAGGGCATAAATTTGGTATCTTTCGCAAATAGTGAATTCACTTTTTTTGTAAAATGGGAGATAAGGAGAGATGTGCTTAAACATGAAGTTCCATAGACACAAGTGTATTTACCTGACTTGTTTGTTATTAGGTTTCCTCTGGATACATTTGAATGGTGCTTTTTTAAAAAAGGCTATTCTTTCAAATGGGGTTTCCAATGTCATTTCTGTCTCTCTTTCCTACTGGTTGGTATTGACAGTTCCCTTTAAAGAACAAAGCAGATACTTTCTGAACACTGTTTTCTTAGACTGGGCTTCTCTGCTAGCTGGCTTTCACTTTCCTGTTATGGTAGGTGTTGACATTTATTAAAACACAACAATATTTAATGTTAAATGTTTCTGTGTTGATGTTACATTCTCATGACAGTGATTCATCATTTCCCTTTTCTGCTGTAGCGATCTGGTGTTCCTCTCATTCTTCAGCAGTTTGGGATGGTTACTGTTGCCTGTGGGAGGCATCACTATTTCTTTAGATCCCGATTCCACCATCCTTCTTCATGTTAGATTGTACCATAACAGTCCAACTGAAATAAGTGAGGCCACTTCTGTAGTAAGGTGCAATACGCAACATGAAGGAGGGTGGCAGAATTGGGAATTTAAATTATAAATTGGGATTCTTGTCATTCTTTTGCCATTCCATATATATGTTGTCTGGAAAAATAATTTAAATCTGAATTTTTTTTAAATATGTTTTTCAGCCTATATTCCGTACACCTATGTCTAATGTTCAGCTACCCAGTCTAGTTGTCATAAATGCCCCAGGACACTATCTTTTTAAGTAATCTGTCCATATCTGGCTTCAAAGCTAGTTTTTCTCCTCAGTCCCTGCTAGATGTTGGCACTGTGTATAAAAAAAAATTACATACAGTAGTTCTCAGCATATATCATGGCTTTCTCCACTGTGTGCTATTACAGGACAATGGATTATGGTGGCTGCTTTTTTGTCACTACTATTAAGGAATTTGATTTTCTTGTATTTTTTTAACGTTTATTTATGATTTTTGCAGGGGGTTATGATAGCAGATGGAGAACCATATTCAGTGTCAACCTTGAGAGCTGCCAAGTTAAATTCACAAGACTAAAAGACTGAGAGCTCAGCAACAGCACTGTGACAATATACAGAGCCAATTTATTGATTTCTCAGAGCTATAATTCCTCCCAGAATGCAGAGGTTTCTTCCTTCTATTGTTGCTTTTAGAAGAAATGTATGGTTAAGTTCTTTATATGAAAATGATAATAGATATTAGATTTATGAGAGTTGACACTTTTGTGTATATCTGCCTTGTAATGTTAAAAAGAACCATGCTTGGAAAGAGCACGCAAAGTTATAGCAAACAATGAGGCAACAATTTATGTTATGGCATATGTCTCAAGAGATCAAATGATCTTGGAAGATTTTCACCATTTCATGCCAACATCTCATGGGATTTTGGCCCGGCTGAGCCTGAATAACTTTGGCTTCTGCTGTTTTAATTCTCACTGTTTGCAGTTGGGATCTTGGCATGTGACATAACTGCTTCCCTGAGAGACAAGCTGCGGAACCATGCTGAGTTGCTGTGGAAGGTCATTTAAAACTAGACTGGTGACAGTAGTAGAAAAAAAGATTAAGGACAATCCCACTCTGAGAGGGTCATAGATGGAGGGTCGGTGGGGAATAGAAGTTAGAGCTGGAAAATGCCTGACTCCCAGAAAAAGAAGTGGAAAAAGCCACCGAGCCATCAATTATTTCTTATGCTCCTTTTATTCTCCTTTGCTCACTCCCATGCCTCTTGGAAGAGAGAAGTATAGATGTCTTAGAAACTACCTTGAAATCAGCATCTTTAGCTGGTACTGAACAGAGGATAGATATTTACCCAGCTACTCAATATAACATAAGTGAATGGAAATGCAGTGACCATTTACACCCAGCAGATGAAAAAAGGAAATTGCTGGCATTAAACTAGAGGACTCAAATGCCTGGAGAAGCGATTGAAGAAAGCTGAGAAAATGCAAAGGAAATACTTTTTGGGAAATGGAGGATATAAGGGGGAGAAAAACAGCTGTGGAAGTACTTAAATGAAGGGAAATGATTATTAAATTATATTTGGAGATTATGGGGGATAGTAAGGCTTCCTAAAGAAAGGAGCAAGTATATGTGAGGTGGTAAGGAAATCATTATAGGGAGACTTACAGTTGTAAAAAAACTATCCCAAAGTGTTATATATTTATGAAAACTAATGAAGTTGATAGTACAAAGAAGATATCAAGAAACTGCCAGAACAGAATGATGTTCAATATCAAAAAAAGAAAGAGACAATAGATATTGAATAACCTAGGGCAATTTATCTGCCAAGTAGGTTCAGGGAATGCTATTTTTTAATTTGATGCTTAAATTTACTATACGTAGTAATTTTCATCTCAGATTTCTTTACAAACATGAATGACTTTTTGAAGTGGGTAGTATTATATACTTTTGCAGATGGGAAAACTGGGGCTAAGGGAAATTAAAATCAAGATACTGTTTAGCTTAACTCACCAAAGGGCAAAGTTGGCAATAGAATCCAAGAGTCCTAAATACTAGTCCATGTACTAGCCACTAAACGCACTGCTACTCCTGGATAAAAGATTAATAAAAAGTATTGCAGTGGTTGGAATCTTAGGAAGTTGAACCAATTAGTGAAAATAAATGAGTTTATGACGCTAATGAGCAATTTAGATGTATCTTGGCTGATGATTGCAGCTCTATCCTTTATACCTTCACAAAACTTACACTACAAAACAAGTACATGATCCTGAAAAGATCTGGTCACTAATTAGAAAATATTGTACTCCAGCTCTTTCATTAAGTGCCTTCAAGTGGAAGAAAGTCACACAGTGGTAAAAGCTTCAGAAATATATTATAACAAGATGCACATTCTCTGGAATGTTATTTATATCAACAGTGAACATGCTAGTTAAATTCAGTTGAAAAAGTGCCCCAAATGAGAGCATTTTCCAGGCAACCAACATGTAAAACAGACTGATTTTAATAATTAAAGCTAGAACACTAGTAGATACCAAGTGGAAAGTGTCTGCATGGAAGAACCTGGGAACTCTGGAGGGATAATCTAAGAAATAGGAACATTTTTTTGTCTTGGGGGAAGGGGAAGTATTATTTTTAACTTTTTTTATACTGAATTTTCTAAGCATGAAACCAGTTAAGTGGTCTAGTGGCACAGTTGCCAATTTTCACATGTTAAATAAGCACCTTGACTTTCACAATAAGCCAAAAATCAAGTAAATCCCATTTCAAAACAAGACCAAAACAAGACAGTCCCTAAGAACCCCAACACTCTGTGTGACTAGATCCACCCCCACTCCCAACGTGCAGTCTGGGACTGTGGTGGGCCTACTGTGCACCCCTGACTCTCTTGCCGGGAGCTGATAAAAAAAAAAAAGCAGCTACAATCCAAACAAGCAAAAAGCCAAAAGCTAGCCAATAAGCAACTCACAGGCCACTTAAGCCAAAAACAAGCCCAATTTCTGCATTTTTCTGTGGTTTTGGCATGTCTGATGGTATAAAATGGCAAATGGAATGATGTCAAGTTTCTGGTACTAAAGATGCAGTATTCTCTGTGTTGCAAGCACCAATAAATACATATCCTCCAAGCTCATAAAGTTTAGCTGGAAAACTTCTGGGTGCTTCTGGGAGAAGTATAATACTGATTTAAGATTTTTAAAGACAGTAGTAAGGAGTGATATTCTGACGCACTGAGCAACCAGCAGTTAATCAGTGCTCTTGAATCTCTAGTGTCTTCTCTTATCTATACAGGTTCTCAAAAATGTTAGAGGACTGAAAACTCTGATTGGCTGTCACCACTTTAAAACACCCAAAGAGATCTCACAGTCAGGCATAATGTGTGTCTCTTTTTTAAAAAAACAAATTCTTATCCATACAAACTTTTAAACCACCAAGAGAATACAGAAAAGATCCCCTATGACGGCAGGAGTTCTCCCATCTACAGCTGGGAATATTATATTAAAGATAAACTGACTCTCAAAACAAACAATTGTCAAGAACGAAAAAGATAATAAACCTTGGCCTATATCTGGCACTAAACCCACATCCAGTTCTTTGAAGGTAAAGAGTCGGGTCTAAGGCATGGAATTTGGATCCAGATTTCAAACATTTTACAGGTTGGTGTTCAGATGCAAGCAGCTGGTTCAACCTATTATAGAGATAAAGTACAGGAGAATAGTGGATCTGAGTTGGACACTAGATACCTCAACCCTCAAAGTTTGGAAGCATTTTGGTGTCCTGACCCTTGGTTACATTCTTCTTGCATTTTTTTCTCCAGCAGTTTTGACTTGTATTTATCCATATGTTCCAGCAAGGCCCATGCTGAAATACACTCAGACAAAGGTAGCACAACTGCTCATAGTATTTTTAGCCCAACATAGAATCAACAAGAATTGGAAATATCACAGAAAAACTTGTTTTCATCAGACATCTAATCACATTTTTCGGACTTGAGAGGGTAAGTGAAGTGGCAGTTGTTCAGTGAAGTGATTGGATAAGAATTCCAGCTGAACCTAAACTCTAGTTTAGAGCCAAAGTGATTCCCAAGGATTTTTGTTGCCAAATGTGGTGAGGAACTGTCACAGGGCTGCCCTGCCTGGAATGCTCTCCAGTGGTAGGCTGTGGCAAAACAGTTTCCCTCCTTCAGAGTCCCCAGTAATGGCACAACAACATTTTTGCCTAATAATACCCCTCTTTGGGGCTAGCTTATTACAAAAAAAGTATCAGAGGGTAGCCATGTTAGTCTGTATCCACAAAAACAACGAGGAGTCCGGTGGCACCTTAAAGACTAACAGATTTATTTGGGCATGACTCCTCATTGTTTTTACAAAAGCATAGTCTGTTACGTCCAGTTTTCATAGTCCTTAAATTCCCAAACAGCTTATCCCTAGATGCCCCGCATGCCACAATCTGGCATCTTCCACCACATCTGGGCTCGTCTTTGGTCCTCTCCTGTCCTTTTACCAGGACAGCCACCCCATCCCTTCCAGGCAGAGTACAACCCTGCTCTTGCCAGCAGAATCCTCAGAACCTCTCTGCTGGGAATTCATCCTCATGAGGGCAGTGTCCCTCACTCTCCATGGTCTGGTAACCTTTTGACAGGAAGGCCCTTCCACTACTCCCCTGGCTCCAGCTCTCCAACTGGGATGAGTAAGCCTCTCTGCTGTTCCCTTGCCTCTAGTCCTTAGCTTCAGCTCTCCAGCATATAAGTAGCAGGCCAACTTCCTTTTCTGCTCTCTGGCCTTCAGCCTTCCAGCCCTGGATCTGCAGCTCAGGGAGCTCGCCTGGTAAAACTCTCTTGCTGCTCTCCTGCCTTCAGCCTTCCCCCCGGAACCACCTATAGCTTCCTTCAGGGACCTCTTACAGTCCCATGGCAGATCTCACCTGCTGATTTCTCACTCCTGGGCATCCTTATCTGCTCTTTTCCTGACTGATTCTCCACTTGCTCAGTCTCTTTCCCTTCTGTGGCCCATTTGGAGTCAGCTAACCAGTCACAGGTACACTGGTCTCTTGACTCTTACAGGGCCAGTGTCACCCTGAGAAAGTACCTTACACTGGTTATTCATCATCTTCAAGTTTTTGGAGAAAGGCTAGTTTGTTAACTCAGAGTTTTACATTCATCCTAATCTACATACCTCAAATGTGTAATTTATTTTCTATTTACCATTATTGTTTGTTTATACATCCTGCGGGACTCAGGGGTCTCAATAAAGATCAGGTTCCTGTTGTACTAGGCACTGTGCACACACAGATGATCCTTGGCCCAAAGGCTTACAGTCTAATTCTCCGACTTAAAAACTTTGCCATCCAGTCAGGGAGAAGAAACAATACCATGTGATACAGATGATGAGTCACATGAACTCATGAACAATGTAAAGCAAATAGTCAAATGTGCAGCATTCATATGGGCTGAACTTTGTGAGTATAAATAGGTGACAAACAAACAAGTTTTATTTACAAAAAGAAAATAAGGGATCAGATTTTTTTAATCCTATGAAAAAATTTATAGAACTGAATTGGGATGAAGCCCAAAGGCTACTACAGAAGCTACCTTAAAAGTCTGTGAAACTGAATAGCTTCCATGGCTTTTTGAATCATCCTATAGAATTCTTTGTATCAGTATTCTCTATACAATTCAATAGGATGGATCAAAAATTGTAAAATAATTACCATTTTTAGTATTTTCTGTGTGCCTCTTTCATGATTTATTCCCAAGACTTTGATCCACAGTGCTCCAAATATTTGGAGATTCACCCGATACTAGTCTATAAATATAAAAGAATTCCCTGACTTATACTTTCATACTCAGATAAGAACAGCAGTTTGAAGCCACGATGAAACACATTTGCCTTCTTCACAATATAAAACATAACATATTGAAGCAGCAACCTAACAGCTACATTACAATGCATTACTGTTAGAGCAGCTTAAATAGATTTCCCTCAACAAACACATTACATTCACTTTATATTTATCCAGGTACAACTGACAGAACTTTTGTTTTAACAGGTAACCAGGTATTTCTTCTCCACACACTTTAACAGTAAGCTTTATTCCAAAAGCTTTTGTGTGCCCTAATGTCAAAGAAAATGTAAACATACATAGACTGAGGAAGCAAGATTGCAAGTCAGAATTTTTAAGCAAAACTTAGCTTCAACAAGATTATCCTTCAGTTAGTCCTTTGCTTATGTGCATGCATTCGTGTGCATGCTCTCTCTCTCTCTCTCTCTCTCTCTCTGCTTTCACACTTGCTTTGCTGCCTCAAGACATAATGGACTCTGGATATGTCCAATCTAACTGGCATGCACTACAGTTTTGTTCATAGACTCTGGTTTCTAGATCTGGGAATATTGATGCAGATCTATCACACGGGCACAAAATAACAGGTGCTTTTATTTTTCCACAGTAAATGTATAAAATTGCCATATCATTGAGAATTTCTATGTCAGGTAATCAGGGAGAGAAAATGGGCTGATGCATCTAACCATTGACATGTTCACCAGGGGAATGCGAGTATGGCTAATCGCCTTTTTTCTTCTTTTTTTCTTCTCCTATCAGCACTATCAAAGCTTTAAAGAAAATACCAGCACAATGGTATTTGGGGAAATCTCATACGTTTTTCCAATCTGCAAGGAGAACAAAAGCAAGAAATTAAAGAACTATAGCCATTGATGAAGATTTTTACCCAAAGGAATCTACTTCATACATACAGTACTTCCAGTCATTCTTTCATGAGGGGGAAAGATGCCATGATTATTTAAATTATTACCTTAAGATTTTAAATCTTGTATTTATTTAGCATGGAGAAAAGAATGTGGAATTAACTCTAGATGTTTCATCAATTTGAACAGAACAGGAAAAAAGCCAATAACTGAATGCAGCTTTAAAAGGCAGATATGAGGTATATTTTTTCTGAATCTGTTTCAGTAGAAGTAATTTTCAGTGAAAGGAAAATAAACCTCTGAGATGATGTATTATTTTTCATATGATTGAAACCTGGTTGAACCAGATATAGACTAGGCTTGGGGAAAGCTTATGGTTTTCACTTTTTGTAACAGCAAATCTAAAGCATTTTATGAAATCTTTGCCTGTATGAAATGTTACTAATTGAATGATTTTTTCCCCCTAAACACCCTATATTCTGACATATGGGTACTATACATAGATTAAATACAAGCAGCACATTATGTTAAACTGCCCACAGTGGGAAGAACATTAAGCTCACCTTCTTGAATCTGACTCTCGCAAACATAAATCAATCGGCAGTTATAGACAATCAAGCAAAAGCAAATGCTTGACCAAAAAAGTATAGGACCATGAAACTAGCATCAAAAAATGCCTTCACTGATTTTAGATGGTTCAGTCTACAGAGTGCGCCAATAAAGTAAGCCAGTTTCAAACCAGCTGGAAATTTTTAGGTTAAATTACCTTGACTTCAAGATTTGATGTATCTCAACAAAATATGCTCTTGTTCAGCTAAACGTTATAGGCTTTATAGAGGAATCACTGGCTGATATTCTGCGATCTGTGTTTGAAGGAGTCAGACTAGATCAGGGGTGGGCAAACATTTTGGCCTGAGGGCCACAGTGGGGTTCAAAATTGTGCAGAGAACCAGGTAGGGAAGGCTATGCCTCCCCAAACAGCCTGGCCCCACCCCCTATCCGACCCCCACCCACTTCCCACCGCCTGACTGCCCGCCTCAGAACCCCTGACCCATCCAACTCCCCTGTTCCTTGTCCCCTGATCGCCCCCTCCGGAGACCCCCCCACTCTAAATGCCCCCCCAGAACCCCACCGCCTATCTAGCCCCCCGGTCTTTGTTCCCTAACTGCCCCCTTCCAAGACCACCCCCCCACCATCCCCCGGGACCCTGCCACCTAAGCCCCCTCTTCTTGCTTACCATGTTCAGCTTGGAGCGGGGCTCCATGGCTCGCCGCGCTGTGCCTGGCTTGGGAGCATGGGGACCCGCGGCTTGCCATGCTCAGCACGGCCCCCTGCCTGGGAGCCCGGGGCCCTGTAGCTCGCAGCTCTCGGCCTGGCTTGGGAGAGCTCGTGGGCTGGATAAAAATGGCTGGCGGGCCATATGTGGCCCGCAGGGCCGTAGTTTGACCACCCATGGACTAGATGATCACAATGGTCCATTCTAGCCTTAAAATATGCAACTTTATAAATTACACAGTTGTCTTCCTGATCTCTTACACATTGTAAAATTATGATCTAGCCTATAAGGGAGTACAATGAAAACAGAGCCCCACTCAGAAAAAGAGCATGAATCCCATGGACAGTTTTGACATTTCAAAAAAATATTTGTCCTAAATTGAGCTTAAAAAGTCAAAAATTTAAAATCTTTTTTGGTGGAGTGGAAATTCTGAAAACTTTGAATATGGAAACATCAAAACAACCATAGTGAAACACTTTGTTTCAATAATGTTTAAATATTAGCTTTGGTAATATTGAAACATTACAATATGAAATAGTAAATATAATATAAAAGTTGAAACAAAATGAGAATGTCAAAATGAGATAGTCCATCTCAATCTTGATTAAGTTAAAAAAAATTCCTTCAAAAATGTTGTTGAAATTAATACATTCCCTTGAGGGTCAAGGCAGGTGAGCTAATGTTTTATATTGGATTAACTTCTGTTGAAGAGAGAGACAAGCTTTTGAGTTTATATGGAGGTCATAGGGGTTTCCAGCACTCTTGTACTGGTGGATAAGAGATTAGGGCAATTGGCTAACAACCTTGGGGGCTTTCACCCAGTGGATTGAGTCCCACACAAAACTGGTTTAGGGTGAAGGCTTCCTGGTGGCTGATCTATCTTTTGTATCAAATGGGATCAGATATTGCAATCAGTAGAAATGTACTCAGTGTGGAATAGCTAAATACAAGATGGAACAGATCGTTAGTATACATAGTTAACACATATTTCAAGGGACTATTCAGGATGCAGTGGCCCATTAATTAAAATGTAGAGCTACAAAAATGGAAATGCCTGCAAACTCATGGCCGCTTCTTAAAAGCAGCATAACAGAGGCTCCAATTAAATGTATACCCCAAATTTTAAAAAACCACTGTAAGCACACAAAAAAATGCTACCATGGCTAAACAACAAATTAAAAGAAGTGGTTAGAGGCAAAGAGGCATCCTTTAAAAATTGGAAATTAAATCCTACTGAGAAAACTAGAAAAGAGCGTTAACTCTGGCAAGTCAAGTGTAAAAGTATAATTAGGAAGGCCAGAAAGAATTTGCAACTAGCCATAGTCTCAAAAACTAAAAGCAAAAATAAAGTACATCAGAAGCAGAAAGCCTGCCCAACAAATGAGTGGAGCCACTGGATGATCGAGCTGCTAATGGAGCCCTCAAAGAGGATAAAGCTTTTGCAGAGAAGCTAAATGAATTTTTTGCCTGGGTTTTTACAGCAGAGGCTGTGGAGAAGATCCCCACACCTGAGCCATTCTTTTTAGGTGAGAAATCTGAGGAGCTGTTCCAGATTGAGCTGTCAGTAAAGGAGGTTTGGAACAAATTGATAAATTAAACAGTAATAAGTCACCAGGCCAGGATGGCATTCACCCAAAAGTTCTGAAAGAGCTCAGATACGAAATTGCACAACTATTAACGGTGCTTAATCAGCTGCTGTACCAGATGGCTGGAGGATGGCTAATGTGACACCAATTTTTAAAAAAGGCTCCAGAGGCAATCCTATCAATTACAGGCCAATAAGCCTAACTTCAGTATCAGTAAGTTGATTGAAACTATGGTAAAGAACAGAATTATCAGACGCATAGATGAACATGATTTGTTGGGGAAGAGTCAACATAGTTTTTGTAAGTGGAAATCATGTCTCACCAATCTATTACAATTCTTTGAGGGGGTCAACCAAAGTTTGAATAGAGATGATTCAGTGGATATAGTATACTTGGACTTTCAGATGGCCTTTGACAAGCTTCCTCACCAAAGGCTCTTAAGTAAAGTAAGCAGTCATGGGATAAGAGGGAAGGTCTTCTAAAGGATCAGCAAGTGGTTAAAAGATGGGACAAAATGGATAGGAATAAACGGTCAGAATGGAGTGAGGTAAATAGTGGTGTCCCCCCCAGCGGTCTGTACTGGGACCAGTCCTATTCAACATATTCACAAATGATTTGGAAAAAGGGGTAAAAAAGTGAGGTGGCCAAATTTTCAGATGATACAAAACTACTCAAGATATTAAGTCGAAGGCAGACTGAAGAATTACAAAGGGCTTTCACAAAACTGGATGACTGGGCAACAAAATAGCACATGAAATTCAATGCTAATAAATGCAATGTAATGCAAATTGGAAAACAAAATCCCAAATATACATACAAAATAATGAGATCTAAATTAGCTATTGCCACTCAAGACCAAGATCTGCTCAACATGCCACAGCAGTCAAAAAAGTAAACAGAATGTTAGAAACCATTAGGGAAAGGAACAGATAATAAGACAGAAAATATCATAATGCCACTATATTAATCCATGTTACTTCCACATCTTCAATAATGCATGTAGTTCTGGTTGTCCCGTCTCCATGAAGATATACTAAAATCGGAAAAGACTGAGGAGGGCAACAAAAATGATTAGGGGTATTGAACAGCTTCCATATGAGAAAAGATTAAAGATTGGAACTTTTCAGCTTGGAAGAGAGAGGACTAAGAGGCGATATTATAGAGATTTATAAAATTGTGACTAGTGTGGAGAAAGTGAATAAGGAAGTGTTGTTTACTACTTCATATAACACAAGATCCAAGGGTCACCCAATGAACTTAATAGGCAGCAGGTTTTAAACGAACAAAAGGAAATACTTTTCACACAACACACAGTAAATATGTGGAAGTTGTTGTCAGGGGATGTTGTGAAGGCCAAAACTATAATGGGATTCAAAAGAAAAATTAGATAGAGGATAGGTCCATCAGTGGCTATTAGCCAAGATGGTCAGGGATGCAACCCCATGCTCGGGGTTTTCCTAGCATCTGATTGCAAAAAGGTGGGAGTGGATGGCAGGGAATGGCTCACATGATGATTGCCTGTTCTCTTTGTTCCCCCATTATCGGAAATCAGAATACTAGGCTAGGTGGACCATTTGTCTGACCTGGTACAGCAGTTCTTATGTTCATTAGCATCTCTCCAGTCACCAGGGAGGGGCACTCCCTTGAAACATTTTGATTTAGATTAAATGGAATTTTCTGTTCTGTTCACATTTTCTGTTCACATATGCGTGATTGTGGGGGAGGAGGGAAAGACCAGCTCTGAACAATAAAGAAAGAATAGTTCTTTTTATAACACTGTATTTAGCTATAGTTTTGGAAACAACTTGCTTTTATTTCCCTATCTATAAACAGTTTACTAATCAGTAGCACAGAGATTTCTAAAATCTGGTCATGTGATGTTAGGACATTTTCCTGTGCCTTATGATACATTCATTTTCACTGTGAGGGGAAAAGTTACACATAGAAATTTCTGTTTGTGAGAAGTAGCAGTGGTCTCTTCCGGAGGCATAACCTAGAGAAGCCATTTTTGGGTCATTTTTTTTTATATTGTTAAAAGTTCTTTTTGGTGGTGTTTTCTATTAGTGTTGTTTCATTTTAGGACATTTTAAAACATTTTGAGCCACAAGTGATCATATTGGTTGAAATGTTTACATAAGGGATGAATTTGTCCCTTTTTGTGGTCATACTCTTAAAAAAGGGGAGAAAAATGGCCTCCCTTATTATTTTAGCTGGAATTCTATATAGGCTAAGTGACCTGCAAAAATCCATGGCCAGGTGTTGCATGGGCTCCGAATACACTTTAAAGGGTTACTTTTCCGTGCAGAGAACAGTTTTACTGTAGGTGTGCAACATGGAACTACTGATAATAGCAGTTATGTGACTAATTCCCTACATCCGTTGCTGAAAATGTACTCCTAGAAATCTGGGGCAGTTGAATAACCAATTAGAGAAAACCTTAGTGACATAATACACAGACAGCTGGGGTTAAAAGGTGAAGTCCACATTTTTAATGATACAGCTGCCACTGCTGCCTCATACTTGCTTTTCATACTACTAATGTGGTCTGAAGGCATATGGTCATAATTTATGGTTAGACTGAAAATACCACAGTTTAGCAATAGGATAGCAAGCAACATATAACATTTATAAAAAGACTGAGCTATGTTCGGATCTCTGACATAATTCTACTGTAGCCAATGCTGTTATTTTAGTATTGTGCCATTGTATAGTTAGATAAGAAGCTGCTCCTACATCTTCCATAGCACGTTTACACAGCATATGATATCAACAGCAATAGTCCTGATTTCTTCAGGGAGAAAAGTTCACTAAAATGGAGATGTTTCCGTCTGCTGTCACAGATCCACAGGATCTGTGTTTTGCCCCTAACTTGGAACAGTCTCTTGGTGGAACCTCTTCGATATGCCAGAGCTCCAATAGGTTTCACTCATCCTTCATGGCAGGACATGTGGCCTCACCACCTCCTGAGACTCAGCCTGCTGTCGGGCTTCAGCACTCCTGCTTTGTGCTATGAGCTCTCTTCAATGAGTCCAAATGAGACAGCCTTCTGGTAGAGACTTGTACACTCTTCAGGGATTAAATTAATGCACCTCTCTAAGTATTTATAGTAACACTCAACTGGCGTTTTCAGACCAGTAGAGTTAATTATTCAACTTGAACATAGCAGTGGAAGGACTTAGGTTAACAGAGAGAAATAAAGGTTAAAGCATAGTCCGTTCTGGTTATTTTAAAGCATTCCAGCAACTAAGAACTCCATTTTCAAGCTCTCTCTGTCTCACTCTGACTTCTTTTCTTAGTCAGTTCCTTGGTGACAAACCCCCTAGCTTCTTCCAGAAGCCAACTTTTCTCCCCTCACCTTTCATACGTTGTTCTTGAACTGGGCTCTCTACTCCACGTCCCTGTAGGGAGGTGTGGAAATCATTCTCCTTCTGAGTTTTTGGTCGCTAGATATCCTGGCGGTTGGAGTTTCCTATGTCTTCTCAGATTTTCCATTACATAGGTTGGCCTCAGCCAGTCCTTCTTTAATGACCCATTGAGCCCACTCAGACAGTTAAGTGACACAGACACCTATGTCTCTAGGTCTGAGGCAGACATAGTCCTGTTTCCCCCCGGGTAGCCATGCAAATTATAGAGGAAACTGAGGCACATGTAGGCTTCATAAAAACATTATAAAAACTCCCACTTCATCTCACCTGCGTATAGGGTTGAAAGATAATCATTAATTTAAATGGTGTCTTAAATGCACAGGAGTCTATACATAAATAAATGTCCTTTCCCTGAAGAACTTCCAGTGTAAGGTCAGGAAACTTTTGTGTTATTTTATTGAAAACCAGTGAAATGTGTACATTCTGTTCCTGTGTAGCAAAGGTGATCAGGACACCCCAATACCATTTCAAAACAGGAAGGTGAAGAAATTCAAATGCTGACATCTCAGCTGCATGCAAGGGTAAGGGCAAGGGAATAATACTTCACTGCTGATTGTGCTCGTTGTATGTTGCGTTTTCAGTATTGTATGAGATCACAGAAAAGCTAATGCATGCTGAAGGGGAGGTACCAGCCACAGGATATAGCATATAGTTTTATCATCATGAAGTTATGGTAGCTTGAGAGACTTTATAAATGTATAGGAAAAGTTTTGAGGATCTCCTCTTAGAATCATAGAATATCAGGGATGGAAGGGACCTCAGGAGGTCATCTAGTCCAACCCCTGCTCAAAATAGGACCAATCCCCAACTAAATCATCCCAGCCGGGGCTTTGTCAATCCTGACCTTAAGAACCTCTAAGGAAGGAGATTCTACCACCTCTCTAGGTAACCCATTCCAGTGCTTCACCACCCTCCTAGTGAAAAATCCTAATATCCAACCTAAACCTTCCCCACTGCAACTTGAGACCATTACTTCTTGTTCTGTCATGTGGTACCACTGAGAACAGTCTAGATCCATCCTCTTTGGAACCCCCTTTCAGGTAGTTGAAAGCAGCTATCAAATCTCCCCTCAGTCTTCTCTTCTGTAGACTAAACAATCTCTCAGCCTCTCCTCATAAGTCATGTGCTCCAGGCCCCTAATCATTTTTGTTGCCCTCCTCTGGACTCTTTCCAATTTTTCCACATCCTTCTTGTAGTGTGGGCCCCAAAACTGGACACAATACTCCAGATGAGGCCTCACCAATGTCGAATAGAGGGGAACTATCACGTCCCTCCATCTGCTGGCAATGCCCCTACTTATACAGCCCAAAATGCTGTTAGCCTTCTTGGCAAAAAGGGCACGCTGTTGACTCAGTTCCAGCTTCTCATCCACTGTAACCTCTAGGTCCTTTGCTGCAGAACTGCCGCCTAGCCATTCGGTCCCTAGTCTGTAGCAGTGCATGGGATTCTTCCATCCTAAGTGCAGGACTCTGCACTTGTCCTTGTTGAACCTCATCAAATTTCTTTTGGCCCAATCCTCTAATTTGTCTAGGTCCCTCTGCATCCTATCCCTACCACTCCTCCCAGTTTAGTGTCATCTGCAAACTTGCTGAGGGCGCAGTCCACGCTATCCTCCAGATCACTGATAAAGATATTGAATAAAACCGGCCCCAGGACCGACCCTTGGGGCATTCTGCTTGATACCGGCTGCCAACTAGACATGGAGCCATTGATCACGACCTGTTGAGCCCGATGATCCAGCCAGCTTTCTATCCACCTTTTGGTCCATTCATCCATTCATCTTGGTCCATTCATCTTCTTTAACTTGCTGGCAAGAATACTGTGGGAGACTGTATCAAAAGCTTTGCTAAAGTCAAGGAATAGCACTTCTTAAAGAGGGGTTAAAGAAAGTTGGTACTTGTACTCATTTATCTTCCTCTTTATAAGATCCAACAAGGCTCCAAGGCCAATTACAGGTAGTAGAAACTTATAAGGGGTTATTAGTACTTTTTGGCACAATAATGTTTTACTTGGCTTATATTTTTAAACAGGAATGTAAGAGGAATCTGCAGTTTTATGAAATATTATGGATTGTATATACAAATCTCAAATTGGATTTACTACTGCAGGCAACCTGAGAAAGTGCTAAGATTAAAGATAGCCTTTCGGGGAATACTCTAGCATCTCAATGAAATGGTTGTGCAGTATTCTACTGAACAAAAGACACTGACAATTTAGAGTTAAAGTTCCTGATGTAATTAATATGATCTGTTTGCACACTACCATATTTACAGCATTATATTAATAATTTCCACATACAAAAATTGTTTGCAATTTTGTGTCCACAGTTTAATAGTGGACTTAGGTATCATAGCTTCTTTGATTTTAAGGTCAGAAGGGACCATTATGATAATCTAAGCTGACCTCCTGTTTAACACAGGTTATACATTTTTGCCAACTGATTCCTGAATCAAGCCTATAACTTCTGGATGAGCTAGAGCATATCTTTTAGAAACAGCATATGTTGATTTAAAGAATTCAGCATATCCCTAGGTATGTTGTTCCAGTGGTTAACCACCCTCACTGTTAAAAAATGTACACTGTTATTCCTAGTCTGAATTTGTCTAGCTTCTGCTTCAATCCACTGCTTTTTACTGCTAGACTAAAGTGCCCTCAATATCAAAAATTTATTCATAGGGTGGAAAACATTTTCAGGCAAAACCCAGACCCCCTCTTCCCCATTGGCTGAGCAAAAAGTCCCCCAAAAAACAAATAGGTGGCCAATCAGCTTCACAAAAGAAGATCCCAGCAGCAGCCAGTCAGCTCAGTGGTATGAACAAACCAGCAAAGAGCTGAGTGGTGTGGAAGTCCGGCACCCAGGAAGTTGTTGCCCAGGGTACTTACCCTGCTTTCCTACCTTAGAGCTAGCCCTGCCCATGTAGGTACTTGCCTGCAATCAAGTCACTTCTTAACCTTTTCTTTGGTAAACTAAATAGATTGAGCTTCTTTAGTATCTGACTGAAAGCCAGATTTTCCAGACCTTGCATATAGATACTTGCTTGTCGGTTTTGTTGGTTGTGCGGGCAAATATTCTGATACCTTTTGTTGTTGCAAAAAGAGAGGCTGAGCCTCAGTCCCTTTAAAAATGTATACCTTTATGTGCATCATTTTTTTCCAGGAAATGCGATGAACTGTTCACTGGAGCAACAGAAATGGTTTTAGTGCATGTGATCATCCTGTTGAACAGTTAAAGATTTTCTGTGGGAAATTGTTAACATTGATTTGTATTTGTTCAGCACTTTGAAGGTGTGAAGTGCAATATGAATGCAATATTATTATTAAATACAGTGAGAGCATATCATTTGTTTACCATCCCTGATGGCTGGTCCAACAATATCACAAACTGCAGGACATATTCCTATTATAATGGACAGAATTCTGTGATGATTTACACTCTGTGCTTCCACAATGAACTACAAGTTGCTTGGGGTTCAAATTGGTTTTTAATTTGCCCTTTATATTTTTAAGTTTCTGCTTTATGAATTACTGGGCCCTGCCCTGCCCTAAGATACTACATGGTTGTCAGTTTTATTGAAGTAAATGGGAGCTGTACTTTTGTAAATGTAGGCAGAATTAGTCCCCTCTCTATCAGCAAACACATTAAAGGCAAATTTTGTATTATTACTCTTTCTTATTCACATGGCATGATAGGATGTGCATGACATTTTACAGACTGATAAGAAGATAAGATCTCTGCATAAAGGAGCTCACAAATATGAGTTAGGCATGACATCAATCAGAACTGGCAGAGGGGGGAGGTAGGGGAAAAGTCAGGGGACAAAACTAAGGAAGCGGAGTGCAGCTTTTGAGGGAGCAATGTTTTCTTTGTTTTGGGCCCAGATCCTTTCAGCTGATTAGTTTCATATGCTGCTTCATTTGCTGTCTGCCTGTCTTTGTTAAGGTTCAAGAGTTGTGGCAGAGAGTGGCTATGAAGAGATTGCTTTCAGAAAGAAGTGTTGAAAGAAATGAAAGTTGAGGTGGTAGAATTCTGCCTCCTTCATTTGTGCTCCTGGATTCTAGAAGTATCTCATTTCCTGTTGTCAAACATACCATAATTGCATGTGTGTTTAAGTAGCTGGTATAAAAGTAAGGTCACCCATTGTGTATTGGGTAGTTTGGCATGTTTTTGGCATTCTTCTAGGAAAGACTGTTCAAGGTCTGAGAAGTTGTTTGACATAGAAAGAGAGAGAAGCACTCAGAAATAACAAAAAGTATATGCTAAAATTATCTTCTAAACTGGGAAAGAGCTATCTTGGCGGTATGTCTTTCATCGCAACTTTTCTCTTTATCCAAAAGTCTCTCTGTCTTGTTGAAAGTACTACTGATGCTTGAGAATCATGGATCAGTGAGTAGAGAGAGGTCTGTTTTCAGTTCATTCTTTGACCTCCAATCAATTAATTTTCAAAATATCAGAAGTAACAGAAGGAAATTGCTAGGGGAAAGTTGATTTTTCTTCATAAGGGTAATTAGCTTTTCATTTCAAGGATTAAAAATCATTTACATAAATTATGCTAGTATTTCTGGATCTGTACCTGCCCATATACTGTCCATGGGATCACTGCAAATGCCGTAGACAGATAGATGTGTCTTTCCTTGGGACCCTTTGTAGTTGGGTTTTTAAAACATAATTATGCTGAAACATATTTTTAGCTTGATTGTGGACAAACTGGTTTCTAACACAATTTGATCAACCAACATGAATCAAGCCAGTCCATTTTAGAACAAGTTTTTAAAAGACCCCACGTTCATATCTAGGTAGAAATCTTCAGTTACAGTGGACAGCTATAACTTAAGAGTGGAAACATATCTTTGGTACTATTGTTAATAAGCTTCTCTGCAAATGTGCATGCTCCATTTGTTAAAAGCCAAAGTTTAATTCCAGGCTTCGCTATTAAAGTTAAGGATCTGTTCTAGTAGAAGGTTTATGCCTGTCTTCATAGACCCACCAAACTGTGTTAGAAACTGGTTCTGACAGCAATCAACTCTAACCTGTACTTGAGAACCATTATTAAACATGATTTAAAAACAGTTTAGATGGGCATGAAGAGATCTCAACAGAAATAATAAGAGCTGGGTCACACTCTGAGAATTTAATAGCAAATTAAGCTCACTGGTGGTCACAACAGCTGTTGGAAAGGAAACAGCCAGTGAAATGAATTGCAGTGGCAAAAAGTTATGTCCTGATAGATCAGAAATAAGAGGTTCAGTGTCTTTAAATAAATGTTCTCCTTATTGTACTGATGGCAGATGTAGTAAGATGTCTTTGTAATGATGAATGCATATAATTCAGATGCCCAATAGCTGTAAAAAGGGCATGAGGACTCCTTGCCTCTGCCCCAAAATGAGAAATATCTTTAAGAAGACAATAGAGACAGTGATTTTCTGTCCCAACTCATTTTATTTTGCATTTAATCATGTAACTCTTGGAATGTGCTTGTTTGGTAACTTTTTTGATCAGAGTGTGTCCACACAATCACATGTGACATGGCAGCAACACGGGCATTGTGAAGTACAGAGGACTGCATGGTATGGAATTGTTTAAACAAATCACTGAGTTGACTAGAGAAGTGGGGAACATCTCTATTCCTTTGGTTTGGGATATTCAGTGACATGCTTAAGAGTAAGTAGGAGACATGAGTAGCTCTTATGGAAAACTAAAATGTTTTTCATATATTGGTTGTCTGTTACATATTACCCATATGTAGAAAATATATTGAAACATGAAATGGGCAATATTTCATATACAAGTTATTCAGCAGTACATGCCAAGTCAAATTGTGCTCTAAGTCTGTGCAACTCCACTGATTTCCAGCTTAAGAGCAGAATTTTGGCCAATATATTGGGTATGTGTGATGTGAAACATATTGTCATACTCTGTATTTTAAATATCCTGAAAATGGGAAATTGAAAACATCCAGTATTTATTATGTTCACAATAAATTTTAGGCCACAAACCTTATATAAAAATAAAAAAAAGGAAAAGCTAACAGTAGATATAGACACTCTATACTTAGGACACGTTTCCAGGCAAATCCTCAGCTGTCAATTGTCACAGCTCTAGTGACTTCAATGGAACTATGACAATATATACCAGCTAAGGGTTTGTCTCTAGAATGCAGCTAGTAGACTGAGGGATCCTGCTTAATTCAACCAGAACTGAGGACCTTATCTGAAATAAACTCTCTAAATAGATCTAAAATACAACAGTTTATATATCTGCCTCTTTAATTTATATCTCACAGGACGAGGAAGGCAGAATGGGGAGTAATAAACGAACAGATGATTAATTATTATTTCTGTTTTTGCACCCACTCCCTTCCGATTTGATTTTTCCTAAAATTGGTTGCTGTCTAGCAAGCAAGCAAGCACTTCAGCATAATGCACTGTTGTGCCAGAAATACTTGACTACATATCAGTGTCTGCAGATTGTAGTATGCTATCTCCAATTGCTTGATTCACCCACATTGGGAAGAAGATCCAGTGAAGAGAACACCCACAACGCAGCAGCAAAGCTAGTTTTGTTTCACACAATTCATCTTTCAAGTGCTCATATCACCTTGTTTAATTTTTATCTGTCATTCTCTGGCCAAGAAAAAGGTTCCTAGACACAAGGATGCCACGTCCCATAGAGCTACATGAAAAGGAGTGGGAGACAGAAGGAGGAAAAGGGGTGAGGATAAGACCAATACAAAGGCAGCTCCTCATCTGGTGTAAACTGACTTCAGTGGAGTCTACTGCATTACACACTGCCCCACATTTTGTATCTCAAAAGGTTTCTGTCCATCTGATGTTTGTATTGTTTATACCTCTGTGGAGTATTTTTCTTATTGCTTCCTTAGAGTTTTCCACTGTTCCTTTTCTGTTCCCCCTCTGTAGTTTGTCCCTTTCCTGCATTCTCCATTTGCTTTTATTGAACACATGAGGAAGGCACATGAATGCACCAACGTGTGTGTTTGCTGCATGTGGATGGGGCATGAGTATGTATGGGTGTGGCACAGGTGCTCATCTTCTCAAGTGTGAATGTGTCGAGATGCGCTTTTCAAGGCTGTTGGACTGAGGTCAGTTCTGGTCTCCCTCATGGTATTTGCATATCTGCCTCAAAGGATGAATCAACAGATAGAGGCTGAAATCACACCATGGAGTCAATCAACCCTATTTAATTGGATTGGGACTGCTGTTAAAATATGTTTTAAGTGGGACTTCAGTTTGTTCTTGATACTGTGACTTGACTGGAATCTATGCTCAGGAAACTATGAAAACAGCAAAAAAAAAAAAATCACAGTGGCTCCAACTTATGAATGATCTTTTTGTACTTTTGTTTAATAGAGGAATTTGCTGAACCAGTGATAGTCACTTGATCTAACCACTAAATGTTTCTAAATGTTGTGGGTGAAATTCCCTGAATGCAAGGGGCCAGCACAAGCTTTATGTGCCACTTAAGCTCTATTTTGAGGGTGTAATTGGCACTGTGGTTTACAGGCCCTTATTTGACCTCTGGATGGTAGTAAATTTCAGGCTGCATACTTCAGATTTTGTGTTGGCCCAGATACCTGGGTCCTCTCTCAATACAGTTAGGATCTCTTCCATATTGTCAGATCAGTAAGGAGGAAGGAGAGGGTAGCAATATTGCTTTAGGAAGTAGAATTCTACCAGCAGTGTCCATTAGTCCAATATGTTATCAGCTAAGCACTGCATAATTTTGCCAAAGTCTTCACTGGAGCTGGGATATCACCCTGGAACTGTGTTCAGATTTTCTTTAGGTTTCTTATTCTTTTCATGATAGGCGGGGGCTTTAGAGCAGCTAATTACTGTAGATGCCATTCCTAACTTCAGCATTGCTGCCTCGAGTTAAACGTCTGCTTTTGAATTTCAGCAAAATTTGTAAACCAAGCCTTTAAATGTTCACTCACAATAATATAGCCATTTTTAAGATTCTCAACTTCTGGTACTTATAAGCTAACTATGAATGAGCCACTAGTGGTTATGCAGTTTGTCTTAAAGCATCTGCATTTAATTACACTTTGATTTTTATCTATGATTGTTCATTCTGAAAGCCCACATAGCCTTTTGATAGAAACACCTACATACTATTCAATTTCAAAAGCATATTAGCCCCACTTTGTTTTATTCTAGATTTTAACAGATTATTTAAAACTATTATGAGAGAGAGACAAATTCATAATATTCTGGTTTGTGCCCATACAATGAATCTCCAAATGTAAAGAGGTTCTTGCGGACGTGGATATTGGAACTGTGTGAAACTTCCTTCACAAAATTCAAATCTTTATGAAACTCAATTGATCTCACATTTTTATCACTACTCAGGACTCAGACCAGGTTTGTCCAAAGGTTTTGCTGAAAGTTTACACGCCTTTTTAACCAAGCAGGTTCCAGAGTTGAGTGAAATGAACAAAACTTGGTTGAGTTATAGTTTTGTGTTGGCCCCATATTAAACATGTATAGTTTTTTGCACAGAGCCATATGGAACTTAGCAGTTTCCTTGACTGAGTTTCATGCTGAATTCTTTGAGATTCCTCCAGACCTGAAACTCAGGAGGTGCAAACCACAGCAAACCAAAGCTCGAAGAGATTTGTTTTTACATACTTAGCACGTACATTACAATTGGAACGATACAGAGAAGATTAGCCTGGCCTCTGTGCAAGGATAACATGCAAATTTGTGAAGTGTTTCCCAAACTTCTGAATTTCATGCAGCTCTGAGTTCAAGTGATCAGCTGTACCGTTTTGCACATCTCAAAAGAAAGGGTGTATCAAAGTGGCAGGAAGAGTAAATCAGCATAGCTACAAGCAGCATAGCTTGTCTACACTACCGCACGGGCCGATCTAAGATACGCAACTTTAGCTACGTGAATAACTAGGAGCTAAACACACAGCATACATATGTGTACATTTAAAAGTGTCAAATAACCTGTTAATACTCAATAAATAATACTTGACCAGATCCTTAGCTGGTACAAATCAGCACAATTCCACTGACTTATAAGGGCTTGTCTACACTACCCACCAGATTGGCAGGCAGCAATAGGGGGAACAATGGGGAGAGTATGATTTTGCCTCACACATCTTTTGCTTGTGTAATGGCTTCTACATCAGTGGCATCAGTTAAAGCTACTTGGAAGTGGCTCTAACTCATGGCTTTGGCTTGCCTTGAAAATCAGGAAGGTATTCCGTCTCCCTGATATTTCCCATGCATGCTGAGCTGAACTTTGAAGGAGAGAATGAAGCCTAGAGTAGTAATATGAGACTTCACTACAGCTTTCTGCTAATAAAACTTCCCGAAGGAGAACAGAGTGTGAGAGTGCTGGCTGTTTTGATTTTTATTTTTGTGAGGAAACACTGGATTTCTAGGGTTAGCTCAGTGACAGTTAGTGAAGGGTTGTGCTGACGACAGCCACAAATGCCTCCACTTTAATTTTGTTTTTAATATTTATTCACCATATAACTATGGAAGGTGGGAGTCGAAGCAAAAATTAAAAACAGTAAAAGAAATGTATAATTTTACACTTGATTTAACTGTAGTATCAAGTAAATTATGTGTCCAAAACTGCTATTTTTTTAGGAGTTCAGCAGCCCATCTCTATTTATATCCCTAAAGTTAATCATAGGTTTACCTTTAGGGATGCTGCTAAAGTCCCATTGACTCGGATGGGATGTAAGCATATGCAGAAGTGCTCTGCTGAAGGGGCATGGATTAAAGGATGTGCTTCAAAACTTTGCTGGGGGTCTCAGTTCTGAAAAGAACAGGATGAGCTGAGATGGGAATAAGATTTTTAAATCAGTTTGTTGTTATGCTTTGTTGGTTTTTTTGGAAGTATAAAATAGAGCTCCAGTAGCATTTATATAGTAGGTTGATTGAGGTTTCCCCTGAAGGGCCACCCAGATTGGAGATGTTTAACTAGAAGATGCGTGAAGTGAGAAAAGTAATTCATTAGTAAAACAAGACATGAATGAAATCTCAGAAGTACTGGCTACAATATTGCTCTTCTTTCATCCATGTGGAATATTGATCTGAGAAATGAATGTTTGCATCATCTTTGCAGCATAAGGGAGGAAATAGCATGCCTGACACTTGCTCTGTTTGACTATGCAAAACAGACACTTAACTGTGTTTGCCTTTTTCTTTCCATTTAAATGACTCATTTTCAGAACTGAATAAAATAATGAATTTTCTAGTTATTTTTATGTATCAAAAGGATTCAAAGTAAATCAGATATGAACCTGAAATATTGGAGGCAAGCAGCAAATCTTTTATTTTTTAAAAAATGGTAATTTAAGAAGCAAATCCTATGTTTTAATGCAATCATTTTAAAAGGAGGATTCACAGTATTTCCTCCCACATATGTTTAACTTATCCACTTTTATTTCAAAGGGTTAGTTCACACCAGAAAGTTTAGACTGCAAATTATTTTGTTGAAGGCATAATAGAGAATCTGAAGCTAAATTTATTCAAAAACAATATATAAATTGACTGAAGTTAAATCTAATAATGTGAGGTGGTATGAGGGGAGGAATGAAAACACCTAACTAATTGTCTTTTGAAGCTGAAGACTTATGTCCCAAGAATGAATAGTTTCCTTTATAAATTGAAAAGACCAGTCACTATGAATGGAATTTTCAGATAGTAGTCTCTAATTATTTATGTGCTAAATTACAGATGCATATGTTTGCTCACACCATTACCTGATTTGAGCATGCAAGTAAGCGTTTACACTCAGATCCAGTAAGAAAGTGACGGATGACCAGCATTTACCTGTGCAAATGGGTACATGCAAAATTGATTTACAATAGCTGAAAATTAAGCCCTTGGTCTGAGTGCATCTTTTAAAAATTGGACACTAAGGAATTCTGTGATCACACCTATTGAAGGTTGCAGTCTTGGTACTTTCTAGAATCTGAGCACTTCTAATTGTGCTATAAGTTTCTTCCTACTAGTGGATATAAACTAAAGTGACTGAGTCTGTGTAGCATTATTCTGCATGGTTTCATTTTAAGCATCTAGTTTTGCTTGAGTCAGTAACTCAGCAAGAAATATAGGCAAATAAAAATGCAGGTAATTTAAAATAGATCTAAATTTTGTTTATTGCTATGCTTGCATGTTAGGTGGTCAGGTATTGATTTTATGGTATTGTGTGATAATATAAATGGATTGGTGAATGGAGAAAAGGTTGACATTTTGCAGGCATAAAAGCTTGGTAAATAGACTATTTTGTGGGATATTCACGTAAAAATATTAATGGGAACTTATCTTAGCCAGTTTCAGAGAGGACAGTCGTTCTGTCATATTACTGACTTGCAGAAAAGTAGTGTAAAACTAATATAGATCATAAAATCTCATCTCAGCCAGAAGTACTGTCAGGCTATCCAAGAGCCCAGTTCTGCAAAGCCTCTGTTCACAAAACAGAGAGGGACCATCGTGTCAGGGATGGGCTCTTTGTCATCCCAGTGAAAATCTGCCCAAATCTGGCCAAGTGATAAGCCTTAGGAAAATTGCAGTTTTCCCATGCGCATTACAGCTTCTTAGATTTTAGTCACTACATTTGCCAAAGGTTTTGCCCACACTGAGCATGCTTGTACTGCAATTGCCATTCTGGCCACAGTGGGCAATGCTAGGTCAGGATCTGAGCTGTGAGCTCTGAGCTTGTCTCTCCTGTGCACTGTGACCCATGCTGTTGGGACCATGCAGCCTGGAGGAGGAAGCTTCTGGATTTGAATGAAAAGGTGATAAGAGCCAGAGCAGTGGGAGAGTAGATGGGGGACAAAGAGTCGGAGCTGGACTGAAACCAAATTTCAAAATGTTTGAATTTCCCATGAACTGGAAATGCTGAGTTTTAGCCAGCTCTATTGACACCCCATGGACTGGACCTATTCAACCAGCTAGTTGCAGAGATTTTGGATATGTGAATGCATCATTAGCTCATTAAACAAAGCTGGAAGATTTGATACAAGCTCATGTTACTTTGTTTTCTTGATTATTCCACTTATTGTACAAAGCAGTACAAATTGAACTGGTTGCAAGCATGAAATGTGAGGTAATATTACGGGCTGAGATGCCACTTTTAATTAATTGATCTTTTATAATACAGTTCCTCCAGTGGATACATATAGACTGGCATTTAAGCTAATACAATTAAATACCCACTATACATATAAACTGCAACTTAATTGGGAAATTTATATTATGTTCCATTTCAGAAATATGGAATACTTTATATACAATATTAAAATAATGTCAGATATACTGGATTTTAAGAAGAATTTATTTAGATTTTTAAGTTATGATGATGAATGCTAAAATATTTTTACTTAAGAATTATAGCTTAACTATACCATTTGATCAGCTTTCCTAAATGATATAAGTATAATGTTATGATGTATTTTAAAAAGAGCCAAATCCATTAAGTGCCTAAATGTGCTTTAATAGGTTTTGTATATTAAGGACGGAATGACACAATTTTACAGTTGTGCTATTGCAGCTTGAAATATTGCACAATGCACATTTTAAAATGTAATTTTCAAAATGAATATTAAAAATTCCTATTAAGGTTTAATGGAATGTAATACTAGCTGAATAGACACTCTTTCCCAGTGCTGTATTCTCTTGTAAATAAGATTTTCCTCCATAGAGGAGAGCTCTCCCTTGATATGAGTCATGTCTCTTATACTAGTGCAATTCTTGTTAAGAGCTTAAATTTTTTGCAAGGTTCTGTTCATGTTCTATTAAAAAGAAAACTAATTATTTGGTCACATTTTTCGCCCTCAAAATTGTTAATAGGCTCTAGAATATGGTCATGGGTTAGGGAAGTATAGCGGTTGCTTCCAATTTTGCTATTGTATTTTTAACATTCTTTCTGTCTGAAAAATAAATACTCTGGGACCATTGTGGAACCTACAAGTTGAAACTCGAGAAGCTGTCCAAGGGAACAGCACTGATTTCTTTTCTGAGTGAGAAATGGGATTAATATAAGATTTTGAAGACATGGGTTCTTCCCTGTTACAATAGTCTGTTGTCTCACTTGTTCCCCAATAGCACATTAATGGCGAATAGAATGTTTGTTTTCCCACCAAAGCTGACATACAGGTTCAGAGGTCAAGCACTGTCTGATACTTTATTTACTGGCTTAAGTGTCTCTTTTCCCACAGAGGATGGATTTGTATAAGAATTACCCCAGCTGCTTTTCCATTCGATGGGAATGTTTTTCAAATGACTGTTGAGCCCTCCTTGCTTCAGTTCAGAATCCTAGCATAGTGCATGTTGGGGAATTATAATTAGCCTGGCACATGATGCATCTCCACACTGCATGGGTGAGTGGGGCAGAGGCAGATAAGCTCCAGTTCAGCAATTCAGCACTTAAAGAGGTCTTTAATTCAGTGTTTCCATCATCACAGACTGACCATGTCATAGAGAATGAGAAATAAAGACTAGACAGGGTGATATTTGACACTGAGTTTCCTTTTATGCTGTTAAACCATTCAACCAGCCCAGAAAAAGCTTTTCCAACGCATGTTGAAATGGAAGGGTTTGTAGAAGCCTGCGAGGGGAGTGAAGGGGTGCTGTTTAAGACATTTTGGGGTGTGTCGGAGGAATTATTTTGGGCCTGCCATTGCCCCCACATCCCGCTGTAGCTGCTGAAAGGATGTTTCTCCTAGCTAACCCCTTCCTCCTACTACACAGCAGGCATTAGCTCTGGCTAAGCACTTTATGCATCAGTCACATAGGGAGCTTCTTATCCATGGCAAGCACTAAGATAATGTGCTCTTGTATTCTGGCAAGACCAAACTCAGTGAAGCATAAAATCAGTTATTTCCAACTAGCTCCCTTTTGATTGAAGGAACAGCTTCCAATCTCTCAGCAAGAGGACTAACTTGTCACTCACTGAAGCAATTTGCCCGTTCGAAAGGAAGCAGCAATTGTTTTAAAGATTGGGAGCAGCCATTGTTAAAACTGCAGCTACAAACAGTATCAAGGATCAGTTTAAATTAATGTTGGTCAGGCACAGATCACTTTTCTTCTCTCATTTGTTTTGAAGCAAGTGCTATTTACATCTTGGTTAAGAAAATATTTAGTTAAGGGGTTGGAGGGAGAAGGGGGCTATTTAGGACAAAAATGGTGCTTAATCATTTGTTATAACCATAGTCCAAAGGTACTTAGGGGTGAGGTTTCAAGCAGCTAATGTGTTGCCAGTGTTCCCTTTTGCTTTTTAAAGATTTTTCAGCCAGGAAGGTGAAATTATAGTGCTTTTAACAAAATTGATTTTTGTACCAGTGAAATGGTGTGTCACTGACCCTTCTTTATAATACTGTTCCTGGTGCTAGCTCAAGTGCAATAATTGCTTTTCCTCACAAACTGACTGAGGCACCGGCCTGTGAAGTACGAGTTAAAGTTCAAATGACGCAATCTTTGTTCTTGGGTTAGGACTACCTGCTCTGAATATTTAACCAAACTGGGGAAAGAACAAATGAGCTATACTAAAAAATGTTCTAAGAATGGGAGTGGGAGGGAAATCTGCTTACAGCGCTGTTGCTTTTTAAAAGGTAAACAGAGAACATTACAACGAGTGAGTATTAGTGCTCCTACTGTACAGGATCCTGTCTTACAGCCTCTCTTCTCTTCTCTCTCCAGATTAGTTTCAGTGCTTTACTACAGTACGTGCCCTTTACTGTGCTTTCCATTATAACAAAACATATGGCAGCAAGAACCACTTTAGCACACCATTCGATTTAACACCATACATTACGTGGAATGCTTTATAGCCAGTGGGTTAAGATAGTAAATGTTAAAAAATAGGGCTGTCACAGACATAAGAATTAACTCTCACATTAAAGGTCAGCATTATGTGTATTATTATTTTTTCTCTCCTTTCTTTAGGAATTATGCATTCATCATTACAGCTAGACTGCAGAATGTAATAAAATGCATAGATGGGATTAGCTATTAAAGCGGGGCTGGAAAGAGGGGAAGTTTCATTTGTGTCAGTGTAGTACAGTGAAACACCCACAAACACTTCATTAACATTGACAGCTTGTCACCCCTTTCCTTCTCCCATTACTAGTAGATCAATCAGACTACCTATTGAAGAGTGGAGCTTTATTTACAACACCACAAGATAATCAGGTTAAATATTTGGCAGCATCAGGACCTCCTAGACATCAAAACATTACCATGTAAGACACATTGATACATAACTCGCTCTTCAGATCTATGCCTCTGTGTAACATCCAACTCCACTCGGGCTGAAGTCTTCCAATCACTCCAAAGGCCACAGCGAGCACTTATGCCCTCATTAATATGCACTCCTTGCTTGCAGGAGCCTGTCAGTCTGATCCATCCCCCGCCCTTGGCTTTCCCCATGCCAGTGAATGAAGATGCTATTACTGTACTGTCTAAAGTCAGTTAACCCATCTATCAATCAATCAATCAATTAATCTGTGTCAAGGTAAAAATCCTCAGTGCCACTGAAGGTCCTGGGATGCACAAGACAGGACTAAAACCAGACTACTGAAAATTAACTGATCAGGCACTTTATTATAGTCCTGCCTCTGTGAGGTGTCAGCCACAGTCAATGATACCCTGCACAAAAAGACTCAGACATGTTGTTAGGTTACAGTTCCCCTCTGCAGTCACATACACATTTGTGTATCAGAAAGGACGGGAGAGGGCCCCTCCTCTTTGAATGGAATGGATCTTGTACCATCAAAAGTTTAAGCACTAAAAGAAAAAGGGTTTAAAATCCACCCCACATTCCAAGTATTGTTTACATAGGTGTAGTACAAAGCCATGTGTTACCATTGCGATACTTATCCACTGCAAATTTTTCTCTGTTAAACATGCCTAACTTTCCCCTGAGCCAGTTTTACATGTGCACACACAAACAGAAAACAAACTATCCAGAGGCAAAGATCAACAGGAGATCGGATAATACAATGATGGGGGCTGCATAAATAGTTAGATGGATAGTTCAGATAGCTAGATGGCCATATACACAGTTAGATGTAGAAGTGAACTGAGGAACCTTGGTGAAACAACTTGGGTTCATATTCTTGCCTTTAATTCTGACTTGCTGTCTGATCTTCGGAAATAATTTAATCTCTCTGAACTTCACTTTCCTTATCTGTAAAATATGGATAATACCTATCCACCTTAAAACAGGCTCTGGTGTTACATAAGGGCAAAGAATTTACTTATTTATCATCACCAGCAGCACCACTAATGTTCTCTAGATTAAAGGGGTTCTGTGAGGGGAATACAAACAAGGAAGAAGAAAATTCATTTGCTTGAAATGAAAGATCTGAGGAGTCTAAGATGTACATCACGTCTGTTCATATGGAAGGCTCTCCTTTTGGACTGTGTGGTTTTTGAAGGTTCCTGAAATAGTATGTGCATATCCCTAATATTTATCTCTGCTGAAATACAAGGCATAATTCATTATTTATTTTGTCCCCTAATGCTACCAAATTTATTAGCCCATAAATTAGCTACTTGGCAGGAGAAGTTAATAGTCCTGCCAATGAAACATTGGGTCAGGAACTGTATTTTTGTCCTGTTTGTACAGTCCTACCAGAGTGGGATTTTGGTCTATGACTAGGGCTCCATGGTGCTACCACAACACTACTGCTACTAATAAAATGGGCTATCTGCTTGTGGTGCATAACTACAAAGGGTTAAACAGTTTGCAGGCTGAATGACCCAAAGCCCACCTTTAAGGTCATTTTAGAAAGGTATGCAAATGATAATTAGGGGCATTCATGCTAAATAGGCTAAAACTTTGAAAGGCAAACCTGTATTGTTAGAAGTAAAACTAAAACTAATTGTGTGTATCTTAAACGCTACCCGCAGACAATTCCTGTCTGTCACTATAACTGTTGATTCAGAGATCAAAAGGGAATATTAACATTTGGATGAATCTTGGGTAAAACTGTCTAATGGATACATTTCCCTATGTTAATTTGTGTTACTAATTACTGGTGATGTTTAGAAAGCAAAAGGTTACATCAAAAGCCTATTGTTTAACTAGGACTGTGTGGTCAAGTGGATGCTAGAACACTGTATAAAAAGGCCATTGGATCCTGATTCTATCATCTCAGATGTGCTTAAGCTTCATTGGGGAAGTTTGAGCCACAAGACTGAGGTCCCAGATATGATGGTATGCCCTCAGTATGATGTTTGGACATTGGATTATAACCTGTGAACTGAATTCTAAAGGAACTCTTTGCAACTACAAAGCTCACTATCTCTGCTATGAATATGAACCTCAATAGACTGAACTTGTGTCTGTATGTATATTGATATGTTTGTAGATTCTCTTGTGAAGGTTTGGGAACAATGGCTGAGCAATTTTGCACATATTTTCTCTCTCTCTCTCTCTCTCTCTCTTAAAGAAATTTTAGTTTAGTTAATAAGAATTGGCTATAGCATGTATTTGGGTAAGATCTGAAACACATTATCTCCCAGGTTAATGAATATCTGATTCTTTGAGATTGTTAGAACCTTTTCTTTTATATGATAAAATAAGATTTACAGAAATTTTCATCATATTTGAGATGGGTACCTGGACGGAGGCTTGAGGCTGGATCACTTTAAGGAAACTGTTGTTTGGATTTCTGAGTAACCAGTAAGGTATTGAAGAAGCTGTTTATGCTAGCTTGATAAATCTAGGTATTGGAATAACCACCAGCTTTTTGGAGTTTGCCTGCCCCATTCTTTGTAGTTCACCCTAATTGAGTGACCACAGCTGACTCCCCACTAGGACCCCAGTCACACTCCTAGATTTGGTAAAAGCACTGTTATACCAAACATTGGAATTAAGTATTGGAACAGGTTAATGGTAGCAGCAGTAAGATGTCAAATTCCAGAGTAATTTTCCTGCAGTGGGGAATTTTTTTCCCAGTTTCTTCTAATAGTTTCTGAATACCTCTGTGGGTCCACTGCTTTATTGAAGCGTTACCCTTTGAGACTTTCTTCGCTTTGAGGAAGTTATGGGTGGGTTTCTAACATGAATGCTTCAAGGAATACTAAATGCTGTTCCTTTGTTTTCTTTCTACATTTCTAAGCAGCCTTAACACTGGAATCTGTGAGAAATATTCACAGTGAATGTAGTCTTGGGTTTTGTGGTTTGATATGTTTGTAGATTCTCTTGTGAAGGTTTGGGAACAATGGCTGAGCAATTTTGCACAGCTGGTAAAGCCACAGTTCATATGCCCACATCTAGTCTCTTATTGTCTGACGAAAGTTGCCCATGGTCTCCACAACAAGCCATGGGAATCCCAGGAAAATTATTTCCAAATTATTATTTGTTCTTAATTATGAAGAGAAAAACCCTCAGAAATGAGTGTATGTTGGCACAGTGATTTCTAAATAGGAAAACTTTGTAAAGCATTCCAAGAGGCAATGAAGGAATTTATAAAATTTCTTTCCAGCTTGTATGGAAGAGGTGAGCAAACTATAGCCTGCAGGCCACTACCAGCCCGCGGAACAGTCCTGCCTGGCCCTTGAGCTCCCAGCTGGGGAGGCTAGCCCCCTGGCCTCTCCCTGCTGTCCCCTGTCCCCCACAGCATCAGCTCGCCGTGCTGCCAGCGCTCTGGGCAGAGGGGCTGAGAGCTCCTGCTGGGCAGCATGGTTACGAGAGTCACCAGCCTGCCCCAGTGCTCTAGACTGTGCGTTGGCATGGCTGGCTCTGGCCAGGCTGTGTGGTTGCCGGTCCTGATGCTCTGAGCAGCATGGTAAGGGGCGGGGAGCGGGGGGAGGTGGGGTTGGATGAGGGGCAAGGTGTTCTGGGGGCAGTCAGGGGACAGGGATCTGGGGGCAGTTAGATAGGTGTGGGAGTCCTGGTGGGCCTGTCAGGGGGCAGGGGTGTAGATAATGGTCAGGGCAGTCAGGGAGCTGGGGGTTGGATAAGGGGTGGAGTCTTGGGCAAGGGGTTAGTGAGGGGACAAGGAGCAGGAGGGGTTGGATGGGTCAAGGGTTCTGAGGGGGTTAGGAAGTGAGAGGAGATGAATAGGAGGTGAGGGTCAGGCTGCTTGGAGAGGCACAGACTTCCCTACCTGGCCCTCCATGCAGTTTTGGAATCCCGATGTGGCCCTCAGGCCAAAAAGTTTTCCCATCCCTGTCATATGGCCTAATGCATAGCATTCTTGGTGAAGAGCCCAACATATGGAACACCCTTTGGCCATGTCTATTCTGCAAAAATGTATCATTTTCTAATGTGATGCATTTTTCCCAGTGTGGACACACAGAATATCAGCTAAACTGAAATCTCACGATCTCTACAGCACTCTTCATATAGAGCTGTTTAGACAAGAAACTGGTTAGAAAGAGAGTGCAGGCAAAGTGTGGTCTTGGAAAGAGTGATCTTGGAAAGTGGATCTTAAATATATCACCAAGGTGCTGCAGTGATGAACACAATAGAAGCGCATAGGAAAAAATAATTCAAACTCTCTGGACATCGTGTACACTGTTTCTTAAAAATCTCTAGAAGAAAAGCTACCTGAGGTCATGGATATTGAGAAAAGGTATTGAAAAGCCTGCATTTTTTCTTATTTTTTCAGCCACTTTTCCAAAATATTTGATGATAAAAATAGCTACTGTCTTCTTAATAAGCAACTGAAGCAAGGATATAATTACTAAATTTTTATTTTTTCCTCAAGCAGCCTATAAGTAACAAAGTGTTTTCAACGCTAGTGGTCCCTACGATTTACAGCCCTCTGATGAGGATTAAGGCACTGGGTAGATAAGGTCTGTGATATTGAATATAGGTGTGTATTCTGTATAATACACATTTCAGGATGTTTGAGAGATCATTATTTATTACCTTATGTATTATGGAAGCACCTAGAAGTTATCTCTAAAGTATAATGGTGTCATGATACTAGGGACTGTACATACATGTGACAAAAAGCCAGTCCCTGTCTAAAGACCATACAGTCTAAGTATCTGCCTCTGCATAAGTCTTATGCCCCCATTGACTTCAGTGGCTGTTGCATATATACATCGCAGAGGAGAAGTTCTCTCTGAGACTATTGTCTCGAATTCCTCAGTGTTCTCCCCTCTCACCCCTGTAACTGGTTAGTCACCTTCAGGGAGCCAAATACCTTTAGGCAGTGTTTCACATTCTGTCACGTACAGAATAGTATCTCAAACTCTCCAGTCAGAAGTCTTCTAATCCACCTTTATGTTAAGGTTATTACATATTAAAGTTAGATTGATTACAACATTGACTTAAGCTGCAAAAAAGAAAGGACAGTCCATTCATTCCCCTCTACCCAACTAGCTGACAGTCCTTATTATATCCCACCAGACTGGGATACAATAAGGGCCCTTGACTGGTGTTTGTCTATAGTTGCTGGGAGAGACCATCCCGTGTGCAGGCAACAGGAATCCATACATTCCAGGCATTATAATAATGCCCCGTATCTTCATATTCAAGGCGCTTTACAAACTAATCCTCACAATACTCCTGTCAGGAAGGTGGTTGAAGGTATTATTATTATTCTCATTTTACAGGTTAGAAAATAGAGAGGTGAAGGGCTATGTGGGAAGTCAGTATCAGAGCTTGGATTTCAACAAGATTTCCTGATTACTGGGCCTGAAATTTAAACCACACCATCTCTCATGTCTTTTGGAGCAAAGCGGAGAGCAGTCCTACCTTGTGGTTGCAAACAGCTCATCAGCTTGCTCTTCAGGGCCTCAATGATCCATTACAAATGTAATTCAATTGACAAATGCATTGTCACTTTCCCAGCATCTCAACAGTTTCAAGATCATGTGATATTAATTCCAAGGAATGGCATTATAACATGTCCTGCTATGCACTTTACCTTTGTGTAAGAACACTGAAGAACTAACACTTAGAATTGTAATAAAACAATCTAACATTGCCAACAAATCTAACATTATGGCTTTTGATCATGTCAGCAGAACAATCTGATTTTCCTCTCAGGGTAATAAGGAAGTGCCATATAAGAACACATTGAATGCGTAGCTAAAAAGTGTTTCTTGCCTTATAACATTTGATCTGAATTAATTAGCCAGAATGTATAGAAACAAATGTAAAGGCTGATGTTACTCTGGAAATGTCTGCAGGGAATATCACGATTTATATCTCAAAACGGTGTAACCCCAAGCTGAAATATGCTTGTCAAAGAGTTTGTAATGTGTATTCTTTCTTTATTTTTATTTTATCATGAAGGGAATAAACTCAACAGCCAGGGCCAGGTTACCTTTACCTGTTAAAGATACCAAGTCACTTGGTGTTACTAGATTCAAATGTAAATCTGAACCTTGAAATTTCGATTGGCATGTGCTGGTTTCCTAAGACACAGTTGAATGTGAGGAGCATGTTATATTTCATCTGTTTGGTTATCCTGTGGAGCTATAATGTAGTCAATAAATTAAAATTGGTAAGTTCATGCAACCATTTCTTTAACAGAATTTGCGCTCTAATGCAGTGTGACAGATACTTCTTCTGGATTGATAAATAAAACAATAGGCTTTCACAATAGCTACAATTATAATGAATGAATGTGTATGTATTGCTAGTCAGTCACCCACTAAATGAGAACCAAGCGTTTACATTATTATATCAGGCAGGTAAGTTTAACAGATGCTGTAATGGTGGGAGGTTAAGGTTCCATAGGGAGTAAATTTTAATTAACATTTTTAATAAAGGGCTGTGCCCGGGAAGCCTGATGGATATTATTTTCCCAACGTGATTTGCTTTGCTACTGAAACACATACAGGGAAGTTTTGTGATGTGAAAGTAAAGGAAAAAAGACTCCTTTTTTCCCCTTCTAGTTTTAGGCCTTGGTCCTGCACAGTTAATAGTCCCTTTAACTTTAGCGTCAAGACAGGACAGTGGGTGAAGTTAAGCAAAAGCCTTCATCGTGCAGGTGGCATTGTTAATAGGATAAAAGCTGATTCTGTTACTTGATAGTCAACCCATTACTCACTTACAGATTAGATCGATTTTAAGATTGACTAAATCAATTATTACACAATCAAGTAAATTAGATTCCAGTGACAAATTGTTAGAGTTGACAATAGCCTCAATATTAGGTTCCACAGAAAAAAATTAAAATACACCTTCATAATTATGTCACATAAAATAAAGTCCATTGCACCCCATTAGCCTTTATCTTTTATGTGATTTGTGACTCTCAAAAAATTCTGGCAGATAGAGATGGCAACAGTATTATGTAGATTATTTTCAAGGTACAAATTTAGACTCAGTTTATATAGGAATGATGTTACTGATTCAGGAAATGATAAGTACATAATGTTTAATGAAACAGTGCTTTGGTCAGGCAATGTACGTCAGCAGAGTGATGTTTCCTGATGGATTTAACAAAAAGTTGTTAGCTAGTCTTCTGCTACTTAGAAGCATTTTCCTTAAAATTTGAAAATTGGGCACAGCTAACTTTTCTGTACAACATATTTCTCACAAAGCCTTTCCTGGTATGCTTAGTAGGAGTATAGCCAGCTGAGCAACAAGCTTTTCTTTTTACCACGGACATGAAAACCCCCTCTTATTATACTTTTCCACTTGTTGCACTGATGTCATGAGTAAGGCCTCGCAGTAGCAGTAAAGAAGCCCTTCTGTAGCAGAATGGGTAAAGTGCACAGAGTTTTGATTAAAAGCCACTTCTGTCAGAATACTCAAAGAACAATGGGAGAGTTGAACATTAAAAAGAGTGTTGCTATGGATCCTTCCCCAGATTCTTAGTCCCCAGAAATCACAATGTTGGAAACACTTCACCAAATATTGGGAGGTTGATCACAACTGTACAACTCGTCAAAGTTTTGATACTGAAAAATGCTGAGCCATGCCTCAAGGTGCCAAATGCCTTCTGTTCCCACTGATTTCAGTGGGGTTGGTTGATGTTCAGGGCCTCCTACCAATCTTTTGCACCTTGTAGAATAAAGTCCAAAATTAGCACCTTTAAAGTGCACAGGAGTTGGAAACACCAGTATTTTTAGAGCTTGTCTACTCAGTGCTTTAGTTCACACCAGAGGGGTGTAAATTTTAGTTCACATTAGCATATCACACACTAATGGCCCATATGCACCCTGCTGGCATACATTTAAAGTTCTCTACTGAACATTAACGTAGCCCTGGTTTAAACAGGACTACATTAACATGCACTAGGGGACTTGTCGTGTATGCCAGCGGTCTGCGTGGGACAGTTAGTATGCAATATGCTAGTGTGGACTAGAATGCGTACCCCTCAAGTGCACTCTAAAGCACTATGTAGACAAGGCCTTAGAATCAAAGAAAAAAAACAGAAGTTTTATCTGCTAAGTCTCTTAAATCTCCTCCATGTGCAGACACCATGTTGTCAAGACCCTGGCCAGCTCAAAGATAATTTGCTTCTGCTGAAGAGGAGAGTAACTTGGAAGCAGGAAATCACTGTAGCTGTAGCTCTCTGAGTTCCTTAGACTACCTTCACCCTGGGCTTGATCCATTGCCCCTTGAAGTCAATAGAAATCTTTTAATTGACTTCAGTTGGCTTCAGATGTGGGCCCCTTATCAGCTTTAAGAGGCCCACATGAGCATAGCTACAGGGAACCTTCTCCTGTGCACTGAAGAGCTATGAGAACCTCACAAAGTCCACAAGTAAGATGCTGAGACCCTCAAACTTGCCCAACTTTGTTCACAGACAGTCTGCTCTCTTGCCAGTCCCAGCTCTACCATCTTCCTAAAATCCCCTTTACCAATTATTTCGTTTGTGCTGCAGATATCCAGGAGATGGTCAGGGACATTCAGTTGTAACAGGAAAGCCAGGGACATAAGCACAAGTGCAATCTCTGCAGGAATATTTATTGGGAAGATCTTTGTGTTTGGTGAGTGCTTTCTGAGCTGATTGTAAATGATCACAATTGAAAATGTTTCTAGACAACAGTGCCTGGAATGGCTGCTGTTATTACACAGGTAACAGACAATGAGCCTGCAAAAAGTGTTTATATGGGGGAGATTGCTTAAATAACATAATGAATGAAGGGCCATTTCTGGATTTCAAAGTGGGGAGAGTTAAATTTATTTTATTGTCCATTATTAGATTTCCAAAGTGTATTTAGTTAAGCACACAAGGGTTCATGCATTTTATATAATAAAATCCACATGATTTGAACAATTAAACCCTCCCCACATCTTCCAGTGTAAATTCAAGCACCCTACCCTCATTACACGTTCAAGCAGAAGCCTGGGAGAATATCTAGATTCTGCACTGTGATCTAAAAATGATCAAATTTGTGTTTCACAAGGTCTGTTCAGCAACCACCCTTTTGGCTATAGAGACTATTAACAAAAGAATTTCAGCTGACCTCATCTATAACTGTGGCTCATTGTGGAAAAAGCAGACTCTCAGGTAGCCAGAACCAGTGCAGTGAAATATATTTTATAGATCGCAGTCAATGCCTTGAATTGCACACAGAAGCAAATAGAACACTAGTACAGTTTACAGACAAGCCGAATCTGTTCCCTATAGTTAAAATTCTTATGCAGGCATGCAGCTGTATTCTGTACCCCCTGTAGCTTCTCTGCCCCTGTAGGCCCATGATGAATGCAATGCATTAATCTGAGTGAGCTGTCGTAAGGCCTGGACACGTTTCAAACAAAAGAATCAAGAGTGCTGTCCAAAGCGGTGATAATTTAGGATAAAAATATATTACCGGAGATTGATGGGAGTTTATTCAGACATTTGAGCCCAGATTGTGTATGCTTAGCTACGCAGGGGAAACAAAATATTTCCTCCTCAGAGATGCCTTGGACTACCTGTGTTCAGGGGAATACAGGGGCTACTTGATCTTGTTGCTCACTGGAAAGCAGGACTCTGAGTAGAGAGGGAAGGGAGATGGCCCCGTTACCCTCCACCCTTGCTTTTTTGTGAATGAAGCAGATGCATGAGCATTGAGAAGCAACAAAGAGATCTACAGCTGAGGACAATCGTGTGTGTGTGTGTGTGTGTGTATTGATAGATAAATATGAAAAGGGGAGATTGTGTGTAGTAAGGGGAGGTCTCAGTAAGTGGTCCCAGTTTTGAATGGTGCTTATTGCATTCAACTTTCATTGACTTCCATGGGATTTGAGGTTGCTCAGAACCACACAGAATGAAGTACTATTTTGGTGTGGTTAGAGGAGTAGGATCCTTTCCCCATGAGTGTAGGAGTGCACTTAATTTCTTTCATTACCAGCCAATTGTTGTTCCCACATTCGAAGAGATTTGCTTTCTTTGTTCCCACTGAGCCCAGTGCAATATGCATGATTCATGCTTGTGTGTTTAAATAAATTTTGTGTTGTAAGCAAAGCTGCAGCTCTTCCATTTCAATGATAGTGCAGTTAATGGGAACTGTGATGAAGAGGGTGGGGGAGTAGCCTAGCATTAATGGATATATGCTGTAAAACCAGCTGTTAAGAAAGTTTCTCAATAAACAGGACAGAGTACACAAAAACAAAGACATATTTTAGTTGGTTTAATTGAGTTGGATGACATATGCAGAAGTAAGTGGTTCAAAATTATTCACCACTAAAACTGAAAGAAATGTACTTTAGGATTTAAATGCTGAAACGTTTAGTCCAGTTTTAAAAGCTTTGAAGTGAATGTGTATTTGAATGAAATTAAAGCTTCTACTCAAGGGGAATAATAAAAAATAAAGAGAGAGCTGCTGATAGACTGAGTAATGGTACATTTTTAATAGCTACGCTTATCCCTGGACTATGTACAAGTGAAGATGTTTTCAAAACATTCTTCCTACTTTAGGCCTTATTCTCCAGAGAGTTGGTGCAGCTTTGCACCAATTAACATCTTAAAACTGCACTAAAGCTACCTTATCTAGCCACTGGGGAGGGAAATACCCAGTCATGTAAAGTTCCTGCCATCCTGACAGCTAGCTGCCAGTATCTGAGACACGGCCAGTGTGCCTTTATGCCCTGCTGCTGCAGTAGTGCCCTGACAGCCCCCTCTTTACATCCCCATTCTGAGATGAACTGAATGCTCCACAGCCACAATCCAAGGCCTTCATGGAGTGCCTGATCCAAAAGCTCAACGGGTTGGCGGAAAGTCTCCCATTTACAATTAAGCATAAAATTATTGTGGATTTGTAATCTTGATTCGAAGTTGATGTCCCAATCAGAGAGCATAGTTTAAAAGCCCCCCACAGGGTTACGAATGACTTGCTTACAGAATTACTACCAGGAGTTCTTGTTTTACAATGGTTCACTAGACCATGCCTGTTCACAGTACTTAAAAAGGTGTTAGGCTTAGAAATTTGTTTCAGTGCATAGGCTTAAGACGTGCAGGTCATTAAGCCAATGAATTCAGACTCTGTGGGAGTTTACTAATGTAAACTCCACGATGCCAGTTGTAATCACTGGCCGTAAACTGAAACACAGATTATGCAAATTCTCCAGTACATAGAAAGTTATTTTTTAAAAGGACACCACTAACATTAAAATCACATTTCGATCTGAAAAATGTTGTACTTGCTATTGTTAGTAAGATTAGTAAGAATGAATTTAGAGGAAATATAGTCTCCTATGTTTTCAGTTTGTTGCTTTGGTGCAATTATAACCTTTTAGTGCAGAGTCTTTTCAGGGTTTGGTCGGTCAGTTGCATTACTCTAGTGCAGTTCTCTGGGAGGAACTCACATGCACTCTTTTCACCTGGCTATGACTCTGAAGAGGCGGCACACAGTGTGTGCAAGCAGAGAGAAAGCTTGCTGGGGATTTTGGGCAACAAATGCTTGGTGGTGATGTTTTGGCATTATTCCAAAAAACATAACTCCTTGTAAAGTGGAGGAGCAGAGAACTCCTTAAAAATGTTTTCCATACTACTTAAAGGGTTCTCTATCAGAAAATTATTTTTTTTAAATGATCCACTTAAAATCAGGTTGATAGTGTCCCTTTAAAAAGTTGCATACCAGAGATCAATCCGATCCAAAGCTTAGATCTAAACAAGACTAAACTATGTCAGGAGAGGGAAGGTGTTTGAAATAGTCCATATCTTTATAAAGGACAAACCAAAATGCAGAATATGATCACCTTTGAAGTTTTGAAGTGTTGCTAATCCAAACTGAAATTTTGTGGCTTGGTGCAGCAATTTATTAAATATCTATTTACAAAACCAATTTTTTGGAGGGTTGGAGGGGGAGTCAAATACTATTGTGAGGTGTAGAAGCAGTATCAAACCTATGTCATAAAGGAAAAAATCCAACCTCCAGCTCATTCTATTATGTAAAATATTGATTTTTATGCTTTTTAGTGTGTTACCTTATTTCTGTGTTAATTTTTTTCTTTTTGTTGGCTGCATTCTTACACTACCATGAGTGGGTTTTGTTTTTAGGTTTTCTGAATGAACTCAAATGTGTTTGAGTAGTCTGTAACCTATCATTTAAATCGGTTTCTGTACCAAATGACTAGAGGATAGCTAATGCGATGCTAATTATTAAATAGGGCTCCAGAGGTGATCCCAGAAATTACAGGCCTGACTTCAGAATGGGGCAAACTGGTTGAAACTATAGTAAAGAACAAAATTGTCAGACACCTAGATGAATGTAATTTGTTCGGGAAGTGTCAACATGTTTTTTATAAAGGGATATCATGCCTCACCAATCTACTAGAATTCCTTGAAGAGGTATACCAGCATGTGGACAAGGGGGATCCAGTGGATATAGTGTACTTAGATTTCAGAAAGCCTTTGACAAGATCCCTCACTAAAGGCTCTTAAGAAAGTAAGCTGTGATGGGATAAGAGGGAAGGTCCTCTCATGGATCTGTAACTGGTTAAAAGATGGGAAATAAAGGGTAGGAATAAATGTTCAGTTTTCAGAATGGAGAGAGGTAAATGGTGTCCCAAGGAGTCTGTACTGGGTCCAGTCGTATTCACCATTTTCATAAATGATCTGGAAAAGGGGATAAACAGTGAGATGGCCAAATTTTCAGATGATACAAAACTACTCAAGATAGTTAAGTCCCAGACAGAGTGTAAAGAGCTACAACAGAATCTCACAAAACTAGGTGATGGGCAACAAAATGACAGATGAAATTTCATTGTTGATAAATGCATAGTAATGAACATTGCAAAACATAATCCCAGCTATACATATAAAATGATGAGTTCTAAATGAGGTGTTACCACTCAAGAATGAGATCTTGAAGTCATTGTGGATAGTTCTCTAAGAGCATCCACTCAATGTGCAGTGGCAGTCAAAGTGAGCAGAATGTTGGGAATCATTAAGAAAGAGAGAGATGATAAGACAGAAAATATCATCTTGCCTCTATATGAATCCATGGTACGCCCACATCTTGAATACTGCATGCAGATGTGGTTGCCCATTTCAAAAAAGATATAGTGGAATTGGAAAAATTTCAGAAAAGGGAAACAAAAATTATTAGGGATATGGAGCGGCTTCCGTATGAGGAGAGATTAATAAAGCTGGGACTTTTCAGCTTGGAAAAGAGATGACGAGGCGGTATGTTACTAATTAGATAAATAATATGTAAGTAATACATTTTGGTTATTGTCTGAACTAACCCCTCTCAGAGCTGTAATTTAATTATTATCCAGAGCAGATTCCTTTACTGTTTAATTAGATTTTATTCTTTAATATCATAGATACACTTAAAAGTGATCTGCATTTCAGATAGTTGTCATCTGCGCAATTTGTGACTTGCAAACAATTCTCATTCTAATCACTGACCACTTTTTTACTTTGAAACAACTTCATTTTAAAAATTCACTCCCCTTCTCCCCCCAAATTATTCTTTGAACATTTAATATGTTTCTTGCAACAAATACAATGATCAGTGACCTATAACTGAAATGATCTTAAAACTTATTTTGAAAATCCTACTAATGCAGAGGAGAGTGAAAATGCTCTTTCTTAAGGGCAGATTACTGAAAAGAGACATTTTCAATAATTTTGCTGCAACAATGGAAGCAATGTATAACTTTTAAATGTCAATTACAAATTGCAAAATGAAATGTGAAGCAAGCAGAACAATTGAGTTTCATAAAAACAACATCTGCACTTCTTTAGTGCTTTTTCAGCCAAAGATTTCAAAACTGCTTTACAAATATAAATCATAACAGCACCACAGCAGGGTACGTAAAGAAAACACAAGGATCACTTCACACAGCCCCTTTATAAGACACAACAGAAGTACACAGTGCCGGAAGTTGGTTGAGCGCTGACTGTCAAGATGACTATTGTATCCATCCATTTGAAATGGCAATAAGTAATGCAGAATAATAGAATCATTGAAATGTAGGGTTGGAAGCGATCTTGAGAGGTCATCAGCTCCAGCCCCCTGCATTGACACAGGTCCAAATAAACTCAGACCATCCTTGTCAAAAGTATTTGTCCACCTGTTCTTAAAAACCTCCAATAATGGGGATTCGACAACGTCCCTTGGAAGTCCATTCAAATACTTACCCTTTTAGTTAGAAAGCTTTTCCTAATATCTCCCTTGCTGCAGATTGATCCCATTACTTCTTGTCCGTCCTTCAGTGGACATAAAATCATAGGAAGGGATCTTGAGGGGACATTTAGTCCAGTCCCCTGCACTCATGGCAGGACTAAGTATTATGTAGACTATCTCTTGTAGGAAGTTTGGAGATAGTAAAGTCAATGTAATCTATAAGTATTAGATACATTATTCCATATGTTCTATGAATCTACAAACTGACATTAGATCAGAAGAGAAAGAGAGTTAAGAAGTATGTTAGAGAATGCATGATTCCAGGGATTCCCATGACAGCTTGGGTGGATTTTCAGAAGTGATGAGTTTTTGTGTAACTCTGCGCCACTGACATCAATGGGACTTTAACTTCAATGGGGAGCAGTTAGACCAATGCTAAGCGCTTTCAAAAATCCTGTCCTTTGGACCATTCTGTAGCCATTTGGCGCTGTTGAAGTTTGGAGTTCCACAAATGGAATGATGAAATTACTGGGCCTTTCTTAATCTTCTAACAGACAGTTGGACAGAGCCTTTTAAAGCAATGCATTGATTGAAATTAATGGAAGATTAGTAACTAAATTCCCTGCACTGCTTTGAAAATCTCAACCTTTAGGTATTAAGCCTGCAATCTTTAAGCAGCTCTTACTCAAGCAAAAATCTCATTTGGAATTTTGCTTGAATAAGAACTGCAGGATATGGTCTTCTGGCAACAAGACTATTTGTACAAAGAGAGAAAAAATATGCAAATAAGCTCTTAAGGCTCACAAGAGTAAGCTTCTCTGTACTTCCTGAATTAGTAAATAAATAGCGTTTTTCTATAAGCAAGAATCTACAAAGTAGTAATAATTTAAAATATGAATAATCAGAAATAACTATTCTCACTTTAAAATAATTCCTCCTTATATCTTGAGTCATTTTGTCTACTTTAATACCACATAAAAGCTTCTTGTTTCTTGCCTTCAAGAAGCTTTCATTCAGTAACACAGACAAACTAACATAGTAGCACAACTGAGTGGTTGTTTCTTTTAGAATAGAAACATGGCTATAGAATGAAGAACTAAATTACTACTACTTTCTTAAGACTAGACACACATTTTCACAAAGATGGGATTGACTAAACATTATATATGATAATAAGCAGTCCAAACATTGTCATTGAGGGTGTCTACATCTGAACTTAGATTTCCAAAGAAACTGTATGCTCATGTATTATTCATAAAGGTACATCTCATAAAGCAAACTGGGACATAAACTGAAATACAGCAATACCATTAAGAAAATTCCAGGGTAGAGGACTGAAAACAAGCATTATTTTGGATGTTTAGACAGTTCAAATGATATCTCCCATCTGTTTTGAAATGAGGTATAGCTGACATCTAGATTTTCACAAAGGAAAGAGTCTCATTTGAAAAACATAGAAAGGATATAGGGGCATTGATTAAAGACATCCTAAACAAAAACAGCTGATGCTTTTCAAAACATTATACTGGATTTATAAACAGATCTTAAAGTGCCATCGCTTTACAACCAGGGTGAACTAGTCAATCCTGTGAGTTCTGGCATTTTGGGGCTCATGAGTTTCCAAATAGATTTCTTGTGGCAAATTTTAGGAGTCATTCTGCTGAGGAGCAAGACTTTTGGAGGAATATTTTGAACATCCAAAAACTTCATTTTAATTCTGAAATGATTCTAAAGCAGAGAGATTTCCAAGAAATAAATCTTTGAAAGCATCCAGAGCAGCTGTAGAAACTTGAAGCTGCAATTTTGGATTCCCTGTGACTTCAGCTGGGGAAATAAGTAGCAGAAATAGAAAGAATATTTTCATGAAATACTGCTCAGAAGTAAGAACATGGGATCAGAGATACAGAACATACCTGTTAAGCAGAGCTAATAGTAACCTCTTTACAATGGTTATCAGCCCTAAAACCAGTAAAATCTTTCTTGTGAGAATTCATTATTCAAATCATATTAATCTAGGAGGACATAATAGCGAGGAAATTGCAGAAGAGAGGGCCAAATTCTATGATTATTTGTGGTCCTTGGGCTAGGTTTCAAACCTGGACTACACACTTTCTTTACAATGTGAAGTGGACAAAGGAGTTAACGCTTCTTGGTTATTGTTTCAGTCTCTCTGCAGATTCAAGCAGATGTCATTGCTTCTGTTACTCTTCATTCATGTTTAGAAGATTCTCTGCAACCATGAGGACTAGAAATTTATTTCTGAAAAAAAAAGCTTACATTCTGCAAAATCTGAATATGTCATGTGGGTCATCTATATATACATCTTGTGGGTTGGAGCTGGCCCATGGGCCATATGGTAGTCTTATATTTATGTTCCTAAAGGAGTGGCATGAGGTAGACACTGGGATGTAGAACTCCTTGGTTACTACTTCCACCACTGCCACTGACTTTGGACAAGTCATATGACCTCTCTCTGCCTCAGATAACTCATGGGTAACATAATTCCCGCATAGGGATATTATGCTGTTTCAGTAGAATTTTGAGATTCTCATGTGAGAAGTACCATTTAATATAAAGCCAAAGTATAATAAATAATTTTTCTGATGACTTTTAGTGAATGTCTGTCTCTGGGCTCATGGGCTTCATCATATCTCAGGAATTAGATCTCCGGCAGGACTTTCTCAACTATCAAAGCATTATGCTTCAGGATTTTAACCAGGTCAGGAAGGGATTTTTTTTTTCCCCTTCACTGTATTCTGGGATATTTTTTTCTCTTTCTTTGAAGCATCATGGATGGCCAGGCTGGAAATGGCAAATAGGACAGGAAGAACCATGGCTTTGAGATGGCACCAAGGATTCTCAGGTGCTCAGCTAGCTGGTTCTTCCTCATATGTTCCGATCAAACTGATTGCCAAATGTGGGTTCAGAAAGGAAATTTTCACCGGCTCAGATTGGCAGTGATCATGGGGGTTTACACCTTCCTCTGCAACATATAGGTGCAGGCTATTTGCAAAGATTATCCGGATACATCTCACTTAATCATTTCCCTGCCATTGCTGGGGCCTGGAGCATTGGTGTACATCAATCCCTCTTGTTCTATATCTTTGGCACACACACTATAGTCTAGTCTCCTGTGGGCTGTAATACTTCATTGTAGATTTTAATTATTGGGTTTAGTGTGCAGTTGCTCGTGGAGTTAGTGGCCTGTGAGATACAGGAGGTCCCACTAGATGATCTGGTGGTCCCTTCTGGACTTATATACTCTGTGCCACACATTCCTATATTAATAGACTGTAGCCTCTTGTTTTCTTCATTTTTGACATTGTAAATATATTCTTTGATGTCTGGATTTTAAAGTTTTATCTGGAAATTTCTGTTGTATGTTTTTCTCAAAACCTCAATCAAATTTCTGTACTGGTGTGTAGGGGAAGGTCCAACCCAAGGAGGCTCTAAGGTGTGACGGAGTCAGATCAGAAGGATATAGGAGAGTGCTGGAAGGCAGGCATATTAGTCTCAGGATGTGCAGGTCCTTGTTCCCTGGATAGCCAAACAAAGGCTACTCCAGGCAAATCAAGGCACCTGGGGCCAATTAAGAACCTTCTAGAAAGGAGTAGAAACAGCTAGCCTAATTGGGACACCT
>ML677332.1:16755916-17043704 GCA_007922305.1 Dermatemys mawii | reverse complement strand
AACTCACTAGGTGGTGACTCTTGCCAATTATACTGAGAAAGGGAGGTCACTCTGGGGCCTAGATGAGTTTCTGAGGCCCCTAAATCTGCCAGGAAGCGCAGGACCCACAAGTACAGACTTGGAGCTTTGTCACAAAGGGTACTTGAAAACTTGTTCAGCTAATTATACCAAAGTGTCTTTTATTTGCTACACTGTAGTGCCATCTGTCCCTAAGGCAATACTAATTCACAACTCTTTTTTTCACTAGAACAACAAAGAGATTTGTACTGTTACTATAGTTTATTGCCTGATGCTTTGAAACACCAGGTTAAATGAATCAATGCTGTATTCAGGGGAAATGGAATCACTGTAGCATTATCTTTTGCTGATTTGAGAGTTGTTTGAAGAAGTAAAAAGCAAAACTGAGCAATTTCTCTTAATTTTTGACCCTATTGAATGATCCATCTGATTGATGTATTTCTGCCATTGCAAAAAGTCAGCCATCTTTCTGTGATTGGCTTGGTTACATTTTAAAGACTGACCGTGGTTTGTTTAATTTTGTCTTTTTTTAAAACCCAAATTGTAGGTAATACATTTTCCATCATAGGTGAAAAATGTATTAATATAAAAATATGTTTGTAACAGGGTCTGCTGGCTGCCCTGCTTTCTGCAGCCCACTGGCTGCCCAAATAAGGGTCCGAGAGGCTTCAACTGTGCAGCACCTGTGTCTTTATTATTTACAAAGCAGTGCCCACCACCAGTGTTAAGCTATATACAGACTTGTCAGCTTACTTGGCTCCCTTTGCAACCACAGCTGCCCTTAGCCGGGAGACTGACCTTTCCCCTCTGCCTCCTGGCTGTATCTCCCCTGATTGGGGCTGGCTGAGCCGGACTAATTAGGTGCCTCTGCAGCACCACCCTGCTACAATGTTACATGTAAACAAAGGAACTTGAGCAGCTAGTATGGCAAATATAGTGAAATACATATTTTGTTTGTTTGTTTTTAAATGCTAGCTACAGGTAGAGCTATGTCTTTACATGGATGGCCTGGGCAAATATCGAGTTGTAGCAGAGCCTCCAAATGGTTCATTTGCTCCTCCATTTCTTCCGTCAATCTATCTGTTCCCCTGTCAGTGTCATTTGTTGTTACAAAAGGATGTACCAGTTTCAACTTATTTGTGTGGAGCAGTCATTGTTGATTCTTTCATACTGTGATGCTTCTCAGGGGTTTCCAGGGTTGTGGGGCACCTCACCACCAGCCGCCCTTATTGTGAGGAAGTCTTGTCTGTGTCTGCTGTGGATCAACTGCCTGAAACCACGAGTCTCTGGCAATATAAGCGCTGCCTTCTAGGCCCCTCAGGCCTTGCTGTTTCTGTACAGATTAACGATAGGCACCAACCCCTGAGTCCTCTGACCGGCTCTCTAGAGTGCTCAGCCTCCGTTCCACAGAACTCTCACCGAACTCTCACCAAAGTCCATTATTCCTGAAAGAATAGCATACCCCAGCTTGCAAGAGTCCCCTCAGGAGCACCACTTTGCCTACCGTGCAGCCCTGAGGTAAGGTATACATAGTGTGAAAACAAGAATAAGTGTATCATCAAAGAACAAGAGATTCAAGTGAAAGTGAGTAAGAATATTGGAAACTTGGTTACATATAAAACAAAGTCAGAACACAGGTTCTAGAGACAGGCATTCCCCTGTCTCCTACTAGACAGCTTACTCCAAATTCACATTTTCAACCAATTTGATTGAGGCCCCTTTTGATAAGATCAAGCCTGCTGGCAGCTTGTCCTTACAAATTGAAGGAGTAACTTGAGGCTCATCTGCCCTCTCCCCCAACACTCCTAGAAAGAGTCCTCCAGACCAGTGTTTTAGTTTGCAAACAGGATAACTCCACTGCCTCGCAATACACAGACAGATTTTTCCTATGTGTGCTTCTTTCGTGTTGATTTCACATCCTGCCATTGCCATTTGACTCTGTATGTAAATAGGCTTCCATTATAAATGTTAGACTACTTCTTTGACATGTAGCCAGAGAGATAAATATTTCTTATCTGGTTTCTGGTGCAACCATTCTAAGCCATGTCACCTTACGTAATTCCCTCAGAGGAATTTTTATACAGATACATCATAAGTACTTAAATATCACTCATACATACATCTGTCAATGATTATGAGGATCAGTGTAGCACGGGCTTTCATTGAAGATATTACGTGACACTCTTTAGTGAATTAGAATGTAAATACCAGACCCTATAACCCTTATAGCCCCTTATAATGATGCAAATTGGCATCAAGAAGTCCCTGGGTCACAGTATCTGAGAATTCCTTATAGCAGTGCTTAAGAACTGAGATTGCAAAGGTTTCTGGGGGAAATCAGGGAGCCAGAATCACTTGTTGCACACTAGGTGACCAGATAGCAAGTGTGAAAAATTGAGATGAGGGGTGTGTGTAGGGATAATAGGTGCCTATGTAAGAGAAAACTCCAAAACCAGGACTGTCGCTATAAAATCGGAACATCTAGTCACCCTATTGCACACACAGATGCAGAAGCATGGACTCTGTTTTTAATTAAAAACTGTCTGGGCAGTTAATTCAGTGGCTGGAGAAGATCTATTTGGGACTGGCTTATCAGTTGGTGACAACAGTAGGTCTAGTAATATTTTAATAGTGGTCCATTAAGAAATGGCATTCTAAGAACCAGTTACTTAACCTAAGGTGTCTTATCAGAGCAGGATTTTTTGGCTGCTGCTGCATTAAGTATGCAGTGAACAACACCCTCTTTCCAACTGCCAGTCCCATTACGGGTCCAGTACAAGTCAGTAGGTGGCATGATAGCGGAATCCATTATTTTCCCTCGACAACCAACTGATTTATAGAGCATTTTAAACATTCAAAAAGCTTTTCAGGAATCAGTGGAGACCTTATAATAAATATCAATAAAATATATTACTTTTAATGAAAATATGTACATTTTAATGAATATTAATATAATTGTTCTCATCAGAGTTGCAAGCTCAATTTATGTTCTATGATTTTGCAAGGTCATACAGTTGTTTATATCTTATTTCCTCTTCCATTCAAAGTTTGAATTTAAACAGTTCTCCCTCCTGTAGGACTTTACTGCAGTAGGTTTTGAATCAGGTCCCCGATTACATGCTATGCAAGACCAGAATCCTGCAATTTACAATGGGTGTGACCTAAGACTAGCAGACTTCAGTAAAAGATGCCCTTCAAAATAAATTCTTAATATAAAGTTGGTGAACATTAAGACTTTTACCAAGTAGAAAGGACATCCACTTCTTTTAATATCCAGTTTGGTTTTAATGAACAATTCATTAACACTCAGTATGAGAGTCATTCTTCATACAGAAAGTAATGTAATTAATTAAATTGCGCCAGAGAGGGAAAGGTAATATGGAACTTACGCTACCAGTGACATGTGAATTGATCAAGATGTCAGATGTTCTTAGAAACTGAGAACGTAGGATCTTAAAGAACATACTCTCTCAATATGTTATAATAAGCACCACTAAAACCGCGTTATAGTTAAGGGTTTGTCAGTATTTCCACTAGGAACCACATTATAAAGGAGTTTATAGCTTGAGTGTAAAAAATTGCTGAAGGCTAAAGCTAGTTAAACAAGAACTAAATCTGAGAACAATTTTTTGGTGCCAAATTTGTTTTAGACTGCTTTGGGCATTTAAAAATATTAAATTTGAAGGCCATATACTAGCTGTCTTAGAAATACGTAGAAATGGGTAAATGAGGACAAATAAGCACTTAGGGCCCAATCCTACAGCTCTGTTCAGATGGTAGATTCGCAACAGTTGAGAATGTGGAAGTCCATGTTCTGTATGCATTGTGACTATAGAGGCATCTTTCGTTCTGAAGGCTGAATTCTAAAGTCTTTATTGAAGCAGAACTCCCATTTTGCCGGAGTAGGGTCTTCAGGATTGAACGTGCTCTAAAGGCTGCCTGGGGAAAAAGGAAAAATACTAGCTCTGATAGAAATAGACAGCATTATTTAAAATGGGAACTACTGATATAAACCACTGCCGAAAAGTCACATTATTTTTGTGTATTGCACAGTGAACAGCTGAGCTCAGTAATGATATCGCTGAACTCTCTAGGCCCTCTGTTCACTAAGCAGACATTTCTCATTTTATACATCAGCATTCATAGCTTGCTGCAGCCATTCAACCTTGTTAGGATGCATCCTTTTTAGGGAGATGGTGACTTCAACCATGCCTACACTACAGACTGTGTTGGCATAACTTATGTTGCCTGAGGGATGTGGGCATGAATAAACCACCCTCCTGAGTGACACAGGTTTTGCTGGCATAATCGCTCATGTGCACGATGCTCTCTCCCGTTGGCATAGAGTGTCTTCATGCAATGTGTCACAAATATTGCAAATATTTTCATGGTATTTACATGGGAATCAACCATTTGCAGGACATAGATCTTCTACACACATTCAAACCAGTCCAATTTCCTGTTGAAATCTACCTTACTCTAAGAGCAGATAATGAAAAGGCACCTAAGAGAGGTGCTAATTATTTGCTGTGAGCCATTCATTTTGCATCAACTAATAATAATGACAACAGTTAACATACATCTTGAATGAGGCCACCCAATAGTTTGCTAAATAGTGGACACTGAAAGTGACTTCACCCCTCCAGGAAGGAAGTCAGTGGGGAGAGTCTATTCTAAACCTGCACAGAGCTGCAGGATAGTACTACAGACAAGGTTTTTCAGTAGACTAGTGGAATAGATGTTTCACAGTGGGTTGTAGATGACTAGAATGAGGAGTTGGTTATGTCTTTTTCTTAGAGAAAGGACTAGAAAGAGCTGCCATCCTAATCCTTGAAATTGGGGTTCTCTCTAAGGTAAAGATGGGAAACATTTTGAAATAAATCATGCTGTCAATTTATTTAGCAAACATCCAAAGCAACTGATGATTACTTTATGCTTCAATTAGAAAACAATAAGCACATTGCACAGATGGTATGATTTCACTCTAGAGGTTTCTCTGTAAGTTGAATTTTATACTGTTCGTCTGATTGACCAGGCAGATGGAAGTTTTACATTATACTGACATGCAGACATGGGGCTTTCTTTACTATATAATGTGAAGATACTCTTTTCACTACAGTACTTAGGTGCAGACTTACATTTAGGGAAGGCACTTCTTGGGACTTTTCTTGATATATGATGTTATAGAAATACCACAACTAAAGTTAGTTTCTCTTTCTTGTGCATGTTAATGGTTTCACTTGAAAGCATGACAAAACAAACGTGAACAGATATGGGTAGCTGAGGAGAAAGAGATTGGCTAAAATGACAAAATTCAGACACAGATTTGAGTTTGGGGATATTTGGATCCATGGATGAAACTCATCCCTTTGTGTAAAGTTCTGTAAAGTTCATATATGGATCCAGGTTGGATTTTTAGAAGTCTTCAGAGTTCAAGGATTGTGGGGTTTTTTTTGCTGGGGCTTTGGGCTTGGGCTCATTTCTATTTGTAGTGTTTGGAAGTGAAAAATGGCCATGAAGGTATAATAATAGTAAGAGTAATTACATGTTGAAAGCTAGAGTCTATATGGAAGTGCTTTGATGAATGTTTAAGGACTCATACATAATTTTAAGAAAAGCATTCTGCATTGTCAGTTAGCTTTTGTAAAACTCCTCCATAATTAGTGACTGGTATGTCCCCCAGTAAATTGCTTTCATTAATTATATAGTGAACCCAATGAAAATTAAAAAAACCAAAGATCTCTTAAGAAAGAATAAGTTTGTCTTATTAAAATGCGTTGGATAGGAATAAAGGGACAATACTAGAGAGAGACAGAGACAAATTCACTTTGTGGGTGTGAAATAATAAACCATGACTTTGTTTAAAATAAAGACATAGGCCATAGGCTGAATCATGTATTTAACACTGTAGCAGATCTTAGTTGTGGTGGAGTCACCTTTTTATTACCAAGCACAACTGTCAGATCTAGGCTCTTGATTTAAGGCCATCTCTGGTATCATCGTTGTACGTCTTTTCATTTCCTAGTTGTTAGGTAGATGTTCCAGCTTGATTATGACATTACTGGTGGCTCCTGTTTAAAGGTTCTCTGTACAGTCTACTTAGAGGATGGACTGTCTCGTCTTCTGTTTATACAGTGGCAGGCACAGCAACAAAGAACAACAAATGTTGAATAATAGCAGTCAATGGAAACTTAGCTTCCCCATTGTTGATGCTTCATGTATGCCATGAAAATTGAGATGGAACCTTTCATAGGTGTTGGCCTTTAGGTTGCCATAGGAAAGGTATGATGATCAGATCAAACCCCTCTCAGCAGCATCAAGCACTTTAAATCCCAGCTGTGCTGAGTTTGAGGAGATAACTAACCCATTCTCCCAGGCAAATGATAGGTTTTCCTTTGTTTGATCATCTTTTTTCATAGTGCTATAATATGCAGATCATTCAACTGTGTACATACAGGAAGAATTTGGAAAACTAACAGTCACATAAAATGGAGACTTCTTGCTAATACGTTGGATTTATAACACCTTACAGACTTTCTTTAAGGGTAGTAGTAATTGACTATTCCTTCTGATAGATGACAAATAGTTTCATAACATGCAACAGAAAATATCACCATAGCTGGAAATATTTGGTGATTTATTTCTTGTATTAAGGATAAATCCAATTATCATTCTTCTGATTTCTGAAAAGTACTTCGCAAAAATAAAAATGTGAAAAATAGAGATTTAAAAACTAATTTCAATAATCTGTTTTAAACATACTGAAATATGAAGATGTTTATGACGTTATTGTATCTGTTCTCCTTAGGTTTGTTTTTATGTCCCCATTCTGTCACCTTCTCCAGTTTTAAACAAAGAGCTGATGTCACTGATATTTTTGGTTAAAAGACAGTGTCTACAGCCTGTCAGAAATGGTATTAATTAGTATCTGCAGCAGACATATTTCAGCATTTTTGCCATACAAGTTCAAAGTAATTAATGTATTAACCCTTAGAATATCTTTGCTATAAAATACAATGATTAAAATGCGTTGTTTAAAAATACTTTGAGATATAACCCACTAAATTTTTATATATTTTTAAAATGTAAAATAATAGTAAAAAAAAATCAAACCTTAAACAGATGCACTTGAACGCAACGTTGAAATATGATCTGGGATGTGTGAGGCATGCAGAGGTGAAATGTGCTAGCTGATACATCTGGACTAGTATCAGATAGAAGAGTCCCTTATTATTTTCCCCTTGTATAAAGAAAGAGAATAACTTCAGCTGGATTTCAGCATCTACCTGGTATGGTACCACAGTTCTTCTCTGTTTATTACTGCTATTGCTCTGCTTTCTAGTGGTCCTGATTTTAATTATAATCTATTTATGTCCCTGTGATAGTGCATACTCCCCACATAGGCCCTCAGAGGACTGAATTAGACCAAGTGGACCTAATCATCCAGTTAGGCTGCAAACCCCAGACTTAACCTGGAGGAAGCTAATTTGATGAAGGCTCACCAGTGAGGGAACAGGCAGGGCTTCTACAAAGCTAGGTGACTGGCAACCAGTAGGGAAAGCAATGGGAGGGGAAGCCTGTGGTTCCCCGTCCTAGAGGTAAGTGAGAAGGAGCCCAGTAAGAGGGAGTCCAGGTGGAGCTGCACACCTTAACTGTTCACTACAGGGCCCTGGACTGGAACCCAGATTAGAGAGAGGAGCTGGATTCCCCTAGTAAACACTGCAGAGTGATACTCTTTTGGGGTAGTGAACAAGAAGACAACCTGAATCACTGTGGGAGTGACAGGGTCAGGACAGTGGACATGAGGACTGCCTGATGCCATGTAGATAGAGACTTTGAAAGACTAACCTGGAAGAGCCTACTTAGTGACCCATCAGGAATACTGAGTCATGAAGAGGGCACAGCAGCCCCTGGAGTAAGAGAGAGGCTGCAGACAAAGAGACAGGCAGGGAAGGCATGCAACTGCAGGAAGGAGCATTGACCTTCCAAGCTATTCCCCAGATGAAGGTGCCATTCCAGCGATGAGTAGAATCACACCCCCTGACCTGGTCACAGTCCCCCTTCCCCTGTACCCCCACAGTTGTCTCAGTGCAGGATTCAGGCCTTAGATTTCTGCTTTTTGTTCCAAATATTCCCCCTCTGTAATCCTTTAGTTCTACACTGACAAAAGCAATATTCTGAAAGATGGCTAAAATGGCATCTCCTAGTAAAGGGATGCTTCTTTTCTTCCTCTTCTCTGAAGCCCCCGTTCAGAAAAGCATATGCTGAAGTCCATCCATGTTCCTCAAAGGACATACATAACTTTAGGTATGGATTAATATCCTGTTGATGGCAACATGTCCAACTGGTTTCAGTAGGACTTCAGCATGTGCATTTTCACTATTGCCAATTCTTGAGATTTTATTGTGAATCTTATAGCATGCACTGTTCTTAAAGGGTTTGCTCTTAAGACTCGTGATTAGATGAAAAAAAATCTCACTTTTTGTTTAAAAACAGTGAATTTCTAGCCTCCATGTTTTCAGAGAAAAGCTGGAAAATGTGACCCAAGTGCATGCTAAAGATTACAAAGCCAAAGAAAAAGAACACAACATATATTACTTTACATATGTCATTTTTAAGCCACCCATGGAGCACCTGACTAGTGATTTTTTGAATGCTTGGTGGTTCACAATACTGCTTTAATTAAGCACACTCTGAAGTGCTGTGATGTACAGTGGATCAGGGCTTGAAACAGCCTCCCTCTGGTTTTGTTGGTAATTGACTTTGAATATTAGGAAAATTTTCTGACATCTTCCTTTATGGCCATAAATATTAAGGGCTGCTGACTACAAAGATTTGGTTATGTCAAATTAAATCCTACTTAGAGAGAGACATTATTGACTGTCTTAGACTTGCAGCCTGGAAGAAACACCACATAACTACCACTCTCTTTTTTTACAATTACATATTGCAATGCATAGTGTATGAATTATGGAATATGCGTGTTTGATCTTCCCATCAATAATTCTTCAGCATGGCAGTCATTAAAGAATGACATAAGATGGTATCTGTGGAAATCTAGGATAGTAGCAGCACATCCCTCGTCCTGCGCCACTTCCCACAGCCCCCATTGGCCTGGAGCGGCAAACCGCGGCCAGTGGGAGCTGCGATCAGCCGAACCTGCGGACGCGGCAGGTAAACAAACTGGCCCGGGCCGCATGCAAAAAGTTGCTGATCTGTGTACTAGTGTATACAAGAGACAGACTGATCCACTTAATTTAGAAGAGTTTGTAGATTTGTGAACATAGAAGTACCTGTTCAGTTGATGAGATATTTATTTTACAATGCATGTTATATACTGCAGCTGGTCAGATTGCCATTGCATAGATACTACTTCTTTTGGAAATTTCATTGCTTTCTAGCATTACTGGCAGCAGTTTCAGTTTACCTTTTACTCTAGGACAGGCTGCATTGCCTTTGTGTTGCTGGGGAGGAAAAGAATCAAGAAAGTTCAAAAATGTTCAAAATTTTGTTCTGAAAGTTATGGTGGTTTTTAAAACTATTCTAGAATGCTTTGCTGCTGCAAAGCTATGGAAGGAAACACAAATATACAAATAAAATTTAAAAATTCAATTTTGGTGTGTGGTGGAATTTTAAGTCTGAGACATCATTTTTCTTGACTACCTCCTCTAGGACATGGCTTTTATGAAAGAGGATAACTCCCAGGAACATCTGAAAATACATTGGTGGCTAGTGGGAGAAGTGGAGATGATGTGGAAATTGAGGCTCACTGTTGAGCTGAAAGCCGGAGATACTTGTCAATCAGATTGCTTGAGAACATTGGTAGACTTGCAGGGTCAGCTCATATGGCATGAGGCTTACAGCTTCAGTCAGTGGTGCTAAACCAGTTTGTATAGTGGGCGTGCTGAAAGCCATTGAACAAACAAGTAAGTCCTGTTTATGACGCAAACTACTTCAAGCCAGCAGGTGCTGTTGCACCCCCAGCACCCCTGTCATTGGTGGTGGCTCTAGAACTGTGGCCTCCACTGTTACTACTTGAGAGAGTGGCAGTAATGGTTGCACATCTGGTCTTCGGTGCTCCATTCTGAAACACTTAGATGAATCTGCTGGCGACAGCAGCATGATTGACTCAGTATTGGGGAATATTTCAAGGCACTTCACATCAATTGCTGTATTGTGGGCACTGGCTGTGTTGATTGTCTAGTGATCTGTCTGGTTTGGGGACATTACAATTAATTTTCTAGACATTTACTCAACATCTGAATTGTTTGTGAAAGCTGTTAGGAATCTGTCTCTAGAATTGTTTATATTTAGAACTATTTGAATCTGTTTACTGGTGTTCAGGCTTTTAGATTACTGCCTATTGATTTCACATGACATGCATTCCTAACAACAATGGATGTTTATGCAGAACTGTGCAAAGGATAATGGACTCCCACACTTGTACCGGAATCTGTCTTTTGAATGGTCTGTTGTGCCGTATTAGAGTATATTTAGTATGGACAGAATTCCATTTTAATTTTTTTATAGTTTTGATATAATTTTTAAGCATTTAAATTTTCACAGTTGTGGGAAATTGAGGTGAGACAGACAATAATTGGTATAATAGATGATGAATTTCCAAAATTGTGAAGCTTTATAAGTGTTAAAACACAAATTGTCAACATCATTGAGTAGAACATCAGAGTTATGAAAACCTTGGGAATGGTGGTTGTTTGTAACTCTGAAATGTTCGTAACTCCGAACAAAACATTATAGTTCTTTCAAAAGTTTAGAGCTGAACATTAACTTAATGCAGCTTTGAAACTTTACTCTGCATAAGCAAAATGCTGCTTTCCCTTCACTTTTTTAATAGTTTATGTTTAACAGAGTACAGTAACTGTATTTGCTTTTTTATTTTTGTCTCTGTTGCTGCCTGACTCTATACTTCCAGTTCCAAATGAGGTGTGTGGTTGACTGGTCAGTTTGTAACTCTGGTGTTCATAAATCTGAGATTCTACTATATGTCAAAAGATACAATGTAAATATCCTTAAATCAAACTCTAAGAAGTTCATAAGTAGCACTTTTCTTTCTTTGCCTAACTGTACATTTTGATTACCACTGGAAATGTTTTTCATCAGTTTGTGTGTGTGCAGTAAAATTAACATTTGCTAATGATAAAAATCTAATCCTTCCAAGACTAAATATATTATATGTTCTACATTATGCCTGATAAGATTTGTCACTCAACACCCAGCTCTGTGGCTTTGACAGAGGAAAGAGGTGAGGTAGCGTTCAGAAGTTTGACAGTTAGCTTTGTCAATGTAAATGACACAATCATTGCAGTGCCTGTTATCTCATCTATCCCTGTCAATCTGCTCTCTTGATTGCATGTCATCAATTATCATCTTTTTAAAGTTAGCATTCCATTAGTGAAAATGGGGCTTAGTGTCTTCTAAATCTGTTTCCAAACTATCTCGAGGAGAGGACATTTTAATAAAACAAGTTCAAATACTGTTTCTCTGACATTTCCTACTTATCCAATAATTAAGATTCAGTTCTAAAGTCTTCTGTTTGTTTTAAACTGCATTTTCTTTTTGGAAACACCTCTGTGTAGGAAATGAAGACCCCTTGAGTTCATGCACTGAATTTGCATGTATACCATCCTCTTGTGCCAGCCTAATTTTGAGGAATTATTCTGTTTTTAACAGCATAACTTTGCTGCAGCGAGGAGAGAAAAAAGGTTGGGTTTTGTTTTGGGAAAACTCATTGCTTTAAATTACAGGAAGAAAAAAGGGAAGGTGATCTCAAACTACAGTAGTTTTACAAACACCAAAGATAGGTTCTCAAACTTCAAATTTGCCCAACCCAAATAGTAACTATATGTAAAATAGAACACTCCCTCATCTTTTCTCCATATTTACAAGTCCAAATGAATTGATTCCCCCCAGATCAAAGTGCTGGGTACTTAGTCCCTGAAAGATAAATTAGATTTTATATACATCTTTTATTTACCTAATACTAATTGTGAAACAATATATGAGGATAAAATAAATGTACATACTGCTATGTCCTTTAAGAACTCATAGAGCAACTCCAGTATTGATTGTCTCACCAGCATCCCCAAACCATCAATTTACTAATGAGAATGTCATCTGCTTTGTCAATTATCTTTCATGTCCCTCTTTTGTGCAATAGAAACAAGTGAAGAATTGCAAGAGTTGAATAGAGCACAACTTTATTACTCACTGATGTTAACTGAAGAATACTTTCCAAGATATTTAGTGGAAACAATTTTCCATCCCCTATTTAATGCATGCTGTCTCATTTCTTAAACACATTCATCATGATGCTGGTAGACTTAATGGATTGTCATGTCACTTTATGGGTGTGTTTTTCTTTTTTAATTCTCATGTGGATAATTTTGACTTTTGGTTCCCTTTTCTGAGAAAATCTATTTTCTTTGTATAATGTAAAGAGTAATGCATAACACATTATGGGATGGATCCAATACATATTGAAGCGATTGGGAGATCTCCATTGATTTCATTGAGTGTGGGATCATATCTAATCTACATAGATTGTGAACCAGATTTTTATATCTTGGTCAACACTGTTGTCACATATAGTGTGTCATGCCTCAAGTAGCCTGTTTAGTATCCAAAAGCTCACAGAACATCCAATTGCAATTGTTCTATCAAAATACCATTGATAGTCACATGGTTCAGAATTGGCATGTTCAGCTGAAAAATATTGGACCAAATTGTACTATAGATTTTCATAATGAAATCAATATCAAATTAGGATGGTGCAATATGACGCTTTGTTTGTAAAAGCAATTCACAATTTGTATATGGTCAAAATTTTGTTAATTTCTTGTTCATTATTATTGTTTGTGTTACAGAAACCTTCAAAGGTCCAAGCCTCATGGAAAATGCTGTGCATACACATAATAAGAGATGGACCCTTATCACAGTCTGGCAGGGCAGACAGATCGTGGGTGAACAGAAGTATTATCCCCTTTTTACAGCTGGGGAATTGAAACACAAAGAGATTGTGACTTGTCCAAGGTCCCACAGGAAGTCTGTGACATGAGTAGGAGGATTGAACACCAGATTTTGAGAGTCCTAGTCTAGTGTCTTAAACCCAATAGAACTGTCCTCTTCAGAAGTCAGAGGGAGCTGCTGGAAGTTCAGCAATTTAAAAAACAGGCCATTTATTTAGGTGCCTAAATATAGATTGAAAAGGGCTAAACCAGGGCAGCAATTTTTGAAAATCTTGATAATTGGCCTCAATGTTACAGTCCTTATTTAAGCAGAACTCCCATCAAATGTAGTGGTGGTTGTTGTTCAAATGAAACTTCTGTTCATGTGCATTTCTATGACACCCTGTATGAAATGGAATAGAGAAACAGAATCAACAAATGTGTATGGCTTCATAGATTCACAAACTGTGCGAGATCTACAGAGTATTTTATTGCGCTTCCACCCAAGGTATTACAAATGTCCTGCCATTCCTAGCTTGGAAGGTTCAAAGCATATAACAGAATATCAAACATCCATGGAGTATTGGTGCACTGTACAGGTTAAATCCTGGCTCCAAGAAGTTCATGGGAAAACTCACACTGACTTCACTGAGACCTGGAATTCACTCTGTCTCATTCACTCTGTCCCATTAAGATCGCATGTTAAGTTCTGATTTAGGAATGATTTGTCCTATTCATGGTAGCTCACCTTACCACATCAAAACATTTTAAAACCTTGTTGTCAGCATATTTTCCATACTATTCTTACCAGCATTGAATAACAGTGTTAGAAGAGTAATTTTATTATTTTTTACTGCTAAGATCTACATATTCTCAGATCATTTTCCCCCACATTCAAGTAAACAGTGGCTGTATCCTCTCCCTCTTTTCTTTCATCCTCTTTTTTTCCTAAGCAGAATGTTTTCTCTCTCAGAAATGAAGTAAAGAAATCCTACTTAAATATAGACAGAAAGTTGTAAAGAGCAAGTTTTCTATTTCTACAGCACTATTCAATTATGTCTCCAGTTTAACCAACAGAAGTAATGCATCATACCAAAATCAGCATGTAACAGTAGCAATGAAAAAAAAGAGAGTCAGAGTTGTAAATATATTGTGACGGAGTCAGACCAGAAGGGTATAGGAGAGTGCTGGAAGGCAGGTATATCAGCCTCAGGATGTGCAGGTCCCTGTTCCCTGGATAGCCAAACAAAGGCTACTCCAGGCCAATCAAGACACCTGGGGCCAATTAAGAACCTTCTAGAAAGGAGTAGAAACAGCTAGCCTAATTGGGACACCTAAGCCAATCAGGGACTGGCTGAATCCAGATAAAAACCTCCCAGTCAGGTGGGCTGTGGGTGTCAGGAGCTGTGGAAGGAGGATGTGCTCTTGGTGAGACTGAGTGTTGGACAACATATCATCCAGAAGGAAGGAGGCCCTGAGGTAAGGGTGAAGTGGAGTTTGAAGAAGCAGGGATTGCTGTGGGGAAGTAGCCCAGGGAATTGTATTGTGTTTTGTGCCTAAAAGGTCAGCCATCTTAGCTGATACTATTAGGGTCCCTGGGCTGGGGTCCGGAGTAGAGGGCAGGCCCGGGTTCCCCCTTTTTTCCATCTTCCATACTGGCCTGTGATGAAGGCAACTCACTAGGTGGTGACTCTTGCCAATTATACTGAGAAAGGGAGGTCACTTTGGAGCCTAGATGAGTTTCTGAGGCCTCTAAATTTGCCAGGAAGCGCAGGACCCACAAGTACAAACTTGGAGCTTTGTCACAATATATATACATATAAATATTTTATTCTGCCCAAATGTTTTCACTTCCTGTCTATTTTAGCTTTAGCTTTCCCCAGACTGTTCTCTTTGTAATGGCAGCATCATGTATATATGGTGAAATATCGAATGGGACATCTTGAATGCACTAATACTCAATGTTTTTGTTAGTAGGAAGGAGTAATTTGAGAGGTAATGGCACCAATTTTCTTGTGATTAATCCAAGATGTCAGTCAAGCCATAAAAACTACCCACATGTCTACTTTCAAGTTGGATTCTTTCAGGTAAATGAACTCCCTGGCAATGAATCTTAGACAGCTGGGTATTCTCCTTTTTCTCAGGGGCCGCTTCTGTTTATGGCTTTTTTAGATTCAACTCTATTACAAAATTATACCATAAAGTAGATTGAAACATAATTGAATAATACTCCTATTTTACTTTATACCTGGACTTGTCAAATCTTTTAAAATTGTGGGCTTAATGTATATGATGGATGAGACCAATGTAGCTGAAATACATTACATTTATTTTTAGATCAATCATTATTCCTTTCTATTTTGCTGTGATCTTTTGGCTTGATGGAAATGAAAAACAAGTTCAGACTACTCTATTTAAGTGCATATAATTCCACTAAAGCCATATAATAAATATAAGCTTGAGTTTCCCCTGCATGTGTGTCATCTCTGGTTAATTGCATGTCAGTTAACGGTATAATTTGGCTATTAGCATGCCATTTGGAATTGTTATTGTTAATTTACTTAATATAATAGCTTTGAATGATTCATGGAAAGTGCAACTCACTTCTGTAAATGAACTACTTTTCATGAACGGTTTCAGATCTTTAGGTGAACTTTTTTTCAGAATCGGAGTGATAACCTGTGTTTTAGTACATGAAATAAGATCTTTGAAACATTTAACTTAGATATTTCATTTTAATTTGCAATGCAAAACAGTCCTAAATGCTTATCTCAACAGAAAAGCTCATATTTAGCTTATATAAATAACACACAAACATATGGTGCAAAATTCAACATGGTTTGCAAAATTAAACAAGTTACAAAATTGCCTTTGCAATCTTACTTCTGTCCTCTTGGCATATGCATTATGATATGGCCTTTCATTACATGATTACATACCATTTTTTCACGACTCCTGCCTTGCAAAGTGCACAGGATGGGCAATACTCAATTAACAATAGCTATTCATTGTTTTGTTTTCTCTTGTTTAGTATGTGTCTGTAGACCTTATTTTCTGCACACTATTTAATCCTTGCTCTGAATCCATAATTATTCATTTCCTCTTGAGCTTTTCTATGATGTTCATCACTATATCTGAGTACTTCACAAATATTAATGAATTTTCCAAACACCCTGGTGAGATAAGTGGGTATTATTATTCCCTTTCTAGAGATGGAGAGGTGAGGCACAGAGATTAAGGTCAAAAGTATCCATTAATTTTGGAAACCCAATCTGAGACTCCTAGGACCTGGTTTTTCAAAGTATTTAGCATTATATAGCACTCTGTGTTCAAAGCACAGCTACCAGTTGCAGCTGTGAGTGCTAAGCACCTCGGCAAATCAGAGCCAAGCATATCAAGTGGAGCACTGAGAAAATGAGAAATGCACAGTTTTTGTGACCATCTGTGAAAAGTGTGGTTTCAGTGATTTGCCCAGCATCACATAGGAAATCTGTGGTAGATACAGGGATAGAATCCAGTTTTCCAGAGCATCATTCAACTGCCTTAATCATGGGACCATTCTTTCTCTTCCTGCGGTCCCCTTCTTCAGTCACTGCACACCTGCCAACTTTTGCAACAAAAACAGGGATCCTACAGAGCAATCGCTTTCACTACACAACCTTGATTTATCTCCAGAGCAGATCCATCCAATGCACTAAATAAGGCAAGGGTCCTGTGGAAAAAATAGTGTGTGATCATATAATTAAAGACTGCACCATAATGCATCTGCATAAGGAGTCAAATTAAGGTTGTACAGAGAACCTTAATATTGACATTTTCCATCTTATGAGTGCTTTGACTGATGCTCTTCTAACAGTTGTTGTACATGCAGTTTCCTAGGAGCTGGTAGGGGAATCCTGGTGCACCATCTTCGGCGGGTTCCAAAGCAGAGCCCTATGGTAGCCAACAAGATCTACACCTCAAAGGTGCTGTTCTTCTGCTTTCTTGGATTGCTTCCTCCCAATTCCCTTCTACCAAAGGGCAAAGTGAACACATTAAACAAAATAAATCAAAAGTCTGTCTGAGACCTTTCTAGTGTCTAGAGGCCTCTTCTCCACAGTGTCTGGTTTGTTCCCAATAGCCAGGGCCGCAGGCAGCTGGACCTCCCACAGTGCTAAAAACATAGGTGTATTCATCTCCATTGGCTGCCTGCAACTGAGCTCTTCTGTTCTCCTTTTAAGTTCCTCCTCCAGCCCATACATGCTTTGCTGGTGTGGCAGGATGGGGCTGTCTGGGCTCAAAGTAGCAGTTCAACCCGTTCCTTTCTGGTGCAAGGTTTGTACACCCTGTCACATGGGGATACAATATTTGTTAAAGACAGGTACATGATACATTGCATTGCATTGTAGGCTTTTGTCTCCTAAACACTGGGCTGCCAAATGAGAGACAACAGCAGGAGTTCTTTCTAACAGGGCATTAGCCATTCCAGTAACATAGTGGTGTTCGCATGTGCAGCTTTTTGAAGCAGCATTAGAGTAGCAGTTATGTAATATTACTGAGACAACAGTTTTTTGAAAAATCAATCGAAAAGGAATGGTCATCACCAAGGTAAGGCTTAATGCTCCCCTTCTGCTTTCCCCTACAAATATGTGGTATCGCAGTGGAGGTGGAGACCATTCCATCATCATGTATGAAAGTGATGGTGATGTTATTTAAAAGGTTCACAGTAGAATACAGTTGCTATAGGTAGGTTAAGACCTGAGTACTGAGTCTCAGGAGCTGGAATTGCCCATTTGCAAATCCCAACGAGCCAGAAGTAATAAACATGTACATATTCTATTAAGAGCTTCTGCCAGAGAAATTGTTTAACTGAACTTGCATAGAGATTTCAGTTTGGCTTCATTGGTCCTTAAGCTTAATCATTTCAATATAGGATAAGTTTCTGGATGTATGTGGGAAGGTCTGTATATACTCTACACTGAAATGTTAGCACTATTCAAATGGTTAAAGGGGATGTAGACAGTAGGTGTTGGCTCATATAATTGTCAGCCAAAGCCTGTGGGTCAGGAATGCTCCACTGACTTTTGGGTAAATATTATTATTTGTTTGACTCTACCCAAAAGCCAAAAAATCTCCTGAATTTTTAAATCCCATTTGGATAGGAATCTGCATTCTCTCATTGACTTATTTGTGTTTGTTTCAGTTTTAAATGTAAACTAATTCCCTTGTTTCTCAAATATTCATTTTCAACTGTAGTTCGTCCTCATCTGAAACAATTCTTTGTGGCTTTCTTTTATGACCATTTGGTTACATTGGAGTCCCTGTCCCATAGTTCACATGATCTCCTTTGATGTTTTTTATGCATTTGCAGGTGAGTATTTCTCAGCTAATTCCCTTAAGCTTTCTTGTTTGCAAAAACCAGTTATAAGAAATCCTAGAACTGAATATATGAGATACACGGATGATACAGATAAAATCTCTCTTATTTCAAGTTATAAAAGAGGTCGTGATGCTAGAAAGGTATTTTTACTTGGGGTGCATTTCCTCCATAAATCACTGAAAAAGGCTAAAAAAATTAAGAGGACTCACTCATGTGGAATAAAACCCATTCTATGTGGCTGTTGCTGAGATGAAACTTAGGCCTTGTCTGTAATACAGGGAAATTTGATCTAAACTATGCATTTTTAATTACGTGAATACCATAACTCAAATTGCCGTAGCTTAGATCTATTTACCGAAGGGTCCGCACTACGCCATGTTCACAGGAGATATTCTCCCATTGACTATCCCTACTAGTCTCGATCCGATGGAATACAGGAGTCAACAAGTAACGATCTTCACCAGACCCGCTAAATCAACCACCGGTGCACTAGTCTTTGCTTGTGGATTCCCCTGGTAAGTGTAGATGAGCCCTTAGAGTAGTCGGCAGCTGCTTTCAGGCAAGATATATGAAATCTTTGTTCTCTTTCTTAAAACTCTTTGTTGTTAATGAGAGATGGTTTCGTTTTGGTGGGTGGGGAATTATGCACTCAAAGTTGTCCAACAATGGAGAAAAAAGAATTTTTGCTAATTTTTGCTGGTTTGTGATTCTTTAAGAAGGCCTGAAAAGGTTGGAGGGTTTTTAGGATTCTTATTTTTATTTCTAGTTGTTCTTTTATATTAGAGACTTAGTTCTTGCTTGCTGTTAAAGACTTTGTGATATGGCGAGTTTAGGGAATGGTGATTTAATTAGTGAAGATGATGAGATTTGAGCATCAGAGAAAGAAGGGGATTTTTACAGTCTGTTTAAAAATCTTTGTGTTTTGTTAACTTCCAGTTAGCATCAATGACAAATACAAGTTTTGGAGAAAGAACCAATATCCTTTTTCCTCCTTTTAGAGTGTATATGAGATATAAGAAACATTTGTGAAAGTCTCTTCTCCATCAAGTGCCTTCCAAAACAAACAGGGATCAGACTAGCTATTCCTCATAATTCTAAGGTTAAAAAAAGATAGAGAAAAAACTCTTATTCCTCTGAAGATCACCTTTAAATTGATTAGGCCCTGAGACAAATGTGTCATCCTGTGCATATGCTACATAGTGTGGAAGAAATAGTTGTTTAACCCATGTATTGTTGCTTCACCCTCCTCTGGAGAGTTTTTTAAATGGACAGACAATTGATACCAATAGAACTGTGGGAGCTGCTAGGTACATTGAGTGCACAGGAGATATTATTGTGTATTGCAATGTATATACATATCTGCTGTTATCTTATATCTCTGTGATCTTCAGCTGTAGTGAAGTGATACGCTTGCTAATTTCCTACCAGTAGGACTTGCTTTTTTTCTTTATAAAAAGAATGACATATAGATATGGAGTTCATGTTTCATCGCTTCAGGCCCTATGCAAGCTCTGATTTCCTTCAAATGAGAGTTGAATGTGAGTGCAAAGAAGAGTGAGGAATGAGTAATTGATATGACTAGGCAAATGTGCTCACTTCCCCATGCAGCCTTGACAATGTGCTCTTAGATTTAACCAAATGGGAATTACCCGAGAATTCTAACCTCAGAAATGGTGAATTGTATAATGGTTTCAAGTGGTAGCCTTAATTAGATTATAACCATTTATTTATGTAGATTTGAACAGCAATAGAAAGGGGCACCTATCCAAGGCTCTGGGTGAGAGTGTCCCTGCTAAAATTACAAACCCAAATTAAGTGGTCAGCAGAACATAAACATCCCCTACTTCCCAGAGTTCTAACCCGCCTTCCACACAAACTGATGCTCCTTGCAGTGTGTCCTGAAGGTAAAGAGACCAAACCATGGAGCTTGTTCCAGAGCTGTGGGCTGCTCTTGGATAATGCTTTACTCCTCCTACCTTCTCTTGTTAAACCATGGGAGATCCAACTCTGCTGTTTGCAACCACTACAGTATGTCACAAGAAGTGAGGCATTCTCTTCCCAACAAGAAGATTCCAGACATCCTAGTGATTTATAGGGTAAAAAACAAATGCTGTAAATGCAGTCTGGAAACCAACAGGGAGTGAATACAGATCATGGAGCGCAGATGCAATATGCTGCCCCCAGGAACCACTGCTTAATTTGACCTGTTGACCTAAGCCAGATTTGAAACCAGATGGGTTATCAAGCAATGCTCTGTAATTCCTAAACAATTTCATTAGGCTGGTTTAAATCTGTGGCTTGTTTGTTCCATACTGAATGTGCTTGTGTATCAAGAGAGTTAAATATTGGGGTCCTGGTTCATAGATACAAAGGCCTGAGAGACTACTATAATCATGTCGTCTGACCTCCTGCATAATTCTAATCTGCTGTTAACGCTATAAATCAAGAATCATTCCATTGAACTCTGTAAGAAGAGCACTTGCATAAAACCAGAGCATCTGAGATCAGTATAAGGCCCTTTTGTGACAGGCATGAAGCAAAAAGATAGCATATTAATAATTATTACTGTTACAATACAAAAATTGTAGTTTTGCTGCACAAGAGCTTTCCAGCAGAATTCAGCATGTGATCTGGAGTGTGCAAAATTATGAAATGCATACAGTGGGGTGAAGGAAGAGATGGAATGGATATTGTAGAAGTGTGTGTGAGAGAAAGCAAGTAGTTTTGGAGTGTGGAAGATCAGAGAACACAATTAAAGAAGTAAGACACAGGAGAGAAGAGCGAGTCACTAACACCAGGAGCATCAGTAGGGAGGAAACGTATCTGGAGAAGCCGCACTACAAGCACATGGGGTTTAATCACCTCATTCTCTTGCTCTGCTGTGCATGATAAAGACACAAACTTCTCTTTATGACACTGAGTAGCCTGATGATATCAAAGTATTTGTAAGATTAATTGAATATACTCAATTATAATTTTTCTAGGCAGGCTGTCAGGAACATCCTAAAGTGATTAAAGGTGTGTTTCCTCCCTCCCCCCCTTCTCCAGTTTAAAACTTTGTAGTGCAGAGTTGGTGATACATGGAAAAACAGAGGTAGAACCTCATGTGTAAGAAAATAATTGTTAACCCCTGAGAATATAAGGTAAAATCTTTCTCACATATTATTATACAATTCTTTTGTGGTCATCCCCACAACTATTGGTTTAGTAATGAACATGTCAGATCTATTCAGAAGTGCAGACAGCCTTGGAGTCTTAATATTTTACTTGCTCTGCAGAATGTTTTCCGTTGAATAGTTTTGTTTGTAGCACTGTAGCACAGGCACAGGCAAAGTTTTCGGCCTGAGGGCCACATCAGGTTTCCAAAATTCTATGGAGGTCTGGTTAGGGTAGGCTGTTCCTCCCTAAACAGACAGGTATGACCCGGCCCCCACTCCATATCTGCCCCCCTTGCTTCTTGACCCTGATGTACTCCCTGAGACTCCTGCCCCATCCAACTCCAACTGTTCCTGTTTCCTGACAGCCCCCATGGGACCTGTGTCCCATCCACCCCTTCCTGTCCCCTGACCAGCCCCTGCTGCCCCATCCAATCTCTCCTCTCATTCCTGACTGATCAACCCCTGGGACCCCTCTCCCTGACTGCCCCCCACTGCCCCATTCAACCCCCATCTCTTTCCTAACTGAACCCCCAGGACTCCTGCTCCCATTCAACCCCCCTGTTTCCCTCCTCTGACCACCCTGACCGCTATCCACACACCCGCCCCCTGACCACCACCCTGAACTTTCCTGCCCTTTATCCACCCCTGCCCCCGCCACTTCCTGCCCCCTTCCCGTGCTTCCTGGAGCACTGGTGGCTGGTGGCGCTACACCTGCACCACCCAGAGCAACAGGCAGCCATGCCATTGCGCAACACAGAGCATCGGGTCAGGCCGTGGCTCTGCAGCTGTGCTGCCTGACAAGAGCTTGCAGCCCCACTGCCGAGAGCATTGCGCTGGCAGCCCAGTGAGCTGAGGCTGCAGGGGAGGGGGAACAGCAGAAAGGGGTTGGAAGCTAGCCTCCCAGGCCAGGAGCTCAGGGGCTGGGCAGGAGGATCCCCCAATATGGAATAATTTACACTATTTATACTGTGTTAAAATAACTCATTTATTATACAAAGTTTTATGTATGCTTTACAATTTTGGGTAAAGTCACTCAGGGTATGTCAACGCGAGGATTAAAAAGTCCACAGCTGTCCCAGATCAGCTGATTCAGGCTCGTGAGGCTCGGGCTCCCGAGTTAAAAAATTGTCTTGCAGAGGTTCGGGCTGTGTGGCCAGTCTTTTATCCTTGTATAAAGGTACCCTCCAATACATGCCACTGAAGGTGACATTTTATAAAATTAAATTGTTTGAAATGTTAAGTGTTGGTTAGTTGAAAGGACAAATAAGGGACTTAAGCAAAAACTATGCTGAGATACTGCTGTAGCATGCACATGCAAATTTCTTGTTCTCTTCAATTTCTTTTCAAGCAAGACCCTTCTTCTCTGCAACCTCTATCATTTCCAGTAGCCTTTCTGTATCTCTAAGCTTCGTTCACTTTCAATCTCTTTTCAGATTTCTTCTTCAAATGCAAAACTCTTTTCTCTTTTGATGCTCTGTCTTGTGGGGTTTTTTTTTTCTGTCTTACCCTGGTGATTTGTTTTATAATCAAATGCTTTATTTATTTTTAACCTTTCCTTTTAAATAACTGCAGTGTTGTTGTAGCCATATTAGTCCTAGGATATTAGAAAGACAAGGTGGATGAGGTAATATCTTTTATTGGACCAACTTCTGCTGGTGAGAGAGAAAAGCTTTGATACAGAAATTGGTCCAATAAAAGATATTACCTCTCCCACCTTGTTTCTCTCTGGTTAATTATACAGTTTGCCGACCACTCTGTATTACATTAAAGATTTTTATATATAAATATGCTGTGCAGCATTAATTAATATGAAAGATGTTATAAAAAATAAAGCTGTATATCACCCAAATGGGTACCTATGGAGGAAGACGCAGCTGCTTAATTTCAGCAGAGCTGAAATCAGATGATAAGTCTGCTTCAGGAATGACCACTTGACCAAATTTAGTACACTATCTTATTTGAACACATCCCTATTCAAAATAGTAAGCCCTACTGAAATGTATCAAACGTGAAGTTGCATGTTTAACTTAGTCTATGTCCAGGGGAGACAACTGAAACTCATAGTCTAACATGAGGCCTTTAGCAGCTCCCATTTGAAGTTAATTGGGGATCACATAAAGGTACTGTGGGCATAAGAACTGTGTGGTGTTCTCTATAATAATTATTCTCATATAGCTAGTATAAAAATCCATCACTTTTTAGCAATTCCCACTGTATTGCTATAGTCCCTATTGTGCTTTATTTATGACCCTAGCAGACCCAAATGCACACTCACTTTTACCTATGACAAATAAACTGGCAAGTAGGATACAAAAATGAAAAGACTTTTTTTTTCTTTAGCTAGTGGCTAAGGAATTATTGATCCTCCTTAAACTAGCATTAATTTTAGATAGGCAACTAGAGGGCTGTTGGTCTCTCCCCTGTGAGTTGAAAACAGTAAATTGGAAAACAAAATCTGACACTGTTGTGTGTATTTCTTATTGTAAGGAGGATTTGATAACATTGTGTTTTGCTGGTTGGTTATAAATTTAACTTCATTCAAGTTTTCACACCTGGAGCATAAAAATGTATTCTTTAAAATAACTAGCTCAGGAAATAGTGTATATGCAATATAACATTCAGGTGATGAACTGTTAGGAAAGCTTCCTAAATATTGTAATGCAGTGTCTCTTGTGAGAAAAAGCTGAAGTGCAGACAGGCTGGATCTTAATTTTCGATATGCCAGGGAAATTAGGGGAAAGCCACAGTATACAGAATAGGTGATGATTACTTCATCTCCTTGAAACCAAATAGTTAGGGTTGTAAGAGCAATATAAAGACATTCTTCTGGTGTATGGTGAGAAGGTGGGATGGCTACTGAAACTAGTTTGGGTGACATCTCCTCTAGTTTTCTTCTTGCAGTATTTTTACCTGTCCTCAATTCTCTGTGCAACTTCTATATAGCCAGAAAGAGCTACTTCATCTAGAGTAGTAAAGGACCTGTATCCAGACCTTGGGGCAATTGGATTTGGCTCTGAGTTAGGACTCTTTGTACCTTGGGTCTGTCTCTAATGAAGAGACTCATAAAAGTTTACTGTTCTTAAAATGTATTGAAGGAGTTTGCACATAATTGGCCCTATATTATCTAAAACTATGAAGAAGACATGGAGGTCATATTTAGCACAGAAAAGGGATTTGGCAGCAACAAAAGCTATGATTTTTTGCATGCTGTCAGCACTAGAATAAAATACTGAAGATATATATGTCATATTGACATATATATACTCTACTACTGTATATTGGAACATATTTCTCCCTTCTCCCTCAAGGCAAATATGTTAAATGAGTGGGAAAGAACTTCCTTGTTGCATTGCTTGAGAACAATCTGAAGGTTGTTAGTTTTTTTTTTCCAGTGGTGGTGGAGACCCAAAATGAAATACTTTTATCTTTTGCTGTCTATCTACTTACTGTTTTCTAATCCCTTAGGGACCCACATCCACTCACATGTAACTGGATACACAACAGACAGCCACACTGTTTTATCATTCTGCAAAAAGTTTAAATCGACATTTCAAGACATGCTGCCATGATTTTTATAGAAGGGAACAGTGTTCCTGGGTGAACTTTAGCAATGCCACTGCTTGAAAGGAGGGTGAATAGTAAAATATTTTGGGCAAAGTTCATCCTTGGTCATATTCCTGGAGTTCAGTAGATAAGACTTTGGTCCTTTGCATTTAGACGTAGCTGAATTTCTGCAGATTGGTTTGGCCTGACACTTTTATTTGACACTGCTTTGAGTCTTTGCAATATTTCCAAGCAGGACTGGATGGCAAATTGCTAAAAACTTTGATAAAATCTGAGATTTGCAGGCCAGCTTTGCAGACAAAAGAGACTCAGAGAGTTCAGCTAAAACCTTCAGATAAATGTCTACCTTTTGGCACTTGTCCAGACCTAAACTCAAAGATCATTTTTCATTAATTTTGGGGACATTTGACATACAACTGTGTGTTCATCAATAAACTACGAACGAGCAGATAGAGATAGTGAATGTGAGACTGTGAGCAAAGGTGGGGTGAGGATAACAAGGCAGCAACTGACGAACACAGTCCAATAGAATTAAAATAACTGGTTGCATTATCATTTCTATCACATACTGATTGTGTAGCATAACTGAATAAGCTTTTGTCTCAAGTCTGACCTTCAGTAACACTTCTTCTATTTCCTTTCTTCCTTCCTCTTCCTTCATTAACACTGAACATTCAAGTCAGTACACTTGCATTCATACCCACACATTTAAGATGCTATTGATCCTTCACAACTTGGCACTTATTCTTTATAGAATGCCACTCCTTTCTCTCTAGCTCAGAGAGCACTCACTACCCGAGGGGAGCTGTGAGTTACCATAACAACTTTTTCCAGTTTCTTTTCCTGTTGTCCATCTGCCACATTCTCATGGCTTTCACTAAATGCCTCTTCTACATCACAGCATCCATCTTCTCTCCTTTCCTCCATTTCCCCATCCCTGCTACCTTTATCCACCAGCTGTACCTACTTCTGTTGCCCAATCAGCTCCTTGCTTCCACCAGCGCAAATCCAGATCCTAACAAGCACACCCTCCACTGCCGCTGGCTCCTCTACTCTGACATTTACCCCCAACTCTGGCCCTCCCTTCATCTATATCCTCCAAGGTCAAGGTTGTTGCACAGTTTTTTCAGTGATGTAGATGCAAAATGAAATACTTTCTCTATCTATTGACGGTCTGTCTTCTAATCTAGTCCCATGGGGGCCCATATCAGTTCACATGCAACTGGATATACAGCTTAGAGCCCACTTTCATCCCCTCCCTTCTGTCTCCTCTAGTTCTTTCCCCTTGCAAAGCAAGCATTCTTTAGTTTCTCCTATCTCAAAAACAAACAAAAAAACAAACCCAAACAAACCCAACCCACCAAAACTGGGTGACTGGGCAACAAAATGGTGGATGAAATTTAATGTTGATAAATGCAAACTAATTGGAAAACATAATCCTAACTACACATATACAATGATGGGGTCTAAATTAGCTGTTACCACTCAAGAAAGAGATCTTGGAGTCATTGTGGATAGTTCTCTGAAATCATCCACTCATGTAGTGGCAGTCAAAAAAGCGAACAGAGTGTTGGGAATCATCAAGAAAGCGATAAATGAAAAGACAGAAAATATCATATTGCCTCTATATAAATCCATGGTACACCCACAATTTGAATACTACATGCAGATGTGGTTGCCCCTTCTCAAAAATATATTGAAATTGGAAAAGGTTCGGAAAAGGGCAACAAAAATGATTAGGGGTATAGAACGGCTTCAGTATGAGGAGAGATTAATAAGACTTGCACTTTTCAGCTTGGAAAAGAGGTGACTAAGAGGGGATATAATAGAGGTCTATCAAATCATGAGTGGTATAGAGAAAGTAAATAGGCAGTGTTATTTACTCCTCATAATACAAGAACAAATGAAATTAATAGGTAGCAGTTTTAAAACAAACACAAGAAAGTGTTCATTTCCATCCTCTTTGATCTTTAGCTGCCTTCAGCAAAGTCAGTGATGCTCCTCTTCTTGAACTCTTGTCTTGTTTTGGCCACTGTGACCCTTTCCTCTTCTGTTTTTCCTCCTGTATCTCTAATTGGTCCTTCAGAGGATCCACATCATCCACATTCTATCTGCTGGGGGCGGAGGGGAAGGGTTCCACAGGGATCTGTCCTTGGTTCCCTTGTCTTCTCCCACTGTGTCTTATCTCTGAGTAATCTCATCTGGAAATGTAAATTCAACTACCATTTCTATGGTGATGATTCACAGATATGCATCTCTACTCCATATCTGTATTCTTTGCAAATTAAAATCTTAGCCTGTCATTCTGACATCTCCTTGTGATTTTTTAGCTGTTAACCCAGCTCAATATGGTTAAAATAAAGCTTGTGACCCTTCTTCCTCGATTATTGTGGATAACAACACCATCTTGCTTCTTACTAGGTCTGTAGTCCGAGCTTCATCTTTGATATGGATCTTTCTCTGTCATCACACCCAGGATATATCTCAATGTTGTTGATTCTTTTCATATAACATATGTAAGATACAGCCTTTCTTATCCATAAACACAGCTAAACTGCTTGTCCAGTCTCTCATCTCGCTTCTTGATTTCTGCAACATCCTTCTCTCTCGCCCTGCTCATATCCATTCACAATGCTGTTGCAAATATTATTTTTCTAGCTTTGGCCCTGTCACCCATCTTTTGCATTCCTTCGCTGGCTCCCCCTTCTCTATTGTATCCAACATAAGCTGCTTCTATTCATTTTCAAAGCCCTTCACAACCTATTCCCATCTTGTCATCTTTCTTTCACTGGTTATTGAGCTGTCAAAATTTGTCTCCAACTGGCCCATGACGCCAGCCTCCATCATCCCTTTGTTAACTTTTCAAGAAAGTGGTAATCTCATGGTATCAGGCATCCTCCTTCTGGCTGGCATGGGAATGTAACAAAAATGTGGTGCACTTCAGCTTCCAGTGCTGGGCAACCTGCAAATGGAGAGACAGCATACAAATGAAGGAGCATACTGAAAGAGAAAGTGAACAGAACTTTTCTCAGCCTCAAAAGGAACAATAAAAGCTTGGTCCTGGGAGAAAGGAAGCAGGGTTGTTCTTATTACATTTGAAGCAGATCAACCAGCTCTAATAGGAAGTGCATTCACGCACACAATCAAATACAGAATGGCTTGGATTTGTCCTCCACCACTGTTCACTTCTTCCACAACTGTGTGCTCCTGTCACGTTACATTTTGTATCACTGTTTGTTTATATCATTTTAAACAGCATTTGCCCACTGGTCTGTTTCAGTGCTTGATGAACCTGGCTGAAAATTTTCCAGCGACACAGTTTTTCCATATTTGATTTGACAGAATCAGAATGTTCAGTGGGAATTTGTCAGTCTCAGTTTCAAAAGCCAGCCTGCCGGCCTGCCTAGTGTCCTGCTCTCTCCTCAGGTTGGCCAACTCCGTGGGCGGCTGTCTGAATCCCTGGCCAGCCAACTGGTTGTACTGCTGATAAAACTTTGTAAACTATTGTATGTATAACTATAATTTTTCTTTAAGTTAACGACATAAGTTCATAAAAACACAAAAGTCAAAACTCACCAATTTCTACCTTCCAGTTTAGTTTTTGCCTGTATTCTTGTTTTTACAGAAGCAAGAATGTTCATTTTCCTCACTTAGGTATCATTCATGGTTGAAACAAAAATGCAAAGTGGATATCAGTTTCCAATTTAATTTCAGTATTCTTCTAAATCTCAGCTCTTACATATATACATTAACACAGCTGAACACTATTCTAAACCTCTAAGGGAAATATCCTGCTCTTCTTTGTGCTAGTGTGCAAGCTGGAGAAATGACACGTGAGAATGTCATCGTATTCAATGGGACAGAGACCCATTGCACATGAGTTACGAGGACAGGTTGAGGGAACTGGGATTCTTTAGTCTGCAGAAGAGAAGAATGAGGGGGGATTTGATAGCTGCTTTCAACTACCTGAAAGGGGGTTCCAAAGAGGATGCATCAGACTGTTCTCAGTGGTACCACATGACAGAACAAGGAGTAATGGTCTCAAGTTGCAGTGGGGGAGATTTAGGTTGGATATTAAGAAAAACTTTTTCACTAGGAGGGTGGTGAAGCACTGGAATGGGTTACCTAGGTTGGTGGTGAAATCTCCTTCCTTAGAGGTTTTTAAGGCCTGGCTTGACAAAGCCCTTGCTGGGATGAAGTAGTTGGAGATTGGTCCTGCTTTGAGCAGGGTGTTGAACTAGGTGACCTCCTGAGCTCCCTCCCAACCCTGATATTTTATGGTTCTATGATTCCCACTCTGGCTGAGCTGCACTCAGAGTGGCCTTGAGGGAGAAGCATGAGTGAAGATTGCTCTAAGCTACTTTTATGCTCCCCCTGATCCTCTGTCTGGCTGGGGACTGACCACACCCTCAGCAAAGTTTAGAGAAGCCTAAGTGCTGCTTTAAATTATACTGGCTAGAGGACTCTTCCTCCATCTGGTATAATGTGATCTGGATCTGGATCCTCTTGCTCCAGTCCAGACACCTGGCCCACCCATCTTCTCCTTTGCCAGCGAAGGTAGGTGCCATAGAGCTGGCTTTACACCACACTCTAATTCCCCTGTGCGAGGCAAATTCCTACCTTCCCTGTTGAGGTAACTTGTTTCCAAATAGGTGAGAATAAACTGCTACATGCAACAGAACGTGTGCATATGTTGATTGTCCTTGCTAGCAAGGAGGAGCAAGTACAGAAGAGTGGTGAACAGAACTTAACTGAATGTTATAGCAACCTACTGCCAGCTTCCCACCTAGCTCCAGAAGGATGCCCTTGTGCTGGAGGTATGGCTGCCATTGCATGCTGATACTCACATTGCGAGGGTTGCCTCCAGTAATGACAAGACTTAGAGAAGCATGAGGTGTGAGAGTAAAGTTATCCAGCTGAAGGCAAGTTGGAATTGCTTCATATTCTGAATCTGTAACTTAAATCATAATGTAAGATAATTGCATGACACTGATCACTGACCATAGTATGGGAATAACTATTTTTATTGCCAACCATATTCTGATCTATTTATAGCATAATGGGTTCAGAATGTCACAGAAAGCTGTCAAGTTATCTATTTTATATAATTTAACAGCCTGACAACATTTATGCCACAGAAATAGACAAATCCATCGCAACTAGGAGCATGATGATCTTCAGCTTCTCTGAGGTCATGAAGCCAAAGAGCAACCTTTTTGCAGAACAATGTTTAAGCATCAGCATAATAAAGTAGCTTAACTCCAGCCATCAAATTGGATGAAAAATTGATGGTGAAAAATACAAATGGTAGGTTCAGCCTGCATATGAGTCCAGCTCTCTGTATTCTATGGGGGTATAAGTGATAGAGTTAGAACCAGTTTCTTTTCTGTGGCTGACATCACAACCGTTTATGTGAACCACCCTCACATCTTGTGACATCTGATAAAAGGGGACCAAGACCTGGATGTCTCCCAAGTTTGCTTCTGAAAAGCAAGAGATGGACCAACCAGATTTCAGAAGACCAAACATCCCAATGTGGACTATCTATGTTTTTTAAACAGAGCGGTCACAGCTAGAACTGTGTCTTTGAAATAGAGAGGGGATTTAACTGTAAAGTTGACAGACAATGAGTGTTGTCACTTCTTTTCAGGACCTTGTACAGTTAGAAAGAATCTTTGTAAAAACTGTTACTGTTTTTACCATATTTGAATTTTCCAGGTTCATGCCTTTCCTGGTCCCTTGATGTGTCCTCAAATATCAAATTATATCCTGTAGAGCAGCAGTCTTCAAAGTTTTTCCACTGAGGCCCCTTTTCATGCTCCCGCCTCTACTTGCGGCCCCCTGGGGTATGTCCGCCGAAAAGCCGCCAAATAGAAAGCTTCCGCTTTGTGTGGCGGTATTTCAGCGGGACAAAAATAGACTGTGACTTTGGTGGTCCCGCGGGCAGGATCGGCGGTGGCGCTGGGGTCTCATGCACCTCCGGGGGTATGCGCACCCCACTTTGAAGACCACTGCTGTAGAAGGTCTAAAGAATTATTTGATATAACTGAGACTATTTATATGATTGGACTGAATGTTCATTCTTTAACCTATAATAATAACTTATATGGCTGATGTAGAAAGGAATGTTTTTTATGAGTCAAGGTAAGTCATCTATTTAATGATGTACAGAGGCTCCAGTAATTGAAACAATGATTTAAACTGCTCAGAGACATGAAACACACCAGTGGCTTTCACTGTTTGAACCTGAATAGGCATTTTAGTTTCATATGGGATGATATTATTCTGATTTGCTGAAATTGGGAGAATCTGTATATATTTTTAGACCATTTCAAACCTAAGCCTCAAAAACCTTCAAGAGTACAATATTTCCAACTTGAACTGTGACCACTGTTGAAGGGAAAATATAAAATGTAGGCATTGATAGAGTAGCCTGAAAACATTCTTGATATAGAAACCTCACAGCTAAGGATGTTTGTTTGTGGTTTTTACAACTTGTACACTTCGATACAATTTTGCAAAATTATTCTCTCCTGCATCTTCTCCTTTCCCTTACAAATTATTATATAAAATCTATCTATCCATCCACCACTTTCATTCAAATACACATATGAAAGACATTGAGATTGAACCAGAAGGGAAAGGAAAGAGGTCACATGAAAGTTTGTGCTTGTTTAAGATAATGAATTACATTTAAAGAAGTGTAGAAGTAGGGGGTCAATATTCTGATTGAATGCCTGTTCTGGGACTTTACCACCAATGTTCACACCACTGTATGGTCCAGAGGAGAGCATATCAGTGCCAGTCAAGTGCTTTCTAAATCACAAACCAACTTCTTTATTTTGAGACATATGTAAAAGCCATAAAATTGCAGATTTTCACCATCAAAGGCTTTGCCATGACAACAGATTGTGCTAAGCACAGAATGATGACTTCACTGCTAGATCAACCAGGGGAAAAGGATGGGGTAGAAAGTCATGGGAGAGAGAGAGAGAATAATACTCACTCTTGCTACAACAAACTATTAGAAATAATAGCAAAGAGAGAAGAGAAATGATCAACCCAGACAATTTCCTTTTGTCTGATTGCAAAGATGTTGCATTCAAAGCCATGTTGGGATTTTGCAGAGAGGAAAAGTGACTAAATGAATGCTACCATGTTACCTCTGATCTACCACCTGGCCCTCTGAAAAATAGTCATGTGGTCCATGGGTTATGCACAAGAAATAGGCAGGGTTGAAAGAGGGGTGGAGAGCTTGAGTGTCACACGTGCCTGAAAACTATGACTGATCTGCAAGAGAAGTGGGGAGGCAGTGCAGCCTGAAGCAACATTAACCTCTGATGCACATTCATGTCCCCCTACCCTCAATTGTCCGGTTTGCTTCAGTGTTGGTGGCTAGTATTTTTGCAGATCCTCTGCTTCCTTTTTCAGCCCAGTGCGCTTCCCATGCTATTCACTCAGAGTACATGGCAGAGAATTTGCAGACTTCTTGGCTCTAATGGAACCATAATGTTGTTCCATTAATTTTCTCCTCTCATGTGCTTTTGTGCAGGTTGGGAGGGGGAAATAGGGGCCTTTATCCTCAGTTTGTACCTTTGTAGCTCTTCATTAAAGCAATCACCAAGTGAATGCTGGCTTACTTATTAGTGCACCTGCTATGGCAAAGAGCCTTACAACTGTTGGCGAAAATGTGCACAAACCTCAGTTTGGATAGTATACATCTAAAAATACCGGAATAAACATGATGACAACAACATCTTTGTAATCAGACAAAAGGAAATTGTCTTGACTGATCATTTCTCTTCTCTCTTTGCTATTATTTCTAATAGTTTGTTGGAGCAAGAGTGAGTATTATTCTTTCTCTCTCTCCCATGACTTTCTACCCCATCCTTTTCCCCTGGTTGATCTAGCAGAGAAGTCATCATTCTGTGCTTAACACAATCTGTTGTCATGGCAAAGCCTTTGATGGTGAAAGTCAGCAATTTTATGGCTTTTACATACGTCTTAAAATAAAGAAGTTAGTTTGTGATTTAGAAAGCATTTGACTGGCTAGAAATAGCTTGGGCAATTAGCAGAGCTAAATCTAGATCCTGAATTCTTTACTCTGTTCTGATTTAATTGACATGGGAGTTTTGACCTAATTGAACAGAGTAAAAACTGATTAGATTCAGACAGCCAGATTCTGTCACCCAGAAAGCCAATCTGTCATTTAAATCCCACTTCAAACTTCTAACTGGGGCTCTGTGTTACTTCATGAGTTGATCTTGTTGTGACTACTCATGAAGTAAGTTTCACTGGCTATATAATGATTTTTTAAAAAAGATTTTGAACTTTTGAATGTTAAAATCAATAACATTGAAGGAAATATTGAAACAAAGTCATTTTGAATCAAAAGGTTTCACTCTGAAAATGTAAAGTGTGTTTTTGACTTTTTCTAAATCGTATTTTTTATTTTATTTTCCCAAGATGAATAATTTTGGGGGAAAACAAAATTAATCTGAAAAATGTTTTGGTGTCACTGACTACATATTTTGCTGAAAATCTGCAGCTGAAAAATTTTATCCAACACTATCAGGTACCACCTAATGTGATAAGGATGACTAAATTGGGCCCAGAATAGGGACTTAAAATTGGGCTAATAGTAAGGAAAAAATATGCAAGAAGCCCATCAAAATGGATTCACGTGTCTAATATATTTGAACATTTTCCCACTTTTTGAAAGTCTTAGTTTAGTATGCCATACAAACAAGGTCAAAACAGCACATCATTGAACTACTGCAGTCACACAAAGACAATCAGTCAAATTTTCCTTGAGATGAAGGACTTTTCTTGACTTTCCCTTGAAAGGCATGAGGAAGTCAAGTTAATTTACTGAATAATAATTTGTGAGATATGAGAAAGCAGACCCCATCATTACAATGAGTTGTATCAGGGCATTCATGTTAGGTATTTCTGAGATGTTGGGATAAGGTAGTGTTTTTTATTGTTCAGGGCCATAGGATGTAATTGCACATATAAGCAATAACAATAACAAGTCTGCCATGAAGTGCTTAGAGGTTAAAGGCCCTTGAGAGCCATATCAAGTTGAGGTCTGGGAACTATTTTGCCTCAGGGAAGCAAAATGGCACCCAGAATTTCCTACCTTCAGGGTGAGCATGCTCATTCCTACAGCTCCTTATAGGGGATGCATCATACTTCCCTGGTATGCTGGTGGCATGTCAATGCAAGAGAGCAGTCAGGGTCATTCTCTTTTCATCCAATTTTGGGACAATGTATGTCCCTTGGAGGTGCTTGGCAGAAGTAGTCCCTGAGCTCTGACCATAAGGTTCACAGGAGGAAGAAGGTGCTTTATGTGGTCCTTGTTCTCTCTCCCCCTCCTCCCCTCCCTGCATCTGCAAAAGTGGTTGTCAAAAGCTGGCCCAAAGTTTGAGTTAGCACAGTTAGAAAAGACAAAAACAAAATGTGTGTGTGGGAATATAAGGAGGAGCTAAGAGGTAATGGGGATAGAGTAACAGCAGGATCCTGAGATGCACTTTACACATGCATCTTATTAGTTTCTCTTGGGGATTTTAAAAATTAGTTGGATATATTAAAGTATGGACAGAAAGGACAGAGTGAAAACCTTGGGAAGATAGAGTTGGAACTGAGAAATCAGTAGCCCTGGTTAGTGCTAGATCTTGTTGAGGCAAAAGCTGTATAAAATATCTCACACAACTCTGCACTGGACTTCAGCCTCTGCCCGTTGTTGCCCTTACTATTCCAGCCCTAAATCTCTCCACAGAAAACAACCATTGGTTGGTTGGTTTCAGGTTTTTGTAACTTAGATCATAAAATCCACCTGACTTTTTCTGGTTTACAAGCAAATCAGCTTGGTCCATGTCATACACAATGAGTTGGAGGTTTAGCTGTGAGCGGAACTGGAATTCCTATCTAGCCTTTCAGAGTTGGTATGGCATCCCTCATCTTTTCATGGTGTGTGTGTGTACATATATAACTTCCTACTGTATGTTCCACTCTGTATATCTGATGAAGTGAGTTTTAGTCCACGAAAGCTTATACCCAAATAAATGTATTAGTCTCTAAGGTGCCACAAGTACTCCTAGTTCTTTTTTCAGAGATATCAAAGTAAGCAGTGAAATAATTAACATCTCCACTATACAATAGCCTGACGGAAAATTGTTGAACAGATTAGCCTTATCTACACTGCAAAAGTTGTTGTCAGAGAGGGTTTTAATCATAATTTCTGAAACAGTGCTCATAATTTTTTCTTTCACTATGCTTGCGATTACATCATGTTCTGGTTTATCCTTATCTAATAATTGTCAAAATGTAGACAAGATCATTGTGGAATGTTTTGCTAAAGGCATTATTACATCAAGGGTCATTATTGTTAATATTACAGTAGCAACTGGAATCCGTAACCAAGATTGAGGTCCTGTTGTGCTAGATGCTGTACATATTGTGAGAAACAGTCTCTGCCCTGAAGAGCTTACATTCTAAAAGACAAGACTGATTAATGGGGTGGGAGAAGAGAAGCACAGAGGTAAAGCAGCTTCCTCAAGGTCACACACCCGTGGTAGAGGTAGGAGTAGAACTGACATCTCCTGACTTCCAGTCCAGTACCTTACCCACTAGAGCCCATTTGTAATTGTATGGAAACCACTCTAATTGTATGTCAAAGCTATGAATTAGAGAGAGGCAATTTGTGATGGAATCTTGAATTGGATTATTCACCTGAATTTGACTAGATGATGAAGCTTTAGTCCCATCATGTTCTGTTGTCACTTTTTTTGTCACCTTCCACTTTTCAAAACCCATGTATCACTTTAAGAAGTTAATTTTAATTCATATCAGCAAAGAAGGTGTTATATTGTTATGTCTAATGTTGGGCAGAGCAAATCTAAAATTGTTTTCTTAGGTATGCTTTTGTGTGAGCTGCATTTTTTTGGTGGTGGTGGGGAACCAGGGAAATTTTCATATCATATTTCATGTCAATTCTCTCTTACTTTAAAAAAAAAGTATACCTTTACCTTTACATATGCTGAAAAACCTATTACTTTAATAAAACATTTATTGTTTGTGTTGGTAACTTGTTATTAGACTTAATACTAGACTTTAAATAATGCTACTTTCAAGGGAAAAGTGCACTATAATTGATATATGGGCTGTGCAACTTTTAAAGATCAGAATAGATGGATCACCCCTGACATCCAGCTGTGCATCTCAGATGTTTGTGAAACAAATTTATAATGATGAGAGGAGTGCTTGAGCTGACATGTTTGCTAGGACTTGTTACTTGCATATCAATGAGACCCAGCTGAGACTCAGAAGAGCATTAAAGTGACGGCGGGTGAGCCTGGAACACAGAATAGTGCTGGCTGCCTTGCAGTGTGGTAACTCTGGCTTGTCATAGATGAGTTGCTGATGAAGCTTGTAGTTTACTGATGATCTTTAAATGGCCCTGACCATTAAAACTCAGCCAGTAGTCCCAATATTTTTCCTATCAACTGCATTCCATTTTTTTAAAAAGTATTTTAAAAAGCAGATTTTGAGATAGATAGTGATGTCACACTGTTATAGGTGGTAACTTTCCATGTTAGTCACAAACTGATAGGGAGCTACATCAGTTTGTGACCTTCACAAAAAAATAGCAGATTTTTCTACCAAGAATTTGAAAAGAACAAAGCCTTTTATAAGTCCCCAAAGGCACGGTTTTATCTAATGTTGTCTCTAAGAATAAAAGAAGTTGCTGTTAATTATGTCTTGTATTACTGTGTGGGAGTTTTAATTGCAAGAATTTGTTAAATATTTCCAACAAGTTCTAATAATGAACAACCCAAGTTTGTCTTTTGCAGCAGTCTCCGGAATCATCAGACTCTCTTTTCTCTCCTGAACAAAAAAATTGAAGATTCCCCAAACAAAATAATTTTAAGGAAAATGTATTGTTGTTGATATTTGTATTGGTAATTCCTAAGAGCCCTATTGTACTTGGTGCTGTACAAACACTTTACATTGTACTAACATGGGAGCTTACAAATAAATGTGTATGACAGGAGACAACCAATGGATACAGGCAGGCAGATGGAGAACCACAGAGAAACAATTAGACAGTTTTGTACATATTGCAGGAAAGAAGAGCTTTAATAGTGATGTGACAGATGATGAGGTAGCGATGTGGATGTTTACTGGAAGCTCCTTGGACAGGTGAGAGGCTGCATGGGAGAAAGCACAAAGGTGCTTGTTTAAAAATGTAACAAGTGGGTGATGAAGACTGGCATCCTTGGTTGAGTGGAGGTGAGTGCCAGCATCTTGTTAGTGAATGAGTGATGATAGGTAGGGTGAGGATAGGCTGTGAAGGGCTGTGAAAGAGAAGGCAAGTAGTTTGTCTGACAGGATGGAGAAAGGGGAGCCGGGGGAGGGATACAAAGAGGAGGCTGATGTAGTCAGACAACAAGTTTGGAAAGTGATCTTTGCAGCAGTATTTTGAATGAATATGTGCAGGGCAAGACATGGTTCGTCAAGGCCAGGAAAGGGATTTTGCAGCAAGTAAGACACAAGATGATTAAGGACTGGACGAGAGGTTTAGCTATGTGGAAAGAAAAGGTTGTATCCTAGAGATGTTATGCAGGAAAAAATCAGCAAGATTTAGACACAGCCTGGATGTGAGAAAGCATTCTGAGTCAGATAACACTCAGGCTTCGGTGACTGGAAGGGTGATAGTGTTGTGCACAGGAAGGGTGGGGAGAGAGAGATTAGGCCCTCTGTTTTGGCTATGATGAATTTAAACTATCTTAAATAGCTAGGTATCCTTCAGAAGATGTCAGAGTCACAGACCAAGATTTTAGTTTGCACGGGAGATAGCTAGAATAGAGAGGTAGGTCAACTAGGACAGAATGATGGAATTACAGAAGACAAAGGATGATGTAATTTAAGTATCATCAGCACAGAAATGATAGTAGAATTAGTTTGCAGATGAGATTACCTAGAGACAGGGTATAGAGGGAGAAGAGAGAAAACCAAGAGCAGAACCTGTGGAACTAGGGTGACCAGATAGCAACTGTGAAAAAACGGGACAGAGGGTGCGGGGGGAATAGGCACGTATATAAGAAAAAGTCCCCAAAAAGGAGACTGTCCCTTTACAAATGGGACATCTGGTCACCCCGTGTAGAACCCCCACAGAAAGCTGGAGAGCGAGTGAGAAGGATTCTTGAAACAACAAGCTGGAGGAACAATTAGAGGGAGAAGGACTACCAGGAGATAGATGGACCCGGTGGCCCTGTTGAATGGGATGGAATCTGAGTTACTACAGAGAATTCTTTCCTGGGTCTCTGGCTGGTGAGTCTTGCCCACATGTGCAGGGTTCAGCTGATCGCCATATATGGGGTTGGGAAGGAATTTTCCTCCAGGGCAGATTGGCAGAGGCCCTGGGAGTTTTTCACCTTCCTCTGCAGCGTGGGTCACTTGCTGGAGGATTCTCTGCACCTTGAAGTCTTTAAACCATGATTTGAGGACTTCAATAGCTCAGACATAGGTGAGAGGTTTATTGCAGGAGTGGGTGGGTGAGATTCCGTGGCCTGCATTGTGCAGGAGGTCAGATGAGATGATCATAATGGTCCCTTTTGACCTTAAAGTCTATGAGAAAAAGAATGATAATATCAAGAACAAGAGCCTGGTTGAGGTGTCATGGTGGTAGAGGAAGATGGAGTACTGGTTCTGAACTATGGCTAAGAAGAAGTCAATAGAGACTTATTTCAGTGGACTGCAAGGGGGTAGAAGTTGGATTGGAGAGGCTCTAGGATGGAACTGGAGAGCAGGAACTCCAGAGAGCAATGGCAAGCAGTGATTGTGAGGCAAGGCAGAGAGCTGGCCAGAAATCAGCTAAAGTAGAAGACTGAAGGGGAGGAGTTGGGTAGATAGCAGCAGCATGGAAGTGGGGAGGACTGTGGGGTTGGACATGGTACTATTGAAAAGAGGAAGAAGAATGGAAAGAGGGAGGAGAAAGGGGCTGAAAATGTAGTAATGGGAAAGGAGGAGCATGGCCTGATTCAGGGAGGGGAGTGTTTGAGAAGGTGGAGACCTCTAATAACAGAGATCAGATGCAGAGGCAATGTCAGGTGAAGAGACCCAGGTCTCTCTGAGACCCAGGACCCAGAGGGTTCAAGATATCATGAGGCTGTGTATCTTTTGATAGAATGGGCATTCCAGAGACAGCAGGAGAAGGAGAGGCAGGAAGGAAAGGAATGACATGAGGTTAGAAATGGTGGCACCACAGGGACTGAGATACTGGTGAAAATCAGTGAGGAAGGTGGACGATGGGGAGGAGGGGGTGGAGGGACTGCCAGGTGGGGTTATGCCACCAGCAGTGAAGAAGAGGATGTAGATGTAGGACCTGGATATGTGCTGGTGGCAAGAAGGTGAGGATTGCAATGAAGAGGGGAAGAGGAGTAGGTTGAGCTGATGGGAACTGTGGATTTGGTGACAAAGAAAGGGAAATGGAGCCAATGGAGCAGGGAGAGAGAGAGAGCAGAAACTACAGTGCAGAAAAGGGTGTGGGGAGAACAATTGTGAGTGGAAGATGGACATGATTACAAACAAATTAATCACTGGATCAATAAATGGGACTCAGTAAAATCAATAGCAATGAGTCAATAAGCAATCATTCAAATGAGATATTATGTGAGTCAATTACTGAACTCCATAATGAAGGCTGAGATTATTTTAGAACTGATTTAAAAAATAGATGATCTGTTCTGAAATGGACAGCGCTGAATACATTGAATTATTTAGAAACATTATCATTATCTCAGATGCACAGGTGTGTATATTTTTTTAGTTAGAAACCTGATTGAAAAAGCTTTCAAAAATTTGGCCTCATCAGCAAAGTAATTCAAGTTCCCTGTAATCATGTTAAATACAAGACTAATTATTTTCCTGCAGTTAAATATTATATTAAATATAATTCAATTCTGATCGCTTACCATGCTGCTGCTGCGTGAATATTTAAAAGTTAGTAACTTTCCCAACAGTCTGAACATAGTATAGTAGCTGTTGTCTATCACCATTCCACTGGGTGAGAGGAGGCTATCGTGTTGTTTAAGGGTTAATTTTCACCTTACACATTAAATGTAAAATATAAAGCCATTTAAAATGTTATTTTCTTACCCCTTTTGCATGAATGACACTGGTAATAATTAATTCAACAGCAAAATTAATCAGCACTTGTGAAGTTTGGTGAGTATGTCTGATAAGCATCACATGAAGAAGAGTGCTTGAAAGCATCAGATTAAGTCAATTGAACATTCAAAATATTTCCAAGAGCGGAAGCAGGAGCCAGGTGCTGAAAGAAAATACTTGTGTGTGTATCAATATATAATTGTGTGCGCACACATGCATGTATATCTCTCATTTGTGTAATATGAATGAGAGAGGTTTAGTATATTTATTTGTGAGGAAAGTCCCAGTTTGGGAATGATTAAAATATCTGAAAGAGCAACAGAAATGAGTGGGGAAGCAAGGTTAATTGAGGCCTCAGCTCAGTCAATCACTTAAGCATATGATTAAACACATGCATTAAGTCAATAGGACTTAAGTATGTGAGAGAGCCAGATATTGCAATTGTTTGTGTGTCCAAAGCTTGCATTGACTTTCATTTATTATTTTATTAAAGGAGTATCTAAAGGTCACAACTAACATTAGGGCTCCATTGTATGCATATATAGTAAAACAGTCTCTTCCTTGAGTAATTTACAATCTAAATAGACAAGACAGATAAAAAGCATTACACTCCCTCTTTGCAGATGTGGAAATGAGGCACAGAGAGATAATGACTTGTCCATTTCATGTGGGAAGTCTTTGGGCTTCAGAGTGATGAATTGAACCCAGACTTCATGGCTAGTGCCTTAACCACAAAACCATGCTTCTCCTCTAGAAGGATACCGTTGAGTGAAACCACTGAATTTTTGTGGTTTGGATTTTTTCCACTCATCTAGATTAAGCTGTTTGGTCTATATCAGCGGTTCTCAAACTGGGGGTCGTGGGGTGATTCCAGGAGGGTCACAAGCTCCCATTGCATTCGGCAGCATTTTGGCGGATGCTCCGAATGCTGGAGTGTGTCTGCCGAAAAGCCAGCGAGTGGAACTCTTCTGCTTTTGGGGCATTTTGGCATACACACAGACAAACGCTGCGTGTCTGCTGAAATGCCACCGAAACCGGAAGAGTTCAATTCGTTGTTTTTTGGCGGACATATCCCAGGGGTGGCAGTGGATGTGGCATACGAAAAGGGGTCTCAAACCAAAGAAGTCTGAGAACCCCTGGTCTATATATATGGTGTATACATTATAGTAATATGGTACATCATGATAATAAATGAGTGCCATTCAACAAGGATCTGTTCCAATGACCAGTGAAGTCAATCAAATGACATTCTGGACCCCAGCTCTCATAATGATCCCCCACTGGTGATGGCACACTTTCCTTATCTGCTTTTACATTTTAACTTACTCTGTTTTATGTTTTGAGATCTTTGTCACAGTCTTCATGTATGTAAGTGGACTGGAAAAATTTATCTTGACTCTCAGACATAAAATGCGTAAGATACAAATGAAGAGGTGAGAAATTGAAATGCCAATCTAATTCTATTATTCATTTAAATTAAATATGTCCACAGATCGGTTGCCCAGAGAAACATTTCAATTACTGGATCTGTCTGTCAATCTGTCTGTCTGTCTCTCTCTTTGTCTCCTCCCCAACCTGCCCCCGCCACACTCCAATTCCCCTTTACAATTTGGGGGAAGCATAATACATTTTCTTTCTTTAACAGTCACCTTGTAATGTACAGAAACAAGTACCCATTTTTTTCTGTGGTCTAAGAAACTAAATATATGGTGTTTTAAATATTTTTAATTATTATTGGGTGGTTGGTTTCAAAGCAATAGAAAGATCATCAGTGGTAATTGTTACTATGTTTAAAATACTGACCATTTTCCAGGTTTATTGCAATTTGTTATTGTCTGTTTTAGGGAGGTGACTAAGAGAATAGGTGCTAGCACTGGGATAAGAGAGGGGCTTCCTACATTTGGGAGATAAGGCCGTTCAGCACTCTTGTCTGGATAGAATCTAATCCCTTCCCTCTCCTAAAAACCCCCTCTGGCATCCAAATGAACACATCACATGCAATACCAGTCTAACCGTAAAACAGTTTTATTTCCCCAGGACTTTGATTTAGCTTCTTAGTCTTAAATGTAGTTTATCAAAGAAGAAAAAAAAATGGGAATTGGAGAATTAATATTGATTTTTAGGAAAATTTGTCTCAGATAAACTTAATTTAGTTATAATATATAGATATTATGTTCCAAATTGGCATTTAATATTATTCTAAGCAGACAAAGAACTGGAAAATAGATTCCTTTTCTCTTACTAAAAGAATGATCTTGGTTGTATAATTAGAAATTTTTTTCTGATCTGAATGGGATCAGAGATATATGTACAGTATTTCCAAACAATTTCATCATGTATATGAGCCTGTGATATGAAGCTAAGAATAATATAACAGTGAAATCAATTTTAAAATAATATACATGATCTTTTTAAAAATCATTTAACTTAGACTTGCAGTCTGGTTCATGTGGGTTGTGAATTCCTGAGACTACCGGCTCTTTTCCCAGCATTGTTCAAAAATGCAAGAACGAAATCTTTCAAATCTCTTGAATCAGAGGGGTAGCCGTGTTAGTCTGGAATTGCAGTAGTGACAAAGAGTCCTGTGGCACCTTAAAGACTAACTTAAGTATTAGAACATTAGCTTTCGTGGGTTAATACCCACTTTGTCGGATGCATGCAGTGGAAGTATCCAGGGGCAGGTATAAATAGGTAGGCAAGAACCAGGTTAAAAGGCATGCATCCAACGAAGGGGTATTAGCCCACGAAAGCTTATGCTCTAATACTTTAGTTAGTCTTTAAGGTGCCACAGGACTCTTTGTCACTACTTCAAATCTCTTGACTCTTGAGAATTGTGATTGGAGTATAACCTCTTTGCACTGGAGTCTGAGAAAAATAAATATTGAGCTTTGATTGGGTATATTTTTAACTGGCATATTTCCCCTGGAGTGATTGCATCTCAGAAGACTTTTGGCCAATTTGAAGTAGTGTGCCTTCCTGCATTATAAAATGATGCATGCTAACTTGATGAGGAGCACTAAGGAATGGCCTGAGCCGTGCATATATTCATGATTGCTTTATCTACTTATGGTGATGTCTAGGTATCATTTGAATATAGGGTCATCGTTACTATCCTTGCCACTTTGCTCACCATCCATGTGAATGGAACATACAGGGGAGAGAGAAGTGGGCACAAAGCTTACACTTCTGAACCAGCAGCAGAGACTGAGGGAGGTCCCTTTATATACCTGCATGACTATGATACAACCTTTATTTAGGAGTCCTGTAGAGAGCTTGATTAACAGCCATCATCAATTAGACCTGAGAGTGGCTACCAAGCTCTCTAAATATGCAATATGAGAGATTTTATTTCAGAAAGGAGTTAAATTCATGAAAATGACACTTCTATTCTGCAGAAACCACTGGAATATAAAGCAAAAATAACAATGCATTTAATTTATTTTTCGGGGAGGACATTATGTAAAGCAAACAAAATAAGCCTTAAATCTGCACTGGATGCCATGGGTTTTAGAAGGGCAATAAAGCATGACATGGTCTCTGAATAACTGGAAGCTTCATAGCTTTGAAATCATAGTGAAAACTCATTTTCTTGCATATTAAAAAAATCTTAAGTGGATTTGGCACGTGAGTGTTGCCCACTCAAAAGAACTATCGCAACAAACGCCAATGAAACATTAGAATGCATTCTTAAAAACTGTCATGGCAGTACAGAAAGTAAAATATTATATTTTCATTTGACCAGCCTCTCATGTACGTTGGTTATTTGATTTACCTGGTTAGAGTGATATCTGGATCCCAAGTAGGAAAACCATTGAGGTTTAACTAATAACTAACTGTCATTTCACTGACTTTCAAAACAACATTATGTAAATACATAGTAATGAGTTCTCACCAGGAGAGAGAATTTAATAAGGGCTTTTTCCTGATCATATGCATTGTCTAAATTTGAATTCTAATTTTGTTGTTAGCTTGACATTTTTGGTAAACAAGTATTGGATATAATGAGCAAGACAATCTTGAGTGGGTACAGTATGAAGTATATAGTATCAGAGGGAACGACATAGGAATATCAATGATTCCAATAGATGGTGAAATTTTTAGAATGCTTCTCTGATATCTTATGCAAAGAGTCTTTCTAGGTGGAATGATAAGACTAGTTGTTGGTCTAATAGTATCTATGGATCGGGGGTAGTTACAGTGTAATCTGTGAAATGTGTTGTCAGGCTTTCTGTTCATAGTCTGTCACCTCTAGGACATATGAATACTACTTTGTTCTGCTTAATCAAGTGAATCTCACTTCTGATAATACTTTAAAGTATGGTTCCACTCTATAAACTGACTCATTAGAAATGTTGTCATTGGATCCCAGACTTATTGTTTCTCAGTTACTACATATTAAATGTGCTCAGTGTTTAACAGTCGGAGAGGTAGCCGTGTTAGTCTGGAATTGCAGAAGTGACAAAGAGTCCTGTGGCACCTTAAAGACTAACTAAAGTATTGAAGCATAAGCTTTCATGGGCTAATACTCACTTCGCATCCGACAAAGTGGGTATTAGCCCATGAAAGCTTATGCATCAATACATAGTCTTTACAGTGTTTAACAGGTATTTTTTTCTAAATACCAAGCTTGAAAATTCAGTTTGGGCTAGGAGAGTTAAGTTAGGTTCTTTCCTTTTGGGCATCGTCATCAGTACAAAAGGTTCTACGGGTCGGGTTATACAGCTGTCTCTGATTGGAATATAGTAAATAATTTGGTTGATGTTGCCCAAAAGGAATAAAATTCAGTTCCCTCTCCCTTAGCTGGCTCTGAAGAGGCAACATGAGTAATAAGCAATATCAACTTATTTTTCATTATAAAAGTCAGAAGATAGAACTCTGAATACTTATATGGAGGAAATCTATTGAATAAGAACTTGTTATGTGTGGCCACTCACCAGGCTGATGTCCTAGAGACAAACGTTTGATACCATGTGGTTCGCCACCTGGGTCTGGACAGAGTCTTCACCTCTGTACTTCTAGGCACACTCCTGAAGTTCAGATCCCCTAATTAGCATCTGTTCATGAGATATGGGACTCGGCAGTCCAACTGGTTAGGCCTGAAATTAGTGCTGGCCCTTCCAAGCCTCCTTAATAGCAACTGCATACTTCCCAGAGTTCCACCAAAGTTTTGGACGCTCTGGATTCTTGTTTCACCTTTCACAGAGTAAGTGACAGTTACTTCAAGGGACACCCAGATTTTTCAAAGGACTTTTTAAACCAATCACATTTTACTCAGCCAAAACACAAGGGCTATATAGAGCTGTGGAAAAAACAACAAACACCAGCATACAAAACCCTCCATCCAGAATGCTCCCTACTCTGAGAGCACTTTGGGTTTTAGTCAATTTTTTCAGTCTCAGGGCCTCTTCTCATTCTAGTCTTGTCTTCTGGTTTTCATCTCTTCTAAAAAGGCTGGTAAAAGAACTCCTCATTTACAAAGTTCCAGCCCCCTCTGTCAGCTGACCTCAAATGCTCTGTCAGGTGATTCATTGCTTGGTTACAACCCACCTAGAGTGCAGAGTAGGAAAACTGATTCTCCTGGGCTACAGCCACCTCATTGTTCTAAGATGCTTTCATCTGAATGGTAGACCATCCAGGTCAATGACTCTTGTTTTCTCTCCATTGTTAGCACACTACTAGTGGACTCAAAGTCTTTGGATATCACAGTACAATATGGATGTTAAAAGGCAAAGGTGAAGTCACAGTCCAACTCACAATCAAAATGGCATTCAGAAAACAAAATGGAGCTTGCAGACTGATATAGATTTATTCCAATTTACACTAATCTGTCACAATTGCTTTTCAGAATAGTACCACACTTGAAGGAAATAGATGAAAACATACTATATTTTCTCATAATTAGGAAATGAATAGCGTATTTAGTATGTTGCTATAAACAGTCCATGATTCCCAGCAGAACTTAAATGAGTTGTTCACCAGTTTAATTCTAGGTTGTAAATCCTTGCAAGAGGCATAACTGGTTAACTCTCCCCTCTGTCAGGTTTATTGGGTCTAATCCTGAGGTCCTTACTCAAGCATACTCCTGCTGACTTCAGAGGGAATTTTCCAGTGTAAAGACTGTAGATACTAGAGTTGAACCAAAATTCAGATTAAAAACTCAGACTGCCAGACCAAATTTGGCAATTTCAGATTTGGACAAACATTCATCAAGAAGAAAAGCATTAACTTACCTGTGTACCTAATATTAGTGCAGCTCTGAAAAAATAGCGTTTTAGAATATCTGAAGTTTGAATAGATGGAAAAACACAGGCAACATGAGAAACTTTTAGATTGTCCTAAGTGAAATTATCCCCTCTTGCTCTTCTCTAGCAAAAACTAAGGACATTAGCATGTGGCCAATGGAGAACAAGTGACCAAACAAGTGACTGCCATCAAGCAGTCAGAAATGTTTCATATTATTGATGTCCAGATTCTGTTACCCTTACTGACATTAATATTCACACTGACTGAAGTGGGAGTGATCAAGAATAAGGTACTGCTCAGTGGGTCTGATCCATATCCCACTGATTTAATGGGATTTGAATCGGTCTCAGTTGATGGGTATCAGAATCTGAGCCTTTGAAAAAGCACAATAAAATCCAGCTGCTCAAATCAAAAGGCATATTTTGAGCAACATTGTGTGGACACTATAACTTTCGACTTCAATACATCAGGAGATATACATGGCATTGGTGGAAAGCAGAATTGCATCTTCAGAAAAAAAAGAAGAGAGGGTAATCAGTATATGTGCATTTTTCAAGAACACCGACTATGCTTGAGACTGAGAAAAAGAGGTAGGTGGAAATGCATTGAACTTCATGAAAATGCTGTTATGTCTTGGCCATTCCAGAGATACCATTATGTAGAATTAACTTCAATGTATATTATTGAATCAGGCTTGCTTGACAGTTTTTTTTCATGCTCTAATTTTGTTCCTGTTGCCATTTTCTCCTACCAAACATTTCTGAAAAACACAATTTTGTTGTCTGATATATCCAGGTAATAAAACAGACTATTAAAACAGACCATTAGCTGTAGAGTAGTTACAGTCTGATGACCTTGCTGGGGCACCAAGAATTTACTGCTTGTGTTCAGAGAGTCAACAACATTTGAGTGTTTAACAGAGAGGATTTTCATTTACATGCAGGAAGAAAGATATTTCCCCCCTTATAGAGTAGCAGTGAAACTTTTATTTTGAAATCTGTAATCAGTTTCTTTTCATTAGTTTATTTCCTTAACTCTAATACCAGTAAAACCGCCTTCTTTAATTTTAAATTCTGTGCATATTTGTGAACATTTATAGATAGAAAACATTAGTAACTGTGACAAAGAGTCCTGTGGTACCTGAAAGACTAAAGTATTAGAGCATAAGCTTTTGTGGGCTAATACCCACTTCATCGGACGCCCACGAAAGCTTATGCTCTAATGCTTTACTTAGTCTTTAAGGTGTCACAGGACTCTTTGCCACTTCTGCAACTCCAGACTAACACGGCTACCTTTCTGATGGTTAATAACTGAGTGTATTATACCTGATGATATATGCACCCGAGGAGCAGAATTTGGTGACTTGAGTGCTGCCAACACAACTCGCCTTTGTTAAAGATATATTAATTAGAAATTTGAGTGATTGCAAAAAGTAGCTAAAAATGGCAGCCCTGAAAACTATCACTTAGCATCTAAAAGGACTGAGACTCTAGGCCAGATCCATTCAGACATTCAATTCTTAGTTTTTCCTTCTGAATTTGCTAACAAAAAATGTCAATGAGGGAAAGTGATTTTTAATGTCTAATGTTGGTATTTGTCCTCTAACTCATTCTACACAAGTCTCTGAGGAATTATCTGATGGTGGTAATTTTTGGACACTAGTATGATTGGCTAGAACTACTAAATTACAGGTTTCAGCGAAGAATTCTTGTTGATGTAAAGGATGCCAGATGATTGTTTATAATTCTTTAGCAATCTCTTGAGTGATCCAGTATCTAGATTGGACTCTTTTGTTTGTGGTATTTTCCTGTTAAAATACTAGAAATAAAAAATGCACAAGAGGCTTTGATTATCCTAAAAAAAGAAAATAAGAGGTTTAATTCTTGCATAGTAGGGGAAAATGCAGACTACTTAAGAATAATAGGGGCTGCCTGGACTTGGGAATATCTAATACAGAGTTGGGAGAGCTCAAATTTGAATAGCAGTAGTTTTTAAGCTACTGCACAAAACATGACTGATAGCCCTGGCAGTCTGGACTATTGGTACATCCAGAATTTGGTAAACATGTCAATGCAAGGTGAGGTCCCTGGCCTCATCTATGGGGAGGGAGCACACTCAAAAATCTCTATCTCTAGCTTGATATTTAGGCTGACCTTTGACTTAAAGGGTATGTTGTGCCCATTCCTTCTGCAACATTATTAGAATTTCTATTCTCAGCATGCCTATGCAATGGACAAACATAACCTGCCCCTAAGTGAGAAAAGGTCATAAAAATTCATTCTGCCATTGGAAGAAGGTGAAAAGAGAAATCTTGTGTCTATTGTTTGCCTGCTTATTAGGATTAATAGGACTTTCTAAGATGCTTAGGTAAAATGATGACAGTGGAAGGGCTTTATAACCCTAGATATAGACACAGAAGAAACCAAAGGTGTTGAAGTGTCATGCCTCCCTTGACAGTGCCATCCAAAGATGGACTGTATGTGTAGTGTGTGGATGAATGTCAAACCTTGTATAACTATAAATCATTCAATAACCAATATGTATAAAATACAAATACTTTAACAGGTTTTTTTCCCCAGTGTTTGTCTGAAAATAATTAAATAGATTAAAGTTCTTGGCAATTATGAAACAGTAAATGGCTTGTAAGGATTATTAAGACCATAGTGAAGTTGAAGCCTTAGCTAACAGCACACAAACCATGTACAGTGTGTGTAAATGATTGCCAAGGACAAGATTCCTTTTTTGCAATATCATTCATGATAAAGAAAATAACCCACAACATACAATAATTCCTTAACAGGCAAAATAAATACTTTTCTCCCCCAGGAGAACTGCTTTCTCTTGCTTTCTAATTTCATAAGCAGTGTTAGGATTAATAACTGAGCAGGAAGGAAATGAATGAGCATGATGGTTTGAGAGTGCAGTTTCAGAGGTGGGTTGGAAAACTTGGTACACAGCATCAATGAATGTCAGTGTCAGTTATTTGATATTTCTGAACCAACGTTGTCTGAATTTCTCGTATCATGTAGTTTGATGGACATGCATGCATTTTTCTTCCATAATATCTAATACTCTTTTTGCATTAGGGATACTCATGAATTGGTTTAATACAAGATAACTTGGGTGTTTGAAAGATGTTCTGATGCTCAGGAATCATTTATTTTGACACCAAGTGAATTCTAATGATTTAATCACACTACTGAAAGGTTGTGTTTCACTGTACTTCAAAGCAAGTACTCTACTAACTACAAAGAGGTCCTGCTACATAATAGTGGGGTGTGAATCTTTTTCCTTGTGCACTTCCTTAGTACACAGGCTACATACAGTGGGGCTTCACAAGTTTCGAGGATGAAGGAATTCTCCATTTTCAGCTTGCATAACCAGAATGGAGCTTTTCTGTGGCTGGTACTGCAGTAAACCCTATGGCTGCTTATTCTTTGAAGGGAGGAAATTGTTCCTGACCCAATTACCTGCACACTAGTCTGGGCCTTCTGTGCAAAGACTATGGGGAGGTGGGGAGGTGACCAATCTGACGGACTGTAACTCTTCATGGTTTGTCTATCCCAGTCAATGTTTTTTAATGCAATAGTTCTTTCACCTCTGTATGTGCGCATTCTCTTTTAGAGGATACCGTATTGCTAATTTAGAAAGACACTTTTGCAATTTTCAGAGATCATTTTCATTGTCTTAAAAATTTGCACACACTTATACTTAACAATACTAAGCTGTCATTCCAATCAATATGATATGCCTGGAAATGGCAAATTAACTCATTAAGGGCTGTGATATTACATAGTATCCCAATGAATCCATAAGACCTTTTTTTAACAATATTACTCCACCAGCATTGGCATATTATCAGTATCATATCACTTCAGTATAATGCCAGACTTGCATTGAAGATGTATTTTCCCCTCCTCCTGCACAGAGACCAGTATGCAACAATCTTCCATTATTACTGACTGAATTTATGCACAAGAATTCCTATTCACTGAAAGGACAATGGAAGTCTAAAAGTGCAAATAGACTATAGAGATAGCGTTAGTGTCTGAACATGGCTTAGATAGCTTACCCAAACTGACTAGGAAGCGAAATAAAGCTTTCCAGATGGCCACTGCTGTTAAGTATAACAAAAGACTGTGGGAAGCTGTAGATTTGTACACAAAATCTGACCCAGCATGTACTACCTATTCATAACTTATTTTTAGGACTTGATCCTGCTCTTTGGTATGACAGCATGCTTCCCCACGTTCTGTACCTTGGGAAATCAGCTATTGCATTCCCTCATATTTGCATAGATTGCATTACTATAAGGAATATGGCCATGTGCCCAAATGCAGTGTCTTAGAGCAGATCTTATTATTAACACCGTCACCATTTTAGAAATGTTTTCTACAAATCCATTACAAAAATGGTATTTGGGAAGATATTTTTAATTATGTGCACTAACAAACCATAAAAACAGGCACTGTGAATTGTTTGTTTCTCTGCTACATCTCATCCAGCTCTAGACAGATACTGCATTTCCCAATATAAATTTCCGGTCTAAATGCTTTGTGACCTTAAACAGCCATAAGGTCACAAAGCATTTTCTGGGGAGTGTGGGAAGTGAAAACAATCTGAGAGGACCTGATGGCTACAAGCTATACCTCAAGCCATTAGTATTAGCCAATCATCAATCCCTAGAATATGTTCTGTTGCAAGGTGGCTACTGCTATTACTAGCTGAAGATGAAAACAAACAAAAAAACAAACTATTAGCATATTGGTGTATGGATTTTTTTTTATTAGGAGCTGTAATTTCAATAGGTATGTACAGGACATTTCTAGAAAATTAATTCCCTATACCTTATCTGGTTACACTGATTGAATTAATTTCAGGGCATTCCATTCATCTTAAAATAGGAACTAATGGCAGGAGTATGGCCAGTAGCATCTTGGATATCTTGCACACCTAGCCTCTTGGGACGCTGGATGAACGGTAACCAAAGCTGAATGTACAGTACACTGTACCTAATGATAATAATGTCCGTAATTCATTTTGTTCAAATAGAGAAGGAGGCTTTGGCCTTAGTCCAGGGGTGAAAAACCATTTCATCTCTTCATTTATGGGAGGCCTTTAAAATCTGAAACTGACCACAAACTACTTCTTGCCATTGCCAAAAAGGGGTCTGGCAAATAGCCCCCCAAGAATACAAGATTATGTTTTCACTTACAAATGTATGGTTTGTAATTTTAATACAAATGTGGGAGGGACTTGGTGGTTGCAGACACACATTCTAGAGCATTTGACAAAAGTGTAGTGGAGCACAGTCCAGAGCTAGATGTGCACGTCAGTTTGATAAAACAAAACCTTTCAGGTCTCAGATGTATGTAGACCGTGACTGGCCGAGCAACAGCTCAGGATGAAACCCTCCAGCATGTTCCCAACCCCTATCACCAATTCAGGGTGGGTACTCTCAGTCCCAAATGGAATTTTGTTTAAAGATGCCAGAGTAGTGATCCCTAAAATGCTACAGGAAGAAATATATTAAAAGGATACATTAAGGTCATTTAGGAACTGAAATATCAAAGGAAAAGACTGGAGAGGTTTTATCCTGGCTTCAAATGAGCAGCAACATTGAGGAAGTTGTTAAGGCTTGTCTAAGTCACCAAAAATATAGGCAAAGTCAAGCAAAAGAGCCTATGCTGGTGGAACAGGAAAAATTGGCCTCCTGGAGCAAAATAGGAATAGAATTGTTTATGTTGACTGGGAAAAAAAATATACTCATTGAAGACTATTATTCTTACTTCTCTTAGAGAGCCTTACTAGAAGCTACCACAGCTACACAAGTGATTGTGCATGTCAAATCTGCTTTTGCTAGACATAGTGTACCTGACATAGTAATCTGACAGTCAGCTATAGGTGAGTGGGCATGCATTTAAGAAGTTTGCAATGAAGCACTGGTTTAGCTATGTAACCATTAATCCCCATTATCTGCAATCCAATGGGTTAGTGGAAAATGGTGTTAAAATATAAGGGGACCACTGAAAAAGGCTGTGAAGTCAGACTTGATCCATACTTGGCCCTTTTAAATTATGGCACCAGTGAAATATCACCTGCAGACATTTTATTTAACTGAAAACAGAGGACAAGAATGTCTGTTATGAGAGAACCTGATGTGTCACTGGGAATTTGCAGACGTATAAAGAGGCAGATATTGCTAAACAAAAAAAGCAATATGTTTGGGTTTACGAGAGCTGCCACCATTTAGTGAACATGACACAGTGTATATCTGTAATGAGAATCAGTGATTGCAAACAGCAGTGGTGTCATACAGGGTTGTCCTGTGTTCAGGCTTATGAGGTTTTTACTCCAGACAGGCTTACACTGAGGAGGAATTAGCAACGCCTCCATCTTCCAGAAGGAAGGGAGATAAGGGGTATTGAGTTTGCTGTTTTGCCAGAGAAGGTCTCAGGCAACAACCACAAGGGGACAAGACAACCAAGCCCCAAGATTATAAAAGTATTAGAACAAATGGACTTGCCAACTCTTGATGAGAGTACCAATATTTTAAGAGAAGCCTAGAAGTCCAAGTGATAATACAAGACAACTCGGAGGTTAATTGAACACTGTTATTAAATTTAATTAATAGGTTGGTTATTAGCATTTGAATCGTGTGTTCTATCAATGTCGTTTATTAAGTGGTGGTAAGTTTTTGCTGGGGCAGAAAAATGTTGTATTGGGAACTGTATCTTTATGTGGTTTAGCTTCCCACCCAGGAAGTTTGTGGGAAGAGTGCTGCAGAAGCCCATGTTTGATTATGCAGGGGCAGATGAGGAGCTGTGTCACTGAATAAAGAGGATCTCTTTCGAGCTACCTGAGCCCAGAGTGATTCCTGAACACTACAATGGCTGTGTAGTGTTTTGTTGGCTTACAGGCCACACGGGAGTGCTTTCTTGCCCCCTAAGTGCTATGGAAAAGGTCTCTAAACCAGCTCTACATCTGATAAGAAAATGATTATGGATGGTTTCAAGTACCCTCTGAATACTGTCTGATATTTGTCTGTCTTAATGAATCCAGTTTAATCTGGATTTATATAAGCTGAGAGTGAGCGAGTATTTTTGCTAAAATCTTTGTCGTGATTTGTTTATATGATCCTAGAAGAAGTGCATGGAGGAACATGTTAGAAGTAGGCTGGGGAAAAGACCCTGTCTTGAAATGTCTACAAATCCAGTGGTCTCAGGAAACCTGTGAGCTCAGTGCATAGTGTCTATGGAACAATGGCCTATATTGTAGCCCAGGGATCCCCAAACTTTTTGAAACGAGGGCCATATTTGACTTTTGAAGGGGCTTCGCGGGCAGCTATTGCGGCCCCCCTCTTTCATCCTCCAGCCACTGCCGTGACCACCCCCCCTTTGCTCCTCCAGCCACACCGCTGCCACGACTCCCCCCCCTTTGCTACTCCAGTGCACTGTGGGGACACTCACCCCTCTGCACATGGGGCCGCCTGCAGCAGCTTGCGCAGGGGAGCAGCAGCGGCTTCTCCACGTGCCTGCTCAGCTGGGGGTAGGGTGACCAGATGTCCTAATTTTACAGAGACAGTGCTGATTTTTGGGGCTTTTTCTTATATAGGCTCCTATTACCCCTCCCCTCCCCGCCCCACTGCCTGTCCCTATTTTTTACACTTGCTGTCTGGTCACCCTAGCTGGGAGGTGCGGACAAAACGATGCCACGGGCCGGATCTGGCCTCCGGGCTGTAGTTTGGAGAGCCCAAAGGCAGCAGTTCTGCACACTGGCCCTTGATTATCGGGGACAGGGCGAATTTCCCCTCCCCATTTGCTGCATAAGCCACCTGAACAGAACCTGAATATTGGGACTGTATGGTAATGGAGTGAATTGCACCAAAAAGGAACATTTCTGCAAGAGCTAAGGCCATTTCTTCTTGCTGAGTATTTCCAGACAAGAACAGATATAATGTTTTGAAATGCAATGTAATGTTTTTTCTAAGGCAAGCATTTATAAGCAGTGGTGAAAAGTGTGTATTGTACTGTGTCAAGCAAGTACGGATTGTCACTTCCAGTTGCTAAAGGCGAACACAAAACTGTGCAGTGTTGCAGAGGTCAGGATGATGAGTGTCACCATTGTATTTTTCTAAAGGGCTGTAGGTTTTCTTAAAAACAAACAACCTCCCTCCTCATAAACATCATCAGTACACACTATTATGTGTGCAGAGCAAAACTAGATTGAATTGTTCTATGACAAGAAATCCTGCAGCATTAAAGGCATGAAATTCTATTTTATTCAGATCACAAAAGCTTTGTGGTTAGACCGTGAAACTGTGAGATGGGGAAGCTAGAAGCATGAAAGCTGAAAAAAGAATATACATCCCCAGCAGTTAAATTTTGCATAGTTCAACATATTAAAATATATTTGCCCACCCTGTCAATGAAATGCCTATAAAGAATAAAGCTCCCTTAGCTATAGACAATCAGATTTTCTGAGAACTTTAGTAAAAATGATTTTCAACTACAAAATTACCTCTGCGATCAGGCAGGAGGGAAACTATCGAGTTTATGGCTTTGTTTACAGGGTAGAAATAAGTATGCAATTACTCTGTTTGTATACTAATTATGCAGAAATACATGTTATTTATCTCTTATGGGCTACATAGTAATTTTGCATTACCATAAAATTAAGAAATTGTAATGAGTATTAACATGACTATTTATGTCCTCTTTAAAGTATTATTTAATTTATGGGTATTTACTTTACTATTCCACTGGCAATTTTTTCAACTCTGCTGAATAATTTTTTGCACAGAGATTAGACAACTGGGAAACTCAAATTCAAGAGAGAGAGAGATGAGTATTCTGAGCATTTGCCAAACAGTTATTTGTGTTGGATACAAACAGTATCTGGGAATTAAGGTGACACAAGTCCAATGTGCATACCAAACTCTGTGTTGGCTAGTCTACAGAGCAGTTTTAGTTGATGATTGTCCTGACCTTCTGAGCTGAGTGATTCAGTTGCAGATCTGAACATATAAGTAGTGCCTCGATTGGAAGACAGTGTATTATATATGTATAGAGAGGGTTGAATAGTGCAAAACAATAATGTGGATGCTTATTTTGAAATTTTTTTCAAGTTTGTTTCAGCCATGTCCAGATTGCTTTTGCTTTTGGTGAACATTTGAATGACAAAGTTCAACTGGCTTCTATATTTGCAAAAAATTAATTTCAAAGCTGTTTCTAGTCACAAAAATTGAATGTTATATTTGCTCATATGAGTATTTTCCCCATGTTGCAAAAACTGCTTATTTCCTTTGGAGTTCAGTCCAATACACCTCAAAGGACAGGCATAACTCAGTAGACTTCTGGAAAAACAAGATTTATTGCAAGCAATAAGGAGTCAGAAGGGGTTATCACCCAAACAACTGGCTCAACTCAATACATGTGTGTAGATATTTTATACCCCTGTGTTGATAAGGGAGGGGGACTTTCAATCCACTTACACAGGTGGGAACACTTAATGGCTATTACATCCATTGTTGGTTTTAATCTATTTCATTTACATGTCTGGTAAACAGGAGGTTCAAAACACTTAGGGGTACTTAGACACTGATGCCTGCACATCTGTGACAGGGTGAATGCAAGTTTAAAATGCATATTAAACTAGGGGTCAATAGTACATATACAGGGAGTGAGATTATAAGTCTAAGGTTATTTTATACTACAACATTCTAAGTAAGTTACATTTTCCTAACAATCATTTTCTTAACACCCATAGCCTCCTTAATTCCTCTCTTAACTCCATGACTCTTACACTTCCCACTTCTGATATATTTAAAGAATGATTGCTCTTCAGATTCCCTTTTAGCCCTCTTAATTTCCATTTTGCCTGCCATAATTTATGTTCCATACTGTTGGCTCACTGGGGCTGGATTACAGTGTTCTGACTTTGCTTTATGCATGAGCTTTGAGGCTCAGACAATTTGGGTTCAACTTCAGCTATGCCACAGATTTCCTTTGTGACCTTCAGTAAATCACTTAATCTCTCCATGCCTCAGTTGCCCATCCTGTAAAATGGAGGTCATACGATAATCTTTGTCCCACCCTTTGTTTGCATTATCTCTTATCATGTGTAGATACAGCATCAAACATCATGTGTTCTCAATCTCTGCTGGAGCTTCTAGCCCAGGGGTCGGCAACCTTTCAGAAGTGGTGTGCCAAGTCTTCATTTATTCACTTGAATTTAAGGTTTCATGTGCCAGTAATACATTTTAACATTTTTAGAAGGTCTCTTTCTATAAGTCTATAATATAGAACTAAACTATTGTTGTATGTAAAGTAAATAAAGTTTTAAAATGTTTAAGATGCTTCATTTAAAATTAAATTAAAAAGCAGAGCCTCCCGGACCAGTGGCCAGGACCTGGGCAGTGAAAGTGCCACTGAAAATCAGCTCGCGTGCTGCCTTTGATACCTGTGCCATAGGTTGCCTACCCCTGTTCTAGCCCAAGGGTAGGCAACCTATGGCACTCATGCCAAAGACAGCACGTGAGCTGATTTTCAGTGGCACTCTTATTGCCCGGGTCCTGGCCACCGGTCCAGGGGATCTGCATTTTAATTTAATTTTAAATGAAGCTTCTTAAACATTTTAAAAACCTTATTTACTTTACATACAATAGTTTAGTTATGTATTATAGACTTATAGAAAGAGACCTCCTAAAAACGTTAAAACGTATTACTGGCACGCAAAACCTTAAATTCGAGTGAATAAATGAAGACTCGGCACTCTACTTCTGAAAGGTTGCTGACCCCTGTCTAGCCATTATTATACTGTAAACATTAACAATACTTGTTTGACTCAAATAACCATTATAATATTGCTATGCAATATTGCCATACCATTTCTTCTTACATTTCTGTGTCCGTATTTGTTTAAGGGGATACATACCTTCCGAAGCTCAATTATGGTATGCTTAAATAGCTTCTATGCTGAGTCAATACATTTTAATTTCCTCACTTTCTATTTCTGGGTCTGTTTGACTAGCTTCCTCATTATTTTATAAATCTCCTTTCTAAAGCTGCATGTTGCAGTGTTAGTTTTTTGTATAATCCCTTTCCTGAAGATAGTGAATTTAATTGTACCGTGGTCACTGTTGTGGCTCTGCTACAGTTTCTTCTTGAACCTGTGTACTCCTTAAGCCTATGTCAAGAATAGCCTCTGTTCCTGTGTGCTCTGAAACTAATTGGTCTAGGAAGCAATTGGTTAAAGTGCAAAGAAAGTGCCCCGGTATTACATTTTCACAGTTTATATGCTGGCAGTTGAAGTCACATCTTATTATTGCTGCCTATTTGATCTCTCTCACCATTGTGCAGTCAGGAAATCAGTAGAATGAGACTATATTTGTATTATTACTTTGGGATTTGTATGGTCCTGAGTGGCTCTTGTTTGATAATGGGAACATAGTACTAGACCTATATTTAAGGATTGCAACTGCTTGTCTCTCCTTTAGATTCTTTAATTATTTGCATTGTTGAACTACATAGAGAAAATCAGAATAATAATGTGTTTTCTCTCTGTGAACATCACTTTTCATTAAGCTTTATTGAAATGTAATCCAATTTATGGTCTTTCACATACAGGCTCTAATGCTGACATTTTTCACTTTTGCTTTTCATACTGTGCTCGAAACATCCAGAAAATACAAGAAGGTGGAGTTAGATGAGCAGAGGAGAAAGTAGAAGAAAGTTCTCCTACCAAAGCAGACTTCTGCTACAAGTTTATTTTTGTTTCCTTACTGTTTTGGTGTGTTGCGTCACATTAAAGCAATTATAACATTCCTTTATCTAGAGTCACTTTTGACAATGTGCAATCTGTAAATTATAAAGAAACCACAACAGAATCATAGAATTAGAGGCAGCAACTAGTCCATTCTCCTGTCCCTGATGGGTTTGTCCCATTAATATAGAAAGAGTAGTAAAACATACCCATCTACTAGTAGCAGCAGTAGTAGTAAAGCACTTTGAGATCTACAAATGAAAGACACTCAGTGTGCCTAACTGTCATCACTGATATAACATCACCATTCAGTTCTTTGTCTAGTCTCAGTTTAAAGCTCTCTAATGATGGATAGGCCACTACTTTCCTTAACAAAAAATATTTCATGATCAAATACATTCTACTACTAGGAATTTTTTCCTGATATTCGGCCTAAGTATACCTTTGGAAAATTTGATTCCCTTACTCCTAATTAGTACCTCCTTGTAGTGCCTTGAAGCTAGGGTGACCAGCTGTCCTGATTTTATAGGGACAGTCCCAATTTTTGGGTCTTTTTCTTATATATTTCCTATTACTCCTCACCCATGTCCCAATTTTTCACACTTACTGTTTGGGCACCCTACTTAAAGCTATTCTTCAGGCTCTTCCTGTGTGCCTCCTGAGAAGTGTTGAATGCCCCTACCTACCACCTTACAGTTCCCTCATATTCAACTTGTTAAATCTTTTCCCTATAAACCAATTTTTCCAGCTCCCTTGCTCATTTTTGGTTTTGTTCTCTGATATTTTCCTTGCAATTTGCCAACATCTTTCAGGTATTCAGGTGCCCAGAACTGAATGATATTTGTAGACACAGTCTCTTAAGAGTTGTAGAGAGAGAAGGACTATGTTCTCCTTGCTCAGTAACATGAAGCTTCTGTGAATTAGCCTCAGAATGCATCGACTCGTTTGACACTGGACTGCATTTAAGCTCTTCTCCTGATGCATCATTACTGCAAAAAGGCAAATGAAACGGCCTTGAATGACCATGAAACATTTTAACAGGGAGTCAGCAGATCTTGTGATTTCCATTACTAGCCTCAGACTTTTAGCCATCTCCCCACCTGTTATGGCCTTCCCCCAGCTATTATTAAGGCACTCCTTAAAGAGAGGAAAACCTTTTAAAAATCAGTATAAACGATATGTGGCTTTCTCCATGAGTATAATCCCGCTCTGGCTGCACTGCTGAACTTCTGATATGCATTTGTTTAATGTTCAGTATAGCAGCTCCTAAAAATGTCGTTGCATACCCGTGGTTCACTGCAGTGTTCTTTGGGCACTGCTGGAAATGGCATTTGAACACTACCTGGAGTGTTGACAGGCAGATAGATAAAGTGGGTACCCACACTGAGAGGGTATAATTTAAACTTCTTTAAACTTGAATTGGCAGGCATAAAGTCAAACTCTTTTAACCCATGCCATAAAACAGAACAGTTGTGTATTGGTGGGATTATGGTTTGTATGTTTGACATATGAACAGATTTTGATTTGTTTTTAATACAAAATTATATTCCTTTCATGTCTATTTTGGTTAAAATATCAACCTTTTCACCCCTGGGTATTTAGACTGTGTCATTGCTGGCATTTTCTATGTTTGTGCCAATATTTGAACAGAACAATGAACTATTAGAAGAGCTACTGTGTACATAATGATGAAAGGTGGGGGATTGATTGCATGTTGCTATGGCAGTAAAGCAGTCACTTTGAGAATGGTGCTCTCTCTCTCTTGAATATTATGGTAACAATGATGTACGTTAGCTTTTTGTGGAACAGCTTCAAATAGAAGCTTAATAGGAAAGAACTTGGGAAAATGTTATCAAAATTGGAGAATTATTTTCTTTTTTTTCCACTCAAGAATTATCTTTTCAATCCTTCCACACCATCAGTCTGGAATATAGTAACTCAGAACCCTTCTTTCTTTTCCAGTTCAGTAGGTACTTTCACCTTTAATTTTTTTCCTTTACAGAAAGGGATTATTTTTGCAACTTTCACCAAAACCAAGGATGAGAAAATGTATTATTTTCCTTGAAAGATAATATTTCATGTGCTTTGTTCAATACATATACTAGGGAATGACAACATTCTTAGTCACAAGGTGAAATGCTTTATTTTTTTTTCTTTCAGGTGTGTCCACTGTATCCTAAAAAATACATTATTCAAAATACCTATTTTAATCCCAGGGGATAAATGTGCTTTCTTATTCATGTTTGTTGGTAGAGTGCTATTTAAAGTGTACATTACCATTATGGAATCTGTTAGTTTACACAATCTAAGTCCTATTGTAATCTTTCTGGTCATCAGCATGACCTCTTAACCCTTGGCTTTTATACACCAGACTTTGATATTGAAAATGTCATAAGTATTGCTTAACTTACTGCTGAGATCCAATCTTACCTCCTTACAGCATGGATGAAGTGAAACAAACACAGTGGTATTGCTTTATGTACCTTGAAAAAATTGACTTGCTTAACTAGAGGAGTTTTTTGGGGGGTTGGGAGAGGATGGGTAAGTAAAATATCATATAATTTTGTTTTTCATCATCATCGTGATAATAAAAGTGTGAGAGCAGATTTTGAGCCTGCCTTGGTGTGTTTAAAGATGATTTTATAAGGCTTCCTTAGAATGTTCCACACTGTATCTTAGAGGACATGGGTTGTACTGAACAAATTACATGGGCAAACAGGTTTGGATAGTATAAGAATCAAAGTGAAGCTTCACCTAAACTTGAGCTGAAATTGAACTGACTGATTTTTAGAACTCCAAAAACATTTTAGTTAACTTTTATTTCCATTATTTTTCATTTTGCTATAAATTTCTGCTTCCAGGTATCAGCTGTGACTGGAAACAGCAGAACCAACATAACGTGAGAGGCCGTTCTGTGATATTTCCACTTCAGTCAGAAGGAGGAAGACCTAAAAACCTCATAAGAAGGCCTATTCTTATTCCAGCCAAGTTTTGTAGGAAATCAAGAAGCATGAATAAGCAACCGAAAATTTCAGTATTTCATCACTAATTACCTGGCAAACAACATTAAGTTGTCAGACACTTTTTGTTTTGTTTGTTTCTTAGGCCATGGTTACATTTACAGGATTATAGCAGTATTGGTTATAGCTGTCCTCATATACAGCTATAGGGATAGCGCTATAACGTGTCCACACTGACACCCGCCAGCGGTATAACGTGGCCACATTTGCGGCACTTCAGGCAGCATTGGGAGCAGCGCATTAGGGCAAGTATCCCAGCATTCAGCTGGGTGCAACGTGCTTTTCAAACGAGGGAGGTGAGCGGGGACGTGTTGTGTGTATGGGGAGGGAGAGAGCGAGTGGTTTTTCTGACCTTCTGAGAGCCTGTCAGCGCGTGTCCATTCACAGAGAAGATTAGCAGGCTTTGTTTTCACACAGGCTCCCTCCTTAAATATTTGCATTGCTTATCTGCCGAGTTAAGAGAGAAACTCTAAAAAGGTACTTCCGCATTCCTCCAGCCGAGTTCAAAAGAAAGGGAAAAGACGTCAATTGCCTTAAATGGCTCCAGGCATCTCAAGAGATCACTTGTAGCGCAATGGGTGTCCACATTCTTGCCGTAGCGCTACAGCGGGAGCGCTACAGCCCTTATTCCCTGTGCGGAGGTGGATTACCAGCAGCGCTATAACTCTGAGGTTATAGCACTCTACGTGCCTTGCCAGTGTGGACGAGTAGTGAGTTACAGCGCTCCTGACAGCTTTATAGCGCTATAAAGTGCCAGTGTAACCAGGGCCTTACTGTATGATTTCAGGATCAAGAGATACATGTAAAAGTTTTTGGTAATTCCTGTGAGATTTTTCCCATCAAAACTTTCTAATCTATTGATTCTGCGGATTAGAAATCTAACATTATATTAAAAGAAACTAGGATTTACAAATGAAGTGCTGCATTTTCAGGGCAAGGATGCAAGCTTTATCATCCATAACGCTCATGTAGTGTTTTAAGCTCTCAACACTATCGTGAGCAAAGTGTGATGCAACGGTCCAGATTTGCAAGGGATTTAGGCACCTAAAGATGCAGAGAGGCATCTAGTGGAATTTACAAAAGCATCTAAGCACAACTCACATTGAAAGTCAGAAGTTAAGCACCTAACTCAGGTGCTTTTGAAAATCCTGCTAGGCTCCTATCTGTATCTTTAGGCACCTAAAATCCTTTTAAAACTCTGGCCCACAATGTATAGGTCTAACTTCACTCAACACTGAAATTCAGCCACCTTTGGGGGTAGACACTGCAACTCCTTGACAGCTCACAGCAACAGTATGAAATATTTCCGATACAACAGCAAGAAGAATATTGTTTACATTTGAAATTGCAGAGGAAATATAGATAGGCAGATTAGAATTTGGTGAGGATGTATTAAATACTGCCAATCTGTATATTATGAATAGTTCCATGTGGTTTTTAATGCTAGGCAGACCCGATTTTACCTCTCATGTGAAAAACAGCACCTCCAGTAGCACAGTGTCCTCTAACACTGTGCGGGTGCACTGACTGCATTGCTTCAAGAGAAGAGTACTTTGACTCATTAATACCACTTTCTGAAGCAATTAAGTGTTTCTTGAAGATCTCCATGCTTTAGATTATGAGAGCTGGTGAAATAATAGTGCTAGGTTTTGTGTATGCAAAACTCTCAGTTAAATGAAGGAACCACTTGACTGGTGGTAGATTACTGCACTGCAATATTACTAACAATGAAAGGGGAATTATTGACTCTTCCCATGCTTTTTATTCTTCAATAGAGAAGCTAGCCTGAAAAAAGAAAATGTGTGAGGGTAGAAGTGAGAGAGAATTTTCCAGACAGGGTGCTTATGTCAGTTGTGTGTCTGACTACAGTATACAAAACCAGAGGTAGCTGAATATTGCCTTCTTTGCTGTCTGGCTTAGAACTAACATCGAATCTTGTTTAATGTGCCTCATGTTCTCTGACAGAGGATTGTACTCTGCATGTGCAGAGGGAAGGCCTCAATGACCTTAAATAGGGGTTCTCAACCTTTTTCCTTCTGCAGCTACCCCAAGATGCTATAAAAACTCCATGGCCCATAACTACCCTTTTTCTGCATATAAGAGCTAGGGCCAGCATTCCAGGGAAGCCAGCAGGGAAGTTGCCCAGGGCCTCATGCCACAGGGGATGCTGCGAAGCTAAGTTGCTCAGACTTCAGCTTCACAGCCCAGGTGGTGGACCTTGGATCACTGGGCTTCAGCCCCATGCCTTTTGCCCCAACAAGTCTAATGCCAGTCCTGCTTGGCAGATCCCCTGAAACCTATTCACGCTGCCCCAGGGGATCCTGGATCCCTGGTTGGGAACCACTAACCTAGAACATCTTTTACTTTTTTACTTTCTGTGAAGTAGACTTTGAAATTAGCACCTAAGTTAACTGAGGTAAATAGAGAAGAGTTGCTGCTTGTTTGGCTGGAGAGTTTTCCTGCAAAGCTGGATAAGTGCAAAAGTACAGTTTATGAACTGAATGTATATACAAAGGGCTGCTACATCAATGGAGAGGGCTAGAAAGTAGCAGCACCATCTACTGACTAAATCACATTATTACCAAACTAACTCACAAACATAACCATAGTCACATTGTAATCCTTCATGTTCTAACCATGCAAATGTAATTACAAGAACTCCTTGGTTTATTAGCCAACTAATTAAAGATTTAGTTATGGTTTCTTATTGTTTTTTAAAAAAGCTGCTGCCTAGTCTTTTGATTCAATGCAGATTTATATCCTGACCCCGCCAATTCCCTATCAGCCCAGTTGATTATGCGGACTTTTAAACAACTGATCATGAATGTTAATCCTAGCCTCAGGGTCAGCATGTTTGCTCTGAGTCTTTATTTGGGGTATGGAATGATGGGGAAAGATAGTTGTTTTCTTATTTAAAAAAAGTAGGGGCTTGGGTAGTGCTGGTGGGAAAACATCATTTGGAAGAGAGAGTGATTCTGCATGCACATTAAAAGTTTGTGGTCCACATCACATAGTCCTTACTTAGGTAAAAATATAATTTATTTTAATGGAAGTCTTGCCTCAGAAAAGTTCTGAAGACTTTGGCCTAAATTTTTGGTAGAATTGTATCCTTTCTAAACCTGGGCTGGTCAGCCAATCAAGCTCAATTTTTGAGATTATCATTGGTTCTTATTTTGTTGTAAGTCGGAATCACTCAGAAGAATCTTTCTTTCAAAACTTTAGTGCACAACCTTCAGTTCTCAGACCAAAGCAGGAATGACAGAGGAGCAGAAAAGCTGAGGATGGAGGACGAGGGGTTTGTGATAAAGATACGCTGAATTCTTTAAAACCTCAGTGTTCTCCATGGAGGTTTGTGCATAAATCCAGATCTGGTTTTGTTATAATACTAATTTCATATAGAGCCTTTAATTCCAAAGTGTTTTACAGTTTTAGGGTCACTTCTGCAAACACAAGAGAACTGTGTGCTATTGGGTAAAGTCCCTTCGACTACAGAAGGTCTTTGCTCAGTAGTAAGCACTATCCTAGGGGAAAAGGTTTTCAGAATCAGGACTAAAATACACTCACACCTGGGGTGTAGGTTGGCATCTAACCTAGGCATGATATGTAGTACATTAGTGAGGGTTTGAAAGGAATTTGTGGCCAAACTTACTGGAGCAAACCACACTACTCACTTAAAAAGGCAATGGCCCTTTAATGTCCACTCAGAGCAAACAGGACTTTGGCTTTTAAGGTCTTATCTAAAAGACACAGAGACAAATTGAGTATAATTCAATGTATTATCTCCCTCAAAAAGGGCTGAGTCAATCATGATGGTTTTGAAACTCTGGTCCAGGGAGCATTTCATTTAGAACAATAACTGCCTCTTTAGCCACCTCTATTTTCTCCACACTGGTTCACTTCATTGCCATTAACATCCTCATTACTATTAACCAAGAGTTTTAAAAACTGTAATCTCACAAATTTAGAGAGAAAGGGATGTAAATATCACTGAAGCTAACTCAAAGCAAGGTGAATCCTGAGTGTGAATTGAAAATAAAGAGCAGTCAGGCATAGTAGAGTAAATTAGATCTTTCCACATGATTCCGTGCAGGTTAGGGGGAGAACTAAAATGTATCTATCCAAGAAAATGTAAGAACATTAGTATCTTGAGTAACTTAGTCTTGGAAGCTACTTTGCCTGATTTTTAAATATCATAGCTCTGATTATTAGGTGAACTTCAACCTAGTTTCCAACATTGTAGGGGCAAAATTGTGGGAGCATTTATTTGTTTTCAGCTTTACCCATCTAGATGCTTAATTACCTGATTTGTGGGTACAATCAGGTAGGAGAGTCAGATAAACTGATACAATTCCGCATAAAACTAATTGAAATAATTGGTAATGATTTCCAGATACAGAGCATTTTTGAAAACATAGACCTATTTATATAGATAGCAGAGTCATCTCCATTGAGTCCCAAGGGGTTACCTTATGTGACTTGCTTATTTAAACAGAGAGACGGAGCCTGCAGAGACCAGGAGTTCTACTATATGATTCTTCAGCCTGGAGTGAGCTGCCTCTTCTGGAACATTGACTCTTAGAACCTGTTATCTCAATGGGCCACACCTGTCTATACATATATGAGAGCAGCAGAAATAGGCTTCATTTTATACATGTTATATGATGTCTCCTGACTTCTAAAAGTTGCCTCAAATGGGGAATATTTCAGAATTTTATATACACCAGGGCAGATTCTCAGCTAGTGTAAACTGATATAACTCCATGGAGCTGTGGATTTGTGTGAGCTGAGGATTGAGCCCATTGGGTATTAATTTGAAAAAGGAAAAATAAATACGTTGAGAAACCAGGTCTTGCCTATATTTGTTTGAAAAGACAATTGGTGTAGTTCTGATGACTGGACAGAGAGGAAATATGACAACAGATGCACATCAGGAATGTACTCAGCTATCTTAGCTGCATTCAGTGCAAGAAAACAAAAATATGCCAATCTTCTCACCAAAATTCTCTCTTTATTTAACCTGCCATAGTCAAATGCATTTCAGTGATGGTGCCAATTGCTTAAAAGCTTCTGTTTTCATGCCTCGTTAATATTTCCTAACCCACTTCCTGAATTCCCACTGACAATCCTGTTAAAACAGTCTTACTGACTGCTTAGTACATTCATCCTGGGCCTGAATGGCCTGGGGAGCAACCTTAATTATCCCCAAAGAAACCTTAATGACTAGGATTACCTTGAGGGGGGAAAAAAGAGAAATTGTTTTCTGTCCAGAAATCACTTAGAAGCTACACGCACTAGCACTCATTGCTCATAACGGTCCCACTGTGACAGCTGCCAACAAATACAGCTTTGCCAGATCAAGAATACCTGCTATGCCCTTCTACAAAGAGATGCGACACAGATTACGTGCATTTGGCCTGCACATTTATTAAGGGCCAGATTCTGATACCCTCACTCAAACTGAGTAATATCTTACTCTGCAGAAAGTCCCATTTTCCTTCAGTGACGCTACTAACAGAGTAAGGTTCTACTCAGCTTGACAGGTTTCAGAATAGTAGCCATGTTAGTCTGTATCTGCAAAAAGAACTAGGAGTACTTGTGGCACCTTAAGAGACTAACCAATTTATTCGGGCATAAGATTTCATGGGATAGAACCCACTTCATCAGATGGATAGAGTGGAACATACAGTAGGAAGATCTATCTATCTATCGTGACAGAGGCAGACCAGAAGGATATAAGAGAGTGCTGGAAGGCAGGTATATCAGCCTCAGGATGAGCAGGTCCCTGTTCCCTGGATAGCCAAACAAAGGCTACTCCAGGGTAATCAAGACACCTGATGCCAATTAACCAGTTAAGGCTGTTAGGCTAATGGAGACAGGTGAAGCCAATCAAGGTCTCACTTAGACTGCTTAAGAGCTCTCCCTCCCAGTTCCCTTGCGGGAGCCAAAGAGAAAGGGGCTGGAGGAGAGGAAGCTTTGCTTTGCTGTAACCTGAGGTAAGGGAGAAGCAGGAGAGCTGTGGGGAAGTGGCCCAGGGAAAAGTAGTAACTCTGTCAGTGAAAGGTTGGCTGCCAAAAGCTGCTACCATTAGGGTCCCTGGGCTGGAACCTGGAGTAGATGGTGGATCCGGGTTCCCTCCAACCTGCCACTACTGAAACACCTCCTGGAAGGGGAAAGCAGGCCCCTAACAGGACAGGAGGCTATACTGTCCTGAAATAAGCCCAGAGGGACAACAGAGACTGTGGGAGTTCTCTCACCAACCACTTTGCTGGCGTATGATGAAAAGGGCTCAGTAGACTGTAACCCTAGCTTAGAGAGAGAAGAGCTACGAGGAGGGTCACAGTGAGCCTCTGAGGCTAGCACAAACTGCCTGGAAGCGTGGGACCCACGGTGACAAGGCCAGAGCTTTGCCAGACTATCGAACATGAAAAGGTGGAGGTTGCCATACCAACTTTAAGTGACTTAATCAATTAAGGTGAGCTAATATCAGCAGGAGAAAAATAACTTTTGTAGTTACACATCCAATAAGTAAATTTATATATATATTTACCATTAAAGGTGTTTTTCTACATACTTATTCTGACCTAAAGTGGATAAGTTAGGGTGAGCTCAGGGTGAGCCCTTTTGTAAGACTCATCAGGTTCTCAAATAGTATTGTGATGAAGCCGTATAAGTACTTGGATAGATAGTGTGAGAAAATCAACTTTCCCCCAGGAACAATTAATGCAGAATGGCTAGCATAGCAATATTTCTGCTGAGAATAACTCTGCTCAAAAATATGATGTAAGCAATACAGTGAGATATGTTGGTCCTCTCAGGTGGCTATATTGCAACTATTAATTTGTGTACATGGTACTTGTAAGCTACAGTGGTGGGATCATGAGAAATACATACTAGAGAGAGAGGGAACTAGCATTAGTTAGAAGGACTAATCCACACATTCTGTTCCTCTCTCATTTGCATAGCACCTGAATCAGCAGATGCTTGAGCAAATATTCCCAACAGCTGGAAGCCATTCTTTCAAAGAAAAGCTGATAGTCCCAAGAAATAACATTGCCCATGTTATTGCACAAATGGTTAGACACAGTGTCAATACAACAATAAAGATATTTTGTGGCATCACAGAAGTTTGTCCCTCACACTAACTGTGAGTGAACATGTTGTAGAGATATTTTTTGAGCCTTTAACAGCAGAGGCAGCTCATCATTTTACAATGCACTAACTTCCCTGCTGTCAGACACTAATTAGATCAGCCCATAGCAGATTCCAAAACTCTTTAAGTTTATCAAATGTGCCATGCTCTATAAGTAAATATTTCACTAGAATCCCATTATATCATTGTGCATTTTTTCTGCATTCCTGTCCTAACAATGGGCCAAATTCTATAGTCCTTAGTCTGGCATGAGATTTACCAAAAAGACTAAAAAAATTTGGCCTAAGATACTTGTCTCTTTCAAAACTGATTTCTTTCTGCCTGATTAATTCAGTGGTGTTGCAATCCAGTGTCTGACAATGCTTGCCTGACATCGATATGTGCCAGTATGCCATAACAATGTTTTTCTCCATGGTGCTGACGCAGGGAGTACAACTCAGAACTAACTCTGGGAGTTATCTCCTACCCCCAACTAAGTCTCCTCTCTTGAACAATACCAGCTGTTTCATTTTTCCAGCTAAAGCCCTGTGCTCCATGGGCCCGAGTCTACTTCTCTTGAAATCAGTGGGAGAATAGGCCTCCTTATATCATAACATTTGTACAGTGGAATCATTTTAAAAGGAAGCAGCATATGTTTATCTTTAGATATTTTGCATTAATGGGGAAAACAAACAAAGCCAGAAACAAATGAAGATGATGGGGGATTTGACAAAACATGACTTTCTGGGACAAATCCTCATTCCTAGTAAGGTGGATTGTAGTTATTTTTCATAAATAAAATACTTTGGCACTCTATAGCACAGGTCTGTAATTACCATGGTGCTATATCTGTTTGAAATATATAGAAATACTGCAGCTACTCTTATAGCCATTTCCTTTTTTTCTGTGATACTTGGCAAATAATTAAAATCTTCAGAACCAAGAGCCTAGTTTCTATTCAATACCCCTATGTATAAAGCACTTGTCACTTACAGTAGTTTACTGTGAACAAAAATTGGAAATCGATAGATTGCAGCATTATACAACATTATAGCTTATATTATTCTATTGGTCTGAATCTTATTTTCACTCAAATAGTCTATTTTCCATCCAGGCTTTTTATTTTTTAAACAATTCTCCGTATTTATTTTGCAAGCACATTTTCTTATAACAGTCAATTCTGGGTTCTTAAAATTATCATCAATACATTTCTAAGAAATAATGTCAGGTGTTTGTAGTTGACAAACAGCAACAATTTACATGATTCTCCATATAAAGCAGAGCATTTCAAAGATGTAAAATTTATCAGCTGAAAGCCACAACAGTACTGCAGCCTTTCTTGAGGCTGACACCATCCAGATTCTTTACACATCACAGTGATGCTTGAGGGGGAACAATGATGATGGCTAAAAAACAAATAGCCTCCCATTGGAGTCATTGGGAAAACGCTCGTTGATTCCAAAAGGAGCAGAACTGAGCTCTGGAATCTTAATCTAATACTTGAGCTATCCCAGAAGTTTGGATAACCTGTTTTCAATTATTTCTTTCTGAATCTCCTAGTTCTGGTTGACAGTCAAAATGCTAAGGTGCTGTGCTGTGAAAGAAGCTGATCTTGCAGGTGTTCTGGCCCTGAAATTGTCCAGCTGATTCTTCAGATAATCAGTTCAGATGAGCATCCAAACTTCTGTATGCTTTTCTCCTTGTTGTGTGTCATTCCATCTCTTAGTTCTCTCGTCATCATGCTATCTAACTGAGTTACAGCTGTTTCTTCAGTTCTTGCTTATATGAATAATTTCAGTGAGCCTAATGTCACTCTTTACTGCCACCTCCCTGAGAGCACAAAAACCTTACACACAGTAGAACCACTACCATTCCATTGCACAGGTTGCCAGGCAGTGAGAAGGGGACTCTCCAGTGGCTCATTCTCTGGCAGCCAAGGTCAGATTAAGATAAAGACTCCATGGGTGAAATCCTGGGCCTCCATTTAAATTAATGGGAATTTTGCCATTGACTTTAGTGGGTCTGGATTTCATCCTATAAGCCCACAGCTAGGGCCCCAGATGCTGCAGTCACTTGATGAGAGCAAAATCTCAGTGTTTTTATTTTAAAAAAAGGATGTGAAGCAAAGCTTGGAAATGCTACCTAAGTATCTTCTGCAACAATGTCTATGGGACTCTGCAGGGCAGCCTGAGAAAATGACTGCACCGCATCTTTAAGCAGAGGAGTGGGGCCGTTGCCCAGCGGAGCAGCAGCCACCTTCCCTCCCCTTGAGATGCTAAAATACCTGGGTTTGGTGAGGACCTGCTGTGGGTGTAGTGCTAGCCACTCCTTTCTAGCAGGGCTGGGAAGGAATTTTCCCCTCACCACTAGATTGGACAAGGTGGAGTGGGTTTGTTTGGTTTTTTGGCCTTCCCCACAGCAGGTTTTGGTTGGGGGAGGCTTTGTTATGGTGAGTAGGGAAGGGAGTTAGGCTCTGATATCACAACTCATTAGATAAGTGTAGGGCAGATTTCAGCACAGGTACTCCATAGGGAAGGGATAAAATGACCAGATAAACGGCTTAGTACAAGTATTAAGGAGGTGTTGGTTAAAGGAGTGGAATGTGTCAGGGAGGGATCGCGGCTCCTATGACTAGTATGGCTGGGGAGATCAACTACCTTATAGCCACCCCTTAAACCTTATTTGGAGGAATGGTAAGGGCCCAGCTGGGGATCAGGATGGAAAAAGGTGGGGCCGGCGGAAGCCCCCCTAATTAGTTAATGAATGATTATGGAGTTACCTGCACTGTCCATTCTTATCTGTCAGATAGTCCCAGGCATCTAATAATAAAGTTGAGGCCTGATTCAAACCATTTCAGGTGTCTCCTGTCCTTCTGTTAACTGCCCCAGTCAACCCAAGGAGGGATAAGGTCATGGCATGGGGGTAGGGCCATGTGGGTGCTTAGGGTGCTGGAGTACCATAATTTATCTTGGCTAGCAGTATGAGGGATTAGTGGAGGGTGGAAGCAGTGTCTGTGCATGGTTGGGCGGGGGGATCGGGAAGGATTCTTTCCTTTCCTAATTCCTTTGGGATGTCCAAATCTTGTCTATTTACTCAAACTTTGCATGGGTAAAGATCAAAATAGTAAAAGGTATGGGTGCTCCTCAGGCCACCGGGGGAGAGAAGGAGGGAGACAGAGTGAGCCAGGTTCATGATGTGGTGGGGCAGCTCCTCCAACAACAGGGCAGGGAGTGGGGAGGGACTGCTCCTCTGGCTGGGGGACCAGGCACAAAAAATGCCCTTCCAAAAGCCACCAAATTTTTATTCCCATTTCTTCTCTTTACGGTGTATGTATGTGTGATTAACAAAACTGCTTCCTTCCTCATAAACTGGCTGCCACAGAAAACAAATTAATTACAATATAGTGAAGGCAGCAGCATCATTACTCTGCAGAAACAAAGGGAAGTTGAGAGAGTGAGTCATGACAGAGAGAACATTGACCTAAAGCACAGATACCTCTTAGCCAGTGGCAGTCCGGATACTGGGCTACCTGGGGCAGTGTTCAAGTCAGAAGGATACAAGTAAAATATGTTTTCCTTCATCCTAGGATGAATTCTGTGTGTCACTCACAGATGTTAACATAACGTAACACCTCTTCCAATCCATGAATAGCTGCTCCAGTGCCCTAGTCTGTGTTAAAAAATATATGCACATTCTAGAAGGGGACTTCAAAACAGAAGCAGCAAGTGTGCTTTGAGAAGCCCCATGCCCCAGCATAAGACAGCTCTGTGGGCCCAGTCCAGGCTTGTGTAAATAATGGGTGGGTGCCCATGTGTATGTCCTTATCATTTGCACAGCCTGTATTTTCAAAAATGACTAATGATTTTGGTTGCCTCTGTTTCTGAATACCCACTCTGAGACTCAGTGAGGGTCCTGATTTTCAAAAGAGTTGAGAATCCACCCTCTAAAAATCAGGGCTCTTTAAGGTAATTTGGGTTAGGCACCCAAAGGTTCTTTTTTAAAAAAGATATCTATGGACTTGTATACCTATACATGTGTGCACACACCATTTTGCATAGTCATATTTGTATGTGTAATTGATCAAGAATTTTCAATCCACAAAGGTGTATACTAATGTATTTCTATTTCTGGAGCAGCCTTTTTAAATGTGTACAGAATAATTAATTTTATACAATAATATTTCTTTATTAAAAACCTGCATAGTTAAATAGATCCCTTTGCCATTGATTTTAGTCATTTTTCTGCCCCATTTTCATATGATGGTTAGTCCATTTGCAATGTCATATTATAATAATGCATTTTTGTAAAGTGTGTCACGGTGCCCAGATTGAAGTGCAAAGTGTGATATTATGAGGATGACATTAAAAAATCATGAATATAAATAGAACAAACTCAGTGAAGTGACATATAACAGAAAATATAAACCCCAAGAAGATATTAATTGAACAGATGGGGGAAGGATGACTAGGAATTGCAGAATCTGCTTCTGCATCCTTTATGTCAGTGACAAAAATCCAGTTCACTTCAGTGGTGCAGGATTGAGCCCTGAGTTAATGGTCAAGAGTTACTAGGTCTAGATTTATTTTAAAATGTACTAGCCAGACATTTCCATAATATTTCATGAAAATGGTTCATGTCAACTCATAATATACAATCAAAGGAAATAATAGTTACACTTAGATAGCAGCTTAAATTTTCAAATATAAACTGTGACAAAGCTCTGTCCTTATCTTCGTGGATTCTGCGTGTCCTGGCAGATTTCACTAGCCTCAGAGGCTCATTGTGACCCTCCACATGGCCCTTCTCTCTCTAGAGACAAGGTCACAGCCTATTGAGCCATTTTTCATCATAAGCCAGTGAGGAGAAGCTATCCTTCCTGGCACAGTCTTGGTTGTCTCCCAATCTCATTGATTAATTAGGGGCAGTAGAAAGCAGGGAGCCCGGGCCCGCCCTCTACTCCGGGCTCCAGCCCAGGGACCCTATAAGTATCAGCTAAGATGGCTGACCTTTTAGCCACAAAACATAATACAATTCCCTGGGCTACTTTCCCACAGCAGTCCCCGCTTCTTCACCCTTACCTCAGGGCTTCTTTCCTCATGTATATGTCTATCACTCAGTCTCACCAACAGCACAACTTCTTCCCACAGCTCCTGACATCCACTCCCACCTGACTGACTGGAAGGCTTTTAACTGGTTTCAGCCAGTCCCTGATTGGCTTCAGGTGTCCCAATTAGGCTAGCTGTTTCTACTGATTTCTAGAAGGTTCCAGTGGTACCAGGGATTTGTTTAGCCTGAGACTCACATCTCTCTTCTTCAGCACTTTCCTATAGCCATCTGGCCTTGCCCCATCACAAAACTAATTATTAGTTACAATAGCCCTTTATGGTGGATAACATATTGCACTGCTTTACTTTTAAAGTAATGAAGGCACAGAGAGGCTTACATGAGTTCAGAGTGAGTTATTTACAGTCTAACATTGCACCCGTGGATGCAATTTTCAAAAGTACATAAGTGACTGAGATACGTAGGCTTCTAAGTTCCTAAGACTCAGTAAAAGTTGGTGGGATTTAAGAGTGCAATTTCATGCATGTTTTCAAGAAGTTTCATTTTCTGTTTCTTGCAACACTAGTGTGACTGGGGTTTTGACACTCCAGGGGAATGGATGCAAAAAATAAAAGGAAACAACACAATAAACAATAGACAATGTTCACTGAATTGTCTTTTTTTTTAAGTGAGGTAAATATTTCTATTCATACTCTATTCTGTTTTGGAGGAAAAAATAATCCTATACACTTCAATAGTTTGTTTTAAACAAAATCTGAATTGTGTCATACTTCTTCATGGTGTCCTTTTAACTACACGCCTGGACTCTTTTATGAAACCTGTGTATAATAAAAAAAAAATGTACAGGAATAGAAAAAATCTTTAGTATGACTATGCGGCCTGTATGTTAGTCTTGTAATATATACATTTTTAAATGCTGCAACAAAGCGCCATATGTTCCCATAACCACGATGGAGGGCAGAAAACTTGGAGTTTCTGCTTATTGTTTTCTTAACTCCTGTGCTTTTTGGTACAAATAAACTATTTTAATTAAAAATATCTTTAATAAAGAACAGAAGTATGAACTTGCAAACACACAATAGCACAGAGTACCTAATCTAAGCCACATCTATTGCTTCGGGCTTTATTTGCAGCTGTAATTGATTTTCAATATCCCGTTCTATCCATTCAGTGCCTTTAGCACCAACGATCCTTCAAAGCCAGAAGTGTCATGGTAGGGCTTAAGCTGTCTCAGAATCCTTGTTGATTGTTTGTTGTTGAACTTTCACAGCAACCATGAATGTAGGAAGTGAGCAAACTTTCACTGTGGTGCCTAAGCTATTTGCTTTGGGGTGCAACCTTCTCTCCTGAGGTTGTATGTGTTTGCTTTTGTTTTTATTGATTATAGCATGACATCAGCTCCTGTCAGCGCAAGGATTCCAATATACTGTATAGAGCTGTTCAAATTTCCCTCCCCCCCCACCTATTTTACTGAAATTTTAAAATTATTTTCAAGTGCTTGAAATTGACCCATTTTGTGTTTTTAAAAATTTCTGAGTTTTTTCAAAAAATGTGTTGAAAACATTCTCATAGCACTATGGAAATGGATATCCAATATCATAGACCTATCCAAAACATGCTTTTTCAGGAAACAAAAAAAAATCTTGATAACAATTTTGATAATATTTTGAGAATTGGGTTCTATCTCAGAAAGCTGTTGCTCAGCACAATTGAGAGCAGCAATTTCCATTATATTTTAATATCCCTTTTATATTTTTATCAGATTGCTCATTAAAGTTTGTTAGCTATTTGGATGCTGTTTTTTATATCTGTCTCCACCTGCACTCACTGTACTAAAAGGCAATTCAGGTGGTTTTGGTAATTATTGTTCTGTGCTCTAAAGAGAAAAGTAGGCAAGATAATTTAACATTCATTCTTTTTTCCTTCCTCTACCTGTCCTGCTATCTCTCATGAAGAATTTCCTAGTTCTCTGTTACTATACATAATCTGACTTTACCCATCCCCTTTTGGCGCATTATTTATTGTTAGATACCTTTCGTCACATTTGTTTGTTATAGCAAAATAAAACATGAATATCATAACCTGCTTACATACTTAACATTCTAAAGTGTCTCAGCAAATATACCATTTAACAACTTTTTAAAAAATAATTCTTAACTTACTTCACAATTAAGTTATTTTCCTCTGGGTTTGTGAGGGTTTTTCTTTCATGCTTTCCAGATCGTGGAATGCTTGACTTCGTGACTTTAATGTTCATAGAATCATAGAATATCAGGGTTGGAAGGGACCTCAGGAGGTCATCTAGTCTAACCCCCTGCTCAAAGCAGAACCAATCCCCAACTAAATCATCCCAGCCAGGGCTTTGTCAAGCCTGACCTTAAAAACCTCTAAGGAAGGAAGATCTTTTAACTGAGGCTTCCTGGGTTTTATTTAATGTAATATGCAGGAAGACTGCACTGGAACAGGCTTGTTCTGTAGATAGCCACTGCACTAACACTTCAGTACTGATTAATTTAGGCCTTCAGTTGGACAGACTCAGATCAAGGCTAAGCAACATCAGAATCCACAATACAAGTTGATCATCGCTGTAGTCAGTAAGTAATTCCCTTCAGGTGCAGTACTATAAATAATATGTCTCTGTAGTGTATTTAGGTAGCTACAAAATACTATACCCTGAGGCAATTTACTGGCTGCTTGTATTTGTGTTTTACTGATGTATTTGATTATATTACAGCTTGGCACAAATGCAAGACAAAGGACCTACTACTTATATAAGCTAAGGGATATCTAATTCCTTTAGCTCGGGTGGTAGAAAGTTGTCTTATTTTGGAGCTCCTAGTTTTGGCTCTGGACGTGTGTGAGATATACCTAGTATTGTTGGGTGTAGCACATCAGTGCATTACATTAGGGCGTTGGTGTGCTGAGGAATCTAGCTAATGACTATTTTATGTATTGAAACGTTAGGATCGCTTACCCTTTAACATTTTGGCCTAATGAGTGTATTTGCAGGTGCTATTTTTTATTAATAAGTGCCTAATCCTTTTAAAATCTTACTAAATTCTTTGTGTCAATAACATCTTGTATACAGTACACCTGAAGTCCACCGCATGTACAACTTTCAGTCTTATTGTGTGTGATTTATAATTGTGCAACACTTTCTCTCCATTACACCCAGAAATAGGGTTTTCTCTGTGTATAGCAGGGTATATGGTTGAGGGAACACAAGACAAAGCCTAGAACTAACACAACAAGCAACAAATTGTAATTTATTTATAAAAAGCACCAGGGGCACCAGTTAAGCTAATTCCTTATGCTTTAAAAATCATAATCCCAGGGGAATCTCTCCTTTGCCGTGTTTCAGGGGCCAAGCTCACGTTTTCATTAGGATGAAGTGTTCTTGAATAATTTCTCAGATTAGACACTAATTGCGATTGTTTTCACATCAAGTCTAACCTGTGTAGTTTTTCCTCTCCATTGTATTATGTAAAGGTGTTTATTATGCTAAATTATAGGAAATTTTTCTTTTCTTCTTATGTTTGAATTCTCAAATTTATTTCTCTCAGCAGGACACTGATAAAGTATTGGCAATTGTTCTAAATCACCTGGGTTTTTGAAGACTGTCTTTTTGTGGCATCAGCCCCATAGAAACGTAACTACTTTCTACACCTTTATTTCTTAGTTTTACGGAAAGTGATGATTTTTCTCATCTTTGGAAACAATCCATATCATCCTTTTTTTCTCCAGAGCTCAAGAATATGCAGCTGTAGAGGATGTGAAGGCAGAAGTACAATAGTGCTAAGAAGCATCAGTCTATTTTTAGGTAGTTCTTACAGCAAAAGATGAAATGCCTGATCTTCAGTTGCTACAGGCTGATACATAGCTTTGTTAATGAAAGGGCTGTTAGGTGTGCAGTTGCATTAGGGAGTCAGAAAAGATGATTTTCTTTGGCCATTTTTGAATTCACTGAAGCCTAAATCAGCCAGATACTGTTAGGCAGTGTAGATGATTTTACTCTCTCACTGGTACTAGTAAATAGACTCACAGTAATGAAATACTGATAAATAGGACCCCCAAGGTCTGGTAGAAACAAGCAACAAAAATACATTGCTGAATTCTCTTAATTGGAGAGCAGAGAGATCTTTGCAGGTCTCACATGTCCTGTGTACTTCATGAGTTTCAGAAGCAATGCTGAATTGGTTTTAACCAAAGCACATGCTCTTTCAGTATATTGAAAACAAATTATGTCCTTTTGTGATGTTTTAGAAGTGCTGCAAAATATTATGCCATCTCTACAGATAAGGAAAAGGCACAACTGAGTGACTGAAACATGCCATTAGGGCCGTTTCCTTTTTTAACCATTGATATCTCTTGATATTAATAATTGCAGTCATAAAAGCAGTTTTAGCTTATCTTTTGCTTCCACTTCCATCTGCCTGCACCCTGCTGTTAAGTTTCATGTGGAAAAGCAATTTGTACTCACAGCACATCTATTGCTTCATCAGTAAGAGTACACATTAAAGACTAGACTCCCCTCAGAGTTTAGACAATTATACCTGGTGGTACAAATAGTACAATAAAATCGATGCATAGCCTACCCGTGCTTTCTTCATTTTGGCCTCAAGACACTAACGATGAAATCCTTCTATAAGACACATGTGAAATAGACGAGAACTGTGATTAATGATTGGAATAACCCTAAAACAAAATGTATGAGATGAAAACATATTCAAATTATGTTTTAAATGGTCCATCTCTTTACCAAGTTAAGTGAAGCATTTTCACAGCTACTGCAAGGTGGAATGTGATCTCACACATCACAAAGGAACAAAATGAACAGCAACAGGGCTGGGAGCAAGTTGTCTGGGAGACAGGACCATTGACATTTGGGAGTCTGAGTTCAATTTAATTCATGATGACAATATTACTTTATCTCAGAATAACACTGAAATACCCCCACCCCCCCGCAATATGCTGTTCATTGGATAAATCTATCTAGTATCATACTTGCATCAGCATTTCACTGTTAAGGATTAGTTTTCATTACATGAGATATATTTATTGGACTACTTCGTAAATATCACTAGCTACATATTTATGAGCATGTGAGCCAGAGCTACAGTGGAAACTACCGATATTGTGGTGAGTCAAATATGCTAGGGTTGAGAACAAATTAAATTATACATTTTTAAAACTACATTAAAAAATTAAGGTTGTAAAGTCAGGCCTTCAAAAAATAGGGCAGGCCAGAAATAAGGGAGTATATGCAATCCTAATTCAGCCCCCTTGCATGTATGCATTGTGACATAGTCTGTAATTACATGATTGCATACTACTTTTTTCCACAGGACCCTGGCTCATTAGTGTTCAGGATGGACCTGCTCTGAGGATGAATCAGAGATGTGTTGTGAATGAGGCTCTTGCTTTCAGGGCTGTGGATTTTCTTCACAGACAGAACAGTGTTTGCATGCCAAGAAAAAGAACTTGTAAGGTTATGTGCAGTGCTGTGCCAATAGTTGATATTTTTTTTTATTTTTATTTTTTTGGTTTGGTGGCCAAACTAAAAAATTTGGATGGGGGGAATTTAGGACCCAAAATATTTTTGTTTTTAATTTCTCAGTTAAAGGAAAAAATGTTTCAGGTTGAATAAAACTTGTCGTTTGATCCAAAACAAAACATCTTGTTTAAGTTTTCTGTGTTTTCCCTTCTTAAAAAGTAAAAGTGAAGCAAAATTTCAAATGAAAAGTCATTTTGAATAAAAAAAAATCTAAATGTTTCCTTTTGAAAATGTTGAAACAAAACATTTCAGCTTTTCACAATTTTTTTCTTCTTTCTTTGCAAATTTGATGAACCAGAACACTGTATTTTTCCGAAAAAGAAAGTCTTTAAAATTTCACTCATTTCACAATGTGTGGTAGTGCCAAGTGGTGACGCCAGACGTAACAGTATCTGCACAGATCCTCAGCTCATGTAAATGGGCATAGCGCCATTGATTTAAATACAGCATTGATTTAAATACAGGCTGAGGAAGATACATGATCTTTGTAACTTTCTTCAGTAAAATAAAATAACTTAGCCTGTAGGTGACACAAGTATGTCTGCTTTGTTGAATGTTCCAGAAGATGCGGCCCATTTGACCATTCCTTCAAATGGTCACTACCATTGCTCCTTTCACATCCTTTCCTGTTGCATACAGTGGGCACTTTGAAAAATATCAGCATTAATTGTATTGTAGAATATGGACCTGATTCTTCACTTACTTATGTCAGTAAAAATGAGAAGTAACTCAGATGAAGGCAGTAGAGTGAGACCAGTGTGTAAAAGGGGTGTAAATTAGAGAAGAATGCCCTTAGCACTATATTTACACTCAGAAAAAGAAATACTGCTGTTAGTGTGGGAAGTAAATGTTAATTTACTTGGTTTTAGTGATAGCCATCATACTTTGCCTTATGAGTTCATATGGGGTCAAAGCCAGGGTCCTTATTCAATTTTACTTTAGCCAATTCCTGTTGCAATGAGCTGGATGGCAGAATTTGGCCCTTAGGTATAACTGTTTCCCTCAGATATATGGCATAATTATTTATTATTTTGAGACTGTAAATAACAGGCCAACGCTCATATATTTGGCGGTGCCTACAAATATTGCCTCCCTCCTCTTTCCCAAAAATGTAAATTGTTTTTCAGCCAAACGTATACAAGTACTAATCTTTGAATGTTTGGTATAATATTTAGCTGTAATTTCACTATTACAATATCCTTGCATTTCTTTGAAGTAATCACAAAATATTAAGTCTCTGCTTTAGGTACTTGAATATCTAGTTGTCTCCCATCTTCAGAATTTGTCTGTAGGCGTTGACAATGTTCAGTAGAGTCTCTCATACTCTTAATACCTAACTGGTCCATTGCCAAAGTCTGCCTCCCGCTTTTCTGCACTCCCCCTCCCACAGTGTTCTTTGACATCTGTGGTGATGAAAATTACCTTGGCAGTCAGCTAGATGGTGAACTGAGTTCAGTATCATCTATGTAAGTAAATACTTAATATGCTTATAATGACTTGCTGCAGGCTTCCCAAATTACTTAAATGATCTTAAATGACTCTAAACCAGTGATTTTTCAACCTGTGGTCCACAGGGCCCCAGGGATGAGCCAAGTTTGTCTAAGATTTCCAAAGCAGTCTGCACCTCCACTGAAAATGTTTAGGGGTTCGCAAATGAAAAAAGGTGGAAAACCACTGGCCTAAACATTCACTCATTTCAAAAGCACCAATTCAAAGATCCAAATAAATATTTCTGTTTGTATGCTTTGTGGATTGTTTTTAAGCTCATGTGTTTGTGGGGCAATGTGTCGTCATTGAGAGTTTTTGGCAATGTATGTTTTGAAGAAAAAATAACGGGTAAGTGTAGAAGCGAGTATATAGATGTTTGGTACAGATCATTATATATATTATTAAACAGGTATAATTTTGCACACTGGTAAGTGCAATTGTTGATACTCTACCAGGGGTGAAAGTAAGTAAGTCCAAAGACTTACCAGTACAGGGAGCATCCCCCAGCCAACCCATCCGCGCTGCCCAGGGCTCCAGCGGCAATTTAAAGGGTCTGAAGCTGTGGCCACTGCTGCAGCAGTGGCAGCCAGAGTGCCGGGCCCTTTTAAATCGCTGGCCCCAGGGCAGCTGATACTTTTGCTCCCCCTGCATTGGCGGTGGCACGGATGTTAAAGGTAACATCCTTGCCCCTTTTGCACCCTCCCCGCTCCCACAGCGGCCCTGCCAGTAGGGTCCGTACCGGCAGGGCCGCTGATGAGAAGGGACAGCAACATTAAAGCGCTGCCATGGCAGCACTTAAATGTCACTCTGTTTCCTCTTTCAGCGGCCCTGCTTGTACGAACCCTACTGACAGGGCTGCTGTTTGGGGAGGCAAAAGGGGCAGGGATGTTAAAGTGCTGCTGCAGCAGCGCTTTAATGTGGGCTGCTACAGGCCAGTACTGGCTTCTTACCGGTATGTCGTACCAGCTCAATTTCACCCCGTACTCTACTGAACAGGGCAGTCTTACATATGATTCAATGACTGGTGTTGTAATGAGCAATGAATGCAATGTTCATTACTTGTGGATAGGTCAATTTATTCTTCATTGCGTTACTAAATTCATGGACAGCTTGGCATTTCTTTCCTGGCTTCGGAAGCATCTTGAAAGTAATAGTGGGAGCAGATACAGGCTCTCAAGAACTTTTAACCATTTTGCCAATTCTCTGAAGGGTGAATTTTACTTATTGATTTATTGAAATTAGATGAATCTCTTTTATACGGGGGGCCTGATTCTCCACAGCCTTGCTCTTTGTGTAGTTATTTATTCCTCTGCAAAGTGAGTATAAAATAATGTGCTATCATACTCCCCCATGATATAGATGTAAATGACTAACCTATGGGCCAGATTTTTAAATGTATTTAGGCACCCAAGGAGACAGATAGGCATTTAGAGGGATTTACAAAAGGTGACTTACTTCTGTTTAGGTGCCTTACTCCCCTGGGAGATCCCATTAGGTGCATGACCGCACCTTTAACAATCTGGCTGTACATGCCTAGCATAATCCTGCTGTCCAGGATAATTTGCATAAGGCTTGCATCCCTTTGTCTTTCTTGACTTATCCTTCTTAGTAACATTTGTGGTAAATTTTGAATGGGTTTAACCTTTTAAAATGGAAATTCCTAACACATTTTTTGAAGTCTAATTCTCTAAGGATTATGAACCTAGGGTACATAGATATTAGCAGTTGACGCATTTTTGATCAGCTATTCCTCTAGAAACTTCTGAGCTAATTTCTGATTCTTGTGTTGGAAAAGTCTTATTTGTATTTCTGCTTTCCTCAGCATATTTGAGTAATTCTTAGTCAGTGGCCTATTTTCTAATGGTTTCCTATGAACACTGATACCTTGCATAAAAATTAGCTAAATTCCAAGGAGACTCTATGTAGGATCATAAATTCTTGCAGTCAGTTTAGCAAAAGAATATGTTAAAGAGGTTGCACTCTACGCTGCAATTTCAAGACTAATTTTTGTACAAACCAGTGTACACTATGTGACACCTTCTATGTACCCTGCGATGTAAGATATATAGCTTTGTAAAGTGCCTCATGTGTCATATATTTGCAAGAAGATTTTTAAATAATTCACAATCACCATCCAGAAGCTTTTGTGGAATTCCATATTCTCGAACCTGACGCAGTGCACAACAGATGTCCATGTTTAAACAGGGACTTTTTAAAGAGTCTTGGTTCTGTCTGTCTTCCCAAAATTTACAACATTTCTCTGCTCTTCAAAGGAAGCACAAGTGTCATTACATTCTCAGTAAGTGGACACAGAACCATATACACGTGACTTGCAATAGGGCTGCAGGTAGTGACGTGAGAATATCTGATTTCTTGGCTTGCCAACTGTACTAAAAAATTGAAAATAATAATTATTTTTTGGGTTGACCCAGAATGAATTTCTAAAATGTTTTCAGTGAACCAGGAAGTAAATAAACTAAAATCATTTGGATTGTTTCAGTTTAAAGGGTTTTTAAAAAATAAAAGTGAAGTAAATTTTGAAACAAAACATCCAAGTGCTTTGTTTCAAAAACACTTAACTGAAATATTTGATTTCACACTTTTTAAAAAAAAAAACCAAAACAATTTGATAGATTTCACATGAATTTGCAAAATATTCAGTCAACCTTTTTCATAAAAAAAAAAAAAGCTTCAGCTAGTAAATGTTGCCCTGCACTAATCATAGAATTCTTCTGTCAAGAGGTTCGAAACTTGCATAAAGTTATTAAACCCTCGCAAAGGAAGATGTAATTCATTATCTTTACCTGAGATTTATGGAAACTAGGACTGACTTCCTAAAGAGTAGGAACTAGAGAGTTAAGTCAGTGGTATTGAAGGGTTATGCAGAAGGAAGGGTTATCCAGAGGAAGCTTAGTCTGAAGTTAATTTTGTGTTTCCTGAGTTACTTACAAAGCCAAATGCTGGGAAGAGGGTGGGTTTGGACATTAACTCTGGGTCTCCGTGCTCTATTGAGGATGGATTAGGGACAGAATCCCATCACAGTGACTCTTGTCCCTTTGATGAACTGCTCCAGCGTTTAGGAAGTCTAAAAGAAAAAGGAAGACACAATTTAGCATACCGTGGAGTGTATATTTTTCTGTTGACTTCAGTGGGATCAGAACCTGACCAAAAAGGTTTTTAAATATGCTACAGTAAATCCCGTATTTAATTAACTAACTGGGGACTGAGGAGTTTCTAAAATGACAGGTTCATAAAACTGTGAACATCTCAAAATTACAGGAGATAAGGTGAATATGTTGCAATATGGTGCAATGCATCGCTTTCTTCTTGTCCTGCAGATTAGTACAAAGCGATTTCAAATGCACTGAAGGCATAAAATCATGAAAGGATGTTGACTTGTTCTTCATCAAAATCAGTTTTATTATGTAATTTTTTTCTGTTGGGAAAAACTATTCTTATAATTGTCCGTTTGTAAGACTGATGTTCATACAGTCTAACTTCTACTGTACTGCTGTAACTGGGCAGGGTTTAAGAGGCACTTGATGCTAATACCCACATGTAGTAAGCAGAAAATCTAGTCCTGGATGGGGTTTTTTGTTTTTGTTTGTTTGTTCCCTTTAAGTTTCAAATTGTTATCTGTGGTCAAACTGGAAAAGGTTGTTCTTTTAAAATATTGAACATGGTTTTCAAAACCTCTCATCTGGCTGGAACATGCATTATGAAAATCTGACTGAAGATATTTTGCCTTTATAAAGTAGCAGAAAGCAATAAAATAGCACTGAGATGACCCATCTTTACCAGTACAGAGTTAGCTGCAAATCATTAGACATAATGCTGTATACACCATTGTGTATAGTAAGATTAAAGCCCCGGGACCTATATATGCACTCTTTGTTACAAAATATTATATTGTTCCAGTGATGCAATAGATATAAAGGCGGACAAGATTTTCTGTATCTGAATTGGGACACATATCTCAAAAATGGGATCCTAAAATTAATGGAAATTAAAGGAGTAGTAATATGGTGAATTTGAATAAACCTAAGAATGTAAAAAAATTCCTTGTTACGGAATAATACAACTTTCAGTGTACAGCTTTTAGATTAAAGTCTCTAGTCATTAACAGTGAATGTAAAAAGTAGATGATAGCAATGATTTTCTATGCCAGTGTGGTAGGGCATGGGTAAAACCCCTTGAATGCCCTGCCCCTGCTGGCTAAGCCCTGCTTTCTGGCAGGAGGGCTGGGGTAGGGGCTTGAAGCAGTCAGCAGGGAGCCCAGCTGTGGGCCCTAACGAGGGCTGGCTCACAGCAGTAGGCTGGGCTAAGTGGTCACAGCTGGGGCTGAGGATTGAGCGGGCTAGAAAAGCCCTGAGTTGAACTCAGTTGGGGGCAAGCCAGGAAGGGGACAGGCTGCCCCTGCCCCACAGGTAGGGTGCTTCAGGGGCCTGGAGACCCTGGAACCAGGTAGAAGGAAGGTAACTGTTGTGGGATAAAGGGAAGCACTTTCTTGCACTGAAGCCACTGTTATGCACTGTAAATAATAGGCACTAGAGGGAAGCACCAGAGGAAGGTGTGAGGACTCTTATTTCTACCAGCCAGAGCACAGAGGAGAAAGAGAGAGACCTGTGCAGATCCTGTGACAGCCAGATTGAACAAATCTCAGTGGCAATAGAAATATGAACAGAAATGTATTTAAATTCTTACAGAAAGGTATAGAAAGAAGCATGATCTCCAGGATGGTGTGAAAACCAGATTATCCCCCACCCTCAATTCACATTCAGTGGTGGTTTACTAATACAGGTGTTTGTCCATATATGACTGTGCTCTCTCTTTCAGTTATAGTGCAATGAAAAATTGGCCCAAGTTATAAAAGTCTGATCTGGATTTCAAGCCATACTCTTGTGTAATTTGGCAGTGTTCCCTTCAAAAAGTCTAGTTTAGGACAGAGACTTGACTTATGAAGTTGAGATCCAGACAACTCTGGGGTTTTATCAGTTCAGCTTGCATGAACCATTTCAGGCCCATATCCATTAAGTCTGACTGAACCACATCTAATGGGGCATTGTCTGGCTTGCCGGGAGCGCGGGAGCTATTTTGCTGGGTGGGCAGAGGGCATAGATGCTGCTGTTAATGCTGACTTACCCCCTAGAGCAAGGGTGGGCAAACATTTTTGGCCGGAGGGCCACATTGGGGTTCGAAATTGTGCAGAGGGCTGCGGAGGGCAGGCTATACCTCCCCAAACAGCCTGGCCCTGCCCCCTATCTGACACCCACTTCCTGCCCCCGACTACCCCCCTCAGAACTCCTGACTCATCCAACCCCCCCTTCCTTCTCCCATGATCTCCCCCTCTGGAGACCCCCACCCTAACCACTGCCCCCAGTGTCCCGCCCCCTATTTAAGCCCCCCTGCTCTTTGTTCCCTGACTGCTGCCACCCAACACCCACCCACCCTAACCACCATCCTCGGGACCCTACCATATCCAAGCCCCCCTGCACTTTGTTCCGTGACTGCCTCCTCCAGATCCCCCCGCAATCTAACCACCATCCCTGGGACCCCACCACCTAAGGCATCCTGCCCCAGTTCTTGCTTACTGCACTCAGCGGGCGCGGGGCTCTGCGGCTGCCTGCACTGGGCCCAGCCCCCCCGGGCGGGGAGCACGAGGCCGCTGGCACCGCTCCCTGGCCCTTCGCAGGCCGGATAAAAAAGGCTGGCGGGCCACATGTGGCCTGTGGGCGGTAGCTTGCCCACCCTTTCCCTAGAGACTGGAAGGGCAGAGACTTGATAAAGGGTAAGCCTGGTGGGAGAAGATCATTTTCCCCAGACTAGGCAGAGCAGTACAAACCCTCCCATTGCTTGGAAGTGCCAAAATACCAGATTTGGTCAAGACCTGCTCTGGGCCTTATGCTAGCTGCTCCTTTCTAGGGGGGCTGGGAAGGAATTTTTCCCTCATCACCAGATTGACCAAGGTGGAAAGGGGATTTTTTGCCTTCCCCAAAGTGGGTTCAGGGAGGGCTTTGTTATGGTGAGTAGAGAAGGGTGTTAAGCTATGATGTCACAACTCATTATGTAAGTATGAGACCAATGCCCTGGGCAGGTACGCCATAGGGAAGGGGTACAGTGACTGGAAAATGGCTTCATAAAAGACTTAAAAAGATGGTATTTGTTAAAGAAGTGAAATGGTGATAGAGAGGGGAGGCAGTGTTCAAGGCAGGGAGCCAACCTCCCTTCTTTTTAACCTCCCTTTTAACTCTCATTTGAGGGGGGCGGTGGTAAGGTCTCAGAAATGGGTTGGCTGGGAGACCAAGATGGAAAAAGGTGGGTCTGGCAGAGGCCCCCAGGTTGGGGTGATCAGATGTCCCCATTATAGAGGGACAATCCGGATATTTGGGCTTTGTATTACATGGGCGCCTATTATCCCACCACCACCATCTCGTCCTGATTTTTCACCTTATATCTGGTCACACTACCCCAGGTAGACATTGAAATGATCATGGAGTTACCTGCACTGTCAACTTTTTATCTGCCAGGTAGTCCCAGATGTCTAATTATAAAATTGTAGCCTGATTAAACCATATCCAGTCTCTCCTGTCCTCCTTCGGGTATGGACAGATAGTGAATTCTGAAGAGAATCCAGAAATGATGATATAGGCTAAAATTTCTGCCAGTAGTGCAGTTATGTTGAAAGCAGTGGAGCTATGCTGATGTAGACCAGCAGAAGATCTGATCCATTGTATTTTAAAAGCATTACTATGCCCTATAGTGAAATGTTTCACTTTGGAATGAGAACATTGCACTGGATTAATAATTTCATGTCCTTTTTTCTGAAGTAATAGTTTGCAGATATGTAAATGACATTAATATCTAAATTATAGAATTAATAAACTATAAACTCTGACAGAGATAGGAAATATTCTTCAGTGAACTCATTATTCAGTGAATTGTGCCATTATTTGTCAACCAAATTCATAAAGAATAATTTTGTGAAGTCTTTGACTAGCTCTCTTCAAAGAATAATTTATTCAGTGAATAATTTCCTCCAGTATTCAAACTGATGTACTTGCTGTCTTGAGGAAAATAAAGGTGTTAACGCTGAATGAAAGAGAAATGGAAAATGAGCTTCTGAAGACTCTAGTGAAGAAAATATGTTTGAGACTCAATGTATGTAGTCACTGTATTTCCAAGACTAGTTTGCAGGAATGATATATGCATAAGAGATTTAGGTAAATGATATATACATGTATACTCTGCCACCTCGTATTGTATCAATGAGAGCTGAAACACTATTTTGCATTAACATTTTTAACAGTGTCAGGATTGCCTCCCCACTCTGAACTCTAGGGTACAGATGTGGGGACCCGCATGAAAAAAGAAATACCCCCCCAGCTTATTTTACCAGCTTGGGTTAAAATGTTTTTCCCCAGAACACAACTTCTTCTGTGTCTGGAACTAACTGCTGCCACCACCAAACTCAATTTAGGGTAGTTTGGGACCCTTCTTTCCCTTTCCACTAACCCCCCAAACTTCCTCCTTCCCTGAGAAGCTTGAGAGAAAAAAAACAAACCTCGCCTGCTCCTGCGAGACGTGCCCGATCCAAAACCAGGATCTTACACAATGGAAAACAAGCAATCAGCTTCTTAAAACAAAGATTTTAATAAAAGAAAAAAAGAAAGGAATAAATCTCTTATAACCATCAATAGAACAGCATCTACCATAATTAACAAAAGGATTCAGAAACCAAACCTCTTCCCTGAGGCAATTTTCTCCCACTGTTGATATCTCTGCTGAAGCTTACACTGTCAAGAAGCACCCAGCCAACCCTCACCACTGAGAACCCTCCAAGTGATAAAAAGAAGGTAAACTTACTGACTACAGTACTTGATAGAATCTTATAGTTACAGTGAAAGACATAGCTGTGTTTATCCCATAGCCGAGGTGAACAGAGAAAGACCCAGAGAGAAACTGAACCTCAAAATCCTTTAAAATCCGTTATGGCTGACCTGGAACAACACTTCCTCAAATCTCGTTCACTCACGCCCCTCCTCTATCTACGCTACATTGATGACATCTTCATCATCTGGACCCATGGGAAAGAAACTCTGGAAGAATTCCACCATGATTTCAACAGTTTCCACCCCACCATCCACCTCAGCCTGGACCAGTCTACACAGGAGGTCCACTTCCTGGACACCACGGTGCAAATTAATGATGGCCACATCAACACCACCCTATACCGAAAACCTACCGACAGCTATGCCTACCTTCATGCCACCAGCTTCCACCCCGGGCACACCACACGATCCATTGTCTACAGCCAAGCACTGAGGTACAATCGTATTTGCTCCAACCCCTCAGACAGAGACCAACACCTACAAGATCTCCACCAAGCTTTCTCAAAACTACAATACCCGCACAAGGAAATAAGGACACAGATCAACAGAGCCAGATGTGTACCCAGAAGCCTGCTGCTGCAAGACAAGCCCAAGAAAGAAAACAACAGAACACCACTGGCCATCACCTACAGTCCTCAGTTAAAGCCTCTCCAACGCATCATCAGTGATCTACAACCCATCCTGGACAACAATCCCTCACTTTCACAGGCCTTGGGAGGCAGGCCAGTCCTGGCCTACAGACAACCTGCCAACCTCAAGCATATTCTCACCAGCAACAGCACACCGCGCCATAATAACTCTAACTCAGGAACCAATCCATGCAAGAAACCTCGATGCCAACTCTGCCCACACATCTACACCAGCAACACCATCATAGGACCAAACCAGATCAGCCACACCATCACTGGTTCATTCGCCTGCACATCTACCAATGTAATATACGCCATTATGTGCCAGCAATGTCCCTCTGCTATGTACATTGGCCAAACTGGACAGTCCCTACGAAAAAGGATAAATGGACACAAATCAGATATCAGGAATGGCAATATTCAAAAACCTGTAGGAGAGCACTTCAGCCTCACCGGACACGCCATACAAGATTTAAAGGTCAGCATTTTGCAGCAAAAAAACTTCAAGTCCAGACTGCAGAGAGAGACTGCAGAGCTGCAATTCATTTGCAAATTTGACACAATCAATTTGGGACCGAATAGAGATTTTGAATGGCTAGCTAACTACAAAAGCAGCTTCTCTTCTCTCGCTATTCACACCTCCAGTTCAACTGCTAGAGGAACACCTCACCCTCCCTGATTAGAGATAACAAGCTGGTTCAGCCTGATTGGACTAACCTTGTTATCTCCCACCTGATTCTTGCCTACCTATTTATACCTGCCCCTGGATACTTCCACTGCATGCATCCGACGAAGTGGGTATTAGCCCACGAAAGCTTATGCTCTAAAAAAAAAATTTTAGTTAGTCTTTAAGGTGCCACAGGACTCTTTGTCACTTCAAAATCCTTTGTCTCCTGAGGAATTTCTCATTGGTCAGTTGTCCACCTCTCAGGTTACCTTTAGCTTAACCCCTTACAGGTAAACACTAATTCTAGGCTATTTCACACTTATGACAAACAGAAAAAAACTATTTCCACCAAATAGACATTTTCCATGGAGAAATTTAGATTTTGCCAAAATTTTTCATTTGAAAAAAAGGGAATATTTCATTTTGGATCAGGTCAGCCAGAATCATAACATTTCAGTTTAGTTGAATTGAAGTGTTTTATTTCTGATCAGCTTACTGCCACATCACCTCATGGGAGATGTCGTTTGAGTGCCTCATGTCTCCATCTTCTTCTATGGAATGTGCTCTTTGGCTTGACTACATCTCCTATGCTGCTCTGTGGTTATGTTCTATTTTAAATTTCTGTGGCCACAATCATGGTCACAATGTATCATAGGAGATGTAGTCCAGCAGAGAACCTGGCCCATAGAGGAGAATAGGAGTATGAAACACCCAAACTTCGACTCCCATGAGATACCATGGCAATTTGAGGGGTGGCATAATGAATTAATGTTGAACCAAGCTGAAACAAAAAATTTGATTCGGTTCAGCAATCCAAAATTAAATATTTTGACATTTTTGAATAGAAAATGTTGTGAGCTTTACATTTGGGACTTAAACCATATTTCAAATTATTAGAATATCCTACCAGATGGAAATTTCAATTTTCAACCAGTTCCTGTAAGACTGGATCCTGAAGACCTGTACCTTATGTCTGTTATTTCAGAGAAAGGTGAACAGAAAGTCCCATTATCAACATATAGTTGAGAAATACCATAAGTTTTTGATAGGAAAATTCCCTTGCCCCTGCAAAGATGAGTTGATTTCCTGATGCATTAGTCTTGATTACCTCATTTTAATGTGTACAACAGCAAATGTTTATTGGTCATAAAATTATTCATCCTTTAAAAAAGACTAGCCATAGTATAAACATGTTGTGAATATGCCTGTATACTGTGTTTACTATGATTACAAGAAAATTACAGGCTTTTTGTATTAAAGCAGGTGTTTGATAGTCAAACAAAAATAATACATTAAAAAAGTAGACAGCATAATCAACTGTTTATTGTAACTTGCAGAGTGACACCATAATATTTCTATAATCAGTATTTCCAATATATGATGTAACCCAAGGATTTATATAGGGTTGAACTGGATGGAAATAACCAGAAGGGCATGATGGATTTTTTTAAGGTTCTTTTTGATTCCCTGACACTGCCAATATTCTAAAATGTCTCTACCACAAATTACTCATTACATGGCTCATTACATTAATGTATCAGTATCAATTGCTAAGGTAAAGCATGCACTTCTAACAAGACATACTGTACAAGCAATTCCATTTGTATTTCCAGTATTTCTGCTGCTTAAGAAAAAGGTATCGCTAACCCCTGGGTGACAACAGTGAATTTGTATGACAGTTACTGTAGAGAATTATATAGTATAATGTGTGCATGCTATTCTCCGGACTGAAACAAGTATTTCCATAGACAAGAATAGGAGTGCCACCAGGGGTGAAAGTGGGCTGGTATGGCGTACTGGTAAGAACCTTTACCGGCCCATATTCACCCCATTAAACTGCTGCTGTGGCAGGACTTTACTGCCCCTGCCCCTTTTGCCTCCCCTGTCGGGGGCCCTGCCAGTACAGACCCGATCAGAAGGGCTGCCAAGTGGATGGGGGAAGGGTAGCACCATTAAAGCGCTGCCACAGCAGTGCTTTAATGTCCCTGCCCCTTTTGCCCCCTCCCCCCCAGTCACCACTGCGGGGGCAAAGGGAACAGCTACAGGCACTTACCAGTACAGGGCAGGCTGGGGCTGGGGCTGACCTCCCCAAGCCTGCCCCTCCTACCCTAGGCCCTGCCCCGCCAGAGCCGGCCCCAGCCCAGCCCCTACTGGTAAATGCCTGTAGCTACTTTCACCTCTGAGTGCCATGTTAGATTAAACGGCAGAATAGGGCCTAAAAGTTATGGAATTACAGGCAATATATTTAGGGGAAATTACTGTATTTTTCTGGTGTCGTGAAAGGTGTCAAGCCAAAGGTTGAGTGCCAGCAGTTCCCAAAACATATTTACACCTTTTTGTTATCTCTGAAATGACCTCACTGGGCAGTTTTTCAGAAAATTTCATTTGTGTCCTGGGCGCTAGCATTTTGAGAAGGAAGATGACTCTATAGATCATCCTAATATCTACAGTGATCTAAACATGGCATTAACTTTGATTTGCATTTGTTCTTTTCATGTGTACGATTGATGGAGCATGGAAGTCTTTCTCATCACATTTGATATCAGGAAATATGACCGACTGCGGTGTTTCAAGAGCTTTAATCAAATACATATTTTCCTACATAACTATTGATACAAATATTCAAATAGAAATGTACTTTCATAGGCTATTAAACTAGGGAATATTGATTAATCTCATGTAATAATGATTTTATATTAATTCCTCAAAATGAATTTCTCAGTTTTTTTTTAAATGAATCTATATTATATTAGCAGTCAGGTCATTTTTACTACCGATTTTAAGTTTGAAATTAAAAACTATTAATTTTGCTATGACTGCTGTATACCTTTTACTCCTATATTAGCAAATGTAATGACTGAAATGGAAAAGCAAAGGACCTGATTACATTGATGTGTATGGGTCAGTAATAGTTAAAAAATAAAAAAAATCAATGCAGTTAATTGCTTTAGACAATTGCTCAGTTCTATACCGCAGTTTTAAATGGATGTCTGTCACTATATAAAGTAGTAATTGGGGGGGAAAAAATCAAATGTACATAGCATTTGGCTGAAAGGTAAAACTAATGCAAATGGTACTAAAATGTTGTAGTGGTGTTGGAAGCATAACTAAACATTCTGTCTTTTAGTTATTAAAAACTCTGGGCTAGAATGCAACTGATGTAAATTAGCATAGCTCCATTGACTTCAATGACACTGTCAGTTTTACACAAATTGTGAATCTGTCCTCATTATTCTCAAAGTGAATAAAAATGTGATTTAAAGTGGCATGTAACTCCCTTATTTTCTGTGAATGAAAATGATGCCTGACATTGTGTAATATATGCCATTTTCTTACTTCATGGTTATGTGGCTGCATAGGAACACTTAACATGAGGCTGATGCAACTCATTAGACTACAAGAAACTCCCTTGTGCTGCCACTAAGAATGTGAGCACTGCTGATTCTACTCCTTCCTGCACATCAGCAACAGAATTGTTGACTGAATTTCTGAGTGGTATCTGTGAAAACCCGTTCAAAACAATGGGGTGCACAGGATCTTACTAAAAGCAAAATTGGAAGACAGTAGTATTTCACAGATGTAGTGGAGGGCTCAACTTAGCTTGTAACATTTTATTTCTGGTGGCAATGTGCAAGAGAAAAAAAACTATTGGAATTTTTAAGCCTATGGGAAGGAGTTGCAGGAGTGGCAGTTAGGGGGAAAAGAACTACTTTGTATTTCTAAGATGAGGACATTTAATCCAGAAATTGCTGAGACAAAATAAACCTTGAAGTTTATAGTCTAATTTTTACAGAGTTACTTTGCAGAGTAGAATCTCACTTTAATTCCATCTACAAATGTAATGTTGTTCCTTAGGAATACATCAGCATGAATTTGACTGTATTTTCAGTTACTATTGTGATTCTTTAGGGATCCTAAAGATAGCTGGCAACATTTAGTCGAGGAGTGAGGTGTAGTACATTTAAGAAACTCTTTTACTTCAGACCTTTGGAAGGGATGTTTAGAATAAATATTCCAAGAAACACAGACTTCTTTAGACTGAAAAGCTCTCCAAAGCAAAATGAGCCTAAAGGCAAGTTTCTGCCACAGTTTAATCTCTAAAGAACCACTCAAAAAACAGCCTCAGTTTAAATCCTTCCATGCCTATGTGGCACCTAAGGCACTGAGCACATTTCCCCAGCCCTTTTTCCTCTGTGCAGTTTCAGACTTCTAGTCAGCACCACAATTTGCCAACATTCAATCTGTTTCCCCCTAAACTACACCTGGAGGGATCTTAACAATTTCTCTCTCTCTCTCTCTCTCTCTCTCTCTCTCTCTGACCTTCAGGTGCTGCTTTGCAGAGTGCGTCTAATAATATGCAGGCTGCAATTCTCAATGTGTCAGGAACCAAATATTTTTATAATGTACATTATAAAGTAAAACTTCACTATCTGCATCGGACAAGCTATTCACATGCACTATTAAACAGGCAATAATTAAACTATTGGGAGTTAATATTAGGGATGCACTGCACTGACTGACAGTGATATGCACTCTGCTGAACAAACCTCTGCAAACTCATATTCTCACTTCCCTTTGCCCTTGAGGCTCCTAACGGAAAGCAAATTGAAAACAGTGCTACTGAGCCATCAGGAAATGTCCCAAGTATTAGAGGCACCCAAGCTGTATCCACAGGGCCGTCCCTACTCATATGCAAGAGTACTCAGCTGCATCCCTGCTCCACCCCAGCCCCGCCCCCACTTCACTCTTTCCCCTGAAGACTGCAGCAGGGGTCAGGTGCCCTGTAGTCACTGAGCAGCAGAGACTCAGCCCACTTCGTGTCACTGGTGAGTTTTGGGGGGCAGTTCCCCCTGCCCCCCAAACCCCAAGGTTGGGAGCCAGGGCAGCAGAGCAGAGCAAGCTGGGTCTGGGTCCCTCCACTTCCCACCACCCCATGAGTGCAAGGTTCGGCCCGCTCTGCACTCACCAGGTGGCAGGAAGTGGAGTGACCCAGCCCCAAGCCACTCCGCTGGCTCGTGCTGGGGGGTGGTTCCCCCCTGCCCCTCAAGCCTGCTCGTGCCCCCCTGTAGAGGCCTGGAGCCAGCCCCTCCCCCTGCAGAGGCCCTGGGCCCCACACGTATGCGGGGGATGGGGGGCAGGCTGCATAGGGCACCAAAATGGCTAGGGGTGGCTCTGTGTATCCATTCCACACTAAGGCAGCAAACATTTAAAAGACATCAGTCTCCTGATTTCATTCTGAACAGCATTTTTGGAGACCATGTGATCTTGGGGTACACATTAGGCAGAATGAGGACCCAAGCCAGTTCTTGTTGTAGGTAATTGAGCTTTTGCCAATAACTTCAGTGGGAGTAGGAAAAGGCACCCTGGGTTTGGTGCAAACCCCATTCAAGTCATTAGGAAAACTCCCACCGGCTTCCATAAATTTTGCCCTGAGAGTGGAAAGGCAGAGGAAATAGAGGTGTGGGATTAGCTAAAGCCGATTCATAAAGGGATTTAAGCATTGCAGCACTTAAATTTTTGGTCCCTAGAAAAGTCATTGGTACACCACTGCGATCCACAAACACTGAGTTTGGTACAAATGAATGGGGGAGGGGAGAGGCACTAAGAATGGGATCCATGAAAGGCAGCGCATTAGGTTGGGAGGTGCATAAGCTAGCCAATGGTAGATTCCAACAGCTCTCTCATGGAGTTAGCTGTCTGGGCTCTGGGGAGGTGCCTGTCTCTGCTTGCAGTCTGGAGGCAGGAACACCTCTCCTGGAGTTCAGTGGCTTTAGTGTGAGAATGAGTTAGGTGCCTGCCTCATTCTCACACAAAACCGTGGGAAGAGGAGGTTGTGCTGCTGAATTTATAGCTTTTATCCTAGTGGTTAGAGCTCTCACCTGGGATGTAAGATACCCAGGTTTAATGCCCCCTTCTGCTAGAGGGGAAGAAAGGATTGGACGGGGTCTCCCACCCATTAGGAGAGTGATCTATCCCATGAGCTATGGGATGCTCCTATGTGGCACTCCCTCAGGCTGTTCTGTAGAAGCTGTTGCACTTTGGGTAACTGCTTGAATTAGTCATTGGGCCAGAGAGAGAGAGTAACAGGGTATGAGAATGATTCTGTCATTCAGTGATCAGGGCATCCATCTGTGGGTTAGAAGACCCTGGCTCCAATCCCCCTGCTGCAATGACTATTCAGTTATTTATACATAGTTGAACAGCTTCAAAAAGAGATACAGAGGGAGCTCCACATTGGAATATCCCTTAGCCCTGTGGTTAGAACACTCGCTTGATAGGTGGGAGACCCCTGTTCAAACTCCTGCTCAGGCAGAGAGAGGAACTGAATCTTGCTCTCTCACATCCCATATGAGTGCTCTTACCACTGAGCTGAAAATTATAAGAGGGGAGGTACCAACACCTCCTTTACTGGCCTGATTTTGAAAGAAACCTGATCTGGTTGTCAACCTCTGAGTAAGTTTACTGGATTGGTCCCCATGGGTGAGATAGGAAGAGGAAAACCCTATCTTCCCTTGGTTTGTGGATTGCTCTTGGACTTAGGCACTGGGATGCTTATCTCACAGTTAAAGGCAGGCAGCAGTGCCCATGCTCCGCGACAGAAACATAGGCACCTAGCCAACCTTTACCCAGAAAACTTAGCTGCTGAGTGAGTTTGAGTGGGTTCAGAGGCAGGCAAGTGGCAGTTTCGTAGATTTGCAGAAGCACCTAAAACCGGGACTTTGGAGCCTAAGTACTTTGGTGGATCATAGACTCAGCCTCCAAGTTATCTTTGAAAGCATAGAAGTTAGAAGTGGAAATGACTTAGTGGACCATCAAGCCATTTTCCTATCCAGTGCAGGGTTGCTTCTGCAATATATTCTCCAGTGGTTTATGCAGTCTGGTTTTAAAGATTTTGGAACTCCCTTCCCCATGAGAGAGAGAGTATGACAGACTGCAAATCTTGTGAAGTTTTTGCTTTGTTTTGTTAAGATAACCCACCTGGCAAGTAGGTTTTCTCCAGCAATTGCAGCTCCATTGAATATGGGATATTACCCCATAAATTGTCATACCTAAGTCATGGACAGCAACATTATTCATCCCAGGAAGTGCACAAAGAAAAGCAGCACAGCAATCTTGAAGATACTGAGCTTTCTCTGTTAAATTTGCCAGAGATGATTGGATTTATTAGTCTGCATGTGTCTTTGACTGATATATCATGCTGGATGCTGTCGGCAAACATATACTAATTGGAAGAACAAACAGAAAACCCTAAGGATGCTCATGCTTAATGACACTGTCCATGTTCTAAAATATCTCTACCACAAATTACTCATTACATAGCTATCGGCAATGCAAGTTAATTTATTAGTATCAGTTGCTAAGTTAAAGCATGAACTTCTAACAAGACACACTGTACAGTACCTAGCTAGGAAAGTTTCCAATCCCTAAGATTTTAAATAAGAGAGAGAAAGAGTGAGAGAAACAGGCCACGCCAGTTCACGGAGAAGAAAGTAACAATATAGAGTGTATTGTAAGGTTAATGATAATGGATTTCAATGAATTAATTAACTTTTAATTAGTTCTACTTTTTGGTACTGCATTAGAACCAAATTATTGCTGAAGAGGACTAAATGTTCAAGCTGAAATCCTCACAGGAGCATCTAGTTAGAAGCAAAAATCTGGCTTCAGAACAAAGACAAATTGAATAGAAATGTATCCGGTTGTTGCCTGTAATGATTTCAAGCCAGATAATTGCCTCTGAAGCCAAGTTGAACAAAAGAAAGGGAAAATCAAGTATGAGAAGGCAGCAAATTCCCAAACTGTTTTTGGCAGTGGGGACTTCGTTATCTCGTCACATTGTCAGTTGTGTATTACCTTCTTTTCATCCAGTGATAAATCCGACAGACAGACCTAGATGAAGTACCTGTGAGTTGGGCTGGTCTAAAGAGGAAATGTGGATGTTTTAGTTAACCCTTTTACTGTACTGCAACACTCAAAAATTACTGACCTGGACACAATAGTCAAATGAATACAACATCATTTTATAAAGTTAAGCATTAACTGTCAAAACCAGGGGTAGGCCAACTTTTTGGCCTGAGCGCCACATCAGAGTATGGGAATTATATGGTAGGCATAGGGTAGTAGGGTGCCAGAGAGTGTGAGGGCTTTGCTGGGGTCTGAGGTGAGGCTGGGAAAGAGGGATTTGGGGTGCAGGAGGATACACCGGGCTGGGACCAATGGGTTCAGAGGACAGGAGTGGGATCAGGGATAGGGCAGGCTGTTGGAGTGCGGGGGCTTTGGTGGGGGACTAGGATCAAGGGGTTCTGAGGGTGGGAGGCGGATCATGGCCGTGTACTACATAGGAGCTGGAGGGGGATCATGCCAGCTGCTTCCTGGGAGCTATGTGGGCGGGGTAAACCTCCAGCCCACTCCCCAGCTGGGATGCTGGAGCGGGGCAAAACCCCAACCTTGGTGGGAGCTGAGGGCCAGATTAAATGGTGTAATGGGCCGGATGTGGCCATGGGTCGTAGTTTGCCCACCCCTGTTCTAAACAAATATGAGACACCAGGTGGGTGAGGTCATATATTTTATTGAAACAACTTCTACTGGTGAGAGAAATGAGCTTTCGAGCTTACACAGAGCTTTTCTTCTGACATGGCTACAACATTGCATAAACCAGAGGCCTCAAACACATGGCCTGCAGGGCGCCCGCAGCCCGCGGAGTTATTTTCCACCAAGCTCCTCGTACCCCTACTCCCCACAAGTGATTTCTGGTAGCTGCCAAGCTCCCCTCTGCCACAGCAAACCATATCCTCACTCCTCTGTCTACCTCCAGACACTTCCTGCTGTCAAACAGCTGTTAGGCGGCACTTAGCGCTTTCCAAGAGGGAGGAGAGAGGAGTGGGGAAGCTGTGTGCTAAGGGGAGGAGGCAGAGAAGAGGCGTGGCGGGGTGGGAAGAGGCAGGACAGGAGCGAGGCCTCATGGAAGGGGTAGTATGGGAATGGGGGTGGGGGCAGCATGGGTGTGTGTGTGTGTCAGTGATGCGGCCCTCAGGCTAATGCATTAGTCCTCATGTGGCCCTCTTGGTCATTTGATTTTGAGATCTCTGGGATAAACAAACATGAACATTGTGGTGTTAGGAAACTTCCCCTCAAATGAACTAGCTTGCAGTAAGTGGTTCAATGCAATTCCGAAAGCTCTGGCTGCCAATGCCCCAGAAATTTATGAATCGAGAATAGCTGGTGCCTGCTACCTCCAATCCATCCCAACCCAACTCAAAGCAGTTGGCAAACTGCCAGAATCCACCTAGCCATCTGTTGTTAGAGCTAAATCAAATGTTTCAGACAAAACTTTTTTCACTAAAAAAACGGAGAGAGATGGGTGTCCAAAACATTGTGTGAATTCGTGTGAATTCACTAAATTCTCTTGGTTGGAGAGGAAAGAAAATCCAAGATTCTAAGAATATTGAAACATTTTGGTTTGGACATTTTCTAGATATAACATTTTTATCCAGGTCAGATGACACGTTGCATTCTACCCCAAACCATTTGCTTTTCAATGTTTTGGTTCAGCCAGAAAACCAAAAATCCATTATTCCCACAGGTCTATTTATTATTATTTGTATTTGCTGTATCCTAGCAGGTCCGTAGTCATACACCATGGTTCCGCTGTGCTAGTAACTGTAAACAATATCATAAAACACTGCACAAATGAACTTAGCTTCTAACAAATCTTTCTGGATGCAAAGGATGAGGGTCCGTATGTGAACCCTGATGACCCTATGCTCTCAGCTGGCCCTCAGTAGCAAGTCCCAACCAAAGGACTCCCAACTCTGAACTTGGGTTGAGGATCCAGAAACTGGCATCTCCTACTAAACAGGTCCACAAAGGACACTTACCGCAAGGGGGCCACCTGTGATTAATCTCTCTCACTCTCTCACCCCCCCCTTCCATCTGCCAGTCATTAAGAAACTGACCTAACAGCCCGTTAAATTTGGAAAACATAAATTTGCTAACTCATCAGGCGCACTCCATCATCCCTGAATAAGCTAAGGGAGGAATGGTTAATATTATAGTGGTTGATCACGGAACTCTCTAAGTCCTGGAAGTGCTTAGGCTGTGAATATGTAGGTGCCTTTTTGGCCCAACTGGTTCTGGTAGGACTTCCCACCTGATTTGCTGCTGTCACATCTTGGACCAACCTAGTATAAAGCTGTGGGCCAGGTCCCTTTTTATCCTGATCACCTAACGTTCTGGACAGAAATCATGTTTCATGGAAATGAGCTATTAAAAGTTGAGGTGCATAAAAACGAGCTAAGAATTAATGTGAGAGGCATTAACTGTGTTCACAGCATGTGTTCTTGTTCAAACCAGAGAACTCATCTGGCTTCCCCTCCAGACCTGCTAGGTGAACCACCTCAGCTGCTAGCTGCCTGCTTGTGTAGCTAATGAGAGCTGCTGGGGGCCTCATGCATTTATAAGGTTTAGATACTTGGTTCTATAAGGAGGACATTTTAAAAAAAAAAACAGGAAAAATTAATGCTAAACACTAAATTTCTATTAATGCATTTAAATCAAGAGAAGTAGATTGTGTATTTATAACTTACAACTATCCAATTGCCAAAGGCCTATGCACTGAGATTGAGGTTTCACAAATATAAAGGCCAGAGGGACCATTATGATCATCTAGTCTGACCCCCTGCATAACACAGGCCAAAGAACCTCACCCAGCAAGACCACCTCTGTTTGAGCTATAGCATATCTTTTATGATTTAGTTGGGGATTAGTCCTGCTTTGAGCAGGGAGGGGGTTGCACTATATGACCCCTGAGGTCCCTTCCAACCCTGATATTCTATGATTTTAGAAAGACATCAGGCTTTTATTTATTTAAAGTCTGCAAGAGATGGAGACTACCACACTCCAGTGTAAGTTGTAATCATTCTCACTTTAAAATATTTGCTTCTTATTTCTAGTCTGCATTTGTCTGTTAAGGTGCTTGCAACTTCTGGAACCTCTTATGCCTTTTTCTATTAGATCCTCATGCAGAGCATGATCAAGTCAACTCTTAACCTTCATAAATAAATCATATAATCTCTCACTAGAAGGCAGCATTTGCAGATTTTGAATTATTCTTATAGTTTATTATGAACTCTCTCCCCAATTTCTGGAATCCAGTGGGATGTGGGCACCTAATCATAGGCATGTAGGACTGGAAGGGCCCTCAGTAGGTCACCTACTCCTGTCCCCTCTACTGAGGCAGGAGTAAGTATTATCTAGAGGCCGTCCCTGATAGGTGTTCATCTAACTTGTTCTTAAACACCCCCAATGACAGAGATTCCACAACCTCCTTAGGTAATCTGTTCTAGTGTTTAACTATCCTTAAGATTAGGAAGTATTTCCTAATATCAAACCTAAATCTCTCTTGCTGCAGTTAAAGCCCATTACTTCTTGTCCTGTCCTATCTATGGACAATTTAAGGAGAACAGTTTAGCACCCTCCTCTTTATAATAATCATTTACATATTTGACAAGTGTACGTCCCCCTTCAGTCTTCTCTTTTCTAGACTAATCCTATTTATTTCAATCTTTCCTTGAAGGTCATGCTTTCGAGACCTTTAATCATTTTTGTGGCTCTCCTCTGGATTTTCTCCAATTTGTCCACATCTTTCCCCAAGTGTGGTGCCCAGAACTGGACACACTACTCTCCAGCTGAGGCTTTACTTTTCCTGGGTTCCCACTTCTAGCCTGAAGTGCTAGGCTACCATCCCAATAGGTTACTGAAGTAGCTGTCCCCTGTTCTATGCAGACTAGTTATCTGGGATCAACCCACCAAATGGAATCCCCTTTTTAACACTATTGTGAACTGAAATTGCATGAAAAGCTTCCCCACCTTTTGAGGTAAACAAAGGATCCTGCAAGGAGAGTTTGAAGGGGGAAGGGAAGAAGGAAAAGAGAACAATCAGAAGTGCTCTTTACAGGACACCCCTATATTATTTCATTCACTGGGAGCTATCTGACATCTGGTGCCAACCACATTGAACCTGGTATGTTGGAAAGTCAATATTATGGATCCTTGACCCCACTGGATGTTGCCTTTAGACAAGACCATGCCTAACATATCACTTGCTGAGCCTGTTATAACCTTGCTCATCCAATGCATTCCAAAGAAATTGGCCGAGGAGAGAAAGGGTTGCAGAGCCTTGTTTGTGTGTTATGCAATGTATGGTGAAATGAGAAGGATTGAGACAGGTAACGTGACTCTGGTGTTTTGTTTTGCCTTTTCCTGAGGAGGGACAGCCATGTAATTGAGGCACTGGCCCATGACTCAGGAGAAGGAGTTCACTTCCCACCTCTGCCACAGACTTGTAGCCTGATCTTGGGTAAATCACCTGTACCTCACTTCCTCATGTGTAAAATGGGCCTGTGTATACTGTAGCTCTCTGTGGCTCCATTCTGCATGGCCAAAATCTGTATTCAGTCTGTATGCTATTCTTGGGCATGGACTGTCTCTTCCTATAGGTAGGTGCAGTACTTGGCACAGTAGGACCCTTTTTGCTCTACCACACCACTACTATAAAGCTCATTTCAGCCTTCGGTAAATCCTGAAACATCTCAGGGAGGGGGCTCTCGTACGGATAGTCCATCTATTTAAGAGCCAGAATTTGCGAGCCAGGGCATATGTATAAAATATACAGTTGCAGGATGAGGATTTGGCGTAGAAATGAATCAGCTGCTTCTGGCATATCCATCCCCCAATATCGCCCACGTACATGATCCTGATAAAGTTTGCACGGAAGAAACTGCAGCCCAGCCCCCTTTTGCCTTTCAAGTCTTCATGGAGTGTGCGGCTCCTGGGGCCCTCTGCGCTGAACTCGACAAATGTTTGCCATGTCTGGTGGTTTGAAGAAAGGTGGTGTTGGGGGGAATCAGGAAATTCTTTGAGCCTTTTTATCCCTACAGTAACTATAGACTTTGGCAGGAATGTGGGTGATTAATTTCGAGTCTGTTAGCTCAGTCCATCCAGTCGAACCTCCCCCCCTGGATATCTTGGAGACAGCAGCGTCCCCCGTGCTCTGCTATTTCACCAAACCCTGTGAATGCAGCTCTGCTAAGTAAACATTGCCGAGCTGCTAATCACAAGCTCTGAAACAAAACAGCACTTCACTTCGGGATCTGGGCAAGATCAGAGCTCGCTGCTTGCTCCCTCTCCCTCCCTCTCTCCTCCCTCGGATCTCGCAGCTTTCAGCCTCTCTCTCTCTCTTTCTCCCCATGTTGGAAGAACTCGCAGGGTGAAACTGACAGAGGCTGCGCTTTTGTCAGAGTCTTGCCTGCTCGCTTGTTTTCCCCAGGGACAAGGGGGGTATTTCCTAGCCAGCCTTTCCAACCTGTTCATGTTGTGATCCGCAGCAGCACCACAAAAAGTTGTCGGGAGCACCGATGATGGGACTTCATTTACAACCCTTCGCTTTGCACTTTCTGGCTTTGACTTTTCCCTTAGTGGCGATGGGTTTCACTGATGAAACCTTAGAGAAAGCCACGAAATCAGAAGGCTATTGCAGCCGGATTCTGCGAGCCCAAGGCACTAGAAGAGAGGGATATAATGAATTTAGCCTGAGAGTAGAAGGCGATCCTGAATTTTACAAGCCTGGAAACAATTACAGAGGTGAGTCTTTGCAGTTCTCTAATTACTCAGTATAATAACGATGATGATGAGCAGAACAAGTGTCACTGAAACTAAAAGATGTGTGTGTGTGTGTGTGTAATCGAGATAGTGTGGCGTACTTCCGCACGCCGCTTGCTTTGGGATTGCTTTCACAAGTGAGTGTGAGTTGTATTTCAGAGTAACACTTCACCCCAAATGTTTTATTCGGACTAAGGGGAATGTCCTGCTGCTTTCGTGTGTTCTAGCAGCTTTGTAAGTGGCAGCAAGAGTCTAGAGACCGCTTGTTCTATGCTGCGATACAGACTCTGATTCGCCTACCCCCAGCAATGGAGCACAGCAAACTACAAGATTTAGCACGCAGGGGAAAGGCTCATAAACTCGGTGCTAATTGTGCTTGACTTCAGATATGAGTATTAATTTAATGAGTCACCGTAAGGGCAAATTGATGCAGGAGGCTGCTAACTTCTCAATTTTCCCACTTGCCTTTATCTCCTCCCCACCCCTACGCGTTTTTGCTGGGGATATGAACAGATGGTTCAAGCAGGAGGGAGAGAGATGGTGCTAATGACCACTGTAGATAAGAGTCCTAGGGATGCATTCTGTGCTGAACGCTGCACATATAGCGCTGGAAATGAACTTCCTAAACACATCGCAGCAATTTTGTATAATTAACAGGTGACAGCAGTTTCAAGTCACTTTTTCTGTCTGATGATATTTATTTGGAAATAAACATCCTTAATATAAATTGTTGATAAATACCACTTTGAAAAGAAACTGAATGTGCAGTTAGACATCTGATAGAATCATAGAATATCAGGGTTGGAAGGGACCTCAAGAGGTCATCTAGTCCAACCTCCTGCTCAAAACAGGACCAATCCCCAACTAAATCATCCCAGCCAGGGCTTTGTCAATCCTGACCTTAAAAACCTCTAAGGAAGGAGATTCCACCACCTCCCTGGGTAACCCATTCCAGTGCTTCACCACCCTCCTAGTGAAAAAGTTTTTCCAAATATCCAGCCTAAACCTCCCTAACTGCAACTTGAGACCATTACTCCTTGTTTTGTCATCTGGTACCACTGAGAACAGTCTGATCCATCCTCTTTGGAACCTCCTTTCAGGTAGTTGAAAGCAGCTATCAAATCCCTCCTCATTCTTCTCTTCTGCAGACTAAACAAACCCCGTTCCCTCAGTCTCTCCTCATAAGTTATGTGCTTCCAGCCCCCTCATGTTGTTGTCCTCTGCTGGACTCTTTCCAATTTTTCCACATCCTTTTTGTAGTGTGGGGCCCAAAACTGGACACAGTACTCCAGATGATGCCTCACTAATGCTGAATAGAGGGGAATGATCACGTCCCTCAATCTGCTGGCAATGCCCCTACTTATGCAACCCAATGCTGTTAGCCTTCTTGGCAACAAGGGCACACTGTTCACTCATATCCAGCTTCTCATCCACTATAACCCCTAGATTGCTTTCTGCAGAACTGCTGCCTAGCCATTCAGTCCCTAGTCTGTAGCAATGCATGGGATTCTTCCATTCTAATCTCATCTCTTTTTACAGACTAATAGGTGGTCTATCAGTGAAATCATCTTTTGGGGAGAGCAAATAATTTTTTCAGAGCTGTTTGCAAGTGGTGGTTCTCCATCCATCCCCCCTTAGCTTGATTCATATGAAGAGCTCTCACACTGGATGAACACAGCAATCTGAGTTCAAGTTGAAGAAAAATCATGTGCACTGTCTCTTAAAATATAATATTAGACTTAAATTGTTAGAGGGGAACATCTACAGCAGTGATTAACCTGTAGTGAACATCACTTGTGAGCATATTACTTTGTGTGATCTTTCTTCAAATAGAGAAATTAAAGCATTGTAAGCAATTTGTAATATGGTTTGAAGAAACACACATTTTCCACAAACAGGTTAACAGACATTTAACTTATTAGCTTGAGTTTGCAAGACTTTATATTGCATGTCAGCTTAGTATCTGTTCTAATGGCACTACAGAGAAATCTCAGATTCTTTGGCAGTGATTTACACATAAATATTCTAATTTATGGGATTTTTGTAAATTATTTCCTGTGAAAATGTCATTAGGCATTTGATTCATCTGTTGAGATTATTTTATTTACTTTCATTTTATTTTAAGATGGGGAAATAGATTTCAGAAACATATTTGATGGATATATTAAGTCTTATTATGCAGAGCTTAATTAACAAAATAATCAGTTTAATGTTTTTACATTACTTTTTCATTATTAGCTCTCAGGTTCTTGTCCCTAACAAGTTATACTGTGGCATTAAAGGCTCAGTTAAGTACACATGCTTATGACATTTAAGATTAAATTATTCAGACACCTAAACCTTAGCAAACGGTCTTTCAATAATGCTTTACTAGTGTGTGGGTGGAAGACAGCTAAATGTTCCTGTAAGTATACTTATCAGCTCCAGCAAAAGTTAATGTAACTTGTTTCGTGTACAATGTGGTGACATCATGCAAAGTTTTAACACAGGGCTACTGAGTTCATTTTCAAAGGAGACTCCACTGGGAAATTAGAAATATCCTTCTGTGTTATACAAGTGAAGAAACTGTGTGTGATGCGAAAAGCTGGGATGTTAAGGACAAGTTGGTTTTGTAAACCAGAGAACAAGAAACGATATTGTAGAAGACTCTGGGAGCCTGAGCTGAGGCAGAGTCAAAGTTAATCAAAGGCTGTTCCCATAGGCCCAGGGCTGATTTAAGGTGGCCTAGGGCACTAGGCATGCCCCTTAGGGGTTCCAGTAACCCTGATTCTTTGAGATTCGTGCCTCTGTTTGGGTTTTTGATGGAGCGGGGCACTCTCATGAGCACAGTTCCCTCTAAGCTGTGCACGTGTGCGCATGCACACAGATCCTAAACCCCACTCACACGGCGAAACACCGCACACACAAGAATTTGCACAAAAGAATTTTTTTGTGCACACAGCCTGTCAAAAATTAGAGGGAACATTGCTCATGAGTCTGAACCTGTAGCAGTGGGAACCACTATTGCTGTTCCAGTGCATCGGGGAGCAGAGGATCCCAGATCACAGCCGTCATTCACCTTTCAGGAGGCCTAGGACCTTCCTGCTCTCTAGCCTACTGCTATTGCTGGTCTTTGGGTTGGATAGGATCCATTTGCCCAGAAGGAGGCACTAAGAGGGCTCTCTAGGTGAAGAAGTCTTAATTGCTACCCCTGTAGAGTGTTCTGAGTGGCAGTGGTAGGGGACAGCCGGGGTCTCCTCGCAGGGTTCTGTTCCTGAGGGAGACATTGGGGTGGTGGTAGCTCATAGATCTAGAGTCAGAGGGGAGCACCCTAAGATCCAAGGATGGCCTCAGGAATCATGCTTATTGTGACAAGAACAGCTGAGGGCTGTGGTCATGGGGTTATTCCTTCCTCCAAGGGCCATATAAAAACCCTGATGTCAGCATCTGGATGGCTCTGCCTCTCAAAGAAGAGGCATCAGCAGCAGAAATTTTGCCCTTCTCCCCCAGCTGCCTAGAGGAGAGGCAGCAATGGTGGCTGGAGAGTCTCTCTTCTCCTTCTCTCTTCCTTTCCAGGACTGCCAAAAAAGCAACCATGGCTAAGGGCTCATTGTCTTTCCCCCAGCTGAGGTTGTTTGGAGGCTCTAGTGCTATAGCAGTCAAAGAGCAGGACATTCCCTTTGCCTCTCCCAGTGGCACACAATCTGCTTCTCGGGGATCACGTGACAACACTGTTCACATTACTGCCTGACCCTGGAGTTTAGGCGCGGGTAGTCAATAGGTGGACTACAGGCCAGATCCAGACCACCAGACACTTTTGAACAGACCAGAAAATCTTTTTATTTACTTATCATCATCTTCATCATTGTCATTGTGGTGTCAAAAATGTTTCTCTAGAGTCTGGACCTTCACTATATACCTTGACCAAGAAATTTAGACCTCAGCAAAGAATAATTGACTACCCCTGGTTTAGGCCCATATGCATAGAACTATTGTGCCTGTTAGAAAATCCAGGTGTGCTGTTCCACTGAAGTCAAGGGCACAATTTCCATTGCTCTCAAAGAGAGCATGATTAGGCCTCCTTATAAGCAATCAAACAGGGACTCAAACTTCAAAAAAAATATTCTGGGTAATAAAGTCTCAGACGCAATAACTGACAGTAATCAGTCCCAGTCCAGATGATTTATTAATCCTGGAGAGGCTTTAACTCAGTTAGAAAACTGCATAATGTTATTTTACATGACAAGACAAAGTTGGTCCTGTTCCCATAAATATGTACTTAAAAAAATCCTAAAAAAAAAATCTGTAAGATGGATGTTTCATATGAGTGTAGGAAATGCAAATTCTACCCTCCTGAAATTGTTATGCTATTGAAGGAAACAAGGAGGAGACTATTTTAATCCATTTAAATGCTCCTTTCATTTGGATGCTGTATCTGTTGCTAATGGAATTTTCATTTGCAGGTCTGCTCAACTTCTCTGAAGAATAAAGAGTGTTCAAGGACCCACTCAGATAAATATTGTGTGCTCCATTTGCATTATTTTTCCAAGTGCTTCCCTCTTGAGTAGTGTTGAATCTCATTCTCCCTCTCTTTCTCTCTCTACCACACACACACACTTTTTTGAAATTTATTATTCTGTTTTGCACCGATGTAGGTGCTTCTGACATATCTTCCTCGGGAGTTTAATAGGCATTGTAATTAGGTAGAAAGCACCTCTTGCAACTAAAGTGCCTTATTCTGTCTTTACTTATGCAACATACAACAGAGGTTTTTGCTTAATTTAAATGAGAAAGTTATACAATGTGATTTCTTTGCCTAAAGCCAAGTGCATTTAGAATCCAACCATGCAATTCTGATTGCATCACTTTTAGCATGGGGTGGAGGAGTGTTGAGAGAGAAAGAAAGAGTGTTTACATTGTAAAGGGGTTAGGATTTGGCCAAGAGGTATGGAAATGAGCAAAATGAGCCTCTGGCATTTAATCTCCCTCAGGAAAGTAAAATATACAAAATCTTTCTGCTTAGGTTGAATATTGCTCTTAGAGTTACATAGTCTTTACTTTGGTCTGTTGTTTTCAATAAACAATTTGATCTGCATGTAAATCAACCATCACCCCAAATGACATACAAAACAATATACATAGAACCCATGTTATAATTTAGCTCAAGAAAAGATCTTTATCTCTTGAGTCCCTATCAAGTAATGACACCCCTCCACACACAAACCTCTTGTATGAAATGAGACTGGGCTCTCACGTAGAATCACAGTCATATATAAAGAATCAAATATTGTAAGACCAATAATGATACAATGTGCTTGCAAGTTACCATAACAAGCCTTTTATTTAACAATTCTTCAAATTTAATCTAGTAAAACAGTTTTACCGTAGCAGACTTGATAGGTCAGAGAGCTGGTAATAGGATAGAAATACTTCCACTCTTACATCTACATGTCTTCAATGTAGCCCAACTCAGTAGTGTCCAAAAAGCTGCCAAGCAGTATTACCAACTTCAAGCATTCAAAAATCATGACTCAGGCCTCAATATATCATGAGTAGCTTAAAAATCAGAATGTTTTTAAACAGTAATAAATTTGGGACTCACTTTATTTACTTTCGCAAGTAATCCATGCCCCCAGAAAGCTGGCACTTTAGGAAAAGCACCAAATATTGCGATTTTTGGCAACACAGCGTCCTAACTGAAATTAATGTAGAGATCTTAGTTTATTTTTTCAGTGCCTTGATGTCTTCATCAGCGAACCACCACAAATGGCACACAACCGACTGGGGGAAGGAGAACCAGCCAAGGACTGAGAGGTCCATAAAAGCTGAACTACTTTCTCACTTCCATCTGGACCCCTGGGTTAGAATTTGGTGACACTGATAAGTAGGTGGAAGTTTGCACTGGATCTACAATACAGACACACACATTCAATCATCAGCGCTACCGGTTCAGCATCTTTCAGGAACACTAGGGCGACATCCTGGCCTCATCCATGTCAATGGCAAAACACATCTTTCGGGACTGATGCAAAGCCTTTATATTGACTGTAGTAGACTTTGGATCTAGACCTATGACAGGCTGTATAAATCAGCAGGTCTCAACTGGGAGTTTGTGCCCCCAGCCCCCTTGCAGGGGGTCTGTGGAACCTCGCCACTGAAACCTGGTGCCCCGAGTGGCAGGAACCTGGAGCTAGGCAGTGCGAGGCAGCTGCTCCTCAGGCTGATGGTGCCATGGAGAAGGCAGTCATGGCATTCCCCCCTCTGCTGCTGATGTCTGAGGTTGTGGCTGCTCCTCTACTCCCAGCCCCCTTTGACTGCTCCCCAGGTGGCTCTAGGCCCAGCTTAGCCCTCAGGGAGTAGTCACCAGGGCACAGCCCCAGACAGGTGAATGGCCTGCTGAGGTGAATCAGGGGTGGAGGCCTCCCTGCATCCCGCTGTGCAGAATTGGCCAGAGTCCTGCCAGTCCTTGCCCCCTCCCAACAGAAGTCAAACTATACCTGTGCCCAAGGGTTCCCACCCCTGGATCAGAGCCCTGATTCCTCCCTTTCCCTCCCGTCGCTGGACCCTGAAGTTTTTCTAGCATGTTGCTGGGGTCCATACAATAGGAGGATCCCATCAGCAGCCCAAAAACTGTGACAAGTCCTAATTTCAAAGAGAGGGGGAAATTTAAAAAATGCTAATTGATTCTTCTTATTTATATAAAATCTAAAATGTAAAAGATGTTTTATTGTTGCTCTGGATATTAACTATACTAATCTTGTTTATGCAATAAATGCAACTGTAAATAATAGGTATTGAATCAGGAAAGATCCCTGTTCAGGACAACACATCAATACATATTTAAGTGCTGTCTTGGATGGGGATAGATTTGGCACCTTGCTTGAATTGGGCCATAGTCATTATGTACATACTAGTATATTTCTCTTATTCCTTGGGAGGAAAAACTATATGTGAGTCAAAAAATTGCAGAATAGGGCTTTAAATGTGTAAAACATTCTTTTTCAATGATATAAATGGATTTTGTATATATTACCTATGACCAAGTTCAGCCCATAATTGGACTTTTCTACTCAAATTCATGGTCACTTAGATGTTGCTGAAATAACTACGTATTTAAGAAGTATTCATATTTTTCTCTTGAGTTGTGACTAATCCAAGGGAAAGTTTGCTACATATCAATAATTTTTGTGTGAATCAGACTCTATCAGTTCCTCAGCAAGAGTGAATGGGTGCACTTCATTGACTTCAGTGGTGCTGTGTCTGTTTATTCCAGCTGAGAATGTGGTACTAGAATTTCATTTATATTTATCATTTAGAGCTGCAAAAGGTTGTCACCACTGCACCTCCAATGGCCTTCTGCACTGACAGGAGAATAACAGTTATGATTATTATTTATTATTATTGCCATAGTGCCGGAAGGCCCAGTCAGAGGTATGTTTAGCACTTTACATGCATGTAATGAAAAAACAGGCCCTGCCCCAAAGAGCTTGCAGTCTGATAGTTAAGTTCCACTGAATGAATACAAAATTATGCTAAAAGTCATGACATTTTCAGGAATTTCTAACTTGTTGATCAATATTCTGCTCTTCTCTGGAAACCACCCCCCCAATAAACTCATAGATCATAGTGAACCAAATGCTGCATTTACATTCACAAAGGTACTTTCAAATTAGTTCCTCTGATTCAGTGGTTCTGAATTTTTATAGACTGCTGTACCCCCTTGAGGTGTCTATTTATCTTGCATACGTCAAGATTCACCTTACTTAAGAAACTAGTAGCTTACAAAATCAGACATAAAAATACAAGCATCACAACACACTTACTGAAAAACTGCTTAATTTCTCATTTTTACCATATAACTGTAAAATAAATTGTGACTTCCAGGTTGAGAAACACTGATACAGAAAATAGAGCACTATAAACAAAATAGTGTCTGCATGAAATTTAGTTTGTACTGACTTTCCTAGTGCATTTCATGTAGCCTGTTATAAAACTAGGCAAATATCTGAATGAGTTGATGTACCTCCTACCACTAGCTATTTCCAGAAATCAGAGTAGTTCATTCAACTTATTTTTTTGTTTTTTTGTTTATCTTTCTGATTGTCCTCTCTTCATGCCTGACCAGAATGTGATAGGTAGATATCCCACCAGAAAACCTATTCTTTTCTTTTTTCTGATCTGACTATACTAGATAGTGCTGGAAATCACCTGATAAATTCTGTCCTTGTGATATTTCTAGACCAGTGGTTCTCAGCCCATGGCTGCTTACTGCCTAGTCAGCACATTGCTGCAGCCCATGTGACATCCTCAGGGCCATACAGTTAGTATATATCACTAACTGTATGGCCCTGTGGATGAGGCCCACATAACAGAGAGAATTGCATATGTGGCCCACAATGGTAAATAGGCTGAAAACCACTGTTCTAGACTAATTTCCAGATCAAGGAGAGCTACCTGTGTTCCAGATAATCAGTTACACTTTTGGACATTGAACAAATTCTAATATATAAACTCTTTAAATGTTAGTTATTGCTCTCAGACTTCAGTTCAACCACCGATGGCCTATCTGTGTCAAAGGGATTCTACCATGGATTTTCTCCTGGGCAGTGGCATTGATGATGGGAATTTTTCACAGGGGTTTTCCTCAGTCTTTAGGGTGTCAACCAGATTTTAAGGGTGTAAATGTAGATTATGAAATGACAGTATCTGCTTCATAGTTGAAGCTACTCTCACAATTTTCAAAAACCATCTTTTTCCTTCTAAAGAAACTAATCTCCCTGAAATTTCACATGGCCATGTCTCATCCCAGGGTAGAATTTCTCTGGGAAGTTTGGAGAAAGTTAGAATGGAATTTTAGTGTTATTGAGCCACAAATCTGTTCCCTTTGCACCCGGTCTGAAGGCATAAAGGAAATGGAGAGACTTTCCATAAGTAACCTTGACTGGTGAATAAGGCATTTATAGCTCAGTTGGACTCAGATTTGGCTAAAATTTTTCTTATTTTGCATTTAAAATTAAAGAAACATGGTATACGTCAGGGGCCACATCCCTGCTCAGAAAAACACCTGAAATGGGGGGAAAGGCCCCAATAGATACATCTCTGCAGCAAAATTCCCTCAAGAGTTTAGCATATTGACAGTTTATTTTTAAGAAAATCCATGGGTTGTAAATAACAGCAATGTTTCATATTAAAACTGAGATGCATTGGCAGAATTGCATATGGAAATTTGGACTGAACCTTCCTGCACTCTGTCTGGCTGTACTCTATTAATCTTTAGGTTTCATTAGCACCAAATTAACACAAATACTTAGACCGGGGTAGACGACCTATGGCATGAGTGCCGAAGGCGGCACGCGAGCTGATTTTCAGTGGCACTCACACTGCCTGGGTCCTGGCCACCGGTCGGGGGGGCTCTGCATTTTAATTTAATTTTAAATTAAGCTTCTTAAACATTTTCAAAAACGTATTTACTTTACATACAACAATATTTTAGCTATGTATTATAGACTTATAGAAAGAGACCTTCTAAAAATGTTAAAATGTATTACTGGCACACAAAACCTTAAATTTGAGTGAATAAATGAAGACTCGGCACACCACTTCTGAAAGGTTGCCGACCTCTGAATTAGACCAAGCTGTAGAATAAACTGATACACAGTTTGCTGATTTCACAATCAACTTTTATTTTTCTTTTTTGCTTCAGTAACACTTTCTGCTGCCACTCCAGCCTACTTCCGTGGATTCACACTGATTGCTCTGAAGGAGGGCAAAGAGGGAGACAAAGAAGAAGATCATGCAGGAACCTTTCAGGTGAGAGACACTTCCTTGATGACCTATGGCTTCAGTGGTCCACCCCACTATGTGGTGGGTTCTAAGAGGAGTCATTATTAACATTAAAGAATGCAAGATGTTGTATACACATGAACATTTCTGCACCTATTGGCATGATGCGTGGGCGGGATGATGCCAGAGCAGCATAATTTACTTTGCATTCTGCCCCTGTGCTTCAGGAGAACTGCAAGGCACTTAAATCTTGAGTTCAGTGGAACTTCCACACATGCTTAAAGTTAAGTGCTTAAGTGCTTTGCTGAATCAGGGCATAATAGATCAGAGTTTACGCTGGATATCCTGCTATTCAAATACGGTGGTGGTTTAATCCGTACATTTCACCTTTTATATTTCTTTTCCTACATGTTTTTGTCCTGTAATATGTCTCTTTCAAATACAACTAATGTTTCTTTGGTTGCAACCATCTTCCTAACTATATGTTAAAGTGTGATAAAGATATGTTGAATAGGAACTCGCTCTGTGAATAATCCCAATTAAGTCAATGGAGGAAAGTGGTACTTAACATGATTAAAAATATCACAATCTGCCCTTTGGATGTTATCATAGAATAGTTAGGGTTCTTTTGAAACTATCCTTTCAGTTGTTTCAAAACCACATTACATGACAGATAATTCTGCACAAAAGTAAGAATAAGTATCACATTTTTAAATTAGACAGAAATCATGCAAGTCTTGTCCAAGATTCCTTATTGAGCTGCTCGTACTGAATTTTCAGCGTAGAAATATTATTATGGATGATATTGTGCACAATTAATGGAATGGACAATGATAGCTAGGTATAATAATAATAAATTAATAAATGCTCTATCCCAGGGCTTTGGAGTTGTGCTCTGGCTCTGGACAAAATCCTGGAGCTCCTGCTCCAGGCTCCGCTCCAAAGCCCTGCTTTATGCTAGCAATTAGCATTTAAGAACAAATATTTAAATATTTTAAAGAGAGAAAGGCAAAAGACTTTACTCTTGGTAAGTACAAAAGGAAAGAGCTGTCAACAGCACATCCCTCTTACAATTTATTTTGGTGCTGTCAAACAGTCAACGTCACCAGCAAATTCAGCATGTTGAATATTTGTCCCATTTCCTCAGATCTGGAATATCTGGCAGTGGATTTCAGACTTCTGTATGTTCAATTCACAAGAAAAACCTAGAAATAGGTGATGTTGATTTGATCCTGGAACTGGCCCCTAAAGTCGAGCCTCTTGCTAGGCAAGCTGCTGATATGGAATAGGTGTCAATTATGAAGACATTTAACGGAAAGGGATATTGGCTCACTTTGGACACTGGAAGGGGATTTGAATAAAGCATAATCCACAAGTTAGGAAGTACACATTGCTGTGTTTCATTTAATGATGGCTATATATATTTTTTTTAAAAGGTTCCTTTCCTCTTTCTATAGTTAGTTGTATTCCCATTTTTAATATAACATTGAAACTAAAATCTAATTAATTGCTTCATCACAAGCCAGTGTGGGATGTTATGCCTGAGCACAGACTTCAATGCAAAGTGCATTTCTGCAGCATAATAGAGTCAGAAACTCACTCAGTTTTGTAGAAATGGAGAGCAATTTTGAAGCCAGTAAAGAGTGGGTGGCAAATAGAAATTTCTAAATAGCTCAAAAACCTCTAATGGATCTCAGTGGAAGGATGATTATTAAGATGCTTAATTAGTTTTATTATACTGCTGGCAAGCTGAGATCAGTGTTTTAATTGGCAGATAAATATTTCAAAAGTGGTGCATACTAAATTCATATTTCACAAGCAGTACTCATTGTCTCCTTCCCCCTGCATATATACTATTAACTGCTGTTCCTCAGGTTAGCACCTGAATATGATATCAGCATTCATAAAAGATTGAAGTATAGATGTGACTGACATATATAGATTCATGTGGCATGGCTAGATACTACCAATTAGAGCAGGGGTGGGCAAGCTACGGCCCGTGGGCCACATCTGGCCCGCGGTGCCATTGCATCCAGCCCGCGGAGGCTGCCCCTGGCCTGAAGCCGCCGCGCGGGCAGCATTCCGGGGGCCAGGGCTGTGTGCTACCCCCTCCCCCGGAGTCGCGCCATGGGGCCAGCGCTCGGCGGGGGAGGTGGGGCGGCTCAGCTCCTCCCCTCCCCCGGAGCCGCGGCTGCGCACTAGCCCCTCCCCCAGAGCCGCGCTGCTGCGAGCAGTGCTCCAGGGGGTTGAGGCTGCAGCTTCCTCCTCCCTGTGAACCGTGCCGCGCGGCCAGCGCTCTGGGGGAGGGGCGCGGCTTCGCACTCCCCCTCCTCCGGAGCTGCACCGCTGTGGGCAGCGCTTGGGGGAAAGTGGGGCGCGGCTGCACACCCCCCCCTCTTCCTGAGCTGCAACACGGAGCTAGCGCTTGGGGGGTGGGGGGCGCGGCTGCACTCCCCCCTCTTCCCTGGAGCCGCGGTTGTGCACTATCCCCTTCCCCGGAGCCCCGCCGCTGCAGGCAGCGCTCCGGGGGGGGGGGGGGGGAAGCGGGAGTGCAGCTTCCCCCTCCCCTTGAGCCACGCCGCGCGGCCAGCACTGGGGGGAGGGGCACGCCTGCGCACACCCCCCACCCCCAGAACCACATAGCGTGGGCAGCGCTCCAGGGGCTAGGTTTGCCCACTCTCCATCCCCAGGGCCATGCCAAATACCTCTTGGTAAGGGGGTTGGGGTGGGGGGTTGGCTAAGTTGTGGGGGTAATCAGGGGACAGGGAACAGAGTGGGTTGGATAGGTGGTAGGACTCTGTGTGAGGGAATCTCTCAAGGGGATGGTCAGGGAGCAGCAGGGTTGGATGGAGCGTGGGAGTCCCGGGGGTCTGTCAGGGAGCGGGGTGGGGGTTGGGGAGGTCAGAGGACAGAGGAGCTGGGTAATGGGTAGGGTCCTGGGGGGTGGGTAGAGGTGAGGGGTTTCTGAATGAGGCAGTCAGCGGACAAGGTCGGGGTGGTTGGGTGGGTCGGGGATTCTGAGGGGGCAGTAAGAGGGGTGGGAATTGAGAGGGGGCCGGATAAGGGGCAGGGCCTTCCCTATGCGGCCCTCTATATAATTTTGCAATCCCAATGTGGTCCTCAGGCCAAAAAGTTTGCCCACCCCTGAATTAGAGAGAGACTTTTTAAACGCTGTATCAGGTTTGCACCATGTTTTGCCCTATGGTGTAAAGTCACTAGAAGTGATCAAAAGTTTTCCAAAGGAAATAAAAACTATGCACAAGACAGTTTGTTTGAAGGATAGATGCAATAAATGCTTTCTATTTTATTTCTTTTAAAAAAGGGAACAAAATCAGAAAAAAAGACTTGATTCTGCTTCTGGACCATAGCCATGGCCCCCTGCATTCATGAAAAGTCCCACTTACTTCACAGAGTCCATGCTAGTAGATTCCAGTACAGGATCATAACCAAATTTATGAAATATGATGCATTTGTATACATTGTGCAAAATGTAATGAGGTCATGAAACAAGATATTCATTCACGTAAATGTGAGCCTGTAGTATATCCATAATGGAAAGATTCTTATGCTTTTTTCTTCTCACAAATATGTACACCTCACTGTTAATCTTATGAAAGTCATTGCCATACAGTACCTGAAGGACTGCATTGAAATACATACTGTACATGAGGGAAAATTGTGTCTGCATTGTATAATCCAGTGAAGATTCCACTGCAGCCATGGATTATTGTATGAAAATATATATCCATGGAGAGTTAAGAATTAACAAGGCCTGCTTCACCATTGCAGTGTTGCACTGGAGTTATGCTGGCATAAAAATGGAATAACAAGATGGTGAATAATCTTAATGAATGATGCAAAATTCGGGAGAACTAGACCGGGAAAATTTTATTGCACTCATAAAATAAAGAATGAAAGAAAAAAACCCTCAAAATGCCAGCTAAAATAAATGAATCTTTTAAACATAAAAGATAATATATTAATTCTCAAAAAATTGAGTTGCCATAGTTTTTATTTTTAAGACCTGCCTTTTGAAAAACATTATAATGACTGCAATAGCTTATCTTTGGAAGGTGCTTAAAATAAAATGATCTGCATAAGGATTCTGTGGTGTTTATCTGCAATGCCCATTGTCAGCAGGGCGGTGGAGAGCAGATCCTGAAAAATGTCAGAGAGCACCCAACAAGTTAAATTAGCATGTCAATAATATTCCATTTGGGATACAAACTACAGTGTTGTATAACTTTATAAAAAGTCAGGTATTCTAATTAATTTTATTTTCAGAGAGTGAATAAGTCAGAATTATGATTATTAATAAATCTTTCACTAGAGCATAAAGGCACCACTACAGTTTTCAGTGGTTGCAATCATGCTCCAATCTGGCTGATGTTCTAGTACTTTGCAAATCACAAGCATTTCCTCTGTAAGTAAATGGCTACCTTGGGTCAAGTCTGCAGGAGTCCCCTTTTGAAATCTTCTTCTGGCTCATTTATTTCTGTAGGCTAAGTAATTCAGCATATAGGGTCAAACTTCATTAATCATTAATCAACAGGGTCCTGATCTCATAAATGGTGCAGCTGTTACTTGGACAATGCAGGAGGTGCATGGATACTTTCTTCACTCTTTTCTGTTAGCCTTACGTTCATCCGGGCTGACCTTAGACCAGATGGAGCTTCCCTCCATTTGTTAAACTTTTGAATATCTTATTTTTACTGAATTTGTAGCCCATTTCACAACTTTGATGCACAATTTGCATGCAAGATTTATCCTTGTCATACAAGATGATACATTTGCATGCTAGGATCTGTAAATCTGTACTTTTTCATGCCATATATAAAAAATAAAAAATGTGTTTCCTCTAAGCTTATAGAAACTTTAAAGAATAACTGAAATGTACTAACATCAAGAAACTGAACTGTGCACCAACATTGGATGGACCAATATTAAATAGTGTTATAGTAGGTGACCGCTTTTGGAATATTAACCCTACTCCTTTAGTGCAAAAGCTCTTATTTCTCACCTTTGCTCAAGCAAACAGAAGAACAACACTAGAGAGGTCTGGCCAATGGCATTTTCAACTGATAAAATAGGAATGATGGCAGTCTCTTGTTGGCCATCATCAACTGAAGATATGTTTTAATGAGCCCGAGCTTCAAAAAGCTGTGTTCACCACTTGCGACTTGGCAAAGGAAGTAACAGTATTTCTTTTATATTGTTCCGTAGATAGGGGTTCAATAGATGCCTCTCGCATCAGTCCTTTGTTAGTCGTTGCTTGAACTTTTCAAGTCTTAAAGCATAAGTACATGTTCACAATTACACAATAAAATGAGGTTCACAATATCACAGCTGGACTTTCACTTCACTTCATTCTTATATCTCTCTGAGTGACTGGCAATGCCCTGCTCCATATATATCTGCAAGGGCATGGCTGACAACATTCTATGAGGTTCAAAGAAAATGTGGTTCTTAGAAAGTCTGGAAGGTTGCGTGAGATTCTACAAAGGTCCAGAACATTCTAGGAGGTTAGTGAAAAATGAATCCACATATGGAATACCTGAAATATTTTATTTCAAACTTTCTATTTTCCTTTTTGTTGCTTACAACAGAAACAGCACTCTGAGCCTGGTGAGCTCCAACCCCAGCATCCGAGGCAGTTGTCTGACCCTAGTTCCCACTCTGATGTTAATCACATGAATAAAGATCCATTGCTGAAAGTGATACAAGTTTGTAGTGTAGGCCACGGAACTCTAAATCTACTTTACACTGAGTGAGCAAGATAAAACACCTTAAAGAAGAATCTTCTGTCATTTCTTCCTTTGTGGTAGCCACAACTTCCACTTCCATGTCCCATAGCTCATACAGAGGTTTGTTAAAACAGAAGTCAAATAGCTATATGACACATAATGTTGGCAATAACACCAACATCCTCCATACAACATTGGGGATTTAGTGGCAGGACTCCTATTTACACCAATGGTAGTCATGCAGCTCTATCCCCATGCAATGTGCTGAAAGCTTAGGACGCCATGTTCCAGTGGCCTCTTTACCTAGGCCATTCCCTGCAGTTGTCATGAAAACAGCTTAACTTTCCATTTTATAACATAGCAACACTGTGCGTATCGCTCAGCACAAGAAGCTGAGCAATTTAAAAGCAAATTACACCTGAGCACAACAATCAGACGTTGATTAACTACAATTAAGATTAGAACATTATGTGTACAGACCAAGACTACAGCCTGCTTAAAGTAAAACACATGTATACAACCCAATAGCTTTGGTTTGGTGAATTAATGTGTATGTGTTTTAAACTAAGTGTTCAGTTAAACAACAGAATTTAAAGTGGTGTGTGCTGTAAACTTGTATACCCCAATATGTCTTTGTAACATGGAGCCACCAAACTCAGGCCACCACGTCTACAACTGTAAGTGGACATCTCTTTGGGGTGGCTTTGGCACAACAAACCATCTATTTTCACTCTTAATTTGGATCCAGCCCCCTTGTTAAACTGCTTCTAAACGCAACCACCACAGTAGTATTCCAGGAGTGGTCCTCCTTCTCCTTTGCACTAGTGTAAATTGGGAGGAACCCATCAGAAGGCAATGGAATGTAAAGCTAATGTGAGAGTAGAATCAGGCTCTACATTTCAGTGAATTAAATGTGCCATTAAAAGTGTGCCATATATAAAAGTTAAATTTATAACATAGGAGATGATTTGAAAATATGCAGTTATCTTTTACTGTAAGCCTCTCACATCTCACAAGCTAAGTAGGGTTGGACTAGATCAGTATTCATATAGAAAACCACAGAGGTAAACACTGGGTATTGTTGGATGGGGCATTGGTGATTTAGAAGATAGACATTTTCCTCTGAGTTTATGTTGAACCATTGCGCCAGAATGGTGCTGAGGGCTTCGGTGCTGCTGAAGCTCTTATCATTTGATGGAGCATAAAATGGAGGTGCTGACCATTTGTGGTCATTAAAGTTCCCATGGCACTGTTCCAAACTGGAAAACTATATCACATTGTACAGGACCTTACAGAAATGGTTATTTTTCACTAGTGGAGCTATAGTGCTGTCTTGGGTTGTTTGTGTGGTCAAATAGTTGACACATTTAATTTCAGAGGCAGTGAGTCTCATAATGTTTCTTAAGAAGTCTTGGAATTAGAAATTCCACTGTGTGTGTGTTTAAAGCACCAAAATTTAGCACTCAAGAGTGGTGGGCAGTTGATTGTGTGAATGAGGTGAATTCCTGTTATAAAGAAAATACTATAATGAAGCTGTGTCATGTCATGACATAGTTGCATTGAGATGATGTTATTTTGTATCCCAATATGAGAACACTAGGAAAAAATATCTTGCCCAGAGGTATGTGAAATTATAGGATTCACTTCACAGGGGTTTGTATCCCATACATTTCTCTTTCTACAATCTCGGACTGAAACTCAGTCATCTGGTTTCACATAAGCATATGAAACAATGCGTTGTCACTTGGTTTTAATGCAAAATGTTAAATCAAGCCAGATTCTTGTGAAAGGTTTGTGAACTGTAGTGAATCTTTCAATCACATGGACTTAATTTCCAGTTTATTATAAAGCCAGACAAATTCCGTGAAGTTGCAGGTTTCTTAATGACACCCTCACCTCACACTAGTGAATTAAACTATACATGTGCAGGTTGACCCAATCAAAGGTAAATTCAGAAGCAGTAGAGAAATCAGTCTGAAATAACTATTCAGTCATTAAATTCATGATGCAACACCCTAATTAGGGAAGTGTGTTAAAGATAAAAGGATGGAAAATGACAGGTATATATTTTGAGGGGGTTTGGAGCTGGGGAAACCTCTCTGAGTAAGACCATAAAATATCAGATTGCATTTTTAATCTTCAAAAACTTTAATCTCCAATGGCATGCCACATCCTGATGTTTCTGCTGACTTGCAGTCCCACCTTACACTGCATTTTATGCTATTAGAAGTGTTGTAGAAAGAAGAAAGCAGCTTGATGACAATACCATGGTTCTGTGTTAATCTTTGATTAGTGGTGGAATTAGCTACCCTTTTTGAAGACTGGGTAATGTTTAGTGTTGAGGATGCATACTTTGCAGAATGTGCCAAACCCAGTTCAACCTAGCTGAATCAAAGCCACTTGATTTCTGTTTTGCACTATTCAGTAGTTAAAAATTAAAACCTCTTCCCTGACAGTGCAGGTTGGAATATGGTGAAGTGTTTTCATGAACTTTTTTCATAAGTTTTACATTACATTTGGAAAAATGTTGACCTGCTTTTCTCACCAGCAAGCACTGGTTGACATAGGCTCAATAGGAAATTGACTTTTGCTTGGGACAGATTATGGGGAACCAGAGGAGGTAAGATAGTAATAACTGATTGAAAGCGAAGGAGATGAGGGACTGATGGGAAAGGGAAATGTTGCTGAATGAAAGTGTATTTGGGGTATTTAGGGGAGGTGTGGGGCTGGAGCATCACAAGCTCCAGTGATCCTCAGCAGTGAAGCAGTTCCATGGGAGCTTTTATCTGTCAATGAAAACTAAGCAATCTTGAAGCTTCTCTAACTTGTGCTAGGAGCAATTTGGCTTGACTTATAGGTGAAATATAAAGGTGGCATAAAAATCACCTATGTCTTCTATTCCCTGCATGGGCTGAGTGATATTTTGGTATGCCAAGGAACTTGCTCTATATCTATTAAATTTTCTTTTTTCTTAACTTCATTAGTGAAATATTAAGATTGCACAGCTAAAATGAGAAAATGTTAGAAAACAGCAGTCGTACAGACACTATGTCAGTATTTAACTTGACTATAGTTCATATTTGAAGTGTGAAATGGTAGAAATTTACCAAGAGAAATAGGAATATAAAATACTACAGGTATGCAACATGGCCCAGTTAATGTTACTGAGCGAATGATGATTTTGAATTTCCTGACTTTTGCTGATTTTAACTCTGAAAATTGAACATTGCATTAAGAACAATTGTTTTGCATTTGATTTCCCTGCTTTTTTTTTGCCTTATAAAGAAAATGGTGAAAAGTGGCATTAGTAATTAAACTTGGCCCAGACACTTACGTGTAAGCCTCAGAAAATAAGCTTTTAAAATGGTACAAGCACTTACTTTCCTAATAAAATACACTGATAAATACAGCATTTTGAGAGGTTGCATACACTCACAGTGCCTCTTTAGTGTGAGGTATACCAAATTTTTCTACTGAATATGTGTAGTAATCACATTTGCAATTAGTTCATAACTCTCAATATCCAGTCCGTTGTTTTTCTTTCATATGTGTTCCTTGCCATAATACTCACTAAAACCTATTTTTATACAATATTTCATGTGTTTAAGTGTAGCAGCTGTGTTTAATTTAGGGTGACCAGATGTCCTGATTGTATAGGAACAGTCTTGATTTTTGGATCTTTTTCTTATATAGGCTCCTATTACCTCCCACCCTCTGTCGTGATTTTTCACATTTGCTGTCTTGTCACCCTACTTTAATTACACTGCATGGAAAAGGTGCAGCGCAATTTTAGAAAACTGAAATAATCTTTTTCCTCCATGCAGTGAAGGTTACAGTACAAAGAGGATTTTATTCAAACTTTTACAGAAAAATTGCTTTTGTCTAGAGATTGAGAGTCAGATCCTGGGCCTTGTTTTAGTGCCACAAAAGGATCATAACAGGACTCCCATGCTGGCATAGAATCACAAAAGCAGTGCCTATGTGATCCCTGCATGGGTGAAGGGAATCAGGCAATCTTGGGGTGTCTCTGTGCCAGGACATTTCCCAGGTGTCAGAATGCCAATCAGTGCCATGGGCAATAGATGTAAATTAGAACAGCTTTGAGGGAGAAGACTGGTTTCCAGCCACCTCAGTATCTGGGAAGCATGAAGGGGAATTAATGCCACCTTCATTCTCACCCTCTGCTCTTGTGTTCAGCATAGCTCATCTGCACCCAAGGACTTCAGAGGATGCACTTAAAAGAAAACAATGAATATGTAAAAATAGGGTTACTATTGAAACTGTTGTGCAGCTGTAATATATAATGGTATATAATCCTTAGGAAATGGGCAATATTTATTCCTGATTTCCAGTGACTTGTAAGGCACATACCAGATTTTGTCCTTATAACCTATTTGATCTTTTCTGATATTGCAAGAGTAGGAGTAATCCAATTCTGCTTGTAATGGAAGATTTAATTATACTTGATTGTATTTGATTTAGACTGTTTATCTCAGACCTATTTTATTTCAAGTTAATTTTTTGCTTTTCAGAGAGGAGAAGGCTAGGGGAAAGGGGAAAGAGGAGGTAGATAGAAGAGCAAACAAAGCCTGGAAATGGAGAAAAGTTATATACCATGACCCATCTTAAGCAACAGGCCAAGGTTCCTACAAAAATTAGTTACCTATTGTATGTTGTCATTATCTAAACATTGAAGAGCATTTTACTGGGAGCTTCATGGAGATATTTTAGAGTGGTTGCTTGGGCAGTGGATTCAGTGTTGTGGAAACCCCAGGTGTATGTATATAGCAGGAAACTGCAGTCAGTAAATTACCCCAGATGTCAATCCTGCATGTGAAGAAAATCTGACCACACATTTTGAGAAGTCCCAGTATCATCATTATGATGATCATTAACTCTCTGTAACAGAGCAGTGAGCCATTTGGCTATGAGAAGTTTCTTGACTTTCCTGAGAGGATGTGTGTGTGTTTGTTTTTTTAATAACATAGTTTTATTATCCTTAAAGGTTATTCACACTTACTTACAATGATTTGGCTATCTGACTTAGTACTGGGATACGTAATGTGAAGACAGTGGAATTATAAAATGCCTTTTTTTCCCAAATACCGAGTATCCCAAATGGTGAACTCTAAGGCTTGTTTTCTGAACCTGACTAGTAATATGAAAGATCTGTAAACTGTCTGCACAAAGTTGGCTGAATATTAAGTTGGTTTTGAAACATTATGTTCCAGATTAGCTATAAAGATTTCAGTGACTATTGCAGTATAAACCAAATTGGTCTAAGAGTTCATCTTTATTGCAGAGTATGAAAGAGATTTGCGATTTCCTTTCTGGGATAACAGATTTGGCTATAGCACACATACAACCACTTTCTACACTAGTGTATGTGTTCTTTCCATTCTGTACACTCCATGTCCAAAGGAGTTTGATCATAGAATTTATGCAAGTGGGCCAGAAATTCCCATAGGTGGGAATATACAAGGGAGAAATGAAGGTGTCAAACTGGGAATTTCAGGATAAAACACTGAAATTCTCTGGCAACAGACAGTGAACCTGGTTAGCATAGAAGAAAACATCAACCATCAGAATACTATTGTATTGTCCTTCTATCGCAAGCCAGAAAAGGGGCCACAACAGGAATAATTTATTTTTCAGATTTGTTTGTAGAAAACCAGTGTAAATTTAGTGGAGGACTCTGGGGAGGAACTCAAAGGGCCAGACTGTGATTTTCGTTCTGACATCAAATAGTCTCTTGCTCCATGTGTAGTTCCACTGAAGTCAATGGGATCCAACATGTAATAAGGTTCTATTAACCATGAGTCAAGTTGTTTGAATCTGGCCCTAAACTTACTTATTTTCATCAAATGTAACACACTTGTGGCTACTTCTTTATGGACAATAAAATAGCTTTTGAATTGCCTCAAACAGGCATTTCTTTGTACTTGTATAGAACATTCCATCAGAGGATTTCAGTGGGCTTGCCTGAATTAAGTGCCATAACACATCTCTATGCCGATGAGCATTATAAACCCACTTTACAGAAAAGTAAGTTGTGAAGCAATTTTTTCAAGATCACACATCACATTTCGAGTGTAGCTGTGAACAGAACTCAGGAGCTCTGTCTCCCAGGGTTCTGCTGTCAACACTGTATCTCCTAAATCAACCATGTTTGAACATTAATTTTTCTTTGCATGTACAGTGTGACTATGCCTTAAACACACAACATTTGTAAAATATTTAAAATTCACTTCAAGAGAACAAAATCAGACACCAGTTCTGAAATGCAGGCACATCATATAACAGTATTGTCCATTTCTAGAGGCCTGCATACAAAACATTAATTCCAACATCACTAGCAATTGCGGCAGTCTAGATCAGAAAGACAGGCATGCCCTCCATTAAAAGATTAAAATAGCATAAAGCTACCAAATACTGCTGTTACTAAGCACACTAAATCCTGGCCCACCCAAAATAAAACATGGATTTGGATCAATTCTATGTTTTTCATTCTGCCTATGTCTTTCTCATTTTTTATCAGCAAACATCGGGATTTAGGTGTATTCTTGATTAACAAAGAAGATGGCACATTGCCTACTGAACCATGCATAAAATGCAGGATTATGGATTTTTATAAAACCTGCCAAAAATACTCCCTTAATCCATTTAGCATGATTCTGCTCCTTTAACTTTGAACACACTTCCCTAATTAAACTGTTCATATTCCAGATTTAAATTGCTGTCCACATCTGCTGCAAAATTATTTGTCCCCTGCTGATAGTTGGAACTGATGACCAAAAATAAATCAAAGATGTTTTTAATTTATTTGTTGAACTAACAAACTAATTTCAGCCCTTTTTTTGTTTCGTAAAACTTGTTTTATATCTGTGTATATTTTAGAGTAAATCTTTAACAAAAATTGTATTTTTGTTGATTCTTCAAGACTGTTCTACCTATGATGGCAAAATATTAAAATAAAAAACTTGTTTATCTCAAGAGATTTCTACAATTTTGAGCTAAAAGCTCATGAGTACAACTCACAGAATTTTTGGTATCATCAGCTCCAAACCCTAGTGTAAATACTGCAGTGACTGCTGCTTCATAAATACCTACGATTAGATGTAGCAGATAGTTGTGTTCAGGCTCAAAACTCATCTAGGCATCAAACTTATTCTGATCTGGGCACCTTCTGCTGGACCCATAACTAGTTTCTGCCAGTGGTGGTTAATGCCCTTATTAGTGCTAAGATACCACTGTTATACCACTAGTTATAAATGACTAGAACACTTGTGGTATATATGTTGAAATTAATTGATTCTGGGTACATTTTGTTCTCAGATGCAACTTTCACAGTTATGTGCCTTGGATTCTTACATGGAAACCTAGATTACAATAAGGAAACAGCTGGTTTTATTGCTGCATACCAACGCTTCATTAGTATAGCTACAGACAATATTTCCTGTGCTCACAATATTTTTATTGCACTATTTTCCCCTTATTTATATATGTTCTCTTGCAGTTTATTTTAATTCCCGATGAAAAGAACAAAATCAAAGTCTGTGTTTACTGACATCTGAACAAAACAGGTTTCACTGAAGGTCTGGAATATCTTTAGCAGATAGGAATATATAAACAAGAATAAATGAGATCAAATTAATTTTTCTGACCTAGTAAAAACTCCAACCTACTCACCGGCTAGTTGGATTATACATTTGTCATATATTTATATGTTCCCGATGATGGGACTCTTGGATTTAATTCCTTGTGTCATTGAAAAATAGGTCATGAGTCATATAAAGATATAAGAATTTTGCATGCCTTATCATGCATTTATTAAAATGTCAGGAACTTCCAAAGTCCTCTCTACATATTCTCTTTTCAACTTGTTGTTAGGTTTTGATGGTAAAAAGAAAACAATGTGAGCCTTTACAAAAGTCTCTGGAGATGGGTAGAAGGGACCTGAGTTCAGCATCTCCATCTAATTGAAAGCCATCTGCATTGATAATTATTACTGAAGTACAATTTAACACAGTTGTTAATAAATACAGTAATTTCAAGCCCATATGCTAATTCCCAACCTTAGTAATAACCAGAATTGCCATGTGAAAGGAGCCTTTGAGTATGATCAAAGATTGGTTATATAATGCAGCAGGGTATAACAAGTGCCAGATGTTCCCCCAAGCCCTGTGATTTGTAGTATTTTTCTGCTTCTCCATTTCTAATTTCTGTTTGCTGTCATTAGAACTTCATTTGCAGAAGTTATTCAGCTTATTCCCACTTTTCCATGAAATCATCTGTGTCATTATCTTTTTGAAGAGACCGAGTGACAGCACTTACAGGTAAAGTCAATATACAGTTTACGCACGCAGACTCTCAGTACTGTAGCTCTGTGGTACTTAGTGATGTGTTAAGTGTCCATCTTCTATTTTATGCCAGATTTAATCGATCATTTGGCAAAAAAGGTGAACATTTGCTAATGCCGTTTGTGACCTGCTCCTCAGAACAGTTTCAATTTTATGAAGCATCCTAAAGGCTATTATCTTTTCATGTTGTACTGTGCTGTTCTGTGGGCAGACTCTGTAAGACAATACTACAAGTTGTCTCACATATTCATATTTAGAAAGTTTTCTATGCAACCATAAGGGCTGATATTTCTGAATAAATGTTTAAATACTAAAATTAAATATATAGCGACAGCAAACACAGTCTAAAACATTGACTAACTCAGTCTAAGTCCTGTCTGGTGCTTTAGCTCTCAGCTGATTAAATATAGTTGATCTTCAGCTTTTATCATTAAGTATCATCTAAGGATTTCAGTTGTTTGTACCCATTTTTGTTGGAAATCTATTTCAAATGAGTAGCTGTATTGTAAGAACAAATTCACTGAAGTCATCTGCTCTTTCTTTGCCTTTAAAAGTTCAAATCAGAAATTGTTTGCAAGCTTACACAAAGTGTTTGACACTGGTCATGACCCATGTATATAATATAAAAGTATAAAAGTGAATAAGCAGAACACTTGATTAACCTTTTACTTGAAGCAAAATCGAATCAGGTTAGCCATAGCATAGGTATTGTACCAATGGGGAATGTAAGAACCTGAAATTTTAAAAAGACTATTTTTAGTCCAGTTATTGACACCTCATGCAGCAAAATGACAGTCTATTATAGTTTTCTAACTAAAAATAAAACAAAATATGATTAAAATCTGCATGGAAAGACAGAGTTTGTATTATCTACTTTATCTAACTAATCATAATGACTTCAGCCTGCTACCTTGGGAATAACTTCTTCATTAATGTCCATGGTTATCATCCTGAAAGGCAGTGCAAGAATCTTGCCATATTTAGTCTACTGAAGTTGACATCAAATGTCCAAATTCTAATAGCTATATTCTTATGCAGTAAGACTAATCATATGAGCAAAATGAGCTGTGTTTCTATTCAGACACCATTACCTGAGACTGTTACTATTCTAGTTAAATCTGCCAAAGATTGTTATTTCCAATAGCATTAGTCAAACATTTTGGTTCAAACTTGTTGCCACTGAATCAATAAGAAGCAGAAGTGAGTTGGAGTCATTAAGTTAATAATGGATAGAAAGATATTTTAAAGTTGATTTTTAATTAATAAATAGTATTCATGTTAATTAATTTATGAATTTTAATGACTACAGAAATAGTTATCAAATTTCTGTATTTAGGGTGAACCACCACGTTAAACATATCCGATTCTGCTATGACCATTTTAAAGTTAAACACATAAATTCTGTGATCACATTTGGAAATAGATAATAAAAGTTAGGGCCAGATTTTTAAAGGTTGTTAGATACCTAAAACCAATTGATTTCATTAGGAATTAATTGCATAAATACCTTTAAAAAACGGCCCCTTAATCTACACTGCAGTAAACGACCAGAGCCACTGAGTCTCAGAGCTGGGCCAAATGACTTGGGCTTGTAGGACTCAGGCTGCGGGGCTAAAAATAGTGGTGTAGATTGTCAACCTTAGACTGAAGCCCATGCTCTGCAACCCTGCGAAGGAGGAGGGTCTGAGAGTGTCTCTGCATTGCAGTTAAAAACCCACAACTGACCCATGGGGTTCAGGTTAGGAGCTGTTTAATTGTGGTTTAGACATTCAGGCTTGGGCTGGATTTTAGGCTCTAGCACCCTGGAAGGTGGGAGCATCCCAGAGCTCCAGGCTGCAGCCCAAACCCGAATGTCTTCTACACCACAGTTAAACAGCTCCCTTTGCCTGAGCCCCGCAAGCCTGAGTCAGATGGAATGGGCCAACCACAGTTTCTAATTGCAGTGTAGATATACCTTCAGGTTCCAAACATCTACGCTGTTATTTTTAGCACTGCAGCCTGAGCTCCACACGTCTGAGTCAGTTGACCCAGCTGTGATGCTCGGTGTTGCAAGCTTTCTTTTGCAGTGTAGACATACCCTCAGTTCTCATGAAACCTGCTGGATTTATAGCTCTGGGGACTGAAGCCATCTATTAATATAAAAATAGTGACACCCTGAGTATTAGCAGTGCAAGCTCCCTTACCAACATACCCATATTCAGACCTGGAAGATCTCCTGTAAGGTCTCCGTGGCTATTACGTCCTGGGTCAATAAGTGGTGGCCTTTGTGATGTGGATACCGGATGTATATCTACACTCTGATTAAAAACCCCACAGCCCCAAGTCCCAGAGCCTCAGTCAGCTGAATCTGGCTCCTGGGGCTTGGGGTGAGGGGCTATGCAATCGAAGTGTAGATGTTTGGGTTCAGGCTGGAGTCTGGGCTCTGAGACTGTGAGGGGAGAGTCAGCTGGCCCAGGCCAGCCCCTGATCTTTCATTGCAATATAGATGTACCCTAGGGACTGGACTGAGATAATTTTTATTTTCTTATTTGCCTTAAGGCCCTGATCTGGATTAGGCTCCCACAGGGCTAGGTGCTCTAAAAAAACAGTTTGAAGATAATATTTATCTTGAAAAGTTTATATCTCATGCCCCACTCCTGCAAATGCTCCAATGGCCATTTTCTTCAAAACTGCTGCAAGGAAGCTATCATTGGCCAGTGTGGGCACAAGGAAAGCCATAAAATCGCATGACTGAAGGTGTTACACTTAACTTTCCTCCATGGAATAATTACATTCATGTTGGTAAATTCAAGAGACTTTATATATTTTACAAAAGTATTTGTCATTTATACAATTTCACAGCAAATCTCATACTACTGAGAATATATTGTTCATGAATACAACCCAACTCCTTCAATGTTAGAAAATGCTGCTAGGAATATTTGATTGTCTTTTTGGCACTGCAGCAAATTACTACCAAATAGTAGCAATTTATTTAGTAGCTAATAAATTAGGTTGTTAAAACCAGCACTAGATTTACATTATCATTAGTTAAATCTGAAGGTTATTATAACATAATGATATGAAAATACTATTCATTCATTCACTTATCTCTGATAAATATTACTGGAGATATTTCCTTCCTTATGATACTCTGAATTTATTAACAAAATTCAACCTCTTTCAGTGAATTCCTGGAAAAAAGCCACCAGATTAGAAAATTAACACTATTCATGAAATGTAGTTTTCCTCAGCCTTATGTGTAACTAAAAGCATTGGGGAAATCCCTCTCCCAAAAGATCCCTGCAGTGTTGAATAAAAAAATCTGTTAAATTTAAATTATATATATGTATTTTGTGATACCATTATGGATTAGGTTCTTTGAATTTTACAATAAGACACAACAGATGGTCAAAGCTTAGTTTAAAATGATGCACGCGTTAAAATAACTTATGCCACCAACAAGTGACTGCACTATAAAAGGACGCTCATTCACTACCATTTAGCATAGTTTTGTGCTCCATTGAATTGGAAAGATGTGTTACTTTTGAAAGCATCCATCTTACTAGAGAATTCACTGTGGTGCATGCCAGTCGATGGCTACGCACTCTAGAGCAGATAGAAACAATTTTAACGGAGTCTCCCATGCAGCAGGTGAACTTGTTCTGCACATTAGTAGAATCAGATGGAAGCTGTGATCTTTCATAGCAGCAGCGCTATCAAATGAGCCTTCTAGCTGCCCCAGTAAGAGCTATGTTGAACCTGTCTGAAGTGAAAGTCACTCTTTGCCTGCACTGTGTTTGCCATAACTCAAAGCATATAGAATAAGTTCAAATTATTACTAAAAGTCATTCGATGTAATTGGACAGGATGAAATAAATAGGACTGAATGTCTAAAAAGGTTTTGGAAATTACATGTGTTTATTTGATTATTTTATGAATGATGAAATTATACACAAACACACACACACAGTTTTTCCCTATAGAATCAGGAAGAATTTAGCTTTCCAATATGTTTAAAATACTGTTGTCTTAATTTATTACAAGTAACCATAGGAGCAAGAACCTTCTGTATATGGCAGTTTAGGGAGTTACTTGAAGAAAGAAAGGTAATTTTTAATTTGCTACAATTGAGTTTGCTGTACAAATGTTTTCTGTTATAATGTAACAGGCTTGATTCAAAAGATATCAAAGATTTTACTGTAGTGCCTTCCTAAAACTCCATTTATTATGGCTTTTTTCCCAGACTCACTCTCTCTCTTTCTCCACTTTCTTTAAAAAAAATGGTTTATGCCTCCAACCAAGACCCTAAATTGTGCTGAAATATCAGCACTCTTAGACGGAGTTGAAAGAATATCTTTTCTGCAAATATCAACCTGACGTTTACATGAATTTGCTTTGGCAATGCTCATGCCTCTGTTGTGTTCCCTTTGTGCAGAATTCTGAATGAAAGAGAGTTTCAAAAACAGTGTCAAACCCACATGTTCAAGTATTCATGGAATCTCAGTTTTAAATTTTGACATGGAGGTTTCTGTCCAGTCACAGCACTTGTCTAGGTAGGTCATGCAATCACAATTTAAGCAACACAGGTTAAATAGGAGTGACTATCAAATATTCTGAGAGAACTCTTAATGGTGGCTGCAACACTTCCCTCTTTGGCAAAGCATTTCCACATCTCCATTAGCAGATTTATTACTACACATACACATATTTCCCAAGCAAAGCCCTCCTTGTACCAGGGGTAGAGTGGGATAAGAGCAGAGATCTCTTGAAGTTCAGTAGGGACCTCAGTATGCAGATTTAATTTATGTGAGATCCTATGGTGTTAGGCACTACAGAAAACCCTGAGACAGGCAGGTAGGGAACTTATACATGATCAGTGTTCAGAGTTGCAACATTTGTGAATACTTTCAAAATTAGGAATGAATTTGAGGAAATCATGATCTGATGCCTGATTAGTGCATGAACATAAATAAAGGGAGAGCTAAATTGATTAGACAAACTGTTCATCGCAAATTATTTGCTCAACTTTAATCTGGACATCATCAGGCCTAGGATTCCATGCAGGTGAGGACAAATGTAAAGACTGGGTTCACATTACCATTACTTACAAATCTTATCATGCTCTGCTGCCACAAACCTCTGTAATTATTTATCTGCCATGGCTCTGCTTCACAAACTGCATTGCAGATTTGGCAGCTGATGCTGATGCAAGCTGTTATGCAAAAGGATGGTGAAGCCCTTTAAGGAGATTAAAGCCTTAAATTAAACTAAATGAAGTCTGTAATTCAAATCAGCATTATTTCTGTTTTTAAGTGTGATTTTTACCAGTAGATTAATTTTTTCTGAAATAGATTATATTTCTGTAATCAGTCATCTGAAAATGAAGGGAATTAGTTTGGGGTCTATTTGCTTCAGTTGGCGTACTTTTTGGCATTGAGGATTTGATGAAGAACACAAGTGGCACATGTGCCAGTGCTGCTACTGCTTCAAACCTTTGCCACCAACCAGGATGCTAACATCATTAAAAATATGTACTTGCTATAATCCCCAAATCCCTTTCTCCTTAATTTAGAGGGATTCCAATTATGACATGTTCACTTGGCACAGTTCTCTTTATATACTAAACTTGTTTCTAAAAGTAAGGGGAGGAAAAGTCTGAAGCAAGATAAGCAATTGAGAAATGCTGATCAGGTAAAAACTCCCTTCTGCTTTCTATTTCAAGTGACTCACACCTCTCTCTGACATACATGACTGAAAAAGTGGCTACTTATGTATACTTAGTTAATAGGAAAATTTGGTATGATTTTGTATTATATTGTAGGAAAATGTCATCCATATTATCATTTGTAAGATGGTAGGGCCTAGAAGCCCCAGAGACTGAGCCTATATTATACAAACTTATAGTAAGTGAAAGTCCCTGCCTCTAAGATCTTACAATCTAAAATAGACCATGCCGAAAAAAATTGAGAGAGAAGGATTATCATCATTTTGCAGATGGGAAACTTAGGCATAAAGAGATCTCCTGGGTCCTTGTAAAAAGTCTCAATCACAAGACTGTTCTCTCTAATCAATAAGTAAATGTTATCCTGTATATATGATGGAGGCAAAGGGAGAGGCCCCTTACTCATCATCACTAAATGTGCATAGTCTACTGAGGACTGTTGCACCAGGCAGAGTGACCACAGTTGATGACATCATACTAGATGTTGTCGAATGAAGTTCCCAGATCTGACTGAACCATGCAAATCTAGAACTCTCCGGGTAGGGTAAAAGTGTGCACCCCTTACATGTTGATGGAAAATTTGAGAGCATGATATGCTGGGATGTTTTTATCCATCCTAATGACATGAGCAAAGAGCTTTGCTGCTTTTGAATATAATAAACAGTTGAAGGAAGTCCAGATCTCTGTGAGATTAGGGCCTTTTGCAAAAAGCTGAATTACTTTATGCTCGGGATTTGGCACTGACTCTCGCCACTCCAAGTCTGTCTGTAAGAAGGTTCAAGTTTATGCCCGGTATAGCAGTGCAGGCAATGCACAGGCTTGATAGATTCTGAATTTCGTCTCAGTGCAGAGACACAAAGAGCTGGAGCTGAATTGAATAGCCAGTTTTCTTGCTGGGCTGGGAGAGGAGCTGCAGTGCTGCAAGAACTAGCAATTTATTCCAGTGTTTAAACTGCCCTGACAGGATTTTTTTCCTAATGTCCAACCTAAACTGCCTTTGCTGCAATTTAAGCCCATTGCTTTTGTCCTATGCTCAGAGGTTAATGAGAACAATTTTTCTCTTTCCTCCTTCTAACAATCTTTTATGTACTTGAAAACAGTTATCATATCCCCCTCAGTCTTCTCTTCTTAAGACAAAACAAACCCAATTTATTTTCAATCTTCTCTCATAGGTCATATTTTCTAGATCTTTAATCATTTTTGTTCTTCTTCTCTGGACTTTCTCCAGTTTGTCCACATCTTTCCTAAACCCAGAACTGGATATAATACTCCAGTTGAGGCCTAATCAGCATGGAGTAGAGCGGAAGAATTACTTTGGTCTTGATTATAACATTCCAGCTACATTGCTTTGTGTAGGGTGTGATTAGGCCACTAGGATACAATTTCCTCCTTAGCTGAGGTATCCTTAACTTTGGCATTTAATGATGTGTGGTTATTTATTCCTGCAACTGTATTGTGCTCTTAGCACTTCCACTTACTGGCTGCAGATCAGCTCCTGGAGGAACTGAGCTTCTTTAACTACTATTGACTTCAATTGGAGTCGAAAATGCAATTGCTCAGAGCCATGCGAGATTGATCCTTTAATGTAGTTTTTATGATGCAATATAAAAATTCTTTGCATTAAAATAGTGTTCCTCTTTTGAGGCAATCCGAGTACTTTATAAGCCTTACTTGAACTGCACAACACAACTGCAAAATGACAAGTATAACAAACATTTTACAAAGTCGGAAAATGGACAGATGTGAAAGGTGACTTATCCAGAGTCAAATAGCAAGTCAGTGACCACTTCAGAAATAGTGCCCAGAAATTCTGACTCTTCCTTACTCACCATGTTGTCAAAGTAAGTAAACTTGACAGCGCTACTTTGAGATTTTTACTTGTTGGAACTAGAAATTAGTAAGAAAATTAATCAAAAGAATATACTGAGAGCTGTGAGATTTTGACCATCATATGTGCACACTGTGGAAGTAATCAAATAAATGCCAGCTAAGTGAATAAGGCAAACCATATGGGAAGCCTGCTGTGTGAATGAGGGAGTAAGCCTCAGTCTTTTGTGTAAGCCTACGGGGGCTAACTCACCAGAGTTCACATTCCTGTGGACAACTTGCTACTGCTCTAAGGATAGTGATTATGTACAAATGTGGCCACGGAGCATAAAGAATGATTACTCTTAGCAAAAGATTAATCCTACAAATCATTTTAGAGATGAGCATTAAACTCTCAACTGTAGCATTTAATGCCACGTTACCAAAATTGCTCATTAGGATGTAACAACTCTCACCCATGGCATGTTCGTCATACACTTCATGCGACAGTCAGATTTTTCTTGGTCATAGACTTTTGTTAGTTGAATGTGCCAGAGTCAGAGGAATAAAATAAAGAATTTAGAAATGGAATTGACATTTCCTCACTAGAATACATTACTTGACAGTTAAGCCAGATGAGTGAATTTCAGTTTCTCAGTTATCTCTCTCTCTCTCTCTGGTAACTGAATTGTTCTATTATGAAAGTTCTGGCCCACCGAATCCTAAATTTAGTATTAACTGGACTCAAATGAAATGCCTATCACCTGTGGCTAAGGACCATATTCTGCAACATCTGTAAAAACTGATTCAGCTCCAGTAGATCAGCAAAATAATTATGTTCACTGACAGAAACAGAAACAGTCTCAACTAAGTGAGGACTTTATGAACATTGTTCTAATGCTATTTTTATTCATTTGGAAAATCATAGCTACAAAATGGCTTATTGTGAAAATGGTAAACTTGAAAGAGTGACTAAGTTTTTACCAAGTTGGGGCACCCATATCTTTGAAAAAAGGTTTGTGAATGTCTTAAGTGTGATGGGTTGGACCATCCTTTACAGTGTCCTGATGTGCTGGGGTCCCATGGAGCTTGCCTGTTGCACCATTCTGGGCTCCCTCACCCTGCCCTGCTGTGTGTGCACATGCACACACAAATCCCTGTGAATCACACAGTCTGCAGTCAGTTCTGTGTGGGAAGACTCAGTTTGGGGAATTGCCCAGCACTCTGGTGCACACATCCTCTGGAGTGTAAACCCACAATTATATTGTTTTGTACTGTGTAAAGATCTATATTGCATAAACTCATGAAATTCCCCCCATCCCTCAGTGTGGAGGAAGATATGCACAGCTTTTTGCCCCCACTTGCCAGAGTCCTGAATTGCACAAACTGGGTTTTGGAATAACCAAAAACAAGTTTATTAATTGCAAAAGGTACTTAAGGGATTATAAGGGATAGCAAACAGAACAAAGCACATTACTGAGGAAATAAAACAAAACATGCAAACTAAACTTAACACACTCAGGAATACTGGTCACACATAATAATTTCTCACTCTAAATGTTTTCTCAAGAAGGTTGCAGAGTTTCTTGAAGGTAAATTGCACTGCTCGCAGTTTAAATCTCCAGGGTGACCTTTCTTGCCTGGGCTTAGCCCCTGCCTCCCCCAGCTTAGTTCCTTTGTTTCTTCAGGTGTTTTCAGTCTTCCTTCTTAGGCAAGGAGGCAGTGGAAAAGAGCCCAGATTAAATCACCCCCAGCCCCAGCCTTAAATAGGATTTGCATATGGTGGGAATCCTTTGTTTCCCATCCTGTGGAAAAATATCAGCATTTTAAGGTGATATCCTGTACCAGGTGATGTGATCACATGACCCTCCAGTGTTAAAGCAGTACAGGAAACTTCTCAGGAAGGAGGGAGATTAGTTATTTCAAAGTCCTATTATCCTTCCTAATGGTCCATCCAGGCATACTGTCTGATGGGTATTCCTCAAGTACACACACACAGTTGTAATTGTTACATGGTTATTATTCCTAACTTCAGATATAGCAATGATACATGCATAAAAATTGGATAATCAGATTTAGTAAATCATAACTTTTCTAATGATACTTCACATGACCCATCTTGCATAAAACAGTTATCTTAGTTATCAGTTATCTTAGTTATGCCATATGCATATCGTGACAATATTTCTATGAAGAAAATGGGGCATAATATCACAAAAAGCTTTCATATTTTTAAAAAATATTAGTTTGTCTCTTCTGAGTATGAAGAAAGCATTTAAAATCTTCAAAGTTATACTTTTCCCATAGCGACTTTTCCTAAAAATTCTTGGCTATTCATGATGATGATTTTTCCATTACACATTATTCAGTAAATAAGTGTATCTTAAAGTGTACATATGAAAATGACTAGAGATGCTATAATGGCTCTGTCCCTACAGTAAATTCTGCATGCATATTAAAGTACTTACTAACTTGGGAGACAAGCCATTATTGTCAGATAAATATTTCTTATACTAAAATAGGTTTTTTACTCCTAAAATTTAAACAGGTTAAAATTTTTAATTCTGAAAATACTAAATGACCAATTCTACATACATCTGTGTGAAAGTTGTAGTTTGTGATTAAGTACTTTGCTGAGATGGCCATACTCATTTATAACATTGCCGTGCAGGATTCCTTTTATGATTTTCCTACCTGCCATCCAAGGGAGGAGGCAGGAGGGGAGAAATTCAAAATTCACAGGCTAAAAAATTATATTAAAATGCCTTTAAGACAGAAACCTATAAGAGCCAAGGAAGTCTAAGTGATAACTAATACTCCAGCTTTGTCTTTTGATCTTGGATTCGATTCTCTGATACCCCTAGTTTTGGTTGAGTGCAGTAGATGGGGGCTGTTCCCACACTGGCCCTGGCCTGGGTGAGATCACAGTAGCCGTGGGACTGTAATCTATGCTGACTATGGTCCTGAGGAGCCATGGCCATGTGACAGCCAGGGATGATCAGAGTGCCCCAGCCTGTCTCCTTAGCATCCTCAACACTCCTACTATGATGCAGGAAGATGATTGGGGGATAATGTACCAACTGACTCTGATGGCTCTGTGCCTGCGAGGGATTCCAGTATGTGGAGACTCTCCTCTGACTGGGGAGTACTAGTCAGTTTTCAGCTACTTTGCCCTGCTGGAGTGGTTGCTATTATTTTAAGAAACAAATTAGAGACAAGAAAGGAAGAGAATTTCAGTTTGGATACAATTTCTTAAAGTGTACAGTTTTCCCCCTCTGTTTGTTTCATGCTTATCCAAATGTGACTTGCTCAAATTTAAATTATATCTGAATATAAATATCTCACTAGCACAACTGGGGCCTCATCTCATCTGGGAAATTTAGGGCACTACTAGAATACAGTGGATGAATAATAATAATATTGAGTGCATTTGGACTATATGTACCAGACTGTGATCTTGCTTCATTGGATTTACTCCAGATTAACAGCAGCAATAATAATCCATGTTACACTGCTAGATGAGCAAATATTTTGGGAAATTTATGAATGTTTATCCAAATCTGTAACTGCCAATTTTAAACAGGATTCTAATTTGTTGTTTGAAATGCAACTCTGCTCTAACAAGAGTCAGAATGTGGAGCCTGACCTCGGTGTGGAGTATTCAGGATAGAGCCTTCCCACATACCGTGCAGAGCACACAAGCCCTGGTTGGTTTTGCAGAATACAGCAGGAAAACTTCTCTCACAATTTATTCTTGCTGATGTCCCTTATGCTACTACTAATTTTTATGCTCTGTTACCGATGCCAGGGCATTCTCTTGGGCCACAGTCAGCTGGCACACACTGATTCTTCACATGCCAAGACAAGAAAATCAAGTTCAGTCCTCAAAAGAATGTACCCTACATTCCAAGGATCAGCAGATAGCATTTGAACAGGACATTGTTCAGAATGATTTTGCTCTTCCTCACCAATACTTTATTGTGTAATAAGGGCTTTGGGGAACTCAAACATGAAACAACAAGAGGAGGATTTTCTTTACGGTTGGTCAGAATTGGTAGGTATGGCTACACTACAATTAGTGACCTGCAGCTGGCCTGGGGCAACTGACTCAGGGCTCATGAGGCTTGGGCTAATGGGCTGTTTAATTGCTGTGTGGATGTTCCTGCTTGGGCTGCAGTCAGAGTTCTGGGACCCTCGCACCTCACAGGGTCCCAGAGCCTGGCTGCCAGCCTGAGCCTGAATGTCTACACCAGAGTTAAACAGCCTCTTGGCCTGAACTCAGTGAGCCCAAGTCAGCCAGCAGAGGCCAGCTGTGGTTTACTGCAGTATAGATATACCAATAGTGACCAGCCGTAAAGAAAATCCTCCTCTTCTTGTTTCACGTCTGAGTTCCTAAAAGCAAGGTGACAGGGTCCCAGAGCTTGGGCTGCAGCCCAAGCCTACACCACAGATGAACAGCCCATTAACCAGAGCCCTGCAAGCCCCTGGAGCCAGGTGTGGGTGTCTAATTGTTGTATAGAAACAACAATTTGTTAAAGAAAAAATTAGGTATTTGTTAAAGAACAACATAGATTTAGGTCTGATGCTTAATGACGGCTCTTTATGCCTAATATATTTATGAAACAATATAAAAATGAGTACTGCTATAGAGATTTCCTTATAATGTGTAACACTCTGTGAATTTTTGGATTATCCATCCCACTATATGGGACATATGAGAAAGTAAAGTAGCTTTAATCAGATTACTCAGTTCCCATATTATTCTAAATTTTTATAGTTATTAAGAGTTTCTTAGAAAACAGGCTCCTTTCTTAAGCTTAATTCTGTTTTGGAAGTGTGCATAGCATGGAAGTGTGCATAGCATTCGCAAGAATTGGCCACACACGTTTCACTTGGTGCTAATTCCTTCAGCATCAACCTTATAATGATTAATTCAGAATATTACAAATATTGATTAAAATTACTAAGACTGGCTCATAACAGAGAAATATTATACACTGTGATAATGGCTCTTTTACATCAACTAAGTGTTTTCAAGTTATTTTTGTCTATCCATATCAATATACTTGCACTAGCTTCTTAATATATTCACTTAAGTAATGAGTCATATGCTGTTTTATAGGGCTTTTCCTGAATCATTTTTCAGAGAGGGAAAAGGTGCTCAGAATGAAAAGCTGGCAGCTAAGTGCCTTATCTTTGCTATAGTTAATATTTTTGGCACATTAAACATCTTTCTTCCTCTCTTGTTGTTGGAAATGCACATTGAAAAGGGCCATTGTAGGCATAATGTGGCTCTGGTGCTCATTTAATCTGATGCACTGAAGAATAACATAAGCTATAGTATAGCATATAGAAGGTTCATAATAGCTGAGTAAATTAGGGACACTTGAATGCATTTGATTCTCAGACAACAGTCGTTTCTCTCTTTTTGATCATGTAGCACAGCCTTTTCTGCTAGGCACACAACTGAAAGTGCTTATTCTAGGAAAGAAAAGGACATTTGGGCAGAATTCAAACCCTTCTTTAGAGAGTCTCTCACAGACAGATTCTTAATTCATTTCTTGTGTCCTGGAGAAGACAGCAGGTATTTTATTTTCCTGTCCTTGTGCTAATGCATAGCCTACCCATTGGTCTTCCTTGTATCATAGTTCTATTAAATGTTTGAAGAGGAGTTCTTAACTTTCCAAGCCTTGCCCTCATCTTCTGCCCATCTATTGGACTGACTTAGAAGACTTAGCTTTAGGGTGCAGTGGGAGAATAACATACAGTTTCTATCTTTTCAGGTTAGGGGTTTTATAGCATCCATCCACATAGTATCTACGTGCATCATAGGTAAATTAGATCTGCATGGCAAGGTCGCAGATGGAATTTGTGCACATTCTGTCTCTCTGCTTTCCCGGATATACCAACCTTTCTTGTGATGGTGGGAAAGCTTCCTCAAAGAGAAGGGTCTTGCATAAGGCTTAATTTGTAGTGAAAGAGGTGCTGGGGCTCCAGCAATGTTTTTACTTTCATAACTGACGCAGCAAGCCCAGAGGTGCCAGCGCTATGAACTGCCAAGCCTAGAGGTGGGGCTCAGCCCTGGCACAAATTAAGCACTGGTCTTGCAACATACTCAGTCTGACCTCCTGTGGGACCTAGTTTCAAAGCCAAAGACTCTCAGCAAAAATGCTGATCTCTAGCTCTCATGTACTTTGTTTGGGTTTTATGAACTACTATATTGTTCCAAAGGAGCGCAGTTGTTTTGGTGTTTTGGAGATGTGATCACTGACTGATTGATGGCTTTGAAGATCAGGACCAGACCCATGACCTTGCAATGGAAGTAAATGCCGTGACAGTGGAGGGATGGGAACATTATTCCTTACAGAGCTTTTTCTTCCTTCATCCTCAGTACAGATTATGTTTTTATACTAACCCCTCTTTCAGCTTGGTACTTTTAAACTATTTTGTCAGCATCATGGCATTTTCCTGTACAGCTTCAGATACTATATCATACCACTGTAAAACAAATTTCACTGTATGGAAAACTAATTGCTAGTTTAACTTCTTGAACTAACCATCTGCATAGAATTGCATACAGATAAGATAGTCCATCACTCAAAGCTTTGCTCTGATTTGCCTTGGTTGTGGGAGATGATATTTAATCATTCACATTACAGCCAAGGAGCGTCCTTGAACACCCTACACTCCCCCTGAAGCCAGTGGGGTATAAAAGAATGCAAGATCAAGCCTGAAGCCAGTAGTCTCTGCCTGTTAATATTTTCCTTATACATACATTGAGCCAAATTCTACTCTCCATTACAGTTTAAATTCACATTATAGTTTAAATCCACAGAAACTTCAAGGATGTTGTTCTAGATTTACACCAGTCTCCCCTAAGGGCACAATTGTATCCAATGATATTAAAATCTTAACAGGAAAAAAATAGAATGCTAAGACTAATTATTTCTTTGGCTCTAATGTGTTAGGCAGCATTTACCACATGCAGATTCTCCCTTAGAGGCCACTGATTCTTGGTCAAGGGTTCTACTTTCTCTTAGGATTTTATCCAGCAAATAGCTAACTGCTGGCCCATTCTAGAAAATGTAAGGTTTCCCATTAGAGACAACCTGGAGTTTAGCAAACTATTATTTATTTTGCAAATTCTACATTTTATTTCATCTGTCTTTCCCTGCCAATTCTTTCTCTCGTGCATGTGTCATCTGGGTCAGTTCCAGAAAAAAATTGGGATTTTGTTGTCCTCAGAGATTTTCTCTTTTTCCTCAAAAATTCATTGTCCAGGAATCTGTCACTTTCTCCTGTGTAGGAAAGAGGATCACTAATACAGATACCCCATTGCTGTAGTGATACATCCTGTCTCATTGGGGTCCTAGAGCTGTTTTCTACATTGATTGATGTTCAACCTCCAGGGAACCATCTTTTCAGAAAATGTATTTGAGTCAGGTTTATATTTACTTGAAGGAGCTCCTAGAATCTGGGTATTTCTTCTTGTTTGATTGTCCAGTACCTCAGCTTGTTGGTCAGGGTTCTGATTTTTATTATGGCATTCTAAAATAAGAAAGATTTTGGATGCTTTCAAATTCATTGGCATTTTCAGCTGGTTCTGTGTAGTGTTTGCAGCTATCTCAAGGTTTCTCATTGAGATCCATATACATTTAGTAATCTTTGTTTCTATTTTATTTTCCCTCAAAGCCATTATTTTATGGAGGCAGTCAGGCTTTGCAGGGTTTTTTCCCCCAGACAAACATTTGTATAATGCTCCCTCTTGCTTTGATGGAGATTGGTGAAGGAAATTGGCTTCAGGGCTCAAAGTCCAGCTACTTTCTGTTATCCCAGTGTCTACATCCCAGAATATAACTGCTTCTATATTTAATTGTGGAATTTTCTATTCTTCACAGCTCACTAATCAGCAGTTCTTTGTAGGTTATATAGGATTAGTATATATATCCACTTGTGTGTATGTATGAATGTTCATTGGTAGTGTGATGGAGTCAGTCCAGAAGGATATAAGAGAGTGCTGGAAGGCAGGTATATTAGTCTCAGGATGTGCAGGTCCCTTTTCCCTGGATAGCCAAACAAAGGCTGTTCCAGGCTAATCAAGACACCTGGGGCCAGTTAAGAACCTTCTAGAAAGGAGTAGAAACAGCTAGCCTGATTGGGACACCTGAAGCCAATCAGGGACTGGCTGAAACCAGATAAAAACCTCCCAGTTAGTCAGGTAGGCTGTGGATGTCAGGAGCTGTGGAAGGAAGTTGTGCTGTTGGTGAGACTGAGTGGTGGACCACATATCGTACAGAAGGAAGGAGGCCCTGAGGTAAGGGTGAAGTGGAGTTTGAAGAAGTGGGGACTGCTGTGGGGAAGTAGCCCAGGGAATTGTATTGTGTTTTGTTCCTAAAAGGTCAGCCATCTTAGCTGATACTATTAGGGTCCCTGAGCTGGAGCCCGGAGTAGAGGGTGGGCCCGGGCTCCATCTTCCATACTGGCCTGTGATGAAGGTAACTCACTAGGTGGTGACTCTTGCCAATTATACTGAGAAAGGGAGGTCACTCTGGGGCCTAAATGAGTTTCTGAGGCCCCTAAATCTTCCAGGAAGCACAGGACCCACAAGTACAAACTTGGAGCTTTGTCACAGTAGCTAAAGGAAAGAGGCATGAACATGCTCTAGCCAAACAATCAATCATTACTGTTTGTAAGTTCTGTTTTTGCAGTATCCACCAAGTTTAGTGATAATCACCAGGTTAGTCACACTGGCTCCTGGTTATAACCTTATCTCCTTCCTTTAGCATTAGCTGTTCATACTTTTTTTTTAAAAAAAATTATTCTGAAATTCATTGCTGGTGAAAAGTTCTTGATTAACTGCACTGAGGACTAAAATTTGTCTGTAACACAGGTACAGTACAAACTCCCCTACCAGCGCTTTGATCTGGAAAACAATTTCTAGGGATGTGAAAGTAGCTAAGTGCCTCTCTTACTTGGTCTTTCCTGGAAGTAACATTCATAGCAGTTGTGGGTTTCTGTGCGTTCTGTTTGGTCAGTTTGCCTGGATTGAACACCTGTTCATTTCATATGGGCCACCAAAAACACTAACTGGTAGAAATGATTTTTAAACACAAACTATACTGGATTTGGACCCAGGAACATATAGCTGAAATGCTCATCCTTTACTGGCCGCTATCTAGATTGTCTTAATGTGTTTTCACTTACCTATAGTTATTTCACCTTGCTCAGTCTGAGTTGAGCATGGTATTTAAAGATTTTTCCAAGCATGTATAATCCTCATGCTACAATAACTATTCTGAGAGGATGATTACCTGCAGCATGCCCATAGAATATGGGGTTAGTGTTGCTGTAACTAATGCAGTAATTTAGACAGTGTTTACAGCTTTCCAAGGAAACCATCCCTTTTAAGAATGACCCAACAAGCTGTTTTGCCTTTTAATACAGCTCCTGAATAGCTCTGTATTTCTGGAAAACAGATCGAACAACTGTTTAATTAATTTAACTAGGTTCAAAGCTGTAGCTTCCATTAGAGTTATACTTTCCAGCATTGATTGTTGTTCCATTGTGAAAAATAATGCAGCTTCCACTTCCAGATTCTTAAGTGAAGAACTCAGCAGAAAGCAAGGGAGCTGAATGACGAACTTTGCTCATTTTGCCCTGGCAGTTTCCCTGAAAAGTGGAGAAAACGTGTTTTCTTCTTATGCTTGCTTGATTCTCCCAGAAGCCAAAAGTCAGTTTTGCTAGCACATGTTGTGAGAGGTATGAAAGCAAAGTAGGGGCAGATCAATGAGGCATAGGGTGACAGAGATAAAGGGCATATTCTGCTTTATGTGACATGTTTGTAAGCAATGGGGAAATCTCAGAAGTTTCTAAGGCCTCCAGTGGCTAAGTGTTCACAAATCTGTATTGGAATTATCCAAACCTTAGAGGAGTTTTCAGGAAAGGATGGGGGATACTTCCTCCCAACTTTCAACCGGCAGGGCGTAATCATGTCTCCCCCTTCTTTTGGTTAGGCTAAACGAGCCAAGCTCCTTGAGTCTCCTTTCATAAGACAGGTTTTCCATTCCTTGGATCATCCTAGTTGCCCTTCTCTGTACCTGTTCCAGTTTGAATTCATCCTTCTTAAACATGGGAGACCAGAACTGCACAGAGTATTCCAGATGAGGTCTCACCAGTGCCTTGTATAACAAGACTAACATCTCCTTATCTCTACTGGAAATACCTCACCTGATGCATCCCAGGATTGCATTAGCTTTTTTCACAACCATATCACATTGATGGCTCATAGTCATCCTGCGGTCAACCAATACTCCCAGGTCCTTCTCCTCTGTTACTTTCAGTTGATGCATTCCCAGCTTATGACTAAAATTCTTATTATTAATCCCTAAATGCATGATCTTACACTTCTCACTATTAAATTTCATTCTATTCCTTCAGTTTACAAGGTCATCCAGATCTTTCTGTGTGATATGCCAGTCCTTCTCCGAATTGGCAATACCTCCCGGCTTTTTGTCATCTGCAAACTTTATTAGAACACTCCCACCTTTTGTGCCAAGGTCAGTAGTAAAAAGATTAAATAAGATTGGTCCCAAAATCAATCCCTGAGTAACTCCACTGGTAACCTCCCTCCAGCCTGACAGTTTGCCTTTCAGTATGACCCACTGGAGTCTCCCCTTTAACCGGTTCCTTATCCACCTTTCAATTTTCATATTGATCCCCATCTTTTCCAATGTAATTAATAATTCCCTATGTGGCACCGTATCAAAGCCTTACTGAAATCTAGGTAAATTAGATCCACTGTGTTTTCTTTGTCTAAAAAATCTGTTACTGTCTCAAAGAAGGAGATCAGGTTGGTTTGGCACGATCTACCTTTTGTAAAACCATGTTGTATTTTGTCCCATTTACCATTGATCTCAATGTCCTTAACTACTTTGTCCTTCAAATTTTTTTCCAAGACCTTGTATACTTTCTTCGTGCTTCTTTCTTCCCCATTCCGAAGTACCCTGCTTGGATGGTAGGGAGATTTGTGTTAAAACCCAGATAAGAGCTCAGGTTGACTGTAAAGTAAAAACAGACCCTTACACACACTTCTTCCCTGTAGCCTCTTTCTTGTATCTTCCTTCCAAACATCTTGAGTTTCTCTTTCCTTTGGCCACAGACACCATATTCCCAAACACCCACATCTCTGCTCCTTCCAAGAGACCCCAATACCCATTCATATCCCTCACAAATATCTCCCTCGAATTATTATCCTTTCCCTCTCTCCCACCTTCCCCACCATTCTCATTCTCTCTTCCCTTGTTGGGAGAGTGAGTGGCAGTGAGAGAGTGAGAGAGAGAGGTAAGAGGGAACAGGGGAAAGACAGTGATGGTGAAAGGGCTTAGTGCTATATTGATGGAAGGAAAGGGAGAGAAGTCCTTAACCACATTTTCTTAAACTTCAAAAGTATTCCAGTTTGTTTCAAAAGATGGGTGTGAGTTCTGGGAAGGGGGGGCGGAGGAGAAAGGGGAAAGTATTCTGATTTTAGCAAAATCAGATCCAGGTGTACCTATCCCTAATCAGAAATGTGGTTTAGTTGTTAGGGAGACCAGGATTCTGCAACTGACCATGTGTATTACCTTTAGTCAATTTATGAATTTCCCCAGCTGTCAAGTGAGAAAAAACAGCAATAGCCACATTTGCAAAATGCTTTGATGCCTTTTGATAGACATTTCTATGCAAATGAAAACTGCTCTTATTAATATTTTTACAGATTAATGTATACCACAGACACCCAGCTTCATATTCACTAAGATGAATGCTAAACAAGGAAAGGGGATATGGCCTATGTATCTTGGGGCAAAGAGAAATGAATAGCTCAGAATTAGGTTCTGTCTCACTGTACTGCTACTTGATCTCTTTTGGCTTCAGTTGAAAAGGAAAATGATCCCATTTTTTTCAGAGCTATTTTTATTTTTTAAAGGGAGAATCTAGCAGGGATGAAGGAAAGGCCTTGGGACAAGTTGCAGTCACCATCATCATCTCTGAACATCAGGGAAAACTTTCTGACAGTGAGCCTTAGTAGGATATGAAACAGTCTCTCAAAGGAAGTGATAAAAGCCATATCACTTAGGACACTTAAAATTAGTCTGGCTAAAGCTCTAGAAAATACATTGTAGGAACTAACCTATATTATCATGGGATTGCTCTAAACTAGATTATGTGAGTTTTCCATCTCTTAATTTCCATGGCCCCAGTCTTGCCAAGTGTTAAGTGCTCTGAACTTCATTGACGTGAGTAAGATCTGAGAGACCAGATCGTGTCATTCTATGGTATAGTGGTTCTCAGTCTGTGGTCTGAATATCCCTGGGGATCCACAAACTGTTTAAGGAGTCCGTGAAAGGTTATTGTTACCATAGAACAGTGGTTTTTAACCTGTGGTGGCTATGTCTAGGATTTCCAAAGAGGTCCGCAAATGAAAAAAAGGTTGGGAACCACTGATATATCAAAATCATAATTTTGGGGAGGGAGTTAATCAAGCTTTCTTGAATTTTAAGAAAGGTATTTTGTAAACCAGAGTTTTGGATTAAGGTTTAAATTAGTTTCTAGTGTATTCCTTTCTAGAAACAATGCAAAGAGATTGAACCAAACAGGAAAGAACTGTAAATATCGTTATGAAATAGATATTATTTTTTTTCACTGTAGAAGTTGCTCCCCCACTGAAGCTTAGCTATTTGAATTACCTATACATTTTGTGGGCTAGTAAGGTATATGTCACCAATTTGAACTAACATGGATTCTGCGAAGTATTTAAAAATAACTTATTTAAATTATTCCCCATGAGGTTTATGCAGTGTTGTAGCCATGTTGGTCCCAGGATATTAGAGACAAGGTGGGTGTGCCATGAGAAAACTGGACTTGACAGCCTTCTTATGCACTTTGCCACCAAAAACTGGAAGTGAGAACACCACTTAGGAAGAAGAAATTTGGCCTTGCTTAGGCAGACAGAAACAGCTGCTGACAGGGTTAGCTGATCTGGCTCTAAGTGCCTGTGTCATTAAGTTTCTTTCTAGAGCTGCTTTGCTGATAAGTAAAAATTATGAGTTCTTTGCTGTTGCTAGGAAAATGGTCATCCTATTTAGGATTACTTAAAGTTGTGCTTTGTTTTAAGTTACTCATAAAAAATTAGAAAGTGTACTTTGAAAAAAGTTTGAAGCAAGAAGATGATAGTATTAATCTCCCTAGCAACTTAGAGAAAGGCTGGCCACTGAAACTCTGCAGCTGCCACTTGCTATCACCTCAGATTTTGGGTAAATATATTTGGGGTGCTTCTAGATTATTGTTAGTTTTAATATGTGCTTTGTATTAAATAAGAATATGGATTTTTGAGTAAAAGCACTCTTGTGTGTATCAATCATTTATCAGATAGAGGTGCTGTGTCTCCTCACTGATTTATTTCCTGGCACTGCCTTAAAAACAGAGATTAGTTAACATAATTTTGGGTTCAGATAACCCTGAGTAATAGGTGAAGTAATATCTTTTATTGGACCAACTTATGTTGGTGAGCAAGACAAACTTTTGAGCTTACTCAGAGCTCTTCTTCAGGTGAAGCGCTCTGTGTAAGCTTGGAAGCTTGTTTCTCTCACCAACATAAATTGGTCCAATAAAAAATATTACTTCCTCTACCTTGTCTCATACAGGTTTATTATGGGATTTTCAATCATTCATCCACAACAACTTTATGATAACATTTTTGCTGCGTAAATGTTATTTCAACTGAGTAGATATGTTATTTAAATCATGCAATAATATTTATCTACTAGTTATTAGTTAACATTCATAATTCAACACAGTCTGGGTTTGTGCTAAAATGTTGGAAATGACAGTTAATTTTTCATAATTTTATCAGTATATTAAATGAAAAACAGACACCAACATAATCCAAAACAAAAACAGAATATATTTCATAGTATGACTATAAGGAAGTAAATTTAAACAAATGTTGTTGCTTCAAGTATCTATGATTGATATTCTTTCCCTCCGAAACATTATAATGTTGCTAGGTATATAAATCACCGTGGGGTGTAGAATGACATGTTCTAGACGATCAGACCTATTTAGCCAAGCAGGCACTGTGTTACTTCATCTTCTCAAACCCATAACTTGAGACATAACCCTTGGGCAAAACTAATCCAATTCCTCTTCTTTCCCTGTCTTTATTCTCCCACACTCTCTGGGTTTTAAAACACAGTGTAATGGGAGACAAGCTAAAAAGTAAAATATAATGAAATAAGTTGAAAATGAAGTCCATTTACTAAGAAATACCACTGTGGGCTAACATTAGAGAAAATAATGGCATTAATAGCTTACAGTGGTGTGCAGAAAATCACTGTACTATGAAAAACTTCATGATTCTGGTTCTCTTCTGTTCCCAGTTATGCAACCTGGGCTAAATTTCACACTCTTCACTCAGTCAAAATTTCCATGGCAATAAATGAGACTGGTTACAGAGTAAAGTAGCATCACAGAGTGACTGACCCCTTTAATGAAAAATGGAGCAAGCCTTGCTTATGCCATAATTAGCTGTTTCCCAGCCTGATGGTGAACACTTGAGCCTCCTAGAGAACTCAGAGAGAAGAACTACAGAAAACAGGTTAAGTTCCTCTGGGAAGCTCTGAAGTAGGATTTGCAGGAAGCAGGGAACTCCAGTGAGTGGTAGACTATAAGAACACTCCAGGGAGAGCAGCTTAGGAGTCAGCCCTTTATCTCAGAGGAAAGACTTAAAGGTAGCCTGGAAGGAGGACTGAAGAGCGGCCAAAAAGGAAGAATCTTTTGTTTGTTCGGGGTTGGGTTTGGACTTTTGTTACACTGAAAGGGGTTAAATCTGCTTAGTCAGTTGGCCAAAGGGCCAAGCCACATTACCAACACTGAGGGGACTTCTCTTGAAGGAGGAAAGTGAGGCAGAAGACGATTATGAGTGGCCTTGCCTGTACTATGCAACATAAGTAAGGGAATCCCAATAAGTCGATGAGCGGTTAATCCTCAGAACATCTGAGAGGAAGGCTGATAAATATTATTCTCCGTATTTTGCAGATGGGGAATTTGAGGCAGATAGGATAAGTACAACTCCGTGTCAAAGCCAAGATTCCAGTTTAGGACTCTGAGTGCCATTTGGTTCTTAGACCATTAGATCATGTCAAATAGAAATGGGGAAAAAATCAGTATGTTTGACCTATATTTGTTCACAGCAGTCTGTATTATCAACATTTCATGTTAACAATGTACAAAATTCAAATCCAGTGGGATAGTTTGGCAGTGATACAGGGGTGTGATACAAATCAGAAAAATGTGATGGACAAAATATATAAGTATTAGATGTATTTAATAAAAAACAAATGTCTCCACATACATTCCTTGAATTTATATATTCATTGCTGGTTTTTTTGTTATTTTCGTAGATTTCATAAAAGAGGCAAGAGTAATGGTCTTAGAATCCAAAGTCATCTATTTATCTATAAACTAAGTAAAACAGAGTGCAAATGCACTTCCACCCTGACCTAAAAGGATAGGATTTCTAGCCTATGCCCAATGTTTGGCCTCTCCTTTGAGACTGCCATCAGGGTGCCAATTGTTTTAGTGTAGACCCCACCTATCCTAGTCTAAATGAAAATATGTTCAAACTACATATATTTCCTTTTCTACAGTATATTAAATGCTATCTGTTGTACCAGAGCATCTGTTAAAGTAACATTAACTGCAGAATGTATTCAATGGTGAATAGAAATTCAGAAAAGATTTGTTGAATGGTTGGCTAAGATTTACAACTCACTGATGTAAACTGGACCCAGTTTGGAGTAACCCTGGGTCAGGCCAAGTCAATGCAAGCCATTTTCTGATTTTGAAGTGTAGCCTCTCAAAATCTCACCATTGTGTGGTTCCAAACAAAACTTGGCAGTTTTAACTAAATTTTCTTCGAGAGTTTGTTCTTCTTCAAATACCAGAATTAAAATGAAACCCATGGAATACAAATACTAGAGCAAATTGTAAATAATAATTGCACAGGTACCAAAACCAGAGTCTTGCAGATTCTAATTCAAACTCTATTTCACAGCCCATATTCCTGCAGAGTATCAGGTTACTATCACAACTGGCTCATAAATATGATCACATTATATTATTTCTTCACTTCACTTCTCTTATGTTTACCAGTAACCAACCCTATAAAGCAATAGTTTATGCATATTGTCTCAGGTACTGGGATCTGGAATGAAGCTATGTTATAGATGAAAGTATGATTCACACCTTACTGGTTGTATTGGGCATATGACCTTGAGTATAGTAGGATTTACATAGATGTTTGATGAGAAACTGTCCACTGTAACATGTTTTCTCTACTAACTCCAGTTGCTTCAACACAAATAGAGGAAATGATATAAATTTTGTTATTGTTCTGTCTGTTAACATTTATGTGAAGTTGCAATTCTCCAGGCCAACTTAATCTTATATCAGCAGTTCCCAGACTGTGGGTCAGAACCCCAAATGGGATTGGCGACCAGCAGATGGGGTTGCGGCGACCACTAGTGTTCAGAGGAGGCCATTTTGCTCCACATGACATAACTTTGCATGGACAGTGTGTGTGTGAGGCATAATCCGCAAAGGCCACCATTTTGTAGAGCAAAACAGTGTCCTCCACACAGCGTGAACTCACGTATATGATGTGTGTGAGGTCATGCTATGTGAAGGATGCCAGTTTGTTCTTCAAAATGGCATCTTCCTTGCTGTCTGGCATACTGGGAGGAAATAATTTTTTAAAATAGGGACGAGCTGGCAAAAAGTTTGGGAACTCTGTCCCAGCATGGTTAATTTATGGCCATATTCAGAAAGGAGCAACTTTCCCAACCCATAACTTGAGAACATTTCTTTGTTAGTTCTGGTTTCATTTTGTTTGTTTTAATAGATTAATTGACTGTTACAACCCTATCTGCAAAAGACTGGTGTCTAGAAAAATATACTTACAGATAACTCCATTTAAAGGAGACAGAAATTGACATAAAATACTTTCTAAGCACATTTATTATAGAAAGCATCTTTATATTTCTTTAGATTATAGATGAAGAAGAAACACAATTCATGAGTAATTGTCCTGTTGCTGTTACTGAGAGTACGCCAAGAAGACGGACACGCATTCACGTTTTCTGGACAGCACCTCCTGTTGGTACAGGCTGTGTAATTCTGAAGTAAGTACTTTTACATGGATCCAAGTTACAAATAAAAGGTTCAGTTTGTAATAAATCTAATATGATACACTGATGCCTGTTTTTATACACACGAGTCAGCAGTAGTTTAACCTGCACAAAATTCTCTTGCAAGTATTTGGCCTACATTTTTAAAAAACAGACTCAATGTTCCGGGCACAGCTGTGTGTCCCCAGTTGCACTTATTTAGAAGCATAGCTTTTAGAAGACTTCACCTGCAAATCAGGCAGTTAGTCTTCTAAACATTGTTTTGGAGGAAATTATGCGCATAATATTGAGGCATGATCTAAATGCTGGTAAATCCTTAAATTTTAGCCAAGCATGTCAATCAGGCTGCACTATGGTACCTGCATTTTTTTCAGATTAATCAATATCACTCAAAAAAGCATTGTGTTATATCAGCAACTGGATGTTTTTGACGGAAATTTGTTTTGTTTCCTGATTTAAAGTTGCAACAAAATATTGCAGTATGCTGTGTTGCAAGCTAATTTAAGGACGGTGTAGAATGTAACGGTGTTATAAGGGTTCCTTCAGCAATCCAAGAAGATTCACTCACTGTCATGCACTGTTTAATAGAGAGATGATTCCCCTTTCCCACCAGCATCGCCTTCATCTTACTTTGTATTCGAGCCCTTCTTATTCCTCAAGGTGCATATTTCTTTCAGATATTGGGATGGTGGAAGTTGATGATGGTGTTTCATTCTGATGAGAATGAGTTATATTGCTCTGTATTATCAGCACATTGTAGGCATTTGACCCTGAAGCTTTGTCTCTTGGTGACCAAAAGAGAAAGCGAACAATGTTTAATTGCGGTAAAAGCTACAGGAAACATTTAACGAGGCCAGATTTAATTCTTAACAACCATAAATGTCATGATTCCTACAGATCTTTTAACAAGGGTTGGACAGCTGGAGTGCTGTTATTGCTTTTTATTATACTAATCATAACTGTCTCTGTGTTACCTGCGTCTTTGGTGTATCCTCCTGAAGTTTGTCTGACTTTGATTGTAAGCAAGGATCATTCCATTATATGTGTGCACAGTGCCTAAGACAATAGGGCAACCAGGTACTACCACAATACAAATAATAATTATTAGTATTAATTGAGTTGGAATGTATCCAGAATCTCATAATTTAAGACTCTGCTCTTACAATAATTATGGTGGGAACTTTTGCAACCACAGGTTGTTAAGGAGGAACTTGGTTTTACATAGCTTCTAAATGTCAGCCCACCAACAACAAACAGAGTGTCTTTGATTAGAATTATGAGATATTAATTCAGAAATTACTAGGGAGAAAGTGTGAGTGATTTAGTAGGTAGATCTCTAATTTCTACAGCATGTAGACTACTCATCCAAATACTGAACCATTTCCAAACTGCTAAACTTGCAGTATCTCACAAGATCAAAGCCAGGGCAGAATAACTCAAGGTCAGGTGAAGGGGACATAGTTAGATACACATTTTTTGGTAAATGTGAATAAAACACTACTTGATTATTAGCTATCTTTCAATATAACTTATGTAGAAAACAGAGTCTTCTCTGAACTGGTTGCTTATAGGTGCAAAAGATAAATTGACTGTTGTACTTTTGAGTTCAGTTCAAAAGAAGAATGAAACACCTCAGAAAAAAACTACCACCTTTTATTGTGATTTGTTAGAACCAGTGATTAACATTATAATGTCGCTTTCATTTGCATTGAAATTCAGTGCTCAGTAGTACTATACATAACAATTACTGTTGTGCTTTTTGGCATAAACTTAACACCATTTACATTTTTCCATTTGAAGCTTATCTAAATTAGAGGGTTTACAGTAAGCCTTCTCTACAATCACCTCCCCATGCTCCTATACAATCTGTACAAATGCTGGGCACCATTTTCTCAACTATTTTGGCAATCATGAGAGCTTCAGTGAGACGATAGAAATTACATAGTTTAAAAATAGCTATTATAATTAGGGATGGCCACACAGTGTTAGTGTTCTTCATTTCATCCCTCCTCCTCCCCACTTCTTTCTGTATCTGCAGGAGTTCAACTCAGTTGTATTAGTAATGTATATCTGGGGGGAGGACTCTATCCTGATAATTTGCTGGTAAGATTTGCTTCCACTAGTGTTGGTGGTTTTGAGCAAGTTTTGAACAGACAGGGCCTGATTCTTTTAGCCCATATACTGATCCATTGGCTTCAGCTTACACTGGTATAAATGTAAAGAGAATCATGCCTTAAGGAGAAAAGGTAGTTTACCAGTTTGTTAAATGAAGCTAATCTACAAATATTTTTCCTTATTATGGGTCAAGTTCTGCTCTCATTATGCCAGCCTAAATCCAGAGTAACTTGACAGACTTAATGAAGTTGCTTTGGAATTGCACTCGTGTAAGTGGAATAGAATTTGATCTGATGATGATCTTAATACTGAGTGTTATTTTCCTGGGGCCCATTTGTAAATTGCACTTATATAATAGATTGCACTACTGTACTTGTATGAGGTAAATTAAAAAATACTATTTCTTTTGTTTCCCATTTTTACAGTGCAAATGTTTGTAATACAAATCATATAAAGTGAGAACTGTCAACTTTGTATACTATGTTGTAATTGAAATCAATATATTTAAAAATGTAGAAAAACAGCCAAAAGTGTTTAATAAATTACAATTGGTATTCTATTCTTTAATGGTTTGATTAAAACTGCTATTAATTTTTTAAAATCACGATTAATTTTTTGAGTGAGTTGCATGAGTTAACTGCAATAATTGACAGCCCTAATTTATATTAAATATATTTTTTCAAAATTAACTTTCTCAGGGAACATTTTGATTTTGATGCATCTGCATTTTCTTATGGAAAAATGTTATATTGGAGAATTTTCAAGCAAATTAGGGGAATGTACTAGTGTATTTCATGACTGTTAAACTGTCATGTAGTACACTAGTGAACAAGTTGTGTTCCACTCCAATGGTATGGGAATTGAGAGTGACATCATAAGTAATATATAGGATTAAATTTTCAGTTGGATTCAAATTGACTTATCATTTTGCATCTGGAAATAGGAATGTGGAGGTATTTCACTGCAAAACTGAGTATACAGGTAGTTGGGATTCCTACTACAGTAACTCCCCATTTAACATCCTCTTGCTTGACGTTGGTTAGATCTTACGTCCCTGCTCAGTTACAGAACATGCTCCATTTAAAGTTGTGCAATGCTTCATTATAACGTCATTTGGCTGCCTGCTTTGATCACAGCTGGCAGTTTCCCTATGCCTTCCCCCCAGCCCCAGTGTCTCCCACCCACTAGCAGACCCCATAGATCAGCGCTTTCTCCCTCCGCCTCCTGCCTGTGGCAATCAGCTGGCTTGCAGCAGTTAGGAGGCAGGAAGGAGGGAATCAGTCATGAGTCTATTAGACCTGTGTTTGCCAATGAGCTCAGTGAAATTTGTTATTGGTCATTAACTTTTTGTCTAATATGGATACAAACTTTTTTGCTGACTGTGGATATCCAGAAACATTTTGAGGCTACTCTTTGGTGCTGCATTCAAGTTCAAAATATGTTCACTGGGAAGAATTGCATGAAGCAGCAAGATGCATCATTTTTTTCCATTCTGGCCTGTAGTTCCACTTCCATTTGTGAGGTTACTGAACTTAAAAACTCATCTATGGAATTCATTGTGAAATTCAGTCATGAAAACCAGGTTTGTTCCAGGTTAATTATTTTATTTTATATTTTAATTTTAGTACCTGAAAATTTCTGTAGAATAGTTCTGAAGTAAACAGTTGTTGGCCTGTTTTGAACCCACCTTTGAAGAATTGTCAGTTGTGACTAGGATACACCATTGTTCAAGGTGTTTACAGTTCTTAGAAGACTAAATAGTGTAAAGAAAGTTAAGGACCCGTTTCCTTTATTCCATGTTTGGTATTTTTATGACTTCACTTAAGTCATTTTTAATTAACAAATGAACAATGCCTCAAGAAAAACATATTTGATTGTGCTCTTAAATATCCACAAAGAAAACAATAGGAAAAGACAATGTCATAAGAAGAGTGGAAAGTTCCTCAAATTATCTGGTGCTGAAATCTGGTTTAGACTGTATTCTGCTCCTATCAAAGGTAGTTCTACATTTACTGCTGTGGAAACAGGCTCAGATTGTTAGTCCCTTCCACCTCCACACCCCCCGCTTGCCCCTTTCTGAAAATGTCTTTTATGAATTCATTTTTCTATATTGTAACCAGTAACAAGACAAAGAGGGAAAGATACTATTATTTCCTAGTTATTTTCTGTTTGTAAATGAAAATCATTGTTAATTTAGGACCCTGACAGCTGTAAAGCATTTGCCATTCCATAGCAGCTGTCAGAAACACTCTGGTTTATTTTATAAACAGATGTTTAATTTGACTTCAGTGCCATTGTCAGCTTTTGAGAGGAAACAAAGAGAGGAAACAGAAATAGAAATAATCATGATATTCATCATTTTGTTTCTTTTCGAAACATAAATTAGGGTGATAAATGAACACATCAGAAGTGTTTTGATATATCTTTAGCTCTAGAATGGTTTGACTCAATATTTATTTTTGTTAACCACATGGATTGAAATAAACCTCTCTCATTGCACAAAAATGCATATTTAGAACATGTTTTGTCTTTTATTATGCCAGGGCTGAAGGGCAATATTTTGCTTTGGAAAACATAACATTGATTTAAAAAAATTAATTCACTCTTTGATGGATAAAATTTTCTTACTTTCCAAATTACGGAAAAGTATTCTCTGTTTATATATTAAGCCAGTGAGCATGATTGTGATCTCACTGATTATTGACTTCAGTGGAATAAAATGCCCAGTGTACACCAGAGGAAATGAGAGAAGAATAGTTTCATTGACTAGAAAATGATATTGCCAAAACTCTTGTACAGCAGTGATGATAATACTATATACTAAACAAGTTCATATCTTGCTTTTCACTAAGGGTTTTATCCTGTATTTCTTATGCAAGATGCCCAGTGACTTTAATAGGATTTAATGAAGTGTTCAGTCAAAAAGCTGGGCCAGATCCTCAGCTGGTTTAAATAAGCAAAGCTTCAAGGACTACAATGCTGCCAGTTCAAAGATACAATTTATGGGCTCAGTCCTACAGTCCTTATAATTGCAGAAATTTCACTGAACTTAATGGGCAAGACTAAAGATCCTATCTGTAACTTGTTACTTTTCTTGATGTGCGCTATTATATTCATTTATTTATGTATTTATTTATTTATTTTTTGTGTGTGTGTGTCTGTGCGCATGCTTCTGCAAGAGAGAGATAGTTAGATAGATACAGAGAGATACAGAGAGAGCTTTAGGTATATAATGTATACAATCAACCCATACCATAAAGTTATATTCATAAGTTATCCCGCAGCTAGTGATATGTATTAAACAGACTACTAAATTAAAGGGAAAAACATAATAATTGGTCACAATTTGTATTAAAGTGATGTTTATAAAGGACTAATAAATGATTTATACTATTGTAAATATGTTATAGAAATGAGTAGCATGGTTATAAATACATCAGTAAGACATTTTGTAGATTATAAGCCACTGTTATATGTTTATTGCCCTATTGGCAGATTTATCTCTACAACAATCTATAACAATTGGTTCACCATATATTAAAACATCTATTTCTCGTTTATGAATCTTTTATAAACTGAACCTTAATATAAAGTATGGTTTTGTCTTTTATATTTCAACATCTGCAGATGAGTGAAAAAAAAATATCTGGAAAAAGTTAATTTTCTAATTTAGGGTCAGATTTTATCATCTTAATGTTGAATAGCGCTTATAGCTTCAATATTAGTAAGGTGACAAAATATGGCCCCTGATGAATAGTAGTAGAGTGATGGCAGCAACTCTAAAATAATATTGGCCACTATGCTCACTTCCTGCATTAGAAGTCCCTGGAGGAGAAAAGTCATCTGTGAACTCTGGCTTTTACACCAGGAAGAACCTACCTGAAACACTTTCCCTTCCATGAGGAGGAGTACATGGACACATGGGGGTAAATCTATGGTAAAAAACAAGCTTCATTTCCACAGATTTCAGGTCAGCCTTGACAAAGCTTGCCTACCACTTCCAAATGTTGCTTGGGATTCCCTTTGCCACCCCCAGGCAGCATTTTAATTGGTGTTAGTTAATTCTGTAGCTTCTATCATGCAGATATCTCCATAAAAGTCCTACAGTGTTTCAGGAAGCAGGCTTCATAACTTCTACCCTGTTCCGCCCTGCACTGTCTCTGGCTTGCATATTTCCACACCTGCTGCTATCATCTGAAGTAGGTACTTCGGACCTCTTTGGTTAGGGAGAAGATCTGTCACTGACTCCATTCCCGATTCTGCAGGGTCAGGGGAATGTTCCTCACCGTCTTTCTCAAAGAATGGAGGGGTATGTAAAAGACGTTGTGTGTTTGTGTTGGTGAATATCACTTTTCAACAGCAGATAAACAAGCAAACCAACAAACAAAACCCCGCCATTGTAACCAAGGAGCCTAACCAAACTCATCCAAATAGAAATTGACTGGAATAAAGGCTCAGCATTTAGATGAGACTTGGACCATCCAATGGAACGCTAATCCACTTTCTCTGTAAGTGCTTAACCAGATTGGGGGATACTCCAGTGGCATTTCAGTTAAAAATATAAATGAATCCATCTCAACAGATTAGTTGTTATGGGGAGAAATAACTGTTGGTGAGGGAAGTTTGAATGCTTCTATAGTTAATTCACATTTTAATCATAATGGTGGCAATATATTGTTTTAGTACAACCCATGGGCCACATCCGGCCTGCGGCACTGTTCTGCCTGGCCCTGGAGCTCCCAGCTGGGGAGTTTAGACCCCAGCCCCTCCCCTGCTTTCACCTCTCCCCCACAGCCTCAACTCGCTGCACCACCAGCACTCTGAGGGGTGGGGCTGCAAGCTCCTGCTGGGCAGCAAGGCTGCAAGAGTTGCCCACCTGCCGTGGTGCTCTAGACTGCACGGCAGCTTGGCTGGCTCTGGCCAAGCCATGTGGCCAGTCCTGGTGCTCTGAGCAGCATGGTAAAGGGGTGGGGAGCAGGGAGGTTGGATAAGGGGCATGGAATTCTTGGGGGGCAGTCAGGGGACAAGGAGCAGGGGGCAGTTGGATAGGTGTGGGAATCCTGGTGGGGCCTGTCAGGGGTCGAGGCTGTGGGCAGGGGTTGGGGCAGTCAGGGAAAGGGAGCAGAGGTTTTGGATAGGGAGTGGTGTCTCGGGGGGGCAGCTGGGGGGAGGCTCAGGAGGGTGGATCAGGGGACAAGAAGTGGAGGAGGTTGGATGGGTTGGGAGTTCTGAGGAGGTCTGTCAGGAGGTGGGAAGTGGGAGGGGTGGATAGAGGGCGGGGCCAAACTGTCTGGGGAGTCACAGCCTTCCCTACCTAGCCCTCCATACAGTTTCGGAACCCCAATGTGGCCCTCAGACCAAAAAGTTTGCCCACCCTTGAGTTAGTGTGTTGTTACTCCCTCAGCCTCTTCTTGCAGCCAGCACTTTCCCAAAAGCGCTCTCTCAGCTTTTTTTTCTAAGGGTCATGCCATCTATGCTTCTCTGGCTGAGTCTGGAGCATCTTTATTCCTTCTCTGAGTCTAGGGTGACCAGACAACAAGTGTGAAAAATCGGTACGGGGCTGGGGAGTAATAGGAGCCTATATAAGAAAAAGCTCCAAATATCGCTACTGTACCTGTAAAACTGGGACATCTGGTCATGCTATCTGAGTCCCTCTATGTGGTGTTGCTGCTTCTCTCTCAGGTCTTGTCTACATTTACTTGGGTTTGACACACAGTGATTGATGCACGGGCAGTTGATTTAGCTGGTCTCGTGAAGACCCACTAAATCGACCACTAATCATTCTCCCATCAACTCCTATCGTCCACCTGAACAAGAAGCACAAGGGGAGTCTCCCATCGACATTGCATAGTGTGGACCCCACAGTAAGTAGATCTAAGTACTTCAGCTATGTTATTAATGTAGCTGAAGTTATGTAACTTAGATCGATCTTCCCCCCTGTAGTATAGAGAAGGCCTCATCACAGCTCCACCAGTCAATGCCCTGGCCCTTGTGTTTGCTATATAAGTCTCCAGGGAAACCCCTTTGACCACGTTTTATTGTCTACTCAAGCCTTGCCATGCATCTGTGCTTTGCTTTGTGGCTCCTATTCTTTAGCTATCTCATTCCATACAGGATTATTTGTGGATTGTTTCTTACATTTATCATGAATGAAGGGTGGCAGTTAATCCCATCATCTTCAGTGAGGTTTCCACCAACCCAACCCAGTCAGAGCTAGGTGCTTCACTCCTGTCGTCTCCTTTAAAATATTCCAGCCTGCACAAGATTCTGTTGCCTAGATCACAGGAGCCTGAAACAAAAAAGAAGAAACTTTTAAACGAAACCTATCATTTTTTGAAAAGATCACTTTTGCACAGTTCTAATAACAGAGAGAAATTCAACTGAGCTTAGGTGGGCAACTGCCTTTCCGAGATGTACAGGTACCCATCTCTTCAGGTAGCGCATTTTCTGTTTCATCAGAGATATATTCTATCTCAACAGTGGCATACTGAATGTTTTCTGCCCTGCTATCTTGGAGAAATGGATTTTCTTCCTCAGTCAAATCATTGCTGCAGCTGAACATAGTTTAAAGTCTTGCAATGCATCACAAAGTGCACTTGCTTTTATGAATAGTTTCTGACACACAATTATATTAAAATAAACTTCCAAGTTTTCCTATGCCACAAAAAGCGATGGGTTTGCAGACACTGGAATGGATGGAAGCGCGAGGAATCAGCTCTGTTTAGAGTGAGGATTATGGGATCTTCACTGACATGCTGTACAGACAAGGAGGTAGTAAGCCTGTTAGTATGCACAACATGTGTCAACAATTCTTTAAGTCCTACAGCTTGCTTATCAGGATGTCTCTCTTCATGAACTTCTCTAAAGATTGAACTTGGTGAAGTTGAAATGAAGGCATACACTGGAAAGAGAACCTCTTCTCATGTGCTGCAGGCTTACAGGTGTTGTCTGAAAAGTAAATTCACATGATGAGAGAGAAGTAGGATATGTACTACAAATAACAAAAAGCTCTGCATTCCAGAGTAACTGCCAATCGTAATAGATTTGGCATTGTGACATGGCTCCCACAGCGCTTTAAAGTAATCTTCTGGTATACCAGAGTGACCTTAGCAGAAGCTGTTAACAAGTGGGCATTGAACTGGTCTGTCTGAACAAAGCATGAGAAGACCCACAGTTGTCTTTAATGTAATGAAGGAACAGACAATTGTTCATTCCTGCTAGTTTCCTCAGACCAGTCAGCCTCTGAAGCATTCAGTTCTGTCACCTGCAGTTCACTACACACAGTACAATGTAGGACAAGTCTAATAAATGAAAAAGATGTTCATCTGTTACTTTAGCAGGCAAAGTTGAATGCATTTGAAAATGTGTTTTATAGATTGTTTGTACACAGAAAAGGTTGGCTCAGCAGCATATTGTAGTTTTTAATGAGGCCCTTCTACTTTCCTGACTTAAATGTCAAAAGATATGAAGGCCTCTGCTCCTTCTCCCTGTTCAGTCAACTTCACCTCAGTCACTGATTTCATGAGAAATTGGGTTAGGCTTCAAGAAGCTTGCCCATTGTCATACAATAATACAAAATTTCTAGATACCATTAATGACTGCTTCTTGGAGCAGTTAGTCCTGGAACCAGCTATTTAGTTATTTATTTTATACTTGGCAATGAAGGTTTTTCTAAGGATCTGCTATATGGTATAATACTAATGGCTGAGTAGAAAAGGAACTCTCTCTAATGAAGTGTTTGATCGTTATACTTGACCCACAGTCAGAAGTGATCTGTTGATTAGCTCCCAAGCACAGTTTGAATAAACCTCCTTCCCACATATGGACCATCCAGAAAAAGACAATTTTGAGAGGGAGAGAAAGAGTATTACAGATCTTGATTCTTTTCCCCTATGCCAACACCAATTCTTGCCTCCCTCCTCACATTGCCCCTCAGTACCAGTTCTCTCTTCTCCCAGCCTGGGAGCAGCTCTTCAAATGTGCAGCAGCCTGTAGTCACCACCACCGGTGGCAGCTCTTGAAAAAGCCAACATTCAGGAGGTTCATCTCCCTCTGGTGGTAGCTCTTCAAAGCTGCTGTGTGGTTGCTCATCTACCCTTTGGAAAGAGCATTCCTCTTTGTGGCAGTGGCTCCTCTTTGTTGCAGTGGATTCAGGACTCTCCCTCAACTGAAGCATAACAAGTGATTTATCTAAGATAACTGCATCAATATCCATAATGGGAGTGTAGTCAAACACTGCCTTAAAAGCAAAATCTCTGTCAAGCAGGAACAGTAAGTACTCTGAAGCATTTTAATGCCAACTCAAATCAGTGGGCCCTAATTTGGCTTTATCACACGGTGTAATGTGGCTTACCTGAAGGCAAGAGGTACTAAAAAGGTTTGAAAATGTTTCTGACCTTTGAAAATATCAAATATATTACTTCCAATCCAACCTTTGCAAATACATTCTCACTAATCAGTATCAGTGAGGGGCACGAACATCAATAACACATGGCTCTTATGTAATTTTTTAATCTGTGGTGCCAACAATCCCTACTGTGAAACAAAGTTCCACTGTTTTTTTACAGCCTGTTCTCCTCCACAAAACAGAGTTGGAAAATAACACCACGTTTCTAGTATTTTTATAATAATTTCTGCTCATTCCACTGTTTCCAAAGTCCAGTAAATACACTAAAGATTCAATTGTTTGCATAGTTTTTGTGCTTCATTAACTGGACACTGGCTCTGGTGAGTTCAATTTTACACCTTTTTCCTTGTCAGTACAGCATAACTGCCAAGAGCAAATGAAGTGAATTTCCTTTTCATAGCCTGGAATGGGAGGCCAGGGAATGTATGAAGGGTCCTATTGCTATTAGTCTACAAGAATCTTATGAAAGGAGAAAATGATGCACTGCTGAGCCATGGAAATACAGTACAGAGAACGGAGCACATTGCTGGAGAGATGGGTAATTAGCTATGCTGCATGGTGGTCCAGCATACCACCTTGACCCCCCTGTGGCCCACCACAGGTGCCCACCTGTGGCAATTACTAATTGACCTGAATAAGGGCAGTGAGGAGCAGCAGGTATGAGGCATTGGAAGAGGTTGGGCTCTTTAAGGTATTTCCTCTCCCTGAGCAGCCTGGTGTTCTTATGCTCATCTGAGGATGGGGCCTGGACCCTGACTCTGTATCATCGCCGTCCTCTGGAGCCACACTGAGGGAAACAAACCTTGTGGCCCCAAACACAGGGATTGCAACTGTGCTAGGTCACTGTAATAATTATGTAGCTGGCAAGAAAGCTTGTAGGCCCAGACTCACAAAGGGACTTAAGCACCTAAACCCCAGATTTTGGCACCTACTACCCTAGCTTTAAGCCTTACTGTGCTTTATAAAACTGCCACTCAGCTACCACCTAACCCTAAACTCACTTGGCACCTACATTTTGCAGTAAAAGTCTCCTAGATGCCTAAGTTTCTGACTCTGGGCATGTGCACTGTTGCCTGGGTAGGTACCCTGAGGCCTGTCTCTCGCACAAACCCCAGCACAATCCTTGACTTGGTATATCTTGCCTGATTTGCCTGTTGGGCCCAATCTGGTACACAGAAGCCTAAGTTGTTCTGGCAAGAAACAGTTACCTAAGGCACCTGATTCCAGGAGATAGGTTTCCAGCTGTGGACCACAAATGGAAATAGGCGCCAATCTCAGGAGAGGGTTTGGGCTTAGGATGCACCCCCGACGGCGTGGAATACTGGACAGGTAAAATAAGTCAGCTGGATGCAGTGCTCAAAAGAGTCAGGTGTGAAGGGGCTGGCTTACCCAAGAGGTCTAGCCAATCTTTCATATTTTTCCTCTTTTTTTCTTCTTGAAAAGAAAAGCATGGAGTGTCAGAAAAAATCTCTTCATTGTGAGTTTTTAGCCTGGAGGTTTTAGATTTAATATTTATATCTGTGACAATTCAGGCAAAGAACAGAAAGATTTTCTGAGCACAGGACAAATATAACATTGCAGCATATTTAATAACATTTTCCCTGAGATGTTTCTTGTTGTATTATATATGATAGGCCGGATCCTATATTGAAGTCAGTGGGAATCATGTTTGTGCATATATGGCACAACTAAGCACAAAATCAGGGAAACAGAAGACTGATGAAAGTCGAGCAAAATCCACGGAAGTTACATACAGTCTTTTGATCTTGATGCAGAATTTTGCTTGGCTGTATCTCCGCACATTGTTCTGGAGTGCTTCACACTTTTATAAGAAGGAAACAAAAGAGAAAAAAAACCTGTATTGATTTTATTTTTGTTATTGAGACTTTTGTTATTTTGTGTCTGACAGTAAGCTACTAAAGAGAAAACTGTGCCTTGTGTACACTAGCCTAAAAAACAAGTTAGGGAAACAGGGAAACTCAACTTAAACAAGATTCTATCTAAAGCAAGTAAAAGTGTGCTTGGTTGGCCCAACCTGTGTCAGCACCATGTTTAAAATCTATGTCTTAACCTAGGCTAGACATCAGAAGAAAAATGGTTTTAAGCATGTTTCTAATAGCAGTGAGTCTCTGTCAATGCTGGCTGATCAAACTCTGGTAGACTCTGATGAAGATAGAATTGTATCTATAGCGAGTTAGAACACAATTCCACAGGTGCCAGCATCTGAAACATTTTCCCATTTTGGTGGACTGAATTCACCAAATAACCTAGGAGCTTGGGAGTTTTTGCTGGGCCCTCACCTGCCAGGTGGCTGTGTGTGGATTCCAGTGCATTTTAGTTTATTTGAAATAAAAATCTCTAATTCAGGGCCTCAAGATATAAATAGATTTTTGGTAAACCTCCAGGATATTATGTCATTTCCTAACTTCTAAGTGCTTGGCTTTGCTATTGTAACCTTCTTTTAACATAATTTCAATGTAATATTTATATATAGCACAACATAACCAGCAGTGTAGTTACCCTAAATTATACACTACATTTTAAAAAAAACAACCCTCTTATCACTACCAACAAAAATCAGGGCTTTCCCAGCAAAAATAGAACAGTTGGCAAATATATGGTTCTCCAGTTCAGCTTCTCGACTGGTATAAGTGGGACTTTGCACTAAAAATTGATCATTCAGAAACTGTGTATATATAAAAAGGGAAGGGTGGGGATCTCCTACCTTCTCATCAACAGTTCTGTTAAATATATTTTCTGTGGGTACATTGAAAGCTGGCAAAGGAATTACAACAATGCAATAAAATAAAATAAAAATATGAGAAGGAAATAGTTGAAGGAACAAATTGTGATATAGCAAAAAAAAGTTTAACTCATAAATAATAAAAAGCAAAAAAAGCCTTTCATCCATAATCCAGTAATGTATCATGATTTCTTGATACCTGGTTGGGGTTTGCGCTCTCTTATTTAACCACTTTTAAATTTTCATTTAAGCTATCTAAGTTATTTCAAATCTTACAAGCTTTCAAAGGCCAATTTTGTGTACAAGGCAGGTTTCCCAAGCTCTTAAAATGCTACTGAGTGGCAGTAATAGTTCTGCTGCCACATACTTGAATCAAAAAGGTTATCCCAAACTGGAAATTGTTTCAATTATAGCTCTTAGACTGCCAAGCCAAGCCATTTCACATAAAGAAAAAGTGTGGAAGTTTACTTTCCACATATTCCATTTGAATGTGAAATGTTTATTGTCCTCATTTCAACCTACCAGGAATCAGGAGGCAAATTGATTTGTTATTCGGAGAAGACAAGATATTGCACTTGAATATGATTAGGGTAATGAATAAGGAATTATGGAAAATAGTTTTATGTTGGTTAAATGTCATTTTTGTCCATGACACTGAGTAATGCTTCAAAAATATATTCCATATGTTTTATTAAAATGTCAAGCTGTTTATTGAATTGAGGGCTTCTGCCTAAGTTTCCAGAAGCGACTAGTGATTTAGGAACAAAATCATAAATAAGTTGAGGTGTGGTCTGACAAAAAGAACAAGATGATCTTTTAGAGTTTTCTCTTAAAAAAATCTCTAGTGGAAACAGTTGCACCTGCCATATTAATGCTCCTTGTGCAGTTTAGAGCATCTTCAGGACTGCTCTGAGTTATATTAGCTTGTAATAGCTTGTGAGGGCTTTTTGCATTAGCTGATAATAAGGATGCCGTCTGTTGTCCCGAGCATGCCCCTCCACTGGGTGCTGTGAGGAAGGACAGCGTACAGCCATTGCCGCAACTCTGCACTGGTTAGGAAATTTCTTATGCCTGGGGTGATCTTTTGGGGCAGGTTCCAGCCCCTATGCGCTGCAAGTGTGGCATACAGCTGGACAGAACACTGATTATGACATAGTTGTTTTTAAGCAAATATGCATCCCTGTGCAATATTTTCTAACCCAGAAACTTCAGCACTATCTGCTTGGTCTTACTAGTTTTCATTGGTGAGATGAAACAACTGCAAAACACAAACATACATAATAAAAACAGTTTTTTTCATTTTTAATGTGGTAAGGAAATGTGTTTGTTTAAAAAATATATGGGTTAGATCAGTGGTTCTCAACCAGATGTATGTGTACCCCAGAGGGAGGGAGGGCATGCACAGATCTTCCAGGGGGTACATCAACTCATATAGATATTTGCCTAGTTTTATAATGGGCCACATAAAAAGCATGAGGGAAGTCAGTACAAATTAACATTTCATACAGACAATGACGTCTTTATGCTGCTCTGTATATTATACACTGAAATGTAAGTACAATATTTATATTCCAATTGATTTATTTTATAATTCTATGAAAAAAATGAGTCGGCAATTTTTCAGTAGTAGCATGCTGTAACACTTTTCTGGTTTTATGTTTGATTTTTTAAGCAAAGTGAGGTGAAATTTGGGGGTACACAAGACAAATCAGAGTCCTGAAAGGGGTACAGTAATCTGGAAAGGTTGAGAGCCATTGGGCTAGATTATGCCTCTGAAATTAGTGCAAAAGCTTTTAATCAATCCGGTGTAGTCCTGGAAGAGAATGCAACTCGGCCAACTTTCTGAAGCAAATTTCACTGCTGCTTTTCCTCAGTTCAGGGGCATAGTAACCTCCTTGTGTCCCAGATTACAATGATCCTCATAGCTTGGTCAGCTGTTCTAGCTGGCACATTGGAGGGGCAGAATGAAGCTCTGCTCAGTATTCAGCTCTCCCCACATGCCTATTCTGGGGCTGAAAAGGAGTGAATAAGGTGTACAGTGTCCTCTAATTCTTATGTGCTTGGGCTCAGGGTGCAAATATCCAACATGGGTGCTTAAGGGCCTGTGTGTCTCACTCTTACTCCTCTGAGAAACCTAGCTTCTGAATTTCGGGTTTACAGCCCCCTTGCTATAGCAACATCAAAACCCTGAGCAAAAATCTTTCTTTAGTCAGAGGCAGAGATCTTAGAGCTGAGCCAGCATAATTTCAAACACTTTAAAGCAGACCAACACAAAGACCAGCTCCTGTTTGGTTAACAAATCACTTTGTGACCTAGAATGCTGATTATTAAACCGGACAGCAAATAAAACCATTATTAATTTCACTGAAGAAAATAACCTCTCTTGTCTGTGTGGATTCATATCAATGTATGCGTATCTACGGTATTCATGCGTCACTCTGTCTAATCTGCTGATCCTGTTCCAGTAGACAACAATGGCAAAACTCCCATTGACTTCAATGAGAAGATGATCAGCCCTCTGTATAATTTTAAACACAGCTGAAGACATAATGACTCACAGAGCTGTAAAGAAAAGGAAGTGAACTGTTCCTTTGGTATTTCATGCTCATCAGCCAATTCTGAAGCGAAACAAAAAAATTAAACTTTGAGTGTTCAAAAAGAAAAAAAAATCAGTCTGATAGCTTTTTCAAATTATAATATTCTAACATATTTGCCTCTGCTGAAGGTTTGGTGAATCCTTCCCCTGCACTTAGTTGTTATATTTTTTTTTAAATGCTAAAAGAAACCTCACACGCACAGCACTTTGAAAACAGAAACCTGTTCATTAACGTTTTCTTTGCCATTGTACTGTGTACAAGGAATAAAAATATCTTGTAAATGCACGAGGCCCTAATTATGCCCAAGCATTGCAGCTTAGAGGATGGTTATTTTGAATTTTACTAATCATCCTGTGTGACTATTAGCTAGTTTTATTTTACTAATGGATGGTTCTTTAAGGATGTTTAATGTTTCATTGAGTCTTTCTCAGAGAGAAGAGAGCTGCTTCTGCATAGTGGCATCTTGCTCCAAAAAGTCCTTTAGGTAATTTAGGAGAAATGTGTGATAATGTACCCTTTTCTTAAAAATGCCATTGTGTGCTGGGCATTTGCTATTATTGGAAATATTTTTTTTCCTTCATTTTTTTCTTGATTGGTGGAACTACTGTCACCATAGTGTGATGTTGCAGCAAATTTTTATTCTCTGCCACTGACATATTTGCTTAGTGCATGCTAACTCCATCTGATTCAGCCCAAACAGTCCTGCCACTAATATGTCCTAGGTTTATCTAATCTTAAGCCATTTCTTAGGATTTACTCTTTGCTTATGTCTATTGTTAACTATTTTTCTTTGCATTATACTTTGGTAAGAGCAGAAGTGTTAAATAAATTATACCAACGTACTGGTAATAATAGATCTAGAAGTGGGTTATAGTCTCTTATGGGTAAACAAAGGAAATGCAAAATAATCCCAAACTGAGGAATGGTTTCTTAAATTTCCTTTAATTTGACTAAAGCCTGTAAGTTTTTACTTTGGAAAGGACACAGGGCTTGTGTGAAATTTAAATTCACTTAATTATGTGGGCTAAAAAGAAAAGAAATCCAATTATAACTTGTACAGAGTACTTTAGCAACGTGTCACAGTCAGATGGCAACTGTTTAGCATTCTGTTTTTAAAGAGAGAGAGTTGCCCATATTTCAATAGACTTGCTCACAACTGCTCAACAATAGGATTTAAAATTATCTGGAAATAAAAATTATTGCTAATAATACTTAAAATGTTTGTACCTTCCACCTGATTTATTATATATTTAGTTGAAGATTTATGTAACAGAGGAGGAATTCAAGATAAAACTACATGAACAGAAAGAAAATAAATGAGAGAAACTCTCTAAACTTGTATGCTGTCATCTGAAAACATACATAGCTCCCCAGTGGCCAGAGTTGTGAAGGTCTGAGCAAGCTTTGCCCTCTGACCACGAGAGCCCTGGTAATGCAGCAAATTCACAAAAGACAAAAAGCTGGTGCTGTCTCCTTGGAGTCAATGTTTCTAGCAAAGAGTTTAAATGTATGCTTAGCAGTAGAATGTTTAGGATTTTTAAACACCAAAAGTTGTGCATACAAGTGAACAGTTTAAAAGGTCAAATTAAAAATGAAGTGTTTCAGATCGGACTCCGAGAGGGGAACCTATGGTTCAACTATACACAGTAGCAGCACTATAAAAGATAGAATTAAGATCTTTCTCCAAGTGGTTTCTCTCTATCTCATTCAGACTGAAAATCTCAAGACAAATTGGGACTTGCAAACCCATGTTTTGTTTTGACTATGAGAATTAATGAAATATTCCATGTTTTATGAATTTTAGAATTGTTTTTTTTTCAGGTTGCCCTTTAGAGGAATTTAGTATGATGTTAGTTCTATGTGAAAATAGCACATTATATCTGCATTAAATTGCTGCAGTGTATCAGAAACATTTATCTCCTCAGAATGCCAAGTGATTTCTTATAAACAGCTGCTTGGTTTTAGAGGTGTTATTTTTCTGAATTGTGACAGTTGAATATCAAATACTTCAAGAGAGCAGATTCTATACAATATGACTGATCGCCTTTTCTTAAGGCATCAAAATTATTTCAAGTTTCTGCCATATGTAATCATAATCAAATGCAACTTGTAATAAAAATATGCATCTCTCCATCTGTATCTCTTTCTATAGAACTGTAGGGATGTGTATATTTCGGGGGAGGACTAGTTTAGATAGAAAATATTACTCACCACAGAGGAAACAGTTTGAATATAATACAGTTCTTAAAACATGGTTCTTATGGGGGGGAAAAAAAGTTGACTACCTGACTGTATACAGACTTTGAGGTATACCTGACTGTAGACAGACTTTTAGAGATGGATACATTGTAATGTAGCAGTTTTTACAAAACATTCAGAATGTCCATTCACTGCTTCAAAGTTCATTCTCTTCTTCCTTCTACGGAACAGATACATTTCACTGTACCTTTATTTCTCTCTTCAACAGGGCCAGTATTGTGCAGAAGCGAATTATTTATTTTCAAGATGAGGGCTCTCTTACCAAGAAACTATGTGAACAAGGTAAGATGAACCAGGTCCTCCCTTGGCCCTCTTTGAAGTATTCCATTGGTTGCTTCTTGCCCACTGTATCTAGTTTAAATTGCTATGCCTCAATTTTGATTTTCTGCACAACTCTGTCCTGATATAGATTTGGTATTTGCTGTCTGATGACGTTTTCTCACCATCTATGTGATGTTTCATACTACTTTCATATCCTTTCCCCACTTCTACCCTTGCACTTCTTCCAGGCAGACCTATAGGTAGGGCATACCTTCCCGATTACCAGGCAAGGACTTCCACACCTCACACTAAATTGCACTCACTTATGCAAGTCTCTGTGTTTATAAATAAGGGCCAAGCCCTCCTTATAATTCCCTGAATTCTGCATAGTGCAGGTGTTTCCAAGATGATAGGGAAGTGGAGATAGAGGTGGAATTTTCTTACAATGATTATCTCTGTGTTTCTACATGAAGTGATTATTCCTCTCCAGAGTGGTCTGATTTATAAAGAGATAATGTCTTAGATAACTCCATTCCTCTAGTTATCCTCTGGTCTTGTCTTATGTTTATCTTCACGTTAACTCCTCAGGGAAAGGACTGTCTTTGTGACAGTGCAGACTCTTTTGTGGGGAAGATTTTCAAAAGCAGCTAATGGATTTGAAAGTCAAGGAGATTTGTGTACCTAAATCCATCAGGTGCTTTTGAAAGTCCCAGGATCAGTGCTTAACAAGTACGTTGAACTAGATGAAAGAAATTGGCCCCTATCTGTTTGCTTCACAAGTAGTATTCCCTTGCTCTCTTTCTCCGGCTATGTAGGATTCAATTCTAAATGTTATGAGAGACTTTCTGTCAGGCTGCCTTTAAATAGAGGTTTAATTTGAGGAGATTCAAACTCAAAGAGAGAGTGCATTACTCAGTCCTCCTAGAAAAGAATGATAATTTCTTTGTTCAGAAATGCAGAGATAATTGTTGTAAGATGATACCACCTCTATCCTCTTCACCGCATCAGTTTGGAAACCACTTCGGCTGTGTCTAGTTTAGGAGAAGCTAAGGAGACGACCATTTGATTTTGGGGCTTGAAATTAAGACCCTAGATTAGTTTAATCTGACGCTGACTATAATGTGCTTCATTTTTAAGAAATTGAATGTGTGCTAGTAAGATGCTTAACTGGATTTAATAAATGGAGCATCCTTGATACTATCCAAGATTCATGCCATTATGTTGTTCTGTTTCATACACTCAAGAATGCACATTACACTCATTAAAAATAACCTTTCACATTCAGAGTAGTGAGTATGTTGAATAAGACCACGACAAGCAAACAAAATAAAATGAAAGTGAGACAGCTGTTCATGTTCCTAAGAAGAGAGAGGACAGTACAAAAGCAAGAACATGAAGTAGGGAATAGGAAGTAAATTTGCATCATGTGTATACTAGGAAAATAGGTTGGGTTTAAAATGTATTAGCTAAACATTTTAATTAACATGTTTTTAAACACTAGTGTAGACAGAGCAAGTCGTATTTAAAACATGTCACCTAGTCATTGTCAACCATGGGAATGGGAATCTAGGGTTGATCATGACCAGCTAACATATTTTTAAAGGTGTTAAACCTTGTCTACGCATGTGTTCAAAATATTTTAGTTAAAACATTTCAGCTAACACATTTTTAAACACAACCTATCTTCCTAATCTGGATAGATCTTTAGATAGCAAAAGGCATATTGAGCCTGTAAGTGAGTTTTTGTTTTGATCATATTCAGTTGTGACCTGAAGAGACAGGACTGCACTGAATCCTAGGGAAAAATGTGGAGCTGCACAGCCCAGCAGAGAAGGCATTATACTCAGGGGTGAAAGTAGCTATAGGCACTTACCAGTACACTGCTCTGGCCCCCAGAGGGGGCGGGGCGGCGGGTGGGGAGGGGCAAAAGCAGCAGGGATGTTAAAGGGCTGCCTCAGCAAACGATTGTTCTTTAAGCACTGCTGCAGCAGCACTTTAACGTCCCTGCCCCTTTTGTCTCCCCTGCTGAGAGCCCTGCTGGTACAGACCTTATTGGTAGGGGTGTCAATGGAGGAGGGGGAAAAGGGGAAGGGACAAGGACGTTAAAGCGCTGCTGTGGCTGTGCTTTAAGGATCCACAAAGCACTGCTGCGGCAATGCTTTAACGGTCCTGCCCTTTCCCCACTCAGTCAGCAGCCCTGCTGGTAGGGTCTGTACCAGCAGGGTCCCGACAGGGGAGGCAAAATGGGCAGGGACATTAAAGCGCTGCTGCAACAGCGCTTTAATGGGGGGTGAATATGGGCGGGTACGGGTTCTTCCCAGTATGCCGTACCAGCCCACTTTCTCCCCTGATTATACCACAAGCAGACACAATGCCTCTTAGTACTCCTGTGGGTGTGGTATATAGTCACTGGCCAAACTTTCAGAGAGCCCAGCATATGCTGTTTTCAGATGGTGCAGTGTCTTGGCTCTAGCTCCTTCCTACTTCTTCCACTTGTTTGGAGAGGCTAGCACCACTAGCGGCACTAGCTTGGAGAAATCTTTTTGCTCAGGCGATTGAAAGGTATGCTTTTATACTCTGCTTCCTATACAAGAAGTCCAGTACTCTCCCTTCCTGTGTTAACTCACACAAGGGACAAATACAGTCTGAGCCTCCTTAATCTCTAAGGGCTGACAGATAATACAATTTGTTACTGTTGGCTTCATATTAATCCACTAAAGAAAACAGAGCTGTATTTTAACTAGAGTTAGGCCAATGACATGGTGTTTGGCTTCAACTCTGGATTATATTTAGGTTTGGGCCTGAGGTTTAGTTTTAAAGCTCAATCAGAGAGCAGCTGTTCTTATGAAATATTGATCCAAATAGAAATAAAAAACAGAAAACCTGCCCAGCTTTGGACCTGAAGTGGAACCACAACCATGGTGGCAGGTTCAGATCCAGGGATATGAAGCCAAATCATTAACCTCACTTTGAAATATCAAGGTTCCAGTTTTGGCCCATAGCTAACTGCAACTGAAAATAATGAAATACTATGAGTTATGCTGAGGTACACATATTTATATTTGGAGTTTTGCTGTCATCTGTTGAATTGCAACTGTTGAATTTCAATAACTGCTTTCACTGCTGCTTTTTTAGACTCAGCCTTTGAGGGGGTGACTGATAAACCAATCTTAGACTGTTGTGCCTGTGGAACTGCTAAATACAGGCTAACTTTTTATGGAAACTGGTCGGAGAAGACACACCCAAAAGATTATCCACGTAAGTATTTGTATTATTACAGGAGAACCTAGAGGCTAAAATGAGAGGAGTGAGAATTCTTGGTGAAAGGTGATAAAACTAACCTACAGAAGGACAGTCTACATTATGATAAATATATGTAGTATTGCCAACCCTCAGTATTCAGAAATCTTGAGTCAGCCCTCCAAAAATCAAGAGCTTGGTTTAAAAATCATGAGATTTTAAAAATTAAAATTGGGGTTGATTTGCCTTCTGGCATTTGAGATTTGAAACGTGCTGTGTAGGGTCACATTTTCAAGCTTCTCTTTGCAACCACGCAGGTTAGAAATGTAATCTCTTTTTTTTTTCCTAAAGAAGAGTCTCACATAATTACATAAATCTTGGTGCTGAGTTTTTTTAGAAACACAGGAAATATCACAAGATTCAATATAAAATATCGAGTTTGCAGCAGTGGATATGCCCAATCCAGTGACCCTATAGAAAGACTCCGATTGATTTCAGTGGGCACCGAATCAGGCTGTTGGTGAGGTTGGCTGCATTTATGCGTTCCTCTTTCTTTCACAATGCTAGCTGGATAAACGTACAAATCTTAAAATACGAACTTTTTTTTCTAATTTAAATCAAGTGTTGCGAAGATTCTAATCTACAGAATCAGTGGTTTTATGGCAATAAAATGCAAATAGCTGTAGAAGATTAAATCTACAAAAACATGCATAGAAAATGGGGATCTTTCTTCGGTTTTTATTGTTCTTCTTTAGTTCCCCTCTTTGTCTTTTCCATCTTACATTTGGTCTTTAAATATGGTCTTCATTATCATTGACAATAAGGCAGGTAAGAGGCTTAGGGTCATATATTTATTTGGTCTTTAAGCTTTGATAATATGTTGTCTACTGCATGATCTTTATTAAAGCTTTTGTGTGTGGCGTTCCTTTTTAATATCACTGTCACCCAATGTGGTGCATTTTCATTATTCAGTCAAAGATTTGTCTGCATATGAATTGTTCCTTGATACTGATTACACTGTTTCTGTCTCAAGTTTTGCTTTATTAAGTTGATCATACAGTAGTTCAGATACAGCATCATGCAGGTAAGTACATGCTTGCAATGATATACTAAAACTTGTTTGACTTGCTAGTTGGACAACAGAACAAACACATGGAGGATAAAACAAGCCATAGTGATACTCTTTTGAGATATTAGATTATTTGTGTACCTGCTAAATGGTACCCAGTCAAATTCATTGTGTGCATAGTTTTGGTTAGTATTACAGAAATATTTTGAATAGATGAATCAAGAGTTTTTTAACTTCCATGGAATGTATCTTATAATTGATCATACTTTCCAGCTTATTAGAACATTAGAATGGCCACGGAGTCAGACAAGTGGTCTAGCTAGCCCGGTATCCTGTTTTCTGGCAGTGGCCGATGCCAGATGCTTCAGAAAGAAAAAACAGAGTAGAGCAATAAGCGAGTGATCTGTCCCGTGTTGTCCAGTCCCAGCTTCTGATAGTTGAAAGTGTAGGGACACCGAATGCATGGGGTTCCATCCCTGATCATCTTGACTAACAGCCACTGATGGACCTGTCCTACATGAACTTATCTAATTCTTTTTTGAACTCCATTATAGTTTTGCTCTTCACAACATCTCCTGGCAACGAGTTCTACATGTTGACTGTGCTTTGTGTGAAGAAATGCTTCCTTATGTTTCTTTTCAGCCTGCTGCCTATTAATTTCATTGGGTGACCCCTCTTCCTTGTGTTACATGAAGGGGGTAAATAATACTTCTTTATTCACTTTCTCCTTCCCAGTCATTATGTTTATAGACCTCTCTTGTATCCCTCCACCCCCATTGTCTCATTTCCAAGCTGAGGAGTCTGTCTTTTTAAACTCTCCTTGTATGGAAACTGTTCCATACCTTTAATCAGTTTTGTTCTCTGCACCTTTTTCCAATTCTAATATATGTTTTTTTGAGAGGAGGTGACCAGAACTGCACACAGTATTCAAATGTGGGTGTACCAGGGATTTATATAGTGGCATTGAGATGTTTTCTGTTTTATTATCTCTCTCTTTCCTTGTGGTTCTGAGCATTCTGTTGCTTTTTTGACTGCTGCTGCACACTGAGTCCACGTTTTCAGAGCATTGTCCACAATGATTCCAAAATCTTTGTTGACTGGTAACAGCTCACTTAGATTCGATCATTTGGTATGTATAGATGGGATTATGTTTTCAAATGTGCATTACTTTGCATTTATCAACATTAAATTTCGTCTGCCATTTTGTTGCCCAGTCATCTAGTTTTTTCAGATCCTGTTGCCACACTTTGTGGTCTGCCTTGGACTTAACTATCTTTAGTAATTTTGTATTGTTTGCAAACTTTACTACCTCACTGTTACTTCTTTTTCCAAATAATTTATGGCTATGTTGAACATCATTGCTCCAGTACAGATCCTTGAGGAACCCCACCTCTCTTCACAGGGGATGCAGGTTCAAGCAGCACTTACCTCAAGTGGCTCCCGGAAGCAGTGGCATATCCCTTCTCCAACTCCTATGCGGAGTTGCAGTCAAGTGTTTCTGCACGCTGCCCCATCCACAGATACCGCCCCTGCAGCTCTAATTGGAGCATGTAGGAGCTGGAGCGGGGCCATGCTGCAACTTCCGGGAGCCTCATGGTACGGTGCCAACCCAGCGCCCTGACCAGAATGGGGCCAAGGTGCCTTCTGTGGCCCTGACCCAGAGCCCCAGCCGGAGTGCCTGTATTGACACTCAGCCTGGGACAGTCTGACACCTCAATCCTGTATTGACACCTCAATCTGGGACAGTTCTTCAGATAGGTCATCTAAAAAGAATGGCTCAGGTGTGGGGATCTCTCTCACATCCTCTGAGAGAATTTCAGTGATGCGTAGATGAAAATTAACAGAAACCCAGTTTTGAGCAATTTCTTTCAATCATGCGATTTATTATACTACAAGTGAATAGATAGCTCAGAAGCTAAATACTCACATAGAAAATATTTGTTTAATAGTTTCAATAATAAATAAATGTGAGCTATCTTCTCAGGGATATTCTATGAGAAGAAAAGGAGGGTTATTTTTTATTACAATGGATGTGACACGGTGGTTTGTGACACAGCAGGGTAGGACTTCAAGTTAAAATGAAAATCTTGCCAAAAGTCTCCAGCCGACACAGTAATATTAAAAAAAAAATCACTGTTTATAATGATTTGGTAAAGGAGGGTCGCTTTCATACAATTAAGGCTATAGTCCCCTTATTCTTCTTTTAATTATAACAGTGGATCCATTTAGACACATGGTTATTGACTAATTTAGAAGTTCAGGATTTGACACCATGTCAATTGAGTGTATAAACCACGAGGATCGAACTAATTGTTGGGAGGGAATCACATAATGAGAGGATTAAATGTTGTTACACTTAATGATTATAAAACAAAATAAATAAAGCTACAGTCATTATTTGTTTCTACATCTATAGACTCTTCCATCATTAATATCTAATTAGAAAAGTCTCATTATGAAAGCACAACAAATCTATTCTCTTTGCATCAAGTCTTGTTCACTTTGGAATCAGTGGGACTTTTGACGTTGGACCTCAGTGACAGCAGGATTCGACCAAGACAGAAGAGTCACTAACAAATGTAAAGCTAAAATTTCTGTAAGGCAAGAGAGATGTTTCATGTGTCCACACGTAGAGGTATTAAAAATGAAAAGTCGTTGTCAAAATTGCTGTTTAAAATGTTGAGGCCATGCAACTATTAAAATAAAATCCTGTTCACTATTGACTGTGTTGCATCACTATTTGTCACACCACTGCAGAAATGTTCACAAATATATTTTCAATCCAGTGGTTTCTATAAATATAATATGGCTGTCCATCATATTATACATTACCTACCATTTTAATTGGAGAAGATTTCTCATATTCATCTCCCAAGAGGAATATTATTTTAAAATTCATACTACCTCCCATTTATTCATTTGCAGTAGGAGCTAAACAAGAAGATATTCTTTCTCACACTGTATGGTTCCAGCGTTGGTAGAGAAAAATCTCTCTTATCAAGAGCAAATTTAAAAAATTGAGTGTTTGGCGGGTTTCTTTTTGGTTCTCTCTCACAACTGAAAACTGAAAAAGCTAAAATTCCCCTTTACACTGACAACAGCCATATAGCTAATATATAAACAAGATACAAACACTTATATTTCTGATTCATGTTTCCCTCAAATTTATTTGCTAACTCTTATCTTAACAGATTCCAGGTCTACAACATTGACCTTTCTTTATATTTGTATTCTTTACAACTAGCAAACAAGAACTGCAGAGAAACATTATACAATTGTGACTAAAAACAAATAAATAAAACCTAGCCAAAGTCCCAGACACTATTATAACATGTAGTATATTCTTTTCTCAATACACAGGAATTACCAGACAGTGCTCCATTTTATGTGCTCTAATTTACTCCAAAGAACTGTTTATGCCAAAGAACCATTGTTTTTATGATAAAAAAGGGCTCAGCAAGCTATTTGACAAAGCCTTGAACTCAAGCAAACATCACTTTCCAAGTCCAAAAGCACTTCACTTATTATGACACATAATAAGGGATGATTTAACTGAAGTTACACTATGGAACTGAAGAACTTGTGTTCCATTAAATTTAAAATTGTATTCTTATGTGTAGAAACCAACAGAGCTGATGAATCCACGCAGCAATGCTCAGGATGAAATCACTGCATTATACTATTGTTCTGAGTGTGTTATTCTGATGGCACCAGCTCACTCTAAAGCAGAAGAAGAGAAGAGCTAAAGAATGATGATAATATCTTTCTGTCTCTGTATGATTTCAATATTGGTCGGGGGAAAAAATCTCCCCTTTTATGAGCAAATTTAGAAAAAGGGGGTTTTGGTTTTTTTAGAAGAGTGGACAGTATCCTAAATGATCCCTTTTTAAATGCTTTTGCTTTCTTGAGTATCAGAGAGATTTTAATTAAGGTCTTGTTAAACTATGAACTTGGATAAACATAAGACAAGAGAAATAGCAAGCACACTTACCAGACACATTTTCATGAGCTATCACAGCTCTTGATAAAAATACTTCTGGAACCCAAATGATGTATCTATTACATTTGGCTCATTGAAAGGGAACAATTAGATTTCCTCTTACATTTTGCTGACTGAAATTATTAGTACATAGAGCTGTCCAGTGGCTTAGACATTTAGCAATATTTGTGTTATTTTCTGGTAGTACCCAGATATCATGGAAAATAGAGTACATTCATGAATAATAATTTCACCTGCTCCCCTTAATTGTAGGCACCAAATTGTCAGTGCATTTCTAAGATATATTGGTCTGTGCAAAAGTCTGCATTGTAGCTTGTAAAGGGGGGAACTGAACACACAAATGAGAAGTGAGGTACATCAATGGATGATTGCCCATATTTCACTGGCCTTCTTGAGAGTTCTGAGGCCACTCTAGTGAGAAATGGGGAATTTGTCTGTTCACCTCTGGCATCTGTGAATGTGGGTTCATTCAGAGAAGGTGAGTTTCCTTGGTTTTTTAGAGAATCGCTAGCAGGTTAAGAGCAGTTTTGGGGAGTGAAATAAAGTATCCATTCACGTGGGTGTGAGAGATCCATGAGGATGAGTTGGAGAGTCCAGAAAATTTTGTGGGTTTTCAAGAAATTTAGGGCAGGTAGTGTTTTTCAGTCTGCTCTGAAAGTCTTCATTTGGTTATGTGGCTGGGATAGCTGCTTCCCTTCAGTAGAAACCTTTCAATAGGTAAGAAGCTTGAGTGAGATATTATGGCTCAGTAGACTTACGATGGGCTTGAATTATAGGGGCTTACTGTCTTTTGGACCTGGTCATGGCATTTAGGGAAGAGGCTCCTTGGAAGATGTGGGCCACTAATGTGAAATTTATTATATCAACCTTACTGGCTATGCCAGATAATTTTCTCAGGAATGCAGGGTGTCAATGACTTTTCTCATATTGAAAGTGTTGAATACAAAGTCAATGACTATAATGTCATCACCATTCATGTGTGATTAAGGATGAGGGCTCTGAGTTCTCATGCATGACAGACACACTGTTGGATAACACTATAGGTTCTGTAATGGCCCAGTTAGGCATTCAGTTCAACATAAATAAATGTCATGGAGGTGATGTGGCTGTTTTGTACGAATCTTATTTTAAACGCAGAAGTCTCCCACTCTAAATCTGGATCTGACAGAGTACGTTGCCCACATATGCAAATCAAAGGGGATTAACTGCTGTCCAGATTGCATGGTCTACTCAATAGAGGCCTGGCTTGAGTTGAGAAATTCTTTTCGATGGTAGCAATTTTGTGCCTGATGGGAGCAGATGTAGAATCTTCTCTGCTTGAGTTCCAGCATGTGTCGCTCACTAAGGTACGGGAGATGTAGGAAGAACTGCAGACGATGATCTGTGAGTTAGATCTGTGTCCCTAGTAAAGGAAAATGAGGGATTCTGAGACCATCATTGGAGCAGATTGACCATGTCTCCCTTTGGTGTGACAAAGTGTCAGTCTCTGTTAAAGAAGTGATAATAAGATCCTGGGTGAACAAACCATCTCTAGACCCTGAAGTCTCTCCAGCTATCACCCTGTCATGAATTTTTCATTGTGGGGTAGATCATTGAGAAGGTTGTGGTGGAAACAGCTTTAGCAGCCTCTGAAGTCCTTAGACCTCCCTGATTCCAGTAAATTTCCTCTTAGCCTTGGCCAAAGTATGGAGCCTATGCTCCATTGTTAGATCACCTTCTCTCAATGGCTGAAGATCATGTGACCATGCTGAGTCTCAGATGTGTCAGTTGTCTTCAGTAATGTTGCCTGCATTTACTCATTTACAGTTTCTAGCAAAGGTCACTGAGAGTCACTGAGACATCTTGGGAGTTTCCATAGCTTGCTTTCTGGTTCTTTGTTATAATTCCTCTGTTTCTTGTATTTTCCTCAGTATTTTTTCTAACACCGTTTTTTGAACAGCTTTTTATTTTTCTATTATTTCTTATCTCTTTTCTATTCTCTTCTTTTTCTACTCATTTTCTTCCCTCCCGTGCTTTTTCTATTTTAGTGTTTCACCTTTAACTCTTCTCATTTGCATTTCTTTTGTTTATTTCATTACATACTTTGATTTGTTTACTCTAGCTTTCTACTCTTCCCTGTGCTTTCAACTCTCATCCTTCCTGCATACCAAAATACATATGCTGTGGGATTCTATTTCTTATTCCCTCAATCTCTTTCCCACACCCCCTTCCAGTATACACTATAATCTTTCCTTCCATTAATCTCTCTGCCCCCTCACCACATTCTCTGAGTATCCTATTTGTTACCCATGGCATAATAGACACACATTCTGAGTCTATAACTTCCAGGTGCTGGATTTCATGATATATAGTCTCTTTTTCTCCCCGGTATTTTTTTTTAATGTAATATTGCTTTCTTAATGATGCCCCATTTCCAGGATGCTCAAACTAGGTATTTTAATGTAAACTTTGATACTTTTAGATGTCTGAGTTTGTCATACAAAATCCTCCTATTAACATTATAGTCTTTACACTGCCAGAGGATATGATTAACCATTTCTTTGACCTTGCATGTCTCACACAGCCCATCTTTGAGTTTATTAATTAAGGCCAAATTATTGTTTAAACCACAGTGCCAGAAAAGCATTTGAAGTACAGATACCTCATTCTTTCTCTCAGGTTCTTGCAGTACGTTAGCATTTTTGATTCTAGGGCAGACTTTATTAAACCTTTTCCTCCTGGTTTATTTTATGCATGCTTCCTGCTACTCCTTTCTCAGTTCATTTTAAATTCCTATTTACTTAGGAGGATCTCTGTCAATTTTTTTTTTCACTTTTTCGGTGTTTTTGGCTACTTTGTCTGCCACCTCATTTACTGCTATCCCTGCATGCACCGGAATCCATGAGCTGAGATCATGTTTACTCCCATCTGCACCAGTTTTGTTGTTCGTAACAATATTTCATTGATTATATCATTTCTATAATTCTGTATAGATATCATTTCTATATCATCTCTAATGCCAACAGTATCACTGCTAACTCGGCCATCAAATGGTTCCAAAATGTGATAATCTAATGGATTTCTTTATTCCATGTGTTGGAATATCCCCATGTGTCCCACTCTCCTGGTTTTCTCATCTTGAGGCCCATCTATAAATATTTGGTAATGTTTCCCCATTTTATCACATAGATATTGATTTGCTGTATTTAACACATTTCACTCTCCTTTCCTCCTTTTAATTTCATTATATAGATCCACATTTATATTGTGGTGGGGGGCATGATTTTCCACCTCTGATATGTGTGTTCCCACGGGTATATATGCTAATATCTTATAGGTATTTCTTTTGTCTTCATTTCTTTCTCCATACTTTAATCCTATTAACATAGGTATTTGGGGGGTCCCCCCCATGTTTTCCACTGAATTCCCAATATTCTTCATATTTTTGTTTAATGTTTCTATCTTCCCAGTTGACTTTTGCCCAAAGAGTTAAAGCTAATAATTTTGTTCTTAATGCTACAAGAATATCACCAGCAGCTCTCCACATTATTCAAAAAGAGATTGTAAGGAAGGCATCATGTGCAACATGTAATACCTGGACTTGGTTGAGTCTAGCATCCTTAGGTTCGTTTTTGATGCTCAAGTAAACATTTGGCATCAGTACTCAGTGACTGATGTTGTTAATGTTCTATAAAGCATTACCACTGCTTTCATGTCAGTGCCCTAAGTGACTCTGGAAATCCTTTGAAGTATATTGAATTTACCTTTACATTTATATACAATATTTTCCATGTGATTCTCCCATGTTAGCTTGCTATCAAATGTCACACCGAGGAATGTATAGCTTTTAACTATACCTATTTGCTATCGTTATACAGTTTACAATATTTTTTTATTTTCCTTTTTATCATTCTTTTAGTTTTGAGAATTGAAAATGTAAAGCCCCAGGTTTCCCCAGTCCATGCTTTTCCTAAATGCTTCATTGATTTGCTTCTCAGCTAGTCCCTGGTTTCTGTTTTGAGCCCATATGCTACAATCATTTGTGAACTTGGATATGGCTATTTCTGCACTCAACCTTTTTAGGAGATCATTTATCATTATGTTTAATAAGATAGGACTGGTGGCACTGCTGTGGAGTGCCATGTGTGATTATATACATGCTCGGGTAGGCTTTCCCTATTCTGACTTGCATAGTTCTTTTACTTAAGAAATCCTTTATCCACCTCTATATTCTTCCTTTCATGCCCATGGATGTCATTTTATGCAATAAGCCCACTCTCCACAACATATCTTATTATTTTTCAACATCTAGGAAACCTATATATACTTTATTTCTCCTATATTTTTGTGCTTCCATCTTCATTCTTACTTTATGATCAACTATACTCCTCCTCCTCCTCCTGAGCCCACTTTGCACATTGTCTATAAGGCCATTTCTCTCTAGATATGTTGTTAATCTTTCAGTCATCATTATTTGCATGGCTGTACTCATATATGATATCAGGGCAATTGGCTTATATGCATCAGGTCTTGCTTGCAGCTAGTCTGGTTTCTACACTGGGACTACAACCGCATGTTTCCACTGCATTGGTAGCTCACTTTCCCCTCATATACTGTTGTACAGTATTAGCAGTCTTTTCAGATTCCCTTTGTCCAGATGTTTTAGCATTTTGTTATGTATGCCATCCTTACCTGGTACAGAGTTCTTGCTCTTAGCTATAGCTTTTTGAAGTTCCCTCATATAGAAGTGTTCCTTTTATAACTAATATCATATCCTTATCTTCATCCCACCTCTTCCAGTTCTCATGATTCTTCTATTTTTTTTCCTTATGTGGATTTCTAATCTCTATTTTCACCATTATTAACATTGTGGAATATTTCTGCTAAGGGTTCTGTGTTTTGCTTCATAAGAGCTTTTTATCCCTCAGCCTGTTATAATGAGCCCTGGTGTCGAATTGCTCTTACCTTGTATTCCATTCATTGTCCCCATCTGCTTATATATCTGTGATGTTTTAGCATCTTTCTTTATTTTCCCATAGTACTCTCTCCAACTTTCTTTTTTGCCTTTTTAATAGCCCTTTGTGCAATTGCCTTGTTTATTTTATATTTCATTAAGTCCTCACTATTCATTGTATTGTTTACTTTCTTATATGTCTTGGTCCTTTCCTTGATTGCTTTTGTTACACTCCTCCTTCCACCATGGTACTTGTTTTCTACGTTTGCTGCCATCATGATTCCCTTAGTTATATTACATCATGATTCCCTTAGTCACATGATTCCCTTAGTTATATTACTACTAAGTAGTTTCCAGTTTACTTTTTTAACATTGCCTTTACATTGATATTGGATAAGGACAGGGAAGTGATTATCTTCTCTAATGATTTTGCAGCTGTATTTGCTTGCTATACTAGTGGACACTATTCCCAGCTCTTGACAGAGAGATTTCCATTGACTGTATTAAACCAAATGGGTGTACCATCATTCAGTATTACTAAATTATTTTAATCAGGAAATTGTCTAGACATTTGCCATTCTTACAGTTTTTCCCCACATTCTGTAATGGCTGTTTGTCTCCTTATATAATAAATATATAGGCCTTCTGCATCTTCAAATATCTGTCAAATCCTTAATCTCCAGTTTTCCACAGGGGTTGTATACTTTATATATTCTCAAAGATTAAAATGTATTTTGAGTTGGAATCTCAATAGTATTTTTCTTTATATTTAGTTTCTTTGCCTCAATTTCAAGATAAATTTAAGTTTTTCTTAATTATAAGGAAAGGTTTTCCTCACTTCCAGTTCATACTTCTCTATCTTGCCTATAGATGCCATATCATGGGATTCTGAAATCTCATTTTTCTATTAAACCTGTTTCTTGTATGCAAATATTATCAGCTTTAGCAGTTTTATCAAGGATATTTTTATTTAGTTCCTGTCCATGTGTGATTAGGCTATGTGCATTACAACAATAAATAGTACCATTTTATTTAATCTATACTATTTTTCTTCTCTTAAAGAAGTATGGAGTCACTCTACTGATAAATTGCTAACACGTAGGTACTTTTCTGCTGCTTTAACTATAATTTTCATTTTCTCTTTTTCCCTGTCTGTGAGGTGCAGTTTATTATCTCGGCCATAAAAGCTATAAACCTCTCTTCGTCTGCACATAATATGTCTTCTCCTATTTTCCCCTGTATCACTCATATTCTTTGATTTATTCTATTGTGTGTTTATCTCTTTCTCCTTACTGAGTTTCCTTTCCTCTTCCCCTTTTGATCTTACATGCATCTTATTAGCTTGCACACATGCTATGCTATTTGTAATTTTTGGTTTTTTGTATCTGTCTGGATTGCTTTGCTGCTATAGAACTGCCGTATGCTGCACTACGCTTTCTTGAACTACAGTTGCTATGCTCTATTCTGTCCCTTACACAAAATTGTCATAGAAGTGCTCCCCTCCAGATTTACTGCATCTAATTTTCCCTTTACATATATTTGCCACATGTCCAAACATTTGACATCTGTAGCACCTCACCGAGGGTGGAATATATGGTTTGGTTTAAAAAATGTGGTATCCTATTGTTACCCCATCTGGAAGAGTTTCTCTTTTAAATGCAACAAGCACAGCTGTTGATGGCTTTCTTTTCCCTCCTTTCTCTTGCTAATGAGTGGCTTATCATCCCCTATGCTTTATTTCATCTTCTGTCCTTTCGATTGGCACCCCATTTATAAACTCCTCTTGTCTCCATCAGATATTTAAGCAGTTGGCAGCTTACTTTCAGTTTTCCTAGCAGTTTTCTCCACTTGATCATTGCTTTTGCATTCAATTAATAAATCTCCTCCTTGTAGCTTTCTACCTCTTTTTAAGTCTCCAGAACTTTTTAAAATTTACTCTGCGAATTCACTATCTTCACACCCTTGACTAGTGATTTCATTATAATTTCTAGTATTTTGGAACTCTTTAAACCATTAATCTAGTCCCTTTGCCTCCTCTTCACTTATCATTTTTGTCCCAAGTCATACATTTTCCCTCTCTCTCCCCTCACAAAGATAACAAATTGGGAGAGAACCCGTGAAATCACCTTGTCCTTCATTCCTGACTCTAGAGCTATAAGAAATTAAAACAAACAAGCTGGATAAATGCAAGTGCATTTAAATTTGCTTCTCTACTCCATTCTTATGGCTCTGTAAACATAGAGAACCCTTTGATGAAACTGGTTTGAAACACTGGTGCTATCTAAACAATGCAAATGTGCAGAAGCACAGAAAGAACAAATGTGAGAGCACCATTTAAGTGCTCCTCTTTATCATGATTTCACATGAAAAAATTTGCAGCCCGCTGATAAGATGGCCCTAGTGATCAGAAGTAAAGTTGTTATCTAGTGTAATTACTTCCTATGAAACATTCAAAGGACTGTTCCTTTTTCTCTCTGCTTCCCTCAACTGGATATCTTTAACAAGATATTCTTTAGCTTCAGTTTTCAAAGGCAAATTCTATTATCCATTGAGTGTCTAACTCTAATTTTGCCATTCTCTTACATATTTAGCCACATTTTCACTGAGATTTCAGAAGAAACATGACCAAGAGTCTATATACTTGGAGGGTGCAGTCTCTAGATTTAATTGCATTATCTTTGTGTCTCTCTGTAACAAAGTGGCTTGCCCTGAGCCTGCGACTCAGTCAAGCCTGATGATAGAATGAGCCTCACTTGAGAGGAATCTGGCAATTCCCTGCAAAGAACAGACGGTGGCTGCGACAAATGGAGGATGTATAGGGAGTTGTAGTAATTGGGCGAGTGAGATGTTGCAGGGACAAAAGAAACATAAAAAAGTAGGACTTTGGCACTGGGAGGCTTGGAAGGCAAAGCCCAGTGAGCTCTGTGAAGAAAAAGCCCTGACTGTGTTTTGGTTTAGAGGCATGTCCCAAATAAGTGATATAAGAGCTTTGGAGGGTGAGAGAAAATGGCGACTTTTTCTTTGTGTTGTTTAATGGATTCTAGTTTGGGACTCTGGGCTGCTGTAAACTAGTTCTGGTACTGAACTAGCCCTAGCAGGGATACTGTTAACCAAAGGGCCCTGAAGAGAGGGGAAATGGGTGGGGAACCAGCACAAGCATCACTTCACCAGGGGGGCTCAGCAAGCAGCAGACTTGTTATGCACACAGTTGCCTCATAACATATGAGTGTGTTTGTGTATACAGATAGTGCACATGCAAATAGAACCCACACACCTCCTGGGTGTGATGTTCTGTCCCATCCAGTGGCACCAAAACCACTTAGAGCAACAGAAAATGAGTCCGCTCTACAGCATTAATTAAGAGCCAGTTGGCTTTTAGCTCATGCAGTAGAGGCTCATGCACTAAACTCCAGAGGCCCCAAGTTTGAGCCTGCCTGCTGACAACTGGGCCTGTTGGGGTTACCCAAATGATATGTGTGTGGGAAGTAGATGTGTTAAACTCATGGCCTGTGAAGCTCAACAGAAATAGCTTTCAGGCAGAGTTTTCAAACAGTTTGGAAGCTGGAACCATGTGCAAAAATGCATTTGGCACTGCTTTCTTAGTCTGAATATGCAATTGCCTTAATTATGTGAACCTAAAGCCAATTAGATAATGAAATGACAAAGTGCACTTGCCAATCTAGCATTTCTGCTTGCAGGTTCTAGTAACTACATGTGTAAATTAGGCGTGCAGCTGCAATGCACATATTTGCAAATGGTCCTAGATTCCTGACAGTGAAAATTTGATTTTTCTGTTGATTCAATGTTTTCCTGTATAAGGATGAAAGGAAAAAGGTTCTACTTCTTTAGCTTAATAATCAATAATAGATGCCTCATAAATACATGTAATTAGACCCTGTTGACAGATCAGATGGGAGGTAAAGGGATCCTGAAGCACTGCCTGGGACATGAGGTGGGAAATCATACTACCCATGAGGTACAGAAGCAGTAGCCTCCTCTCCTCACCCCGGCTCTGTAAGGGGTAACTGCTCCCTTTTCTGCCAGTGAGAACTTTGCCTGAGAGCTGCTCGGGGTCAAAGGAGTGAGCTGTATTTCAGCACTAGGGACACCTCAGGCTCTACTGCTGACCCATGTCTGGGAAATTCTTCAGCCTTACTTAACACACAGCAGAAGATAAGTTCATTAGGGGGCATGGGCTATTGTTGAGTACTGAAAGCAGGTAGAATGGATGGAAGAGGGAGGACAGGAGTAAGAAGAGGGATGAGAAAGGCAAGTATTTTCTGTAGGAAGACAGCAGAGGTGGTTGGATGAAGAGAGAACAGATTTTGTGCCTGGGCAGGATGATTAACATTGTATATCTGGGGAAAATGGGGCTCCTAAGCAGTTTTTACGTGAGAGATCAAAATAGGGGCTGTGCAAGTAGCAGTAATGCAATCGAACATACACAAGAATCCGCCCTTATTAGGCAACCACCTATGATAAAGCACTAACCCAAATACAAATCTGATCTATCTTTACTAGAAAACCATCACTGTTAAGTAAACAATTCATGTTAAATCCCTTGTCTGGTCACTTAAGACAAGAGTTCTCCAAGTATCATTCTAATAAATATTTGACACGGAAGTTCCAAAGTTAAAATTAAGAGGGAACTTAAGCTCTCAGTCACAGAGTGACTGGCCCTTTAAGAGGCAAAGGATCCAGCCCCACCTGTGACTCATTTGGCCTTCCTACCCAGGTGAGGAAAATGAATGTAGGCAATGGAGGCCTGGAGATAAGAGAAGCTTCCTGAGAGGCAAAACAGGAGATAGCCAATACTGCCTGCTCACTGGCCAGTTTCAGCCCTGCTGGAGCAGAAACCCAGCGTTGAAAGCTGAATGAGTGCTGCAGCTGGCCTTAATTAGCAGTGTAAATCCCAGAATGATGCCTGTGGGACTTCAGACTCAAGGAGAGAGAGCCTGTGTGAGTTAGCAGCCCAGATGTAAGACCATGGAGCTCCAGACCCAAGGAGAGGAATCTGTTCAAAGTATCACACAGTCCTAGAAGGAGGGCTGAGGGATCCCTGAAGCAAGGGGAACAAGCACTGGGGACTTGAGGAGTGAAGGGAAAGTTTCTTTTGTGTCGTAAGAGACTTAAACAAACCCCACAAAGTGGGGAATCTTAATTTAAAGTATTGTGGCCTGGGAGAGAGTTCTTACAAGAGTGAGGGGAGGGGAAGGCAGTACACCTCAGGGCCATGTTTGGTCACAAGAGGGTTGCTTGAGATGGCTCCTGTTATGCTGCATAAAGAAGCTCAAGTCAAGGAGAATATATTTTGAATATATTTGTGTTTGTTTACTTAATTACAAAATTGCCTATGGTTGCATTTACATTTACCAAGTGAAAATGGTAAAGTAAAGGCTCATACCAGTTGGCCAGCAGAGGTGAGTGTGCCTATCCAGCTGGAACATTGACTGCTTCTCCACTTGATTGTTAAATAAATTAAATATCTAGGTGTTTTCAAGCATCCTGTTACAGTGAAATAGTGTGGGGGTTATTCTTATTAAGGAGATTGAAAACATTCAGTAACCCTCCTGAGAACTGCTCAGCACTTGGCAGGATTAGGCACTTTAAGCAGAATTTCACTCTAACAGGAGAGGGCATAATATGCTCTGGCCCAAGGAGTTGTAGCAGGGCCTATCTTCTGACATACTGGGGCTGTTAGCAGTCTGAAAGCCAGTGAGCCTATTCCCTTTTAACCAATTCTCTTTTTATTATTGTTTAAAGGACGAGCTAATCATTGGTCAGCAATCATTGGTGGATCGCACTCCAAGAACTATGTTCTTTGGGAATATGGAGGATATGCTAGTGAAGGTGTTAAACAAGTTGCAGAGTTGGGGTCCCCAGTAAAAATGGAGGAAGAAATTCGACAACAGGTGAGTGTAATGAAAATAATTATGAACATCTTTAAGAGTAGCTTAGCTTTCACTTTGAATCACTTGGTATTTGACGTGTACAGCAATGTCATTGCACTGGGTAGTTTTGAACGGGACAAATTTGGAAGGCCTTCTACTGGTACTTTAAAAAAACCAACAATCCTCAGTTCTTACCCAGGCAAATATTAATGAAGCTAATCAGAAGGTCTGTCTGAGTAAGGGCAAGTTACCTTGCTTATAAAGTTATTGACATAGGCAAGGCTCCTATAAAGTGGAAATGTGATGTACAAAAATAAATCTTCACTGGGTTACTCAGTTAAGACACTTTTAGTCTGTTAAAATGAACATGTTGAAGATAGCTTTTCTAGTTAGACAATTAGTGTGTCATGTGCCTCTTTTACCTTCTGATTTTCACTTTGTATCTCATGACTATTTGTAACTTATTCTGATGGGCAAAGCATATGCAGTATTTGTACATTCTCAAAGCTGTTCAAGTTAAAAATGATGTTTCAGCAAATCAGAAGAACATTTGTAAATAGTAGCATTTTTGCAGGTTTGCACTAATAAAACTTGATAGATTAGGCTGTCCACTAGTATCATTAAAGGTAGAAGAGCTTTAATTGTATATCAATATTAGTTTTCTTCATTTATAATGGAGTTTACTTTTTGAAATTGCTTTTAAACCATTTATATTTTATTACATGTGATAGAATATGCAGCCAAGTAAAACATTCCCTTGGATTATTAATTGTATTTATTAGGAAATTGCCTAAGGACAAACCTAGATCAGGGCCCTGCTGTGCTCGAAACCGTTCAAACACAGAGTAGCAGACAGTCCCTGCCTTGATGAGTTTGACAAGACAGATATAGTGTGGGGGAAGGGATAGAACACACAATCAAAGAGAACAATATGATGGCAAGCTAATGTCATGATTTTTATTTATTTTCGGGAGTTGGTATAGTTATGAGAGCATCAGCTAAATAGAAAGAAAAGACACGGGGAGTGAGGAGGACTGGGCAGAGTGAGGCTGAGGTGAAGACTGAGGAAGGGGGGAGAGAGTTGGAGTAAACAGCCAATCAGCAATCGACATGAAACTCCTGTCAAAACTATAGAAAGTCCTCAATGTCTGAAGGCACCTGCTTTGGTAGTTTCTATCTGATTCCTCATAGCCTTGAGGAAAGACTGATATTTGGCAGGGGGAGAGAAACAAATCACCAGTCTATGTGTAGAAGTCTCATCTAGGACAGGGAGGCATGTGTGGGGACTGAGAGCAATATGTGACCCTAAAGGCTGAATTCTATCATCTGATATATGCATAGGGTTCTCATTATCTTCACTGAGACTTTTGTGATTTCAGCAGCAGAATTTTGTCTCCAAGAGTAACACCTATGGTTGGATTTATATTTTGTATAAAGTGTGTCCTGAGTGAATCCCTTCTGCGATATATTTAAATATGGATACATCTTCTGGTATCAAATGGGCGACTAGTGAGTAAGTGAACCCCGCCTGGGTCTCATGCAACACTTTAGTTAACCTAGAAATAATTATTCTCCGTTGCTATATCAAGGTATCTACATTATGTAGAACTGCACTGAAAAGTCATTTTTGTGTACTCAGAATTAAAACTATCAATATAGTTACCTTGTGGTCTATAAATGAGAAGTTGTATTTACTATAACTACCTTTCTGTGATGGTTAAAATCACATGCTGTTAGTTAAAGGTTAATGCCCTTTAAAAATTAATTAATTGACTCTTCACTACTTCATTAAATGCAGCCTTTGATTACTGCTAGCTTTGCTCCATCTTATTCAAATGAATGCAATGATTTAGATTACTGCTATAGATCAGTTCATATTTTCTGTTGGCTAATTACTGTGAATAAATAGTGTTGTGTACTCAAAACCTTGATAAACAACAAAATAACTAATGCAGTATAATTTTTGCCTTAAATCTGGAATGACAAATAATCGTGTAATAGTTTAATAAATCTTACCTTTGTTCCTAAACATTTGTTGATCTAATGGTTAAAACATAGAGCCCAATCCAGCTTCCAATGAAATCAATGATTGTCATTCCATTGATTACAAAGAGTTGAATCACATAGTTGTTCTGTCTCAAGCTCCTAATAATGAGTTCAGTTGTCCAAGGAAGGATGGCAGAATTAGACCTTATTGGTCACCTGACACTAAACTTTAAATGGTGCACTATTCACAAGCATCACTAGAATGTCTACATCTTATTATACTTCAGTGATAGTTAGAACTGGCAGCCTTTTCTGAATATCATCCCTTGCAGAGCAGAAGGAACTCTTTAGGTGTCCAAATTGATCCAGCTATCCAGATGTGCCAAAATCTTCAATTAGTACTTTGTACAAACAAGAACAGAGGATTGAAATAGAAACAAAGAGCTTGTTTAAGATTTTGTTATTATGATCAGGTAGTAACATCCAACCAAAAACCACACTTGTGATATGCCAAACTGTATTCTGTATCATCTAGGTCTCTCCTGCAGGCTTTGCTAAAAAGTTGGGAGTGGAGGGAATCAAATCCTAGGTTCACTTGCTCAGTTTGAAAAGTGAGAATATTTTTTAAGTGGCTTAAACCATAGTTTCATATGTTTCATAGGCTGCTGTTGTATTTGTTTGATTTAAAAAAGAACAGCATGATTTTAATAGGAAACTTGAATGACTTGCGAAATTTGTTTTTAGCAAGGGAACAATCCCCATGTCTTCTATCAGTCTAGATTAGATCATAAATCTGTTTTTGCTATTATGTACATTGCAAGCTGAGTCTATTAGGAATCAGACCTTTAAAACAGCAAGAGGCTTGTAGCATATGTTACTTTTTCAAATATGCAATGTCCACTTCTGTCGAAGTCCACGCTTTATCGAAATCTGAAGATGTAAAAGTATTTTGTGACTGGAAAGCTAAGTACTAAACAAAAGGAATTTGTACTTGATTAAGTGGATGAATCATACCTTTTTGGCTAGATACATTTTGCTATGATTGACCATTTAAAATGATATATGGAATGAATATGCATTTTCTTTTTAAATGTATAAATGTGTTCCCTTTAGTGAAATCATACTTTCTTGTTCTTCAAGTGTGGGAAAGTGTAAATATTGATGTCAGTTTTGCTTTCTCCTATTCAGTCATTATCTATTGCAATGATAACTCTTCTTTCCAAAGAAAATTGTCCTAGTCCTTAATTTCAGCACAGTAAGAGAACAGCAACAAAGGGGTTCCCTTTTTTCTACTTGTTAAGATGAGGTGAACAAAACTGAGTACAAAATTTAAGGTGAAAATGTACCATTGATTACTATAATGGCATAATCACTCTTTCCAAATATTATATTTCCCATGTTCATACAGCCTAAAATTGTACTCATTTTAGTCTCCACTGCACATTGAACAAATCTGTTTCAGCTCTTCAAAATTATACCCAGATCATTTTCCTGAGAGTTTAGAACTAATTCAGACCAGAATCTGCAAGCAAAACTTAAATTTCTCCAAACAGTGCCTGTTAAATTTCATATGACATTTTGATCTCGATATTTAAGTCTCAAGAACTACTATTGAACGTTGCATGTTTCCTAAAAGCAAAGAAGAATAAAAGAAGCTGAAATACAGTTCACTAAAGTTACATAGCTCCAGCAGAGAAGTGGGGATGAGACAAACTGAATACAACAAATTTAATAAAGAGAAATTTAAAAGGAAAGGAAGTGTAGCCATCCCTTTAGTGAGCATGTTAGCACTATATTTTTCCTAACTTGGGCTCCGTGGGAATTAGAGTGGCAAGAAGGCGTGGATCTTGTGTGTGTTGCTTTTTCACCATTGTTGTATGTGGGTGGCTTGATTCTTCCCAAAAACACTGTGTAAATCGAGTTAAATAAGAATATACTGGAAAATACTATATATAACATGTATATTGGAAAATGGCTAGAATTTGCCCCTCCCCCAGCCCCCAAGGAAATTATTTAAACTACCTTCATAACAGGCCCGCACAAAACAGACTGAAAACGGCTTTAATTTGTGGCTGTTGACTAGCCAAGACCAAACCTTCACACAAAACCTCACACTCCTATATTCTAAGAGCAGGAGTTCAATGCATAGGGGACAAACCATGTAAAGATAATGGCTTGGTCCAGGCAGTTAAAGGTGACTTTTGAGATCAAATGTATTGATGCAGGTTAGTGGTATTTTGAGACATATTGGGTTGGGGCACAGAATGAGAATAGTGTATCAGCTTCCCTCCAACAAGCAGTTATTTGTTCCTTGCTTTACAAACCACGTGATGTTGAATCTCACTAACTTTCGGTGGTAGGGTAACCAGACAGCAAGTATGAAAAATCGGGGTGGAGGTGGGAGTGGGGGTGGCAGGTAATAGGAGTCTATATAAGAAAGAGACCCAAAAATTGGGACTGTCCCTATAAACTTGGGAGATCTGGTCACCCTAGTTTACGGGTAGATAAAGGAAGGTATATGAAGTTCAGAGTTGGTAGACGACAAAAAGGAGGGATCAGTAAGGGCAGAGGAATGGGGGGTTGGGGTGGGGGAAAGTAGGTGGAAATGGGGAAAATGAGATAGAAATTCCCTGCTGGTTTGTTTTTTATTTTTGTTTTTAAATTTTCAGAATGTTGAGTTCTCTAGTCACTGCATGTCAGCCCCATAACCTGCAGCCTATTCTGGCTAGTGTATAGATATGTGTACTTCCCATTAATAGTGGTCATGGTTTGAAGGAATAACTACTGTAGAGAAATCGACAATAATAGGGGCTGATATGAAATCCATTGAAGTCAATGAAAACACTTGTATGGGATCAGGGCTATAGTGCAAGCATCAGTCCTGGAGTAACTCCCTTGTAATCAATGGGGGCTGTGCCTACCTAATGAATGCAGGCACTGTAACAGTAAAGGCTGTGAATATTGAAGTCGCCCAGAACTCAACCAGCCATTAAAATTCACGACTTTGTAATTGCTATCTATAGCTAGGTATACAATATGTATAATTAATGATACAGTATAGCAAAGCTTGTGAGCCTAATCTAATTAAATTTTTTTTGTTCTTTGAACTTTTATTTCTAAACTACATGTGTATTGGACTTGTATTCTCAGAATACTGAAGTCAGTCCTCTTTAGTAAATATGTTTTATGTGTAATAAAGTGTAATATGCTTTAAAACAAATAGACGTAACTTCTCCAATTCCTGGGCATTTCATTTAGTGTCTTCTTCCTGTAGTTTTTTAGGAGACCAGTGTCAAATTCTTTGGACTAAAGAGCCCAAATTGTCAACACAGTGCAAGGTAATGCACATGGCAGCAATTCAGACTACCCAGGCACCATAATAATTAGTATTATTTTAGAGCACTTACTCTTTGTGGTCATGACACACATTTCTAAGAGAAGAGAAGCAGCAGCCACAGGAAACTTAGAACTTTCATAAATTACCCTTGTGGTTACTGACTGCACCATTTTTGCATAATTATGCTCAGTATTGTGTCAAGGAACTTATGGGAGCCTAATCTCTATTGTGACTCAACTTTTAAAAAGTATTTTCAAACAGAAAAAAGTGTGTGTGTGTGCGGGCCGGGGGGAAGATACTGCTCCAGACCCTGCACTGAATAAAGTGATCTTCATGGAGGTTTCCGTGCTGCTCTCACCATAGTACGAGTATTTCACAAACATTAAAGAATTTATCTTTAGTTCGGGGAGATTAATGGTTATATCCCTATTTACAGCTGAGATACCGAGGCACAGAGAGGAAAACCAAATTTGTTACATTTCTACTGAGTTTTGGTGCACAATTTGAGACACCTAAGACTCGACTTTTCACAGTACTTATCTAAAGTGTTACAAAAATGTTGTTCAAAACACCATTCCTATTGACTTGAGTGCAAGTTTTGATACTGAGAAATTCTGCAGCTCTGCCCCCCCTGTGTCTGTCTCAGTGGATTTTCAAACAATGAGGAACACTAAGAAAAGTTAGTTTAGATGATTTATCCAGCATTACAGGGAAATTCTGTGGCAGAAGCAAGGATAAAATTGGGTTTTCTAACACGGCATTCAACTTCCAGAACACTGAGACCATCCTTTCACTTCTGCACTTCCCTGCCTTCCTCACTGCACATGTTCCAACTTCTGCAACAAATGATGCAGAGATCCTATGGACAACACTGTAACTTAGTTACTACACAGCCTTGGTTCATCCCAGAGCGCCTTCCATTATATTCACTCATTGAGTCAGAGGTCCTCTGGTGGGGAAGGTAGTATGTGATTATGAAACTAATGAACAAGTGAGCCAAATGAAGGCTGCACAGGCATGCTGAACTCTGGCGTTTCCAACATTTTGAGTACTTCACCTTGCCACCTTAACATTCTTTTAATCATTATTTTTGAAGTAACTTCCTAATTTATTTTAAACTGAAAAAAACCCAGAATTTTTATCATGTGGAATCATAGTAGCCAACAACTGGGGTCATCGGCAAGATTTGTGCCTTTCTATCCACAATGCAGTCCTCTACCACTTGAGCTACTGGAATAACTGGTAGCAGTAGAGGGCTGGACCACTAGAGGGAGATTAATGACACTTTCCCCTTAGGTTTCATAATTATTTGTTATAGCAGAAGAGTGTAGAGGCTCAGGATTCCTGGATTCTATTCCCAATTCTGGAGGGGATTGTATCTACTGGTTATAGACCCTTCTTACCCTGTGCCCTAGGTCCTCTGCTCCTATCTGTCCCACCCCAGATCCTTCCCTTTTAGTCCTATACCCCACTCCTCCACCCCTTTGTGCCCCCGATCCTGTGATTTTTATTTTTTTTGCATCATCTCCACCCATTTCTCACCCTTTGCATTCCAATCAGGCAGCTCCGTTTTTTTGTTTCCTCCTCTTGGCATGGCTTTAGCAGTAGGAACATTGAAAAAGTGAGAGATGGCTTCCTGTTCTCAGTTCTGGTGGCCTGCAATGACAGTCCTGCTGGAGCAGGCCCAGTACAGACAGAGTTTTGGGAGAAGTTATCTATTAACCTTTAACAAGCATGTGGGAACCCAGATTTTTTTCTGGAGGCTTGACTAAATTCAGTCATTTTTTCCACAGAGATTACAAAAGGAACTTTCCTCATGCCAGAGGCACTCCTTGAGCTAAATTTCAAGCCCTTTCTACAAAGCAAGAGAATGCTACAGCTACACCATTGCAAGATATTTTTTTTTTTAACACTGAGGATAATGTTTTCCCCCTCAACCTTGTTTTCAGAAACAGTTAAAGCATTTTAGCTTTAACATGCTGGGAAAAAAAATTCAGCCTGAGGCAAACACCTGACATAAGAAATTTCAACCCCAGTTGTTTGTTTGACAAAGTTATGAGCAATTGAAAATGGGTTGTATTTTTATAATGGATAAAATACATTTTATCCATTATAAAATGGATACAATCTAATTAATATATAATTAATTAATTAATCTAATTAATGAATTAGAAGTGGCACTAGTAGGGTTGCCACTTCTCAGGTACCCAAAACAGGACCTCTGCCCCCCTATTCCATACGTCCCCAGGTGCCAGCCCACCATGAGCATTGTGTCTCCACTCTACATCTGCAAGAGGACATCAGCTGCTGTTGGGGCTGTCCCAGACACTGACCTTGCCTTATTGGAAACCTGGGAGGTGGGTGGGCGCAAGCCCACACACTTCTAAAGGCCCCTCCTCCAGCCTAGCAGGAAGGATACTAGACCCAGGATGTAGCCCTGGCCAGACCCACCCTGCTTCTGCCCAGCAGTGACCCTTGCTGCCAGTACCTGAGTGGTGGTGTTCGGGTATTGTCCTTGTCCTGCTCATTCTCGATCTGCCCCAGCTCCTCAGCTTCCAGACGCTTTGACACCAGAGGTCCCTCTGCACATGTGCTGTCACCCTTTGGTTCCCCCTGCTGGGGCTGGAGGAGCTAGCAGGGGTGTGACTGACAAAACCAAAGACTTCTAATGTCCTGGGAAGACTGAGATTTCCTGGAACAGCTTCCAAAAAAAAAAAAAAAAATCCTGGGAAAACTGGGAAGAGTGACAAATGTAGGCGGTACAAGCCCTCCCTAGAGCATGTGTGCACAAGAATGTATGATATTTGTGTGTGGCTCCCAATCATCCTCACCAAACTTCTTCTCCCAATATGCTCCCCCAGTGCCATCCCATTTTCTGACCACCCTCCACCTGAGTCTACCCTCTGCACAATGTGGCACTTGTCCCCCTTGCAGCTTCCTCCTCCAGGCTCCAGGGGATGTTATTGAGAGCACGGGAGAGACAGGCTCCCTGTTGTTAATTCAGATGCCTGGACTCTGATCTAGATTGTCCATGGTATCAGAGAGCTATAATTACAGGGAAAATCCTGTTCGGTCCTAGGCTGGAGCACGTCCAGTGCAGACAGTGTCTTTGGGGAACTTAGTTGCTAAAATCTATTAGGCAGAACTGAGCATATAAACAGCAATTTTCAAAGGCCTATATCTCAGCCAAATTTGGGCAGATTTTCAAGATGCATCCCTGATAGAGGCCACCCTTTGCCAAATTTCAAATCACTGCTTCAAAGCATAGCAGTTGAAAAGCTGCTCAGTGAAAAGGTCTCAAGAATATTTTTACGGGGGCTAAACAGTGTATCTTTCCCTACTGTGAGGCAGCCTCTAATTACTATATAGAGACAATCTAAAGTTTAATATTTTTCTAAAATGATTTGTATAATGTCTTTTTATATTTACAGTAGACATTTAAGAAAGAAATGCGGTAAAACATTCAAGAGGGCACAGTTACTTCTGAGTATTTGGAGACGTTCCTTGAATCTGTCCATCAATTTTTAGATCAGCTCATCACTGTCTAAAATCTGAATGTTCCTTGAAGGATGAAAGGGGATCTTTTCTTTCCCTCTGTACTTTGTGGTTTAAGGCATGAGATTGAATGTAGGTGTACTAGTATCAGCAGGAGATTGTGTTATTCCTTACACACACAGATATATATTTATCTCATAAATGGGAAGTTTGTGAATGTAGCTTTTATGCAGACATCAAGATAATAACTTAATTTCTTTTTTATTGGAAGACTTTTAAAAGTTTCTAGAAATGCCAAAGAGCTCTGGTTTGCTCTATAAATGAATCGTGTTATAGCAAAAGTGCTATACTAGATATACAATATTAGCTGGATGCTTGTGAACTATGGACTTTTATTTGTTCATCATTTGAAAAGCCAGAGGGCAAAATGATGAATTATCAACTTTTCTTATTGACTGATCATGCCTTACACTTCGATACATGCTTTTATTGTGAAAACTATGTGATGTTTTTGCACAGATGGCCCTGTGTAAGATAAACTTGCTTTGTACTGTAATCTGGGAGAGCTGGGGGGAACTGATCTATTCTTTATTAAACTATTTCTGGCAGTCTGGAAGGGAAGCACATACAAGTTTTAGTAAAGTAATCTGTCAGGTGTTTCATGTGTACAGTATGATAATTCATGTGTTAAATCTCTGGAGTTATAAATGAACAAAGAAGGGATAGGAAAGGAATTCTTTGAGTGAAAACATTTGCTGACATCTCATCTCTAAAATATCTTCATTCTGCTCACCTTAGGAAACCTTACTGTATTTCATTTTCAGAAAGAGTCTGATTTATCTAAAATTAATTAGAAGTAGAGGTGTCAAATGATTAATCATACTGTTAAGCAATAATAGAATACTATTTATTTAAATATTTTGGATGTTTTCTACATTTTCAGATATATTGCTTTCAATTACAACACAGAACCCAAAGAGTACAGTGCTTACTTTATATTTATTTTTGATTGCAAGTATTTGCACTGTAAAAAAGCAAAAGAAATAGTATTTTTTCAATTGCACTACAATACTTGTATTAAGTGAATCTCTTTATCATGAAAGTTGAACTCCAAAGGCAGAATTATGTACAAAAGAACTGCATTCAAAAATGAAACACTCTTAAAATTTTAGAGACTGCAAGTCCACTCAGTCCTCCTTCTTGTTCAGCATATTGCTTAGACAGACAAGTTTGTTTATATTTGCAGGAGATAATGCTGCCCACTTCTTGTTTACAGTGTCACCTGAAAGTGAGAACAGGCATTCTCAGGGCACCGTTGTAGCTGGTATGGCAAGAAATTTGTGTCAGGTGTGGTAAAGATGTGTATGTCCCTTCATGCTTCAATCACCATACCGGGGACATGCGTCCATGCAGTTGATGGGTTCTGCTCAATAACAATCCAAAGCAGTGTGGACCTATGCATGTTCATTTTCATTATCTGAATCAGATGCCACCAGGAGAAGGTTGATTTCCTTTTTTGATGGTTTGAATTCTGTAGTTTCACATCAGAGTGTTGTTCTTTTAAGATTTCTGAAAGCATGCTTTGCAACTCATCCCTCTCAGATTTTGAAAGGCACTTCAGATTCTTAAACCATAAGTTGAGTGCTGTAGCTATCTTTAGAAATCTCACATTGGTACCTTCTTTGTGTTTTGTCAAATCTGCAGTGAAAGTGTTCTTAAAATGAATATGTGCTGGGTCATCATCCGAGAGTGCTATAACATGAAATATATGGCAGAATGTGGGAAAAACGGGGACATACAATTCTCCCCAATGAGTTCAGTTGCAAATTTAACTAATATTATTTATTTAATGAGCATCATTAGCATGGAATTATGTCCTCTGGAATGGGGCTGAAGCACAAAGGGGCATATGAATGTTTAGTACACGTGGCATGTAAATACCTTGCAATGCCAGCTATGGAAGTGCCAGGCAAATGCCTGGTCTCGCTTTCAGGTGACACTGAAAATAAGAAGAGGGCAGAATTATCTCCTGTAATTGTAAACAAACTTGTTTGTCTTAGTAACAGGCCGAACAAGAAGTAGAACTGAGTGAACTTGTAGGCTCTAAAGTTTTACATTGTTTTGTTTTTGAGTGCAGTTATGTAAGAAAAATGTCTACATTTGTAAGTTGCACTTTCACAACAGAGATTGCACTACAGTACTTGTATGAGGTGAATTGAAAAATATTATTTCTTCTATCATTTTACAGTGCAAATATTTGTAATAAAATTAATATACACTTTGATTTCAACTTCAAGTACAACACAGAATACAATATATATGAAAATGTAGAAAAACATGCAAAATATGTAATAAATAATTGGTATTCCATTGTTTACAAGTGCAATAAAACTCCAATTAATTTTTGAGTTAATCACATGAGTTAACTATTAATCAACAACCCTAATTAGAAGTCAAATAGACCTGACAGAAAACAACTGTGGAATTTGAGATGGAATTTTGTGTGTAATTTATGATCCTTTTAATAAAAGGGAGATTGGAAGAAAAATGGGGATTTTTTTTTAATTGCTAACTTTCATAGCATGGGCAATTGAAACAGGCTCTGAAGACAAGAACATTCCCAGTTGGTTTATACGTCTCAGATCTTTGGTGACCTGGATTAAGCTGCCTTATTAATTTAAGATAGATGATAATTGGATACTAATTTAACAGCAATGTTTTTTCTGTAACTCTTTCCTACTGTGCCAGGAAAGGCAACTTGCCTTCTTTACTTTTGCTTTATATTAGTTTAAATGGTTATTCATTATGGGTGTGGTCTAATGCTCTTTGAAAAGTCATTGTGTATGAGCACTCTTTCCACTGACTTCAGTGGATCCTAGGTCAGGTACTATCTTTCAGTGATACCTGTAATCTGTATCTTAAATTCAGATGCCTATTATTTGTGGGCATGTATGTATTAACTTGAGATATGTAGAGACTGGAAATCCCATGCTGAATGCTGAGATCTCAACATTTATTTTTGATTGGGAACCCACAAATTTCAAAATCCTTGGAAAGAAAATTCTGATTTCTTTTTCATATTGATCAAAACATTCTTCATTTGACATTTTGAACATTGTATTGTGTGTGTTTGTGTATATATATATGTTTGTGTGTGTGTATATATATGTGTGTATATATTCTAAACAGTCAATTTATTGGAACTTTTTTCACCTTTTATCTTTGAAACAAAACTTTGGCAAAAAATCATGAAGAATTTCAATTTTCAACAGAACTGCTTTCTCCGAGGGAAAAGGGTTCCATCAAAGTATTCCTGACCAACTGTAACATATATGGTTACTAAGGTGTTTGTTGCCATTCACTTATATTAATCTGGAAAATTATTATGAGATTCTGACAAACCTGGGTCAAAATTCAATTTTCAATTATTTTGTTCATTCATATCATATCCTCAAGGTTGAGGATGATCTCTTTCACAGGTTTTATTTTTTTTAATGTATGGTGGCTTTTGGTGGCTGAGGAGTCCAATCCTTGAGCCACAAATGTTACAGGTGGTATAGGAAGTCAGGATTGCACCACAATGGCTGCGTGACAGACATCTGTTCCTTATTGTGTACCTGTATGAATTTAAATGCATAAGCCATGACCTAACCCATGTTGTGCTCGTGTGAATGGTAGGTTCAGTGAAAAATCTCTTCTTGATATCCAAGAAAGCCTTAGGGAAGGTGTAAGGACCAAAGTTCTAACAACTAAGGCAGGCATGTCCAGTCCCTCAGTGACTTGTGTGCAAGCTGCAGTCAGCACAAGCAGTCTGGGAACAAGAACAGGAGTATTTGTGGCACCTTAGAGACTAACAAATTTACTTCAGATAACAAATTTGTTCTTTTTATGGCTACAGACTAACACGGCTGCTACTCTGAAGTTTGGGAACAGACACTGCTCCTTAAGGTTTGACCCATAATACTTTTCAGGGGTTTGAATTAGACTTTTTAGCAGTGTTTTCCAGGGCTATCCCTGGCTGGAGTGGAAGTCCAGGTGTGTCAGATGGTTAGCTGCTGGTTTTATATTTCACATAGGTTTTGGTTTGCGATGTCATAAAAATTGGAGGTTGTAGTAGAATAGAAATGAATGCTCACACCAGTATACATTTATACCTTATTTTCCGTTGTAGTTCTTAGTTGGACAAACTTTAAAATGTCTCAAGCAATAGGTTTTCCTTTCCCTTCCCTTGGGAGAATATTCCACAATCTAATAGATTTTAGGATGATTTTCATAATTTATAGTTATTCAGTTGTCCATATAATTATATATTTAATTTATCTTTCTGCCAGTACTGGATTGCTGGCTTCACTTTATTGTCAAGTTATTAGTCTTTTCTAGCTGTACATTATCCATGAAATGGGCTCTTCACCATGTCCTTGAGAGTGATTATTCCCCAGCTTAAAAAACTTCTCCAGTGGGAAGTTGTAATTGGAATTCCTGCCAGTCATACCCCTTTGGTCCAGTTGAAACAATTCCTGTTTATCCTGGTGTATGCAACTTTTAAATATGTGATATTAATATAAAGGTTTTGTTTCCCTTATTTACAAGGATATGCAGCTGGTTTGAGCAGCATGCATTTTTTAAAATCTCTCTGGGATGTGAGTAATTGCTATGGGGCATCATGCCAAAGTAGATCAAACTACAACATTTATTTTGAAAGGAGACATCTCTCCAAAAAGCAACATGTTTCTGAGAACTGTTTTAAATAAAGCATTGTAAACATAATTTATTGCAATGGCAGAGTTTTCCTAATGTCCTGTTGTACATGATTTATCCAGATGTTTGGAAGGCACATTATATATTTTTTGAGGGGGAGAGGGTGAGACTGTGCACTCTTTTATCAGATAGTCTGATGTCAGTAATTGGAAGAACTGGTATTTTTACAAAGCCCTACTCCTCTAAAGGAAAGAGTAGAAAAAGAAGTTCAGCATTTCTATCTTGGTTTTATTGCTGCAGGCTTATATAAACAACACTGCTGCTGTATGTTTCAATCAATAAACTCACAATTGGTTCAGTAGTTAGTTTAGTTTCTAATTAGAGACATATGAATAAATTCGACTGTGCAACTGGCTCTGGGTCATGTTTTGGCTGGAAAAATAGCTAAGCATTTGACGTATTCACGTTAAACTTTTCACATTTTGTGCTATGACAAACAGCAGCTGATGAAGGCAAAATCTACCTTATGTCTTAGCAAATGCCCCGCTTTCATTTCTGCTTGCACAAATGATGGTTTTTCTTACAAAAATAGCTTGGGTAAAAAAAAAAAAATTCCTTTATGGAAAAATTGCAAAATGCACGACTGACTTGAAGGACTCAAGCCTGCAGCCTGCTGAGCACTCCTGTGAGGAGCTGAATACGCTCTGGTCATGTGATGATCACTGACAGTTGAGGGCACTCAGCATGTAACAAGACTGAACCTTTATACAATAAAAATGAATATGGCATTTTGTCCTGGGCAAAACATGGAAGATTCAACTCCACAGCAATATTCTATGTAGTCAGTCACTACAAAAAAGTAGCAAGATAATTGTGTGAGTACTGAAGATATCATTGGTGCACATTTGCAGTGTTGATGTAGCCATGTTGGCTCCAGGCTACTAGAGAGACAAGGTGGGTGAGATAATATGAAGTGGTTCATGGTCAGTTCTTCAGACCACCTCTTCTGCTAGTCAGAATATTCAAATCTACGCTCTTCCAAAGTTCTCGGACTCTAACTTGAGTTATAAGAGCATGTTCTGCCATTTATTTGAAGCAGTGTGAAATGTGGCAGTAGTCTTGTCGACTTCCTCGGCTCCTCTGTATTAAGTAGCCAGACAAGATAAAAAATGAGGCCCTTCTAAGCTTGAACCCAGCAACCATCTCAATCAGAACTGGCTTGGGGTAAGCCGCTTTCTCGGTATGGCCATATTATTAGAATGGAAGACCAGTATATTCTGTTTACCGCAAAGCTACACGGCCAATGATCACATGGGCACTAAAATGATAAGATTGCCAGTGATGGACCACAATAACATCCAGCCAGACAACCTAATCACAATAATATCCAACCCTAACAACCTAATCACAGATAGATCGAGCGTCACCTGGATCAACATGGAGGCTCCTTCCTTTTGGGATTATCCATCATGAAACATGGCAGTTTTAGGGAATTTTAAAAGAAACCCATCCCAAATGTGGAATTTTCCAAAAAAATTCCACTGACCTGAGCTCCAGAACTAGCAACATTCTGTTCTAGGGCAGTTTTAAGGAATAATATTTTGTCAATGTTAGGAGCTAAATACCGCTTTATTATTCTGGAAGGCTGAAAATCTCCTCTCTCTGTTGGTGTGAAGTGTATTTCTAGTCCTAGCCCGTCAAGAGAGTGAGACTTTAAAATAACAGCTTAATTTATAGAAAATCTGTGAGATGATTTTTAGAGACTTTCCTTGAAAGCTCTGTTATCCATATCATCACCCCTAGCAGGGAACATCTGTAGCAAGCTTCACCTGGCTCCTCTTCACTTGCTGCTGGAAGCAGCTTCAGTAGGACATGGAATCAGAGATTCTTCTTTATCCTTTTCATCATGAGTTAGTGGCAACTTCATTTTTCCATCCCTGTTCAACCAGGGAATTGGTGATAATCCCTTTGGCTGGCACCATTTAAAGATGACTGGCGAAGTTTATTGTTCACTAGCTTGTACCCAAGCATACATATTTCGGATGTTTAAATATTTCCTGAAAGTTTTTGTTTTTAAAATTTTCAGCTTTGTAATCTTATAAACATGAAGATTGTCACCTGTTTTTCCCTTGTCACATATGTTGGAGGCTGCAAACTGTTAATGCCCAGCGTAGACTTCCTTAGTCACTGAAGTTGAATGGGTTTTATTAACAAAAAACAACAATGCCCTCCCTGCTACCCAAAGTTTCAAGTAGTATGACTAAATATCTGTTCCCTTTTCAGTTATCTAAATTTTTGTTTTTAGCTCTGGTTCTCCAGCCATCACAGTATTCTATGCAACACAGGTGTTTTCCTAATCTTTTTTTGTTATTTTAAAAGAGAAAATAAAATATTGTTAAATCAACAATAGCCATGTTTTTGAAAAAATAAAATAAAACCCTCAGTCCTTTGTGACTGATGAGATTAGTAGAAGTGGTTGAAAATGTTTTGCTTCTGACTCCAGAAAATGTTGATATTTTTTTCCATCAATAAAATAAAAAAAACAAAAACAAAAACCCCAGCTCTAGGCCATAGAAATAAAAATACCCAGGAAAAGTATTTTGATCAAGACAATACAATTGGAGTGCTGGAGATTATTGCTAATTTGAAAGTCTTTTTAAATATTTTGCTTCATCCTTTCCAGCTGTTAGAATCTATCATGGAATTCTGTTATCATAAGTATTACTATTCTGTAGGAGAATCATACAGCAGGAAAGATTTGAGCTTATGACTTTTCAGTTGCTTGATTTTAATCTACCATGATAGTACTTACAAAATCTGAACTTTCTTGAGATTGTGGCTCTTCAATGCATCAAATATTGGGGCACAAGTTCTAGTGTCATAGCAGCCATTCAGCAATACTAATGTTAAGCTCTGGTCACAAGAACCATGTTGCTAGTCCCCTGAATCCTCTATTCTTGGGATGTGGGTTCTGTAGTTCAACTACATACATTTTACAAATTTCCTCCAGACATTTTAGAACTGGCTTAGAACTAGAAAAGGATGACATTAGGCAACATACGCACAGGATAATAAACCCGGTGAGATGAGCTGGGGTATGTCTGTATGACTTAAGAATTCTGGTTGATATTGTGAAGTTGCATTATGAAAAACTGCACCCTCATGAATGTCTGTACATTTAGTCACAGATCTTAGTGAGCAGCCCTGGCCTGCCACCCACAAGGATAGCTGTGAGGGAAACACAAACATCTAGTGCTCTGGGTCCCTGGGTATTTCAACCTTCTGCAGCCTCAGCAGACTATAGCACTCGCTCATCCCTTAGACTCTCTGGGACGTTTCTTGGACACAGACTTTCTCATCGCTTCATGGAAATGGAGCTCCTCAGCCAACCTGCCCCAGGGCTCTAGGACAAGCACTGGCCCTCAGGGTATCCTAGTTACTTAACCACGCTTTCTCCCAGAACTCCACCCCAAAGGCGTGAAGCTTCCAGTTTATAGTTTAACTCTTAGGGGCATGCAACAGAGACACACACAGACACACACTTCAGGGTCTAACACATTAATGATCTTTTACACTTCATCATTCAAAGCACAGGAGAGTACAGATCATATAAACCAAACATTTTAAACAATGATGTCCCTCAGTAGCTCACCCTTTTCTCATAAGTCCTTGGATCAGTGATGTGCAGGCAAACAGGGTGTACCCCTGTTTCATGCATGCTGTTACATTCTTGGTAGCCTCTACCTCATGGATCCCTATCCAAGCTTCTGCTTTCTTGCTCTCTTCTATCTCATGCTTCCTCTAGTCCGGTGAGGCTTGCTATTTAATCCCCAGCCTTCCTTCAGCTTCCTTTGCTCTGTCTCTTGGGCAGCTTTCTACTGCTTCAGCCTTCCGCACACCCACTTCCAAGAAGTTAGGCTCTTTGCCTTTTTTAAAGAATTGTTCAGGTGTTTGCACCTGAATAGGGTTGCTGAATCCTAAGCATCATCACTCCATTGTATCTCTCTCTGGCATGTACCTACCAGAGACCTGTCAGCAATGGTGGATCTATGCAATGCACAGAAAAAACTCATGCTACCGCAGTTTTTCACAATAAAACTAGAATTTATAAGTTGTACAGACACCCTAGCATGTCAAATTGTTTTATGAGCATGTGCAATATATTCCTAGCCTGTGGACCTGCACTTCCTCTTGAATGTCAGTCACAAAACTTCTGTTAACTTCACTGGGAGCAAGATCTCAGGCCCTTTGTTTTTAACCCTCAGAGCCACCCAAAATATTCCCAAAGCATAGTCCTCCCCCAATCCACTGCCCCACTTTTGCTTCACCTGTGGTTAGCATACAGTGAAGACTTGTCCCATGGGCTCCAGCTGACTATTGAGGAAGTGCTATAATAAGTGAACTCTTTGTGTCAGTGCTTGTAAAGAACGCCTCCCTCCCTGTTGTTGCATTGTAAATATTGTTGAAAGGAACAGCAGGAGGAAACATGCTTTGAAAATGCAACTGAAGAGTTCTGACAACTCATTTGTTTTTTGCAAATGCTATGCTGTTTAAGTTGCTTGGAGAAATGGTCAGCTTTAAGGTTAAAAAATAAATTGAAGGTTAAAAAAATCACAAATTTTTAACTGGGAAAAACATCTGAAAATTGCTGTTTGTCATTACGTCCTATGATTATTTTATAAAACAAACCCAGACAAATACTGTGTGCAAAATACTGTACATCTATCAGTAAATAAAGGTGAATGCAATCACCTCATGTATATATCAGCATATTTCTATTTTGCAGGACCACCAGAAAGCACTCTCACCAACAGAAACTGATCCAATAGAAGATATTACTTCACCAACCTTGTCTCTGTTATTTCCTATCTAGGCTTTCCTGTTTCTTAAGATCACTTCTTTTAGTTATTACTTTTTATCATGGATGTTGAATCTAAACTTTGCCTATTGTATATTATGTGCGATGAATCCACTGGCATAAATTACCAAGGTATTAGAGAAGGTATTAGTCACCCTTTAATTTAACTTTTAATTTAATTATCTAAGGCTGCCTTTCCAGTTATTAATATGAAGAGTTGTAATATGATATTGGTGACATCAGTCAGAAGCACACTCAGGATTACTTCATTTGGAATAGTTTTTCAACAGGAGCAAAAAACATTATTTCTGAATGGAGTGTTGTGCTTGCAGGTTTTATGCTGCTTTGAAATTTGCCAGTCACTCACTGAAGTAAAGTGAGGTGTGAATGAATTTAGGAATGGTAATTTTGCCTTGAGGATTGAAACAGATCTAGGAGTGAATACAAACACTGGTAAAAGTGGATGAGGCACCGTCATTAACTTCTGATTCCCTTTAAAATGCATTCTTGGAAGCATCACTAGTTGACTTTCTCCTTTAAACCCAGTTATTTTCATTTAGAACAGTCTTGATTCAGCCACTGGTGTCTCAGTACAGTAAAGATGTTTATTCTGTGAATGAAATCCTGGCCTTCCATGCAAAGTATGAGCAAAACAACATTGTGTGGGTAGAAAAAAAGTATTCATGAATTGGGGATAGAATTCTTCCCTATATGCTGGAGGCAGGATATGGTGGTACAATGGTTCAGGGCCTTGAACTGTGCATCAGTAAATCCTGCATTACCACACTCCAGCCAGGTGTTAGCATTGACTAGACTAGCAGCAAACACCTACTAAAGGGTTCAAATAATATTTTGCACAGATCTAGAAAACTCCCTGAAACACTGAATGAAACACTCCACTGAAAACTGGTTTTGAATTACAATTGTAAAATTTAACACAATTGGGTAGCAATTTAGTATCTTACTAGAATAATAAACCTGATTACCCAAATTGTTGAACACCTTCTGTGATGTGCTCTTCTGCCATAAACACCAGTTATTTTCAATAAGCTCAGCACAGCATAGGAATGTATATGCATAGGAATGTAATTTGCATTATCAGGTCCCTTAATGCTGACATTTAGCTTTGAAAAATCAGGGTATGTAACGGGCACATCACCACCTTGTAACATTTATATTGTATACTCTATGTGTCGGACTTGTAAGAGAATAAAAGTACAATCTCTGGAAAGGATAACTTGAAGGGCTGGCTAAAGGATTTGATTTGGATCTGTTTTACATATCTTAAAATGATTTCTTGTACTATATTCCATATAAGATGTTAATATAAAGCTAGATGTTCAGAATACATTGATTTTCCTCCTTTTTGATAGAAGTCGAGTAATTTAAGATTGAATATCAACATCTAAAATTGATTCTTCTTTCAATTCCTTTTAAAACATGGGAACACAGCAGGAAATTCACCAACAGCTCCCTCATTACAGACTGAAAGTACAGCCAGACCTGGTTATTCTAAACAGTTTGTAAAACTCAAACCATATCAGTTATTAACTTTTCATGTAGGTGTTGGCATTGGATATTTCTTAAATCTTTGATAAGCAGACACAGACAAGCCAAGCAAGGATTAACCAAGTCTGACTGCATTTGTGACTTATGACATTTTAAATTACATGGTATGAAATGGGATTTACTTCTGTTACAAAACAAGCTATAAATAACCTGATGTCATATTCTGCAGATTCCATTACATGCATCTTGCTTTATTTTTTTTACTAATCTAACAAATATTTTTCCAGCACAGGTGTGTTGGACCCAAACTTGATATCAGTCCTTACATTTACACTAACCTTATAGTGTTGTGGAGAAGGAATAGGGAGAGTGATATCATGAAGACTACCTTATTATCAGTTTCATGTTCCAAGCACTCACGGGCATAGATAAACCATAATTATACTACTTTTTCTCAGATATGTTTATTAATCATTCCTGAGCTTTTAAGTGTTTAAAATCATTCTGTATGGGGGGACAGCAGAGGGAGAAAGGCTAGCAGACTTTTTGCCCATCACATGGACAATCCTCTCTCATTGAATACTGTAAAGGTGAGATACATTCATATGACTTCCTAAACAACAGGGCCTGAGTCAACCTCTTCTGAAGAAATGTGTGGTGTTTTTGTATTTCTTTAAAAAAGATCCATAATGCAGCAAATACTCCAGACACAACAAGCTGATGGCTCTGTCTTTTTATTCTGAATTCCAGTTGAACAATCGATCAACAGATTTCTCCAGATAAGTCAGCCTTAATTTAGTTGCTGATTTCAGTCCGGTATTCTGTGGACAGGTGTCCACATTTACAACAGTTTCTTCCGCATCTGAGACATTTACTGTCAGGGTAAAGCTGCATCGGGCAGACGAGAGGGGAGCTTTCTTTGCTGTTGACTGTGCTGTTGTATCTGTTTTGGGTTTGCCTACGCCCTTGTGGCATAGCCCTGGGTGGCACTGAGCCACACCACTCGAAGCAGTGGTTGGATGAGGATAATACATACCAGGGTGGGCCAGGCACAGTCTAGTTCTTTTTGAGTGCTTGCTCATGTGGATTCCAATTAGGTGTGTGTGTGCCATGCGCACATTAGCCAGAAGGTTTTTTCTCTTAGCAGCACCTGTCAGGTTGGCTCAGGCGTCCCCTGGAGTTGTACCTCCAGGGAGTTGCATATAGAGCCCTGCTGACATGCCGCCACTTCAGTTCCTTCTTACTCGTGGTGGTCCTACAGTGAATCCTCCCAATCAGAGTCTACGGTGACCAGACAGCAAGTGTGAAAAATCGGGATGGGATGGGGGTTAATAGGAGTCTATATAAGAAAAAGACCCAAAAATTGGGACTGTCCCTTTAAAATCAGGACATCTGGTCACCCTATCAGAGTCTGAGGCAGAGTCCTTCATGTGCAAGTGGAGCCAGCACAAATGGGAATGCAGGCGCTCAACGTCGGACAGGAGGAGAGAGCAATTTTCCCTGATGCCATGGCCTGCACAGTGGCAAGCTGCACCCCAATGGCCATTTTGGACCCCCAGGCATTCCATCCAAGCCAGGAGGTCGGATTTCAAACCTTAGTAGATACGGCTTCAGTTCCTGTGCGGCTATGTCTAAATTCACCGAGCTTCTGCCAGAAGACTCCAGGGCAGAGTTTTCCTCCTTGGTTGAAGAGGACAAGCTTGTAGCAAAAGTGTCACTCCAGGCCGCCCTGGATGTTGCCGATATGGCTGCTCGCACCCAGGGCCGGTGCAACCACTAGGCAAACTAGGTGGCTGCCTAGGGCGCCAAGTGGTTGTGGGCGCCAAAAAGCACGCTCAGGAGAGGCAATGGAGCCGGAGGTGAGCTGCGGCAGGAGGGTGCAGGGAGAGCCACGAAAGTTCCTGCCCCTGTGCTGACAGCACATTCTACAAGGGTGCAGGCATCTTCAGTAGGGTTCCCAGGCTAGGTTCCAACCCAGGAAATTTGCGGGGCTGTGATGTGGTCCTCAATCCACACTTTTTCCTCACATTATGCTATTGCTCAGCAGGCAAGAAACAATTCAGCATTTGGCAGAGTGCTGCTTCATTTAGCAAACACATGAGCTCTGATCCTGCTTCCAAGTTCCTGCTTGGGAATCACCTAATTGGAATCGACATGAGCAAGCACGCAAAGAGGAAAAAATGGTCGCCTTCCTTTTGTAACTGTTGTTCTTCAAGATGTGTTGCTTATGTCCATTCCAAGACCCACTCTCCTACTCCTCTGTTGGAGTAAAGCTGGCAAGAATTAACTGAAGTTGTGGTGGGTCGGCAGTGCCCTATATACAGCACAATGGATGCTGGGGAGGCGCCTGAGCCGACCCAATGGGTACTGACTGTTAGGGGAAAAACCTTTCGGCTACTGGACATGTGGTGTGCACACACCTGATTAGAATGAACGCTGCTCAAAGAACAGCCATTACAAAAGGCAAGTAACCATTTTTATGACTAACTACCCACACAGCAGGCATCTAATACATGCACTAAGGGCCTAATCCAGTACTCTTTGAGATCCGTTGACTTCCATGAATTTTAGATTCTTCCTTAGATTCATATACCAAACCATCAGAATTCAGTATTTTCTTTTAATAGCGCACTCTTTTCAGATTCATATATAGTGTTTTATTCGAGACTGTTGTTCCACCCTATCCAGTCATTCACAACAATTTTATGTTTAGAATATATGAAAAGCCTAAAACCAAAAAATATATGCATGAACTTTAGAACAACACAGCATGAAAAAAACAATAAGATATTACAACTTTGTAATCATCTAGATTTGTGAGAAAGCTGCTGATTTTAACTGTTGATTTTCCCTTGCACAACTCTACCCTTAGATCTGTAATTCATCAAACAGATGTGATAATAGATAGGTTCCCTGGCTAACACCTTCTTGAGTGACACTGTGCTTCGCTCTTGAGAGATTCTGTCAGGCTGGCAGTCAAAATCAGTACTTACTATTGCACTGCAATCACAAGTAATAGTTTTTTGGGGTTTTTTTTTGTAAATAAGATGCATGCTAACAAACAAGAACACCACCCCACATCTTTATACTAAAGAAGACATTCAAATAGCTCTTGAAATAATTGCTCACAACAGAGGTCGTAGGCTTCTGTCTTCTGCTACATTTGTGACAAAAACACTGTACTATAGACAAATGAAAACTATTAATTATTTCTGCCATACAGAGATAATAAAAGACTTGGTGCTTTACTATCCTCCATCAAACTGTTTTTGTTGGAGGTTAAATTGAAATCCATGAATTCATTGTAGCAGACAGGTATTTGAATCCCATTGGTATCCTTCCTTATGGGAATAGAACAGGAGATGCTTTTTAAAAATATTTCTGTGGATGAGAACACAATTTTTTCCATAGCTCAAACAGATTTCCTTTAATGTATGGTCTCTGAAAATTATATTTTTTAGTTCATTATTATCCTGATATAAATGTTTTATTAGAGTTGTATAGGCAGCAAAACACATATACTGCTGGCAAATTATCTGCCAGCTGCTAGTCTGGGTATATCTTGATCATTTCATTTCTGTTGTACAAAAAGAGTGGTGGAATGCTATATCAAAAAAAGATTATCCTCTGTGTTACCTTTCAGGAAAGAATAAACATTTTACATAATTTTTATCAGTGAAGCATTAGATTATGCGAATACTTCCTTCAATATCTGATGAGCAGCCTTTGATGCAAAATTATTATGCAGTTAGGCAGTACACTACAGCAGAATATTATTTGCTCTTTCCAAAATATTGCAATGACAGAATATCTTACTCATGTTTATTACATAGTACTAAACATGTCAGTCAAAATAAGTGAAATACTAATACAGGTGCCACCAACATCAACAGTATTGTACCAACACAGTGTATCAGATTCAAAATGATTATGATGGAAGATAAGCGGTACAATAAAATCACTGAAGGCATGTAAAGTGCTATAGTAAAATCCAATACCTGCAGTTTTTACAGAGCTATTTTTATGCTGTCAGATATAAGTGGGTTGAAAGCAAGCTTACTCAATACACTAAATCTCTTTTCATCAGCTGATACACTGCAAACAACACCTGTATAATTTCATTGTTGTTATAGCCTTGTTGGTCCCAGGATATGAAACACACAGGTTAGATGAAGTAATGTCTTGTATTGGACCATATGTGGATCACTGATTATTCAAATGATTTAGATGAAATTCAGGCTTCTATAATTCAATCAGTAGCAAGCATATGTGAGAGCACCTTTTTTTGGGGGGGTGGGGGCATACATCAGTCACAGGAACATTACCTATGTGAAGATGGTAATAGAAAGAACCCAATCCTCAGAGGTGCTGTGTGCCCCCAACTTCCACAAGTTAATGGATCGAGACCTAAGTCAGCTCAGTAGAAAGGATCCCACTGATTTTAATAAGAATTGGATCCAATCCCAAATGTAAAGAGGTACTGAGCACTTGCGAGTCAAACTGATTTCCCTGGGAATGGCAAGCAGAGCTGCTGAATAGTTTATTCAACAAAAAACTCAGTTTTGGGTCAATTGAAGCTTTTTTCCAAAATTTGGGTTGAAGTCAGCAAATAGTTTTTGGCAGGAAAAAAAATTGGGAAGAAAAATTCTGGAATCCTAAATGTTTCAGGTCAACACTTTGAAACAAAATGTTTTGACTTGTTACAAAATGACATTTCATTTCAAGCTTTAGTTATATTTAACAAAAAGAAAGCAAACCACCATCCAAAATGAAACAAGATATTTTGCTTGGACATGAAATGAAAAATTTTGTTTTTTTGATTTGACGAGAGATCCTGAAAAAAAAATGTAGGTTAATCTAAAATGATTTTTTAAAATTCTATTTGTCCATTTACTACCAAACTAAAAAAATCATTTTTTCTTGTAGCTTTAGTGGCAAGTGCTTGCAGATGTTCAGATCCTCCGAGGATTTAGCCATCTGGGAGTTTGAGGGCAATTAGGACCCTTCAAAAAGCATTTAGCATCTTGCTGGATTGAGCTCCAAATCAAAGCAGATGGAATTATTTTAAAAGATAATCTCCTGGATGTGTTTGAAAATTTTACCAATCTGAAGTTCAAATCTCCTTGCTATCCTTTACATGCTGAATAACTGAATTCCACTGGAAACTGAAGAGCAATACTGTCTATATCTATGAGTGAAATTACACTTGATTGCCATGGTTAAGCAGAGACAGAATTTTTGTATACATATTGTTTTCTTCACTTGTCTTGTTCTTTTGCCTTTGATTAAAATGAGTGAGCTTTTGTTTGCTGAGTCCTATTTACATTTGCAACACCTTTAGAACAGAGAGTGCTCTACCTCAACACTCATAAATAAAAAATAGGTAAATGGAAAATCTCTGTATCCCAGAACAAAATAACAAGAAAACCGTATTATGTTTCATGGATATGCAGCTGTTTCAGTTGCTTCCCTTTGAGAAGTTAATTATGTGATTGCTACATGCCTTTAAAGCTGAAGAGAAACTATCTATAATGAGCTAAATCCGAACAGAGTTTTTTTTCATATATATGCATCTCTTCAGCTTTCCCTTTGGGGCAGGGTTCTTACTGAGCTCTTCATTTACACTATATTACAGATATTTTAAAATACTTTTCTCACTCTCAGTAATTGATGTATTACCATTTCCCCACAGCATATTTTCTTGTTAAACACATTCATCTTTTCTCCATTAAGATTAAACAGAATGGTCATTATATCATAAAGAAATAAAATATTCACTTTCCTACTTACTGCAAAAATGCCGCTATTATCTGTCAACTGTTCAGATTAACTTTGCCTTCAGGTAAATTTTAATGACCCTTTTAGTATAGCACTGAACCACTGTAACATACAGTAACAGATGAAGAACTTTCTTCATTAGGGGAAAGTATATTTTAGTTAGATGTCAGTCCCAAGATTTTTTGTTCAAATCATGCTCTTAGCCATGAAAGATTTTTCCCTTTGCTTATGTGCATTCATGACAACAATTATACTTGAAGTCAAAATCAGGGGAAGCAATCTGTACTTTATTTCTTACTATAGACTTTTTAATAGGTTTTAATGAAAATGTCAAAGATCATATTCCTTATACCATCCCAGTTCAAATAAGAGTGAAGAGCTTGAGTTTGAAGACATCTGAAATAATGGGAGATTAGGCAGTTTGTGAGTGTAAATTGCATTTGCACATGCAGATGAGGAGTTGAAAACTTTATACCCAGGTATGCCATTTCCATTTACAGATATATGAATTTTTGTCCATGAAGTATTCAGCCATAATAAGACTGTATGTTCTGAAATTTTAGAAAGTAAAACTGTAAAACTGAAGGTGCTTTTGACATTTTGGCCTTAATGCCTAATTGGGACATGTTGCTTGTTCTACACCAGAGGTATCAGATATTCCTCTACAGGGAAAACTGAATGTTTCAGTTTGTGCAGATCACTTAAAAGAAGCATCAAGGGGGAGGGTAAGACTGAAATATTCAGGACCACTTCTGTTCTGTTACACCCATGCTCAAAAGCTAGTTTTCAACCATTCACTGGAACTGAATTGTGGTTGGGGAATATCAAGGTCTTTAAGCAGCACAAGAACTCAGACCATGCTTACATGCAAGGTATTGTAATGTAAACCAGCCCAGAAGAATTTCCCAGAAGATGAGCTATCTGCTTCCTCAGTTTTGGCTTGAAAACATTAGTGTGGACAACAGTAGTTGTCACTAATAATAACTGGCACAATTTGGCTACGATTACTTCTGATAGAATCTTTTTGACTAGTGACTCTGAAGGCAACAGTCGCAAGATTCCAATCAGGGACTCAAAACATATGGAGGAGCAAGTATACAATAGTTCTGACAGCTTTTTATTAAAATTGGGGCTCCTCCATCATTGCCTGATTCTAGCTGTCTTTCTTGGTGTTCAGCTATTGCTACAAGTATACTAGATTTGGGACCTGTTTTTTTGTACATTTGCTTTCCTTACTTCCAAATTATACCACCATAATAGTTAGGATTTAACTATTTCTTGCCTGGCTTTGAACCTCCTTAGCCATTTTTATTTTCCTAAGTCTGGTACTGGTAACTGTAACATTTCAGGTATTCAAATAGGAAATTTTCCCATTCAAAGGAACCTGGTGCAATGAACTGAAAGATAAAGTTTCTCCTCAGTGTTCAGCAATTGCTATTTAATTATTTATAAGAGATGTAACCTTTAGTTAGACATCTAAAAGTCTGGGAAGGGATTAAGTTTAATTCCATGGGTTGAAATAACAGTGAGAAGATCAACTTTTTCCTCCCTTCATCCTAGAAAATTCCACTAGACTCCCCATCATCCAAGCTTGAAATCTCACCTCCCTTTTCTCACTTCCTTCCACTTCGGTCAGACCAGTACCAGTTCCTATCAGTCATTTCCTATCTCCTATAAAATCTCCTTTCTCCATCCTTTCTGCTAAAACCTAGTCCAGGCTTTGACCATCTTTTTCCTTTATCGCTGTTGCTGCCTCCTCTATGGCCTTTGTTGCTTCTCACACCTACCTAAACCAGCATATTCAAAATGCTGCTGCTAAAATCCTCTTCCTCTTTGAACACATCACACCTCTCTTCTAAGCTATGCACTGGCTTTCTTTTGCCTTTTGCATCATCTTCATTTTTCTCATTATCACAGTCTCAGCTATGTGCTATCCTGATCTGCTTCTAAATTCTCTTTTCTTCCCACTCCTTATCCAGCTGGCACTCCTTCTCTCAAGTCATTTTTCTAATTACCCCTTGTGTGTCCTCCTCCAGGTCTTATCTTTTTCCATGCCCTCTCCTCCGCTTATGCTCCATTCCTTCTTATCTTTCCTTCCTCTTTCCGTTCTCCTGCAAAACCTAATAATGTTATTCTACCAAAAAACAAATGCATGGCTATGATGCTGCCTGGAGTGGCTCAGTACTGTGAATGTAGAGAATGGGCCACTTCCACCTTAATTGAATTGGCCTTATTAGCACTGGCCCACTTGCTAAGGCAACTCCCATCTTTTCATATGCTGTTATATATATCTCTTACTGTATTTTTCACTCCATGCATCTGATGAAGTGGGTTTTAGCCCACAAAAGCTTATGCCCAAATAAATTTGTTAGTCTCTAAGGTGCCACAAGGACTCCTCATTGTTTTCTCCTCAGGGCAGACACCACAAACTAGTGGTATGTTCTATAATTAGATTTCACCAACTCAGTACAAAATGTGAACTCCTGATGTATTACAATAGTCTTATAGCAGAATCACAGAAACACTAGAGTGTCTCAGGGGACTATGAGATAAACGGTCACTTACAGCAAGAACCAGAAATATTCTAGATTACTCCTAGTCGCAAAAGATCAGTCACTCACCCAGGTAAAGTTGCATCCTCGATCTCACACCAAAGATAATGTTGATAGCCAGTTTGCTAGCTAATAAACCTTAAATTAGTTTATTAAGAAATAGAAATTAGTTATTGAGCGATTAAAGCAGGTACAATATATGTACAAATGAGTTGCAGTCAGAAGTTCCAAATGATAGCAGAGATGTTAGTAATCTGCCAGTTTCCTAAAAGTGTCTCATGGCTACCCCGAAAACCCGTGTTAGAATCCAAACAGACCAGAGATGAAGAATTTTCCCCTTGTGTCCGTACTTATAGCCCCTTTTCACAGAAAACAAGCTGACAGGATCACTACTCATGTGGTCTCTTTGTTTGGTTGGCCATGCTTTTATAAGTGTTGAGAGTGGCCTGGGACTTTGGCATGAGATGGCACCTGGTCTACCAGTGTCAAAATGGCATTGCATTTTTAAAAGTAATTGTATAATTTAGAGGGAAATCTAATTAGCCTTAATCAAATGACAAGTTCCATTGATATCAGTGAACTATTGGTGAGAGTAGGACAATGGAATAGACTGTCTCAGGAGGTTGTGGAAATTTCTTCACTGAAGGTTTTCAAAAGAATCCATCTATCTTGGATGGTTTAGACACAACAAATCCTGAATCTTGGGGGTGGGGGAGGCATTAGACTAGATGACCCTCACAGCGCCTTCTAACCCTATGGTTTTATGAAGAATAGTTGTATTTGGTTTTTCTATCTTTGGGGTGGGGAGAGGTTCTTCCTCTCTCTTCCACAGTGAGGAGAATGCATGTGAAAGGTGTTCATTAAAAAAAATAATTCTGCAATGTTTTTATCATTGTCTGAAAGAGTGATGGTACTTGATAACTTTACCCATTGACTTTAAAATCTTGGGCCCGTAAGTGCTCCAAACACTGGGGCAGTTAGGAACCAGACCTGAGTGTTGTATTTTGTGCTTATTTCTACATTTACTTACCATCAATTCTTCTTTAATAAAAATACACATAATTTATACAAGAAATTAAAAATTGTATTCAAGACTGTGGCTTTTAGCCATCCATCTCATTTAGGGAACTAGGCCACCAGCAGGAGGTTTCAGATTTATTGTAGCTCAATGAACCAAAATTCTATCACCACAGAGGTTGTTGGGGAGTACGCGTGTCAGCGCCCAATATGTTCCTTGTGACAATTAAACTCTACTGGCTGGAGTAGATGATGTCAGAACAATAGCTCTATCCTCACTCTGCTCCTCTATGCCCCCTTCCTACAGCCAATTTCACATATGGTGCCAGAGTAGCTCAGTAACTGTGCCATTTCCCATATACTGTATTTCTCCTCTGCACAGGGGCATAATGAGGGGGAAAATCTCCTTACATATTCTATCTTTTGCTCATACTTTGCATCTTAATTTTCCTTCTAATCTTCACTGAATTATGCTGAAAAACTAGTTAATCAAACATAAGCATTTTATCCAAAAAAATTTCCAAGCTTCTGTTAAGTAGGATTTATTTTTTTAAATTATTCACTGCTCTGTGTGGCACCTATTTGGTCAACTTCCTCTCTAGTTAGTTTTAGGAGACTCAAGAGTTTATAGGTTTTATAATCCTTTCTAGAAATCACTTGGAACATTCAATGGGAGAACTCAACTGGAGACCTTCTATTCATCCATAAATCTATGTAGAAAAAGAGCATGAATTGAAGCCAGTAAGGACTCTCTTATCTTTTCATAGGAACTATAATAAAAGGGACTGAAAATCATAAGTTTTTATTTCCACCTTCATTTTCTGAATATTTGATTTATGAGCAGAGTACCCTTTTGTCTCAATTCCAGTAACTTTTGTCCAGGATTCCAAAGTTTGTTGAAAGAAGGAAATAGTATTGTAGAGCATGCTTAAATGTACAAGTATATTTATAAAAATGCCTCTTAATTCATCCTGGTGTGAAGACTTTCACTAAATTACATATCGTCTCTCCTGCCCCAAGCACTTGATGTTTTTAAATGATGAACGTAAGTACAATCAGTTAACTGAAGTGGTTTTTTTATTTCTGTGTCAATACCTGTTGCTTCAATAATGAAAAAAAAAGGAAGAAAAAGCCATGCTTTTCATAAAAATAAATTAGAACTTTGTGATGCTGTAAAACTTTATTTTAAAATAGAAGAGAGTAGGTCTTGTAGGCTTAATGGAGTGCTGCTTTTATGTTTGACGCAAGCCAGCCTTTCATCTAGATGAAAAAGCTGTCTGCAAGGAGGGTGGCTCAGAATAGCAACAATCTCCTTGTTTGATTATTTATGGCCCAAGGTTTTATTTTATTTTATTTTTTTAAAATACTTTTGTTGTTGGTAAGAAAAGAGCAAAATTCCACCTGATAAGTGTTAGACTGTAGACCTCACTGACATCCAGCGTCCCTCCTCTCAAACATGCCCTCTCATTGTCCTTTAAATTCAGGCTAGCCAGAAGTAACTTTTAAAGATCGAGAAGGACAGTCTGCCGCTTAAATAATAAATGAAAACAAATGGGAAGTAAAGGGAGGGAGAATGTTTGTCTGTTAGTTGAGCTCTCAAGTCCAGGGATAGTGCCTTAAGTCACTGCTCCATTTATATGACCTTGGACAAATCACATAGCCTCCTTCTGTCTCAGTTCCCAAGCTGTAAAATGGGAAGAATAATGCTTCCCTACATCACGTCATGAGGATAAATATATTAAAAATTTTGGGGAGGGCAACTACTTAAAATAGATAGAAATAAGACCAAAAAATCACCTGATGGCACCATTTCTTCACACGGTCTGTTGCCCTCAAGAGGTACTTTGCATTTGTAGAGTGCCATTCAGCTGAGGCTAGCAATCTGCTTTTCAAACACTGATGAAATAAACCTCACAATTTCCAGTCCAGTGGTGTTACTGTCTTCATTGGTGCAGAATGGTGATGTGACTTGCCTAAAGTCACAGAATGAGTCAGTGGCAAAGCTAGGAAAGAACATGGGAATTCTGGCTTCTGGTATTATACCCCTTTAAAGACTAATATCTTATATTTTTATCATCTTTCCTAAGGTATCATAATAAGGTTATTGAAATTCTTCAAAATCTCCCCCAATAAGTATGCATAAGAAGTGCTCCTTTCCTCACCTTTCAGCTGAATTGTGAAAGTTCTGTGTTCTAGGTGTTATAGAATGTCTGACATCAAAGGGTCTTTTGCTTAGCTACAGAATTTTAATGGAACTTTAATACATTTCCATTAACACGACCCTCAAAATGTCTTCCAAGCTAAACTACTTTTAGCTCCCAGCAGAAGCTGAGAGGGAGAGAGAGGTACATATCGAGAAGAAAAGTAAGGGCCAGTCTTGATTTGTACAGAAACTCAGCACATAAGAAGTAGAAGGATTAGGTGGGTGTCAGGCGGGAACGGAGTGGTGGTAGAAAATCTTTGTTACCTTTTTTTATTAGCTCTTGGAAAGATGGCATGTCTAGTGGTTAAGGCACAAGATTAGAAGTCAAGATTTCTAGGTTCTAATCTTGCCTCTGCCCCCTCCTCCCTGTTGACTGTGTGATCTTGGGCAAGTCACTTTACGTCTTGATGCTTTGATTTCCCCATCTGTAAAATATAATAGTCACCCACCACATGTATATGGGCTGTGAGGGTTAATGTTTGTAAAATACTTTGAGTTGCCAAATAAATGTTGCTACATATCAGTGCCCTTTATTGTTACCTTTAATTACTCTGTCATTATGCCACATGCCTGCACGACACCTATAGAGCAAACAGAGGAAGAGGCAGGAGGACTAAGAATCATCTGGGGGGTTTTGTTCTGAGGGTGGGGCCAAAGGAGAGTGTGGCCTGCTATCAGTATTCTTTAGGAAGTAGTTAATAAAAATCCTTTTCAGTCATTCGTCTTTCTCAGGCTCTGGCTGGAGGAACGTTGGTCTGCTCTTTGTAAAATGTTTGAGACCCGATGATACTGCCTTTTAGTTCTTGGAGTTTGTGAGGCGTGAGAAAATAAGATGGGTTCCAAGCAATGAGATAATTCTATTTTCCATGCAGTATATGAGAAGATAAAGGCTGCCATGTGTTGATGAGAACAGCACTTTAATAGCAGTCATTTATCTCTGAGTGCACTTTGGAGATAAACAAAATAATCACTTTTAAAGTTAAAAACATAATTGAGCCTGGGCATTTTCTTAATTCTGTTGTCTCATTGAAGGGGACTTGGTTCTATTGACATTTAAAGGAATGAGCAGAATAATTGATAATGTTTTCTAGGGAGTATGTAACACTTGTCTGACTTTTTCTGCTTTCGCCATTGAATCATGTCTCTGTCAATATTTTAAAACTGTCTGAGAGAGTTGGATGCTAATCTGCATCATAAATATTCCTCCCTGTGTTGTGTTTGGGAGATGCAATATTGGCCATAAAAAAGAGAGAGAAGAACAAATGTAATATTGCAAATTATAATAGGGTTAACAATATGGTCATATCAGGAATGGTACAAATAATTGCTGCCAGCTTTGCTGCTGGATGGAGAGCTCCTTCTTTAGCCAAGCCAAAGCAATTGGGCTAAGTCATTATTTTATACAGTGAGCCTTTTTTATTAAATTTTAGGATCACACCTAGTACAAATCCCAGCGGAATCAGATTCTGACTGGCTCAATTACAGATGAAATGGCTGTAGAATTGCAATATTGCCAATCCTGAGATTGAAAATCTTAGGAGGTGCTGAGGTTGGGTGTCTTCTATGTGATTCATACAACAATTATAAGTTTTATTGCAGTTCTTCTTTTGGCCCTCGTTGTTAAGCAGGTTCTCCCTTCCCACTACTAGCAGGGAGAGGCTCCCTCCTGTCTGTGTGCAATTCAGGTGCTTTTCAGGATGAATATGCAAAAAATACTCCTTCCTTTGCTTCTACTTGAAATGAGCTGTATACTTTCTCACCTGTACTGGAGGAAGGATTACCAATTGTTTTTCTCTCCTTCCTGTGCCTAGTGGGAGCTCATATTTCCTTTCTCGCCCTGCCCTTCTGCTAAGGAAGATGGCTCCAGTCCTCTCTCTCAGGAGAGGAGGAAGCTCTCATGCCATTAGTTCTATTTTGTTCAGCACTTCCTGCTCCTGTGGTCTTAATTGCAGCACATAATATAGTGAGGAGACCACTGACCAAATGAGGACTCCCCACTGCATGGAGGAGAGATGGTGGGTACACTGATCAGTGCTCCTCTCCTTCTGCTTGGTTACAGACAGAAATTAACCAGTGTTATTTTACAGAGCCCTGTTTTTATGTGAAAGCAAAGCTACAGACTGTGTGCAGCAGGCACTCTCCCAGAATCATTCCCATTCTGCTACTGCCCTTCACCTCTACAATATCAATTGCAGAATGTTACTAAAACAAGGAACCAGATCTTGAAATCATGCCTTCAAATGTTAGCCTAGTGAGCAGCCTGCCTCTGTAAGGACTGAGTAACAGCTGGAGATCTCAGGGCTTAGCCCATGCAGAATTGCAATTGAGGGTCACGGTAACACTGAGTGACTTACAAAAGACAGATAAAATTAGACTTTGTAGTTCGCTTGTGCGTGCGTGTGCTTTCTGACTACTATGTGGTCTGCAGAAAAGAAAATTAGCACACAAGTACTTATGGGTCTGATGCTGCTCCCAGTAAAGTTAGAGGATGGGTCCTGTACCCAAATTTTCCAGCTTCTGATGTTTGTTGGAGATGAAATAAGGGAAATTTAGTCATAAAGAAAACACTTAGACAATCTTTCGGAAGAGTAAGTATTAAAATTGCTCCTCCAAAAGACAGAATGGAATTTCTAGCATATAAAAACATAACAGGCTCACCTTCACCTTAGTGTGTCAGAACAGAGTGCCTGCATTCTCAATGGGCACAGCAATGATTAGGGTGGTACTTCAGGGACAGGCCCCAGAGGATTTTTGACTATTCCTAACTGTCGAGACTGTGCAGAGCCTAGTCTGGAGTATTTGATTTGAGATGCATTCAGCTTTAATGTAATGGCATGATGAAAACTTATAAAAATGTATTTTTTTTCCTGAAGTAATCACCACAAGATTTATACTACATTAGTCAATTTTATCGGCGCTGCCATATGCACAGCGGTCTCTGTGTTGGAGACAAAATGCTGGGTGGGGCTGGGAAGGGGTCCAGAATTCACAGAAATGAAAATTCTGCTACAAATGAAATTTACCATTTCCTGAAACAAGTCATATGTGTACACATTTACAAAGAAAGTTATTATTTAATAATATATAATCTAAATTAATATCACCCATTTTTAAAATTTGTGCACTAGGTCTTTACTCTTTAATATCTATTATGAAAAAGTCAACTGTGGGTGCATTCTGTCTCCATAAATGTCCAATTAGAGTCAAAATCTTTTCTTTAAAGCCCAAATAAAAATCAAAACCTAAACAAACTGTAACCCTTGAGCATAACTGCCTCATTTATTATAGGCACTTCCTTTAAGTTTTGACATTTATTTGAGTTACTGAGTTTAATAATGGTCAAGAAGCAAGTACAGAGGTGACAAAAATGTAAGAGCTAGCTTTGAGGAGAGATGGATTGATTTAATTAAATTTCTGTCATATGCTGTAGGAGAAAATTGGCAAATTAAAGTCAGTTGTATTGGTTAGATACTTCAGGTCTGACACAAATGAAGTCTTTATTAATTCTTTGATGCCTGACTGCTTTGCCTGCATCATAGCATAATAAGCTCTTTATGATATGGGTCTGATCCTACAGCCTTTGAAGTCCACTGGAGGCTGGCTCTAGCAGAGAAGAAATCAAACCTGCCTGCCCTAATTGTTCAATTGCTTTTAATATAACTAAGATATGGTCTATAATGCTTACAATGGTAATGGGGCCATATATCTGAGCACCTCACAATTCTGTTTATCCTCACAGTGCCCTGTGAGGTAGGGTAGTGTTGTTATCCTCGTTTTACAGATAAGGATTTGAAGCACAGCAAGACCATGGCTTGCCCAAGGTCACACGGGAAGTCTGTGGCAGGGTAGGGTGTTCAGAAAGGGGACCTGACAGTGTATGACCAGATCTACTGACAAGATACCGAAAGTCCAGTTACTGCAGATGGGGAGGCATCAGGTCATCACCTGCACCAGCCCTTACTCCGCTGGAGCTGCCTCCTATCTGTCAAGTTGCTCGTTTTGCTGCAGGCAAGTCCCTCAGACTGGGGAGTGGAGGGGAAGAGGCGCGAACAGGGGAGTGGGATCTTGGGGGTTAGGGGCTGGGCCTCCATGGGGGAAGAGCAGGATGGGGAAAGTTCTGGCACTCCTGCTGGAGTGTCCTGTTTTTAAATCACAACGTTAGCAACCCTATGGCAGAGCAGGATAGTGAACCTATTGCAGGCTAGCATCCTAACCATTGAACAAGCCTTCCTCCCTAGCTAGATTTACTGGGAGAGTCTCATAGAATACAGCAGAAACAGTAGTCGTCTTGGTTGGATCCCACCTTTTGTAATAATGCATGGGCCTCCATGACCCCTGACGCCTGCCCTGGTACAATTGCTACATTTTGCTTGGCTTGCTTGTCCGTTCTGTTTTTCCTTCTCTCCTATTTTTATTGTTGTTGAATTATGTTTTCTTTCCTGCGTGTTAACCTTCTGGGTTTCCACTTTTCAGTCTCATTTGTATTCCTATTCCTCCCCTGCCATTCTGCCTTTCAGTATCTTTATTTGTCTCCTCACCTTCCCCTTCTCTCCTTTAGTTCTCTCCTCATCTTATTTTTTCTCTTTTCACAACTCTCTCACTCTGCCCTTTCAGTTTCCCTTTTCTGTCTGTAACCTTGTCTTTCACTTGCTATCATCCATGTCCCTTCCACTCTTTTCTGATGTCCCCCTTGCTTTCTCTGTTGCCCCTTCCCGCTCTTTCTTTACCAATCCTGTCATTCTGGAAAATTGTGGGGAGATTTAAAGATGTCTGCTCCTGCTAAAGAAACACCCTATTTGAATCCTGATCCTTTCGAGAAAAGCAGTTGGATTGGCCAGCAATGTATTTTTCCTATTTGCAGTGAGAATTCATTATGGGGCTTGATATTCAGCATTCCCCCAAGCTAGGTTCATGAATTACAGAAGATCATGCTCTGTCAGGGCTTTGACTCTTCCCAATCAAAGCTTAGGGAAGATCATTCTTCTTTCTCCCTGGCAGCACTGCTTTTTCCATGCCACATGGAAAAATCACAGTCTCCAACCCAGCAGAAAAAAGAGTGAAACAAATCTCATAAGCACCAGAGAAGCAGGGTTACCCAAATGCTTCTCTTCTGTTTCAGATAAAGATAGATATCTTTCCCAGTGCCATTCCTGATTTTAAATTAAAGCCCCTGAAAACATCAATATATCCTTCTGCTTGCATCTCCAGTGATGGAGTTTTGCAGTCCAATTGCCCACACCAATTTTGAGCCAATAAAACAATAATTCCTTTTACTAAGATTTATAAAATTCAAAAGATTTGTAATTTCCCATGCTGATATAGCATTACTGTACCTACCTGTGTTGGCACACAAGATCTTCTGTACACCTTTTCTTCAATGCTCCTGTTTCCATATTTGTCTCATAGTCATGCTATTTTTGTAGCCCTTTATTGACAATTGAATAAAGGTTTATGATAAAGAGACTAGCTGGGGTAAAACCACCTTATTCTCAGTGTCTAAAGGTAAACTTCTATAGGTCACATGGAGGTACCTAGGACTTACTAGGTGTCTGGAGTGTGCGTGGACTCAGTTAAGTAAAGTACTTAAGCATGTGCCTCTGCAAGTAAGCTGTCACCCTTTTTGTTGATCTGTGTAATCTGAAGTTACAATTAAAAGGGTGTTTCAGCTTTCAGGCTGATGTAAATTGATAGTTGTACTACCTGCTTCTACCAGGGCTTGAAATTGGCCCTGAATATCTTTGCTTTTGTGTGAAATGAGACCTTTGATAGTATTTTAATGTCATTTAAGTGGTTTAATTCTGTTGGATTTAGTACTATTAAATGGAGTTGCCTTCAAATCCAATATCTTGACAATAGAGGGGAAACATTTAATAGTTTTAATAGCCCCTTTGGAGTTAAATTAGTTTGTTGCAATCCTCTGAGTCATTAAGGTGTTTGCTGTGACTGCATACTAACAACATTATGAATTTAGTAGTATGGAGCCAGGAAATATTTAAGACTTCAACAAATTAACATGCTGTTTTTCATTTCCACTCTACCGGACTATAAGTACTGCTGTATAGTATGTATATATAAAGCTATTTTCTGCCATCACAGAGATGTTTCCTAACTGTATTAATTGCTATGCATAAACCCAAATGCCAATGAGTACTTTTCAGGTATTTTTCATGAGTTAACTGGGAAATCAAAATTAAAAATAAAAGGATTTGATGCTTAAAAATCAACTCCTCTTTCTCTAGTTTTCTTCCCTAAGCTTTTTTCCCTCCTACTTTTTGACGGAAATCATCTTTTTGAATGTAAAAATAGTGAGCAAAATTTGGCCACCTATAGCTTGTGAGTAATTTACCACACTGCGTCACAGCATGTTACTTCATGATAACTGTACCATACAGTAATTTCACGGTTAACATCTAACACCATTTGGTATTTGGCATGGCTAAAACAGCTGGAGGGCTAAATGTGGCACGTAAAAGAGGATGCACGGTTTAATGTGCATAGCAATATGAGGGAACACTCAATGTTGGTGAAATTCACCTATGTGCAGAGGCTGGTATGAAATAGGCCCTCTTCACGGGGCGGGGGGGGGGGGGTGAATTTCACCCTTTTTTCTGATTTCATGCATGGACTTATCTGTGCCCAAAGGAATGCTTTCCATTCTTTGCCAGCCACAGACAGCTGTAAAAATTAGCCAGAGTGCCAATCCTAGTCGCTATTCATTCTTATCCTACCACAAAATCCTATTCTATTAGTAGTGTGTATCCAGATAATGTTTGCTTTAGCTAGTATAACTTTAAGATATACAAATATATTTTTATATAATAAAGCTGTTTTGAACATACATAGAATGAAATGTTAAAATAAAATGTGGCTGTTACAAACTAAAATGCAGCCACAATGAGATGAATCTTCTGTAGTTTACCAGAATCAATTTAAATCCATGCACAAGGGGCATAAAGAAATATGGCACTTAAATAGCAACTTCTCTCCCATGAGACAGTTGTTAATGTGATATGAGATGCTTGTACCATAGCTTGAGCGAAACCATTATCAGAACACAGTTCTAGCCTAACATTTAGCACAGTGACTGCATTAGAAACTTCACTCTGTATTTCAGAAACATTTCTCCAACTGTTGACATCATTGTCACAATCCTTCCTGGTGCAGCTAGAATGAAGGTTGTCAGTTTTTCCATCATTAACCCCACTTTTCAAGAGCTTATAAACATGGTCATTTACATTTACTGTGGGTTGAAACCTGATATATAAAGTCTCAACCCCGGAGCATATCATTTTACAATCAAATACCATTTAGTCTGTTTTTTATATTATAAAAGTATAAAGCATATGTTTACTGCTATACGGTTTCCTAATTACAACTTGTTTAACTCATAAAAAAGTTCAGTGGTAAAAATGGAAAATAGCAAATTAGTGGCCCCTATGCAATCACAGTATCTTCCACAATTATTTATTTATTATGCACAGAAATATGTTTTAAAAGCAGTCTTTATGTGTCTTTGTCTGTTGAGCCATACTGAATGCCAAAGAGCCACTTGGAGTCTTTTCAGACTATAATCCACCCTTTTAAAAAGTCTCTGTGTTCACATTCACATAATCCACATTTTAATAAGTCATAAAATAAATATTTCCACAACACTTCTGCAGTCATTACTGTCTATTGTTTCCCCTTCTCTCATGCTTTTTACGAAGCAGTGAAAAAAAGTTATAGAAAGAAAGGAAGTAAACAAGGAAATGACCTCATGAAAACTATATTTATGTAGCATTAAAGTGGTGATAGTAAACCGTAATAAGAAAACTGGCATCATTTTAAGCCATCCTATTGTTTGTGTATTAGATTGCTATATTCTAGAAACAGTTTCTTGTACAGAATATCAAATACGTTTCACTGTGTTATTATTTTGGAGTAATTTAAGGTTTGAATTTCAGCTTTAAAATTTCTTTACTTTTTGTTGGTTTGAGTCATAACATTTATTTGATTAACTGCTACAGAACATCATCAGTCACATTCTTTATGTTCTGCTGTACATACAGTATCTGTACACATTTTTTCCAGTATCATATGGCTTGAAAATGCAGTATGGAGATCTATAGACAGAAGCATTTCTATACAACAGCAAAGTTAGCATGCTCACAAATCCACTTTTCAACACATACTTAAAAAAGATTTATTTTAATTAGCACCGCACTGCTGTCGCCCCAGAAGGAACATACAATGTAACATATTCCCATGCATAAAAAAAAGAAAAATGGCCCAGTGTACATAATCATTTTATAGAAACAGAAAATGTGAATCAGGCATTAAATTTAATGTGCAAGCAGACAACTCACATTTCACCAATAATATATTTAAAATATCTTTAACTGTCAAAGGTTTCTTGTGTATGGCAGGGGAAGGATTTCAGCCAGTGGTAGCCTAGAGGTACCACACATTTTCCCCTTGCAAGTGTCATTGATGTTTTATTGCTGCTTGAGGCCTGATTTTCTAACAGGCCTATAAAACTACACCTACAGACATTGCGCCTACAAGTCCTGCATTTCTACATGCAAATGGAGATGTTGGGAGTACAAGCTAGACCTGTATGATGGATGTAAAGTTATCCAGTCTGCAAATACAAATGCCTGTTTCTGTTGCAATTTGCAGCCTATTTGAAAAATTTATCCATCTTTGTATGTGTATGTAATCACATCACTTGTTTTCCATAAAACAGTGGTCCCTTTTTTACATTTTAAACTTTGCTTCAGATGCTTCTTCAAAGTAATTATACATCCAAAGTGGCACAATGGAAAGTCTGAGAAACCAGATGCATAGAATTTACCCACACTCACTCTGTCCCTCTCTCTCTCTCTCTTTCTCTCTCAAGAAAAAGTGAACATTTCCTTCATGGTTCGTTGTTTCTTTTCTTTTTTTTTTAATTGGTCATAATAGGAATAATGTTCATGATTTAGAATATAAGTGCTTCCAATAAACAGCTTCTTTGTTATAGTTGTCAAATGTCTAAACTCTGCTTCAGCATTTAACCAATTTCAAAAGCTGTTTTATTGCTTTGTCTACACCAAAACAATGAGCATTATCTCTTGAGTATGCAGGGTCTAATATAGCTATATTTTTTCAGTGAGTTGAAAATAATGTGCGTGTTTTCACATCTGACAAAGTTGAAGTAATAATGATAAACTCAGTAAATAAATAATATGACCATTTTTCTCTTTATGCCATTCAAGGAACAAATAAACTTTTTAGAATCTCCTAGATGTATTGGCGATCTTATTCAATCAATGTGGCTTGTGTCAAGTTGGTGAATCAGTTTGATCGGTCAAGTCAGATATTATGGAGGGGCTGAACACCATTGCATTCGATGGCAAAAATGTTACCTATGGCTTCTTGTTCTTAGTATTACAAAGCGCTGCTGTGTTTGTGTCATCTGACTCTTTTTGATCTGTGACTTCTCAGTTTTGAAGAAGGATCTGACTCTCGAACAGCTATTTGGCATTGGCTGGTTCTTTTCCAGGTAGTATCAGATATGCTGAGGGCTAGATTCACTGTTAAGTTTTGCACGGGCCCAGAGACTGAGCCACAACCCAGATTAATTGGCAGGTTAAAACAGGTTTACAGTTGGTTTGAATCTCTGAAGAGAGAAGCAAAGCAACTGGAGTGCATTGGTGAAGCAGGCCCTGGACCTCTTGGTGGTTTTCTCAGGAATTTCTCTTTTTTTAAAGCTATAATTGTACATTATAGGTGGAAACTGCTCTCATAGTTTTACACACACAATCTTGCTGAACTTTTATAAACCCACATTTTATTCAGCATTGGTATTTGGAAGTTGACATAGTGAGAAGCACTTTTCATTAAGACATGATATCGAAAACTTTCATTATGTCTAAACATTTCACGTTTGAGTCTACTGCTAATGGTCGTTATCTTGCTGAAAAGTGACATGGGAGCCCAGTGCCACAGACTGTAAATCATTTTGCATCCCACTTGAATAGTGTTTTTATCATGACATCATCTTTATTTTGGTGATTGTCCTGTTAAATCAGGTCTGGCATTAATTCTGAATTTAGGGCTATAGAATTTAGACTAAAGGGCTGATTTCCAACACCATACTAAATCCCAGAACTATCTATTACCAAGTCACTGAGTGTTTATTTCTATTCACAAATACCTTACCATTGCTCCCTCCTAGTTGCTTAAACCAACCACCTGATTTGGGTTTCAATGATTCAAATTAAATTAAAATAACTTTAGTTGCTCTCATCCATTGCAGCTCTTTCCCCAACCCCTTCTGCATTCTACCACTCAAATTTCTGTTTTTTATCTTTCATAATTCAAAACAAATAATATTAAGAACACTTTGCCAAAATCTTTAGCAATCTATCCTATCTGCCACCTTTCTGAGCTGTTCAATCCCAGACTAATCCTTGTATTCATGGCTATGTATCCAACAAGAATATGTCTCTGAGTATCTCCTCTTTAATTCTATTTATCTACTGCTCATTCCAATGCACCATTTTGAATACCAGACCCCAGTTCAGCAAAGCATTTAAGCATGTGCTTACACTTAAGCATATATACTTAAGCTTGCCCCACATCGAGCACTAAATATAACACTAGAATTAAATTACTCTCACTAATATTATATTCATTTTTCACCAGTCTAGGAACTGAACCACATGCTCGTCTGTGGGAACTCTGGGTTCAGAACTAAGTTTGATATCTCACTTTTAGGCTCTGAAGGTCTTGGGTGGATTTTGGAGGCAGTAATTAGTATTTCAGGTTTGATCCAAAGCCCCTGAAGTCAATGAGAGTATCTCCACTGAGTTCAGCTGATACAGAGATCCAGCCCTGAGTGCTTTATCATTGACTTCAATAGATGCAGAATGAAGTTCTAGGTCCATGGGCAGTAGAGAGAGAAGAATTTTGCATCATCATCTGATGACACTTGTTTTTCTTTCCCTGGCACAGTTACCTTTTTCTGATTGCCTCCTTCCAGTCTGAGTGCAGTGAATTAACACGACTACCTCCCCCATCATCATCCAAATATTGAAAAAGGAGTGGAGTGCTCTTGCAGCACCAGCCAAAGAGGAGAGGGCAAAAAACTGCCCTTCCCTGAGAGAGAGAGAGAAAGTGGAGCTGTAAACTCCAACCTCTTACTACCCATATGCATAGACACTTAACAACTTCTTGCATCAATCTTTTGAATTAGAACAATGTTGAAAGCTTTCCTGAAATCCAGATAAATTATTCCAACTTCATATTCCTAAACAGAGCATGAATAATCTGGACACTTTTCAATGTCTTGTACAAATGAAGTCAGGTTGACATAGCTCTACTTCCTTGGGTCTTCCCTTGACGCTGAAACATGGGAACTACATTACTCCAGTCTTCCTTGGCAAGCTATAGACCAAACCTCTGTGTAAGGCTGTGTTGAGTTGATATGTGTCTGTGCAACCCACACACCTTCTGGATGTGGTGTTCTGTGCTATGTAGTGTCATGAAACCACTTAAAGGGAAAGATAAAATGAGTCTGCTCTACAGCCTTAGCTAACAGCCAGTTGATGTTTAGCTCACACAGTAGAGGTTCATGCACCAGGATCTGTCAGTATTACATCTGCACAGATCTGTACCAAATTGTGGCCTTCACTTGACATTGTAACCACCATTTTGAAGATGGTGACCTCCATTTTAAGTGCAACCATGAGCCTGACCTTCCTTCTATACGGTTATTGCCATGTTGAATTGCAATACCATTCTTGTGTTAGGGTGCTTTGTGTCCAGATGTGTCTCATTTAATCAAACAATGGATTTGCTAAAGAGAATGACCAGGCTACAGGAAACTGGTTCTGCCAGGTTGACTCCAGGGCAGGGATGGGCAAACTTTTTGGCCTGAGGGCCACACTAGGGTTCAAAATTGTGCAGAGGGCTGAAGGCCCCACTCCCTATCCGACCTCCATGCACTTCCTGCCCCCGGACTGCGCCCCCTCAGAATCCCTGATCCATCCAACCCCCCCTTCTTTGTCCCCTGATCACCCCCTCCAGAGACCCCCTCCATTCTAACTGCCCTCCAGGACCCCATCCCCTATCTAGCCCTCCTACTCTCTGTTCCCTGACTGCCACCTCCGGAGACCCTGCCCACTGTAGCACCCCCCACATTTACCCTAACCACTCCCCCAACTAAGCCCCCCCACCTACCCAACCCCCCCCCCCCCCCTAGCCCCCCCCCCACCTACCATAACCACCACCCCCACCTAACCACACCCCCACCTGCTTACCTTCTGAGCTGGGCACAGGCCCCGCAGCTCGCAGCGCTTGGCCCTGTCCCTGGCGTGGAAGCGCAGGCCCCACAGCTTGCTGCAGTTGGCCTGGTACCCCAGGCTGGGAGCACGGGGCATGGTGCTGGCCGCGGGCCCGCTGTGCCAGGCTCCAGGCGGCATACAGCAGCGGCCCACTGTCCCGGGCGGCGTGCCAGGCCCGCTCTCAGGGTGGCATGCCCGGCCGGCCATGGGTCCGCTGTCCCGGGCTGCGCCCCGGGCCCGCTCTCAGGGCGGTGTGCCCGGCCAGCTGTGGGCCCGCTGTCCGGGGCTCTGGGCGGCACGCCTGGCCAGCCGCGGGGACCCGGGCAGCGCGCCGGGCCCACTCTCAGGGCAATGAGCCCGTCTGGCAGCGGGTCCACTGTCTGGGGTGCGCCAGCCCTGTTCTCAGGGTGGCACGCCCGGTCGGCAGTGGGTCTGCTGTCCCGGGCGGCGCGTCTGGCCAGCAGCCGGCCCCACTCTCCGGGGCACTCTCAGAGCACCCTGCCCAGAAGAGCAGGACCACTGGTCCCCCTCCCCCGGAAGGCACTCGCGAGCCGGATAAAAACAGCTTGCGGGCCACAAGTGGCCCACGGGCCGTAGTTTGCCCACCCCTGCTCCAGGGGCTAGGACTTTAATTACTTGACTGAGGCTTTCAAGACGGTTGGTGAGTCACTTGAAAGAGGGGGACAGAAATTTTATATAAGGGCACGGTCTGTTCCAAACTCTTGCCCTCTGTTACTGGATGAGCATCACCAGGAAGCAGGACTGCAAGAGGAAGAGTGTAAGGCCTACTTACCTGATACGTGGGGTTGATTCTTTGGCCTATTTACCCGATACATGGGATTGATTCTTTTGCATTTAAGAGCAGATCGTCAGCTAATATAAATTAATGTAACTTCATTGGATCTAGTTGGAATTACACCGGTCAAAGATCTTCCCTCAGATTTTTTCCTGCTTATTTTTATTTGGTTTTATTTAATTTAGAGCTACAGCGGCATCTTACTAATATGTGTGTGCATTCATCTTTTTCTCTTTACCTGTATTTATCATCATCCTCTTTTTTCCTTGATATTGCTTTAATTTTTCTTCATAACTTTTAGACTTGAGGATCATGTGATTCCTGTTTCTCATGTTCTCTCAAACACAATACAAATGGGGGGAGAGAACCTTGCATCAGATTCTCACCTCTCTAGCTTTACTTCCTTTGCTTTAATGGAATACTCACTGTGACTGGGTAATACAATACTCCATACTAGCATTATAACCATTTTACAGGCTTTTAACATTTTGGGTAGTCATTTCACAGGTTAGTAATTTTTCAGAAAGTCTACAACATACTCAATCACTAGATTGTTCGATGAAACATCTTATACCTCCTTCTATAATGACTTATCTTTCCTATTTCTTTTCAGGTTCCTTCTTCTGAAAAATATTAGTTTCCCCTCACATGCCTTCCTAACAATCAAAACCACAATGTTAATTATTCCATTCCAGTTTAATTATTCACATTTAGATAATGTCTAACTGCACAGACTTAGGTGCCTCTGACTCTTTGTCAAGAAAAGCAACTTGCAAATCCACATACAGTAGCTCTGCTTCATAACTCTGCTTTTGACCTATTTTCTACCATAGTCATACAAAGATACAGTAGCATAATCACATATATTTTCTTAGTTGCCAGAGTGATGGGATGCTTACTCTCACATTCATGATTCAAGCCTATGGTTAATTTACATTAACTCCTGAAAAACTCAGCAATAGGAGTTCATATTTCCTCATTATACCTAAGAGGAGATGCGCAAAGAAGATCATGTTTCTTCAAATAACACAATTCATTTCAAATGCCAGTACAAACTTCTTGTCTTGCTGCTTCTGTGACTTCTCATATCTTTCCAGACCGTTCTTCTGGGCTTCGTGTTCTTTATGTTCATGACCCCACTCTAACATTGTCAGATTAACTTCATCGGGATTTTAAAATATTTCTGGAAGAACATTTCTTGCCTGTTTCTTCAGTTACTGCCCACCATCCTTGTAGGATGCAAGGCCCATTTTCAGCACATCAAACATACTGTCCATCTTGCACAATTTTATTCAGGTCACCTGCAAAAATACCTTGTGGAATATGTATCTGTAGCTAGATTGAATGTTATCATCTTTCTTTTTTTTTCAGCAGATGTCAGCATCTTATTCTTAACATAGTTCAACAGAGAAAGTTATTAGGGCATATTATATAGGTGCAAAGAAAGGGAGGATGGATTGCCCAGTGGTTAGGGTGCTAGCCAAGGATTTGAGACCTCGTTTCAATTTTCTGCTCTACTACAAACACCCTATGTAACCTTGGGATCAAGTAAATTAGTGTGTCTCTGTGCTTCAGTTCCCCTCTAAAATTAAGATATGAGTACCTCTCTATCTCCCAGGGGTGCTCTAAGAAGTAATGCATTAAGGATTTTGAGGCGCTTGGCTACTGAAGCAGTAGGACACACAAGTCCCCACCATTTAAGAAAGAGTTAAGAACTCCTGCGATCACAGTAGCCCTATCCCATTACATTTATATTGCTTGTCAGATGAGGGCAGGTCTTAAAAACGAGGAAGTCAGTATACTTGAGGCAGTGCTCTGAAACAAGTAGAGCAAGAGTTACCCAGAGCAAAGCTATAGGTTACTTGCTGCAGAATAGCTTCAGAGCACTGCCAGTCTGAGCCCTCTGAGGAAAGAAAATTGGGAGTTTGTTTCTTTTTGTTGAAATCCTACGATTAGGACTTAGCCTTCGGCCATGCAGCAGGGGCAGGAGCTGAGACTTCTCACAGTGCCACCGGTACGGGAGGGCTCTGCATTTTCATTTAATTTTAAATGAAGCTTCTTAAACATTTAAAAAACCTTATTTACTTTACATACAACAATAATTTAGTTATATGTTAAAGACTTACAGAAGGAGACCTTCTAAAAATGTTAAAATGTTTTACTGGCACGTGGATCCATAAATTAGAGTGAATAAATGAAGATTTGGCACACCACTTCTGAAAGGTTGCCGACTCCTGACATAATCTCTGCCAGGGCCATATAAATACCTAAGTAGAAAGCAAGAAATATTTCAAAGTATTGAGTCATAGAGGGGTAGAATTCCTTCTTTGTCACACCAGTAGCCTTAGAATTCTCATTTCTACTCTGCATTCCTATCAAACCTAACCTTAGCCATTCTTAATGTGTCTTCTGGTATTTATCACTCTGGTTAATCAATAATTTTCTAAAGAAAATCAAAAGTCCATTAATGTGAAGCAAATTACATTTCAGAAAGCATAACCAACTAAATACCATTTTAAAACTTTAATTGCAACCAGTCTAGATGAGGAGATCCCTAATGTTGATTTGTTTGGAATGTTCACCTAGGAACTGGTGATTATATCAAACAATTAAATATTTAAATATACTTAACAGAATGAACATTCCGATAAAATAATATAATATTGTTGGTCACTATTTGCATGCCAGGATTTATAATAGAAGGGGTTGTGATATGCTGGTGGCTAAATTCCAACTTGTCTATGATTTATATAAATCTGGTAGTGCAACAAGAATTTAAAAATGATTTGATACATTAAATAAAATTAATTACATTCTTTACTATGCAGTGACCTAACTCTGATGTTATTATCAAGTAATAAAGAAGGAGTCAATGAAAGTTTATTCGATATGTCATCAGATATGTTAAGAAACTTAGAAATTGATTTTTGTGTATATAATAAACAAAATATTGACAAAACTTTATTCATGTAAAATGAACCTTGTGTTTAATATAATGAACAGATAAATCCCAGTAGGAAAGCTATTCACAACTGTATCTGTAATATGTTATAAAGTTGGTGTTTTATTATGTTAAACTAATTTAATGTCACTGGTATTATGTTAGGACTACAGCAGAAATTACTGAAGAATCTATTTAATTTCTCTTCATATTGAATGTAATAGTGTTATGTATAATGAGGTTAATGAAAAGGGGTAATGAAATGAGTTTGATGTATGGATAACAGAGAGGAGATACTTGCATTGGGAGATCTGGTGTTCTGATCCACTTCATCTTCCTGTGGCTAATAATAGTTGGAAAATGACATGAGACAAAAAAAAGTTGATAGTGAACATGCACACCTGTTTCTCAGCAAAAGGATAACAAATTAGATATCACTTGTTACTTGAATTTGAATGAATTCATGACATTCCTGTTTCTTGAAATTCAAAGCCAGCTAAGAAATGAATAGTTATGCTGATAATTATTGAATATGTACATGTATAGGTGAAGAAAAGGTCCATTTGGACCTTCTCACGAGTATATGACGGTTTTTCTCTAACAGCTGACGTATTTTAATACTTTAACAAGCAAAAGAGATTCTTCTTTAGCCCAAGTATTAGGAGCCTTTGTTTAAGAGCAGAAGGCCTCAGATTCTGTCTGGTTTGATAACCAGGGTGAATCTACCTTGGATTTTTTCCTTAAAATATCCTACTGTTGTGTAGCATGAGTTCAGCTTCTCTCCATTTTAGCAATGTTGGTAGCATTAGTAGAACAGTACATACCTGCCAACATCTTATGACAAAAGAGGAGGGTTAAAATGTGCATTAAAATGGAAACATTTGCATAAAATCCCACACATCTGAATGAAGTCCTGATAATTATGGGGGGGCTTCTACTTACTGTAAAAACTCACAAATGCCAAGTAGTTCTGTGACCACCTGTCTGACCTACCTCTTCCCATTTCTACACTCTGTCAGTTCTGTGCCCTCGATCAATTCTGCACCCCAAAGATCCTAGACCCATATCAATTAATTTTGCATTCCACTCAAGCCACATATCTGCTCCTTGTTCCCCAGCACACCTCCAACACAGAGGTTTGTTCCCCTGGCTCCCCTTGCAACTCAGGGATTGGTTCGTCACCTCCAGGTCTTGCAGGATGGGGCAGATCCAGCAGGGATCTCTTCTTTTCTCCCCATTTCTTCTCACCCCCAACCTCTAGACCAGGGCTGGGAGGTGGTAGCTGCATCTTGACCCTCCTCCCCATTCCAGTCCTAGGCCTGTAGGGTACAGGAAAAGTGAGCAGAAGGAGGAAAAAGGAGCAAAAAAGAAGTAAACATGATATTCACAAAAGGAGGGTGGAGGGAGTGGAGTCACCCTGAGTTGCTAACCTCTGCTGCCTTCTCACTCCATCTGCTCTCATGAAAGTGATATTGGTTACTTCCTCTCTCCCTTTCCTTACCCACAGTATATTATGTTTTTTCCTGAGGGGAGGGGGACTGCTCTGCCTGCATCATGCAGCAGTTCTGGCTGGTTGCTCTTCCATAGGAGGCAGGGGAATGAACAAAGGCAACCAGTTGGAGGGAAGCGGGAGGAGTTCACCCAGACCTAAATTACAGCTTTTCTATGGGGAAAAAGTGTAGGGTTGGCAGGCATGTCTATCACCAGCATTTTAATCAGTGTCATGTAACCCTGCTCAGAGCAGGTCTAGATGATATTGCTGATTGCGCTTGCTCCACCTGTACCCCTGACATGCCAAGAATGGAGATATGCTTGTTAGGGGAAGGAGTCCTGTTTTACCTTCTCAGGCAGAAGACATGCGATGGTTTCAGCTCAGAGCCACTTTGAGTTGTGGGCTGAATCCAAAACTGAAACCTCCTTGTGAGACACCCCTGCGATTTGCACGTCTCCTCTCTGTACATAGAACTAGATCATGGCAACCTCTATGTGAGTGTGACAGTGAATCTCTACATTTTCACCTGTGCAACCACAGTTCTGCCTCTTCCAGCCTGTGGGTGTAAAGTGGAGTGTGAAATCTAGCACTCAAAGCCTTTACAACATATAACAGTGCAGGGCTGGTACATGGATAGTGCATGCCACAGCCTGTTGAAGGTCAGTACTCTGTGTACATTCCCTGCTCCCACTAATGCAGGTGATCACTTTAGAACAGCAATAGAGATGACAACATGGCAGCTATGCTGCAGACTATGAAGTGATGTTTCCAGTTTCAGTTAAGTGAGTTTTGAAAAGCATCCATTTGCTCACTCTGTTTAAGCGGTACAAGGTTTAAACAACCTGCCTACAACTTTCTTTAAAAGTAGGCAACAGAGGTACAAAATGTTAAAACACAGTAGTTTGGCTCCAGCAGGAGAGCTCCCCACTTTGGGAACAAAGTCTGAGAAAGACATCTTGATTCATTAGGCATATAAGTACTAAGAATGAACCCCTGCTTCCCCAGATTTATTACCCTTTGAAAGCAGCATGTGCTACTATAGTTTTATCTGGATTCATTTCAATGCACCACCCTGTGGGTTTTACTTGTAAGTATAGCAGCAGGGTATTTTACTCTCAGAGAGATTAATGAAGCTTTTCCTACCGACCTCTTATGATTTGTCCTATTTCCTTGTGTCAGTCTCAAGAAGGTAGCATATCTTCATTATAAACAAATGAAACCTGAGCGCATGGTGACAGCTAGCTGTATAATAGTGCAAGTGCCAGTTGACTGGGGAAGAGCGTGCTTATAGGATGATATCTCCTGGGGTGGAGGGGGTGGGAGGAGAGAGCATTCATGAAAATCCTTATATCTGTCAGAGGAGCCTCTTCTCAATTCACTTTTCAATCTCAATAACTTATTGTAATGTCAAGGCATCAGAATGTTATCAAAGGTTGTACTGGACATCAAACCTTTCCAGAAACTTGCTCCTTGAATAAATAGCAGGACAATACAATGTACTGGAGTCCACTCTACTCCGTCCCTTTTAAGGGGAAGTGCCTCATGCAGAGGACTGGTTCAGACCATGTTGGCAAAGCTGATGCTACAGGGAATCCCCCAGATCAGAGGCCTCACCCTACAGAGCAGTTTATATGCTAACAAATTGCCTAACCCAAAAACTGTTGCATCCAACCTGGAGTAAATCTATATTAAATTTCATCTGGATGGATAAAGAGGAACTGATCACAGAACCAAAAATTAATAGTCTAGGTACAAGTCATCATGACTTGGTCACATTTATAACATAGACACAGAATAAAGTCTACCCAGTAATATAAATGATATATATAATAATATAATATAAATAAATAATATATATAATATAAATAATAAACACGTGGTGTTTTTAAAGAGCCGATTTCACAAAGCTGACAACATTTATGAGACAAATGAGCTGAGAAGTAGAATTTAAACAGAAAACTGTGAATGATAATTGGGAATTGTTTAAGAACACTTTACTAGACATCCTAAAACCTATAATTGAGGAAGAAGGCTGTATTGGTTAAAAAAAACAACCTGGTTTAGAGGTGAAATAAAGGTAGCTATAAAAATAATATATAACAAATGGAAGAAAGGAAAAGTTGATAGTAATGAATATATATCAGAAGCTAGGAACTGTAGAAAATTAACAAGGGAAACAAAGGATCACAAGGACAACGCGAAGGCCAATGGAGTTAAGGACAATAAGGAGATTTTAAGGGATATTAGAAACACAATGAATCCTAACAATTGTTTTGGTCCATTACTAGATGCAAATGATAAAGTTATCAATAATGCAGAAAATGCAGAACTGTTCAATACATGTTTATGTTCTGTATTTGGGAAATGATCGATCATGTCATATCAATTAAGACACTTCTTTCGATTTCACTAGTATCTCAGGAGAACCTTAAACAGTAGCTACTAAAGTTAGACATTTTAAAATCAGATCTGGATGATTTGCATCCGGTAATTTTAAAAGACCTGTCTAAGGAGCACACTGGACCATTAATGTTGACTTGTACTTAAGTCTTGGAACACTGGGAAAGTTCCAGAAGACTGGAATAGAGATAATGTTGTGCCAATATTTAATAAGGAAAAACAGGATATCCCAGGTAATCATAGGCCTGTCAATCTGGCATCAATCCTGGGCAAGATAATGGTGTGGCTGATATAGGACCTATTTATTTTACCCTCCTTTGATTCTTTATTAATGCCAATCACCATGGACTTATGGTAAATAGATCCTGTCAAACTAACCTGGACTCTTTTTTTTTTTTTTTTTTTTTTTTAATGAAATTGCAAGTGTGGTCGATAAAGGTAATAGTGCTGATCTAAGACACTCAGATTTCTGGAAGGCATTTGACGTAAATGACATTTGGATTAAAAAGTTAGAAAATGTATCATTAAGATGGCATATATTAAATGGATTAACAGCTGGCTAACTGATAGGTCTGAAAATGTAATTGCAAATGGGGAATCAGCAAGTGGATGTGTTCCTAGAGGGGCCCCCAAGGATCAATTCTTGGACTTACACGATTTAATATTTTTATGAATAATCTGGAAGAAAACACAAAATCATCACTGATAAGGTTTGCAGAAGACACGGGGTAAATAATGAAGAAGACAGATCACTAATTCAGAGTGGATTGCTTAGTAACCTGTGTGCGAGCAAATGAGTTTTAATATGGCTAAATATAAATCTAGGAACAAAGACTAAGCCATATTTACATGATGGGGGACTGTATCCTGACTGAAAAAGATTTGGAGGTCATAGTTTGTATTCAGCTGAACGTGAGCTCCCAGTGCAACAGTGGCCAAAAGGATTAGTGCAATCTTCAATGCATAAACAGGGAAACAGTAAGATCCTAGAGGTTATTTTGCCTCTTTATTTGGCACAGATGCGACTGCTGCTGGAATACTGTGTCCAGTTCTGGACATGAACATTTTTTTCAACCTGTGTGTTTTGTTTTAAAGTCTATTGCCCAGTATTCAGCCAGTTTCTGAAAATGATTTGCTGCTGGCTGCTAGTTAACATTAGAACAGTTCGACGCTAACTTGACTGGAAAGCTGTTTCAGTAAATAAGGTCCCAGGGGAGTTGGGGGTGGGGGAAGAGGCTTGTTAAGGTGTTAGCAATTTAGCATGCAACCTCTCAGCCAAAGACAAGCAGTTAAATTGACAGTAAAAATGTTTCATGGTTAGTTCAGCAGAAACTCTAAAGAGTATAAAGCTTTTGGAAAATGGCCACGTGTGTGTGTTTTCCCTCTGCTTTTCTGCACCCAGAACCTGTTATTAGATCTGGTTCACTGCTATTCACAGCTGACTGCTATTTTTCACCCATTCTGTCTGATACACTAATTTAGATTTGGTACATTGACAATGCTTGCTCTGGTAGCTGTACATTTTCTCAAACCTGCGCCATCACCAGCCCAGTTTTTGAAATAATATTTGCAAAGGCATTAACAAAACAAAGACTTGGAAGAATCAAAGGCCATGATTCTTTCTGACATGTTGTTTCATCTAAACGTGGTCAATGCTAAGTGGAGGATTTATTTGGGGGTGAAGAAGATTGGCACCTTTCAAACATCTCTCTTTGCTTCCATGGTTACAACATTTCCAGATCCTTTGAAGCCCTGAGACCAAGTAGGCATCAGCGGCAGAGCTGAAGCCCCACACCCCGGCAGGCACTCCCCAGCTCTCAAATTTCTGAAGATTGTTGTATGTGGCTCAAAGTGTCAGTAATTTGGCCACCCCTGATATATAGTCAGAGCTGTCCCTTGGGTACAGCGAATCGGAGCGACTGCCCTGGACCCTGCGCTTTGGGTGGCCCCACGCTTCTATAAAATCATGAGGAATCGAGTGGAGAGGTGAGGTAGGAGGTGGGTTTGGTGAGCAGGGTGAGGAGGTGAATGAGAAGGTAAGCGACAGGTGGACAGGCAGGTGGGAGGGCAAGAAGGAGCCCTCCCCTACAAGAACCTTCCTTTCTCCCTGAGCTCCTACCCTCTAGTGGGCCCCGCCAATCAGCATCTCTCTCTCAGCGGCTACCGCCTGCTGGGGATCAGATGTTCACAGCATCAGGAAGCGCTGGGGGTGAGAGGAGAGGAGCGAGGGCACAGTGTGAAAGTAGGAGGCAGAACTGGGCATGGAAGAGGTGGGGAGGGAGCAGAGCCGGGGTGGGAAGAAGCAGCATAGGGTTGGGACTTTGGGGGAGAGGTTAGAGTGGGGTCAGGGCCTGGGTGCGGTTTTGGGGGAGCACATCCCAGCAGATTAGAAATTCAGTGCCTATGTCCCAGGCTCCGCACCCTCCTTAGGGACGACCCTGAATATAGTACTGTATCTTGCCCAGAATACAGCATGAAGAATGATGATAAAGACAGGAATACAGTGTAAGATTTTCTTTGTTCTCTCAGGACTCAATTGATAAGCTGTTTTCCATATATTGTCATAGCACTATAGGCAGTGTTCTCCAGAAGATGCAGATTGAGAAATACAGCTTTTCAAGAGTGGTATCTTTAGATAAAGCAGCTAAATACATTATAATATACATTTTATTACATGGGTCATAGAGAGTGAGTACATACATTAGGCTAATTTTATGGCATAACCGATGGTTTTGCCACTAGAAATATCACTTAGGCTATACAAATTAATTATATAGACCTACAAATAACATCAAATACAGATGTATGATACACCAACATTGTGTAGGGACCATGGACCTGATCCAAAATCCACTGAAGTCATTCGAAAGACTCCCACTGTTTGGGTAAGGTCATATGTTATGTTTTGTGAACCATCATTTGCTAGCTACTCATTATAACATTTGTAGTTATGCAAGCTAACACTATAGATAAACCAACCTAGTACTTCAAGACATAATTCTACAATCGCTATCTACTGGAAGAGATCTATTATCATCTATCGTGCTTCAGATAGGCTTCTGGCTGCTCTCGGGACTGAAGGAACACAAAAGTGGCTTTCAAAGGCCTTTACCCCACCTCCTCAGATTCTGTACTGAGTAAAGGCGAGATGTCAGAATGGGTGGACCTGCTATCTGGCCCCTGTCTTTTTCTCTGTATAGCACCATGTCCTTATATAAAAATGTTAATATTAATAAACGATGTTTCCAACCAGTGACTGATCATATTGGAATATCCATGCTATTGAAACTTTTTTCCTTTTTCTGGATACAATTTCCTGTTTACTTAGCTGAGAATATTTATTTCACCAAACTGTGCTCTTCCAGAAAGAAAATCAGTGCACTAACCATATGAGAAAATAGGCTATAAGTTACTAACCCATTCCCTGAGAAAAATTATCCTCCTTCCCTCTCACTCTTTCCCAAATCACTTCCATCCAACAAACTCCTCACTTTCTAGTGGAAGAGAAGAAACTGGCAGTTACAGACTGATATTTTATCTTCATTCTCAGGTCACATGACCAATGATTTTCCCAATGGTTTTAAGTTCTTTCAGCTTCCAAATCTAATGCCCGAGTCTGTAGCCTATAAATGTAGATCTGTCATAGTTCTCTTTCCTTTGGAGGACTTGCATTTATTACTTTATTTGAGTTTTTGAGTATTTAAGTATTAAGGGAACATACTTAAATGGAGTACTTAATTTTGAATATTTAAGTATTAAGGGAACATACTTAAATGGATTTTAAAGTCCTCTCTGGGTTTTCATTAAGGCAGTCTTGGGCTTTGATGGATCACTTTTTTCTCAATAATTTCTGAATAATTCAAGAAACTATATTGTTTTTGTTATTGTGCTATGTTGTATTTACAGTCATAGTCTTGTGCAGTCTTTAACTAATTCATAAAAGGGTGAAAAACTATGGGCCCATTTCAGTTTGTCTGAAATCAATGGGAAGTCCATGATGTCAGGTGGATCCACAGTGCCCCTGTTAGCTACTTTGCTCTACCTAAAGTGGACGGTCTTCACAAGGGTGTGGTTCATGAACCCCAATCCTTTGAGAGAGGTGAGGTATGGTGGGCTGAATATTGGAGTAGAAACCAGAAACATCTGGCTGTGACACTGATTCCCTCTATGGCTCTGAGACAGACTCTTTAATTTCTCTGCCTCAGTTTCCCCATCTGCAAAAATGGAGACGATACCTACTGTTCAATACAGGAAGGGTTAATTAATGTTTATTTGATGCTTTCAATATGAAAATCACTGTGTAAGTGCTAACTACAGCTACTAGACATTTTTAATAGAACTCCAAACTCATGTCAAATCAAGTTGAGTTTGGTGTTCTTTTGCAGACTCAGCCATCAGCCAAGGCAACTCTAAGTCTGGAAGACTTGGACTGATGCAATTCACATTGTTTGGGCTAACTCACTGAGTAAGTTTCTTCTCCGAGCTTTTCCCAGGCATCATTTATATTTTCCACTCTTGAAGCCATCCCTCTTCCCAAGCCTACTAAAATCCAAGGAATGTGACTCCTGTCCTGGGATGAGAGTCCTCTTTCATCTCTTCCCTGAGGCCATCAGTTAAACCACAGCCTTTCCTAGTCCTAATCAGACTCTGCAGGTTTCAGCAGTTGGCCTGATTCCTTAATGGAGCAGCATGAGATGGTGGATGAGAAATGAATATAGGAATCTAAAGAGCCAGGATCACATTGATGTACAACACGTAATCCTTTTCATAGTAGCTAGCCACTGCTTTAAGTGCAGCCACTCATTCCTAGAGCATTCATGCCTTATGCATCGTCTTGGTCTTCAGTTGAGACTTTTGACTTCATTGCCCTGTTTCAGTACTTATTGCATGGTTGTAGATATGCCTGCAACAGCCACTTCTATTCCTCACCGTGAGGATCACAGCATTAGTCAAAGTTCCCCCTTTGTTGCCTGACAGCCCTTGCCTTGAAAATGGCAATGGCTCACAAAACAAGAGGCATTATTGTGAATTATTTAGTTGGACTCCAAGTCTCATAATTCCATTGTGTTCCAGTAGGCGTTCCACATGCAGAGCATGAAAAACCCCAGAAAGCATTCAGAAGAGTGGCTGAGCAGTGCACCATGGGATGAGTCTCTGACCAGATTACAGAATGTTGCAAAACAACACTTTGATGAGTGGCCCTAAGGATATAAGTTAACATTCATTGATGGTGGGATATCAATGTATGGTGTTCAAATTCATCATGTGACAGTTGTTGTGGATCATGTAACACAGATACACAAAATATGCCCCATGTTAAAAGTATAGACATGCCCTAAAACACTAAAGCAGCTCTGACCTGGGTCTTACTGTTCTGTAATGGGTTGAATTTAAGGTCATATCTCATGCAAATGATGAAGTGGCAGCTAAGATGTCAGAGATCTTTCATTTTGGAGGTGAAATAACTTCTGTGCAACAGCTGCCACAGAGGCAGGTGACCAAAGTTGCCGCTGGTGCAAATTGGTGTAGCTCCATTGATGTCTGTGGATCTCTGCCAATTTTCACCATTTGAGGATCTGGCCCAGAGTCACAAGGGAAATGGATGGATATTGTGTCTGCTAATGTAATGTGACATACTGGCGCACACACATTCAGTAATGTAATGATCACAAAGTAAACATTAGCAATCAGAAATATCAAGTGAATATTCCCAAAGGATACATCTCTCTACAGCCTCACAAAATCAGCTTGGCAACTTTGTGACAGGTACAATCAAGCTGCCATATGTCTCTTGCATAATTATCGGAAAAGCTGTCCATGGTACTCAAATCTGTGTACAGAAATGGCAAAAGATCTGAGCACCTTGCATCATGAAGGCACCCAGAAACACAGAATAAAGTACATGCTAACTAGAGGAAGAGGTCCATCAACCAGTATTAACACCATGTGCGAGGCAGCCACCTATAACACATTCCTTTTCCAAATCTGCCATTAGCATTGTTTGATTTCAGACCATTCTAGTAGTTTGTTGTGTTTTAGTTTTGTACTTCAGAAACCCACAGGATATTGAATCATAAGCTGACAGTATGTGTTAATGAAGCAAAACTGAACTTGTGAACTGCCTTTTAAAATCAGGCATTCTTTGACTTTTCTGATTTTGGATAACTCTTTCACATTGGATCAGTTTGGGATTATGGAGTATTCTCAACCACGTTACCATATGTATTGTGACCTCTTGGGAGGTGTGAAGAAAATTGTCCTCTTGATATTGTCTCCATTGAAACGATAGTTGAGTTATCCACTAGTGTACTACTGGCTTTAATAATTGGCATTCAATGTTTTGCCATTGGACTTGATGTAAAGGAGGTAAAATGCAAGATCACAATTGGTTTTGTTGTACAGTATTGACATAATGTGTTGAATTATAGCAGTGGAAAGGCAAGGAGGCAATATTTCCTTGATAGTTATGTTGTATATAAGTTATGTTGCACTTTCACCTAATTTAATAAGTAACCATATCTGTCTTCCATTCACGCATATAACAGATCAAGTTCCCTTTTATCAACGTGTCTATTCGTGAAAAGAGTGTAGCAAGTACATAATACGTAAATAAAAATTTGGTGTGTGTTAGCCACTGATGATAGCCCTTGAACCAAGAACAAACACATCATTACTCCAAATATGGAGTTAGCTATCGACCGTCTGCAGATAAAGATGAGTCTGCAAAGCACACTCACAGCCACGTATACAAAATCCAAATCCAAAGCACAGTAAAATTGTTCTCCTGGTCCAGTGAAGCACAGAAATAGTTAGAGATGTATTCAACTCAAAAAGATTAGGTCTGGATCCAGATCTGACCTTTCTCAGATCTGGGGTTTTATTCAGCCTATTACAGTTACACTAGGCACCAGCTGTGAAGATTAAATCCATATGCAAACTCCTAACGTTTGATGGTGTTCTATTCCAGGCTATTGTTATGATCCATGTCTAGTACTAATAATTAGAGCTGGGCAAAAAAATTGCCTGAATAATCTTTTTACTGAATGTAATGCAAATTTGCAAATAGTTTTTGCTATTATTTTTCCCTCAGGGTCTGAGATGACATTCACACAACAGCAGGAGGAGGTTGTAGCCTCCTTATAACGTTTAGTCCAATGTCTAGGCACTCACCCAGGATGTGTGAGATGCAGGTCCAGTTCCCGCCTTCGATCTGATGTGAAGAAGGGATATTTGAACTTGGGTCTTCCACACTGTGGGACATCACCCTAGCCCCTGGATTATTTTGGTGCGAGTCTCTCTGTCTTCTGTTGAAGCTGTTCCACTTTTTATGAATAATTATTGGAACAAAGAATTGAATTTGGCTCTCCCATAGCTCAAGTGAGAGCCCTAAGAGCCAAGCAACAGTCATTCTCTCTCTCTGGCCCAGTGACTAGTCATTATCATTCTGAATGGCTGTGAATTGCCACTGTGAATGGCAGTGGAATGCTAGAAACCTCAGCTGCTGTCTGAACTTACAAGACATCAGGCTGACATACTCTCTGTCCCCCAAACACAGTCTCTCCCCCCACATACACACAACACACTGTCACACTCCACCCATCCCCACCCCACCCCATTTGAAAAGCACAGTGCAGCCACTTGCACACTGGGATTACTACCACAATGAACTGCTCTCTGTGGCATTGCAAGAGCTGCTAATGTGGCCATACCACTGAGTTTGCAGCTGACAGTGTAAACACACAGCAGCACTTTCCCTGCTGCAGTCTCCGAGGGCTGGTTTAACTCTCGACGCTCTACATCTGCAAGTGTAGCCGTGCCCTAAAACTAAGAGAATGAGGAATAAAATATCAAAACAAATCACTTATAAAAGTATGAGGGAAAAATATGCATAATGTGATGCATATTTTCCCTTGTCAACAATAGGAAAAAATTATAAAAGTTTCCAAGAGACATTGGCTTGTATGTATGTGCTTGTACTTCTTTAAAATGTAGTTCTTTTTGTCTCAGAGGTGGCATATGTGGTAATTTGATGCAAGAATTGCCATGGTAAATATGTTTTCACTGAATAGCAGAATAAATAGCTACATAAAATCCATACAGCTTGATGACTGGTGGTGAGAAGTACCCAAGGGCTGCCGTAATTCATACAATCTTTCTCTGAAAAAATCCCATTTGTTTCTTTTTACTCTGTTAATTTAATGTGTGAGAACTAGGAACATGTTCTTGGCTCCAGTCCTTTGAATGTATACACACTCAAGCAAGCAATTGTGTCTTTGTGTGTGCAAGCATAACTGTGAAAAGTTTAAACGTAATTTCACTGTAAAATTGGGTGATTGCAACATTTGTTTTTATCATGAACATTTTGAGCCTGATGCTCATTTTGCTTATACTAATGCAAACCAGAAGTAGCCTCATTGAATCAGTGTAAAATTGATATAGGCTAGATCAAACTGGGGCCCAGAGTTCCTGCATAGAAACAGTACTATTTTATACCTTTCAAGGAAAAGCTGATGTAGGACTTGGAAATAGATCTAACCTAGACAGCCAATTGTGTAGTAGGCTAATTTACTGGCCATTCACCTCTTAAGGCCTGAATTCAAATTGTGCCTCAGGTCATAAGTAAAGATAAACTTGATGGTCTGATCTTTGTGCATCTCTGAAAGGAGCTGCCTTTTTGGTCCAGTTCATGGACTCTGCTCAAAGGAGACTCGGATGCTGCAAGCCATAGCTGAAGTGCGTCAGCAGAGGTTGTGGGTACATTGCATAGAAACTGCCTGTATCAGGTTTGTTTTATTATTAGCCTCCAGTATCAGAAACATTACGTTCACTCAAAAGTATTACAGAGAGAGATGGGGAGAAAAAACCTAAACAGCAGATCTATTGCACATTACTTTTAAAATTATTTTCGAATGTGTTTACTGCAGCTTGATAGTGTATCTTTGTAATTACTATTTTTCATGCATTTCTGTAGAAAGGAGAAGAATTAGAGGGGGGGATTTGACTGAGAGTTTCAAAATTATGAAGGATGTAGTGAAAACTGAACAGTCTTTTTGCCTGTTGAATAGTATGAAAACAAAGGCCAAACTTTTTAAAATAGGGTGTCCAATTGTAGGTACTCACTTAATAAAATTTGTCCAAAACCTATGATTATTAATTATTATTTACTAATAAGAGGAATTACTTCTTATTTTTCTGATGTGTTTGGGGAGAGAAAGGTGGGAGAGGAGGATGATTTTTTTCTATCTGCAAAGAACTACACAGTGGAGTAGGAGAATTATGAGGAATATTGCCCTCTTCTGAAGAATGAAGTGGTGGACAGTGGTGGATTCAGGATGCCAGACTAGGTGGTCTCAACTGGTAAGAAAAAATTCTATGCCATTAACTCCTTTGCTGGGTATTTGCACATGCTTTTGTGACTCTTTTTGGATATTTTTTGGAACATGATCTTCCTTATAAACAAGGCATGTTTATACAATTCTAGCTCTGCTATTTCCATTAAGTGTATTATTTAATGTAATGGATGCCAGAAAACCATCCATTTAGCTTTTGCTTGATGTAAACCAATTTTGTATTCCCCTATTCTGAAACACAGCACAGTGGAAGTTTTATGTATATCCAAAAAAAATTTAAAAATCTTGAAAAGTACGAAAAAAAATAGTCTGACATCGGCTACTGTAACACAAATATTTTGAATAAATTTGACTTCCTAGCAATTACTAAGTTATCTATCAGCCAAGTTTTATTCTGTCTATTCTTTCCATTTGTCATCTGTTGATAATTTAAACTAGAAGTTCATAATGTTTTATATGCAGAACTTCCTTCCATTCATTTTGGTAGTCATGAAAAACAAACCATAATCATCTTCTCAGATGTAAAGCCAGTGCAGTGCAATATATCATAACTGTGCCCTAATGAGGAATAGAGAATGAATGGGAAAGCAACGAGAAGCCTCATAAATGGGAGAATGGATATATAAGGTATAGCAAAATATAGGCTATATTGTAATATCTGCATATTCCTCAGCTGAGTTGTAAGCTAAAATTACAAATAGTCTCACCCCTCCCTTCTGATGAAATATTGTAGGGTTTTTATTTTGTTTTTTGTGATATGTGCATGCAGGAACATGTGCAATCACAAAAATTTTGCTTGGTTTGATAAGAAAACATTTCCCTCAGGAGTGGTCCACTTTCACTGAAGTCTTGTAGCACATTCCCATAAATATCATGAAAATGGGACAAATTGTGGATTTACAACAATATGAAAACACTCAAATCTTGAGACTTGTGGGACAAATGCAGCCTCCGCCTCTGAGGCTGTGGAGATCCTCCAGACAGTAATGCAGAGTGATTATGCTCTGCAAAGAGGGGGCTGGACTTTGAAGGCATGATTCTCTGCAGGGCACAGAGCCCAGATAGGTCTTGGATTTGGGGTTTGGTAGTGGGGTGAAGTATCTTCTCTGCTGAATTGAAATAGGCTCTGCAGAATGGGAAATAGACTCTACATGGGGAAAATTCACTGGCCGTCCACAGAGATATCCAATGTGAGCCTGCTAGTTCCATGGACTGGGGCCATATTAAATTGTTTTGCACATCTCCAGTTATGAGGTTGATCAGCAGAGCTGAGTGATGTTAACATGATCACAAGAGTCACTCTTTTCTATATTCTCTGGTTTATAAAATGATATTCTTATTTTTTATTAAATTAAAACCTTAGCTGTCAATCCAATTTTTTAAATTTCTTACCTATTCACAGATGAGCACCCATATAAAACATGTCCTTATGTATGTATGACCAGATTCTCCCCACTTGACTTTTGTTGAATACTACGTACTCCATATAGTCCCATTACACTCAATGGAGTAGGCACTACTCAGTATAAATAATGATAGCAAAATCTAGCCCTTAATATTTAGGGATTTTTGTCTGCACTATTTTCCCCCCTTTATTACATTTTAACTGAAGACTTGCACAGTTGACTAAAAATCCTGTAGGAGACAAAATCCTGTAGCAACTTTTAAGTAACTTTCCATTTCAACCTGATCTTTTTATCCTCCTCAGGCAGTGTTTCATTGATGTGTTCATAGATGAGGAACAGGAAGGGTGCCAATTGATGATAGCTTTTCAAAAAGAACTGGAGAACGTGGTGTTTTTCTGGAATAATGGTCTTCCTCAAAAACCCTGACTCTTCTTGAGCTGCAGCAGCTTCCTATCGTTTACTTAATGCATCAACACAGCTAGAGTTGAAGCTGTTATAGGCTTTAGGTTCCATTTATCTCCAGCTTGACAAGCTAGCACAGTAACGGTTATATTAAGCAACAGAAAGAAAAGTGATGAAATGAATTGTAACATTTCCGTCGTCTTTTTGTTCCAGTTTTCTGAGGAACATGTAGATATTGTACAACACTGGATGATGGAGTTAATTATTCCCAGTTCATATGCTCCTAAAATGGTGGTCACTGTACAAACCTTTTTTTATTTTTTATTTTTTTTGCAAGTCACTGACTTTACCACTGTTTTTGCCATATTCCACTTAGTTAGTATAGAGCAGTGGTTCCCAAACTTTTTTCTTTTCACAGACCACTTGAGAATTTTTGAAGGTCTTGGTGGACCACTTCATGAACTTTCCAAATGTTGTTTGTAGCATCTACTAACTGCTGTACAGTGCTTTGGATAAAAGCACTATATATTAAAAAAACTTAATAATAAACAGTTTTTTAGTTCTACAAATAAAAGCACACAACTCATATTTTAATGTCAGTAGTCTTACCTTTCTAATGTGATGGATGTACCCACTCTCCCCTGCCAGGGCAGTGCCTGACCTGGGGCTGGGAAGAAGGGGTTTTCTCCCCCACCACAGCAGCGACAGAGTTGAGGCTGCTGCAGCCCTTGAGCTGGGGAAAGTCGCCTCTTTCTCTGCACGTCCCAGATTCCCCCAGCCCCTCTTCTTATCCCTCTACCCCCTCCATCTACCTCTATTCCTCACCATGGCCACCACCTCACCTTACACGTGCATCTTCGCCAGGATCCAGGCACCTAATTAGTGGAGCCTCATCTGTGCGGCTCCACTAATTAGGTGGGTGGCCCTTCATTCTTTTGTGTGTGGCTGCCCAGACACTCACCTTAGAGGGAACTATCCGCGGGCCACCTGAATGGAGCTCACGGACCACTGGTGGTTTGCAGACCACAGTCTGAAAACCTCTGGGTAGAAAATTGCACAAATACTGACACAGTGTTAATTACTTGCAGTCAACAACTGCAAAGTTTTTAATGATGGTCACTGTTTCTTACTGCATTCACAGATTCTGGAAACAACACTGATCAGCAGTATTGCTTTCCTTATGCCTGCCCATGTTCCCCTCATTCCCTTCCCCCCATAAAAGTAATTTCTTTTTATTTACTGTGAATGTTCTTTTCCCCATGAGTATATTCAAACTTGCAGTTTTTGAATAAACTCAACCCAAATCAAATGCAATCTGTTTTTATAAAAAACTAATTAAAATAAAAAGCAAGACTGCTTGATTTGTATTGTTTGTCATTCCTCGTACTTTTGTTAACAACATATCTTTATAAACAACGTTATGAATCACACCATAATATTGTCAGTCACTGGTATTTCTGTATTCAGATGGGTATAGTTATCATTTCTTTATGTCCAGAATAGTATGTGTGTGAGAGGAACATTTTTTAAACTGATGTGCTCTTCTAATGAGTATATGACTGATCCACATACATTGAGCTGTTGCAGGCTGAAGACTGATTATGATCACAGTTGCCAACTTTTGCATGGTAAATTAGCATCCCGACTTTCACAATAAACCAAAAATCAAGCTAGTGCCATTTCAAAACAAGACCAAAACAAGCCAGTCCCTGAGAACTCAAACACTCTATTACTAAATCTCCCACAGTGTGCAGTCTGGGAGTGTGGTGGGCCTGCTGTGCACCCCTCACTTGCTCCCACTACATTTGGCTCTGCTTGCTCCTTGCTCTTGCTTTCCTGGAAGACAATTAAAATAAATAAATAAATAAATAAATAAAGAAGCTACAAGCTGTAAACTAGCCAACAAGCAACTCACAAGCCAATTAAGCCAAAAACAAGTCCAATTTCTGCATTTTTTTCCACAGGTTTGGCACATCTAATTATGATATGCATGTGGAGCTGAATTTTAGGACACCGTGTTTTTTTAATCAAGTTCTTGTGTAACCATGTGTGAGTGTGCATAAGCATTACAGTTAGGGAATCATGATGTAAACAATGTCAGCTTTATCTAAACGCTTCCAAAATGGAGCTTAAAAGAGCTTGCTTCTGCTATGCTTGAATTTGTTCAATTGTGCTACTCTCTGGGGCTTTAGTGGGAATATTTTTTAAATTTGTTTTTGGCTGGAGTTACCTTTCTTTGTAAATCCCACAGTTTAAACTTTGTAATTTTACTGTAAAAGACAAACGTCCACCAGCATCATGATTAGAGAATGTTTGGTTACGTATGAACTTGAGTAATTAGCATCTGATGGATAAACAGGATTATCATTCGCGCAGAGGACAATGCTATATTCCTCATTGTTTTACTGCAAAGAGCCATCTATAAAGCTTTGGTGGGTCTATTGATACCATTTTCTGGATGCATCTGATTTCTAGAACAGAAGTGTCCCATTAAAGGCCAAATCCTGCCATCCTTACTAAGGCCAATCTGATCAAAGACAGCTTTGAAGGTCTGCAGTTTTATTTACTCACTCAGGAGATGACCAACAGAGAAGAAAAATTCCCATGCATAATCCTTTTAATAAATTCAGAGAATTTAAGGCCAGAAGAGACCTTTAAATTATCTAGTCTCACCTCCTGCATATCACAGGCCATTTCACCTAGTTACCTCTGAATTGGGCCCAATAACTAGTGTTTGGCTAAAGCAGGGGTAGGCAACCTTTGGCACGTGTGCCGAAGGTGGCACATGAGCTGATTTTCAGTGGCACTCCCACTGCCACTGGTCCAGAGGACTCTGCATTTTAATTTAATTTTAAATGAAGCTTCTTAAAAATTTTTAAAGCCTTGTTTACTTTACATACGACAATAGTTTAGTTATATATTAAAGACTTATAGAAGGAGACCTTCTAAAAATGTTAAAATGTGTTAGTGGCACACAGAGCCTTAAATTAGAGTGAATAAGTGAAGACTTGGCACACTACTTCTGAAAGGTTTCCAACTAAAGCATATGTTTCTTTCCAAAAGGTACCCTTTCTTGATTTGAAGACATCCAGTGACAGAGAATCCACCCCTTACCTAGGTAGTTTGTTCCAGTGGCTAATCACCCTCAATGTTATAATTATTGTGCCTGTATGCTGGTCTTCTGAAAGAGAAGAGCCTGGGCAGAATGTGGCAATCACTGATACTGGCATAGTTCTAGAACAGGAACTAGTTTAGTTAACCTGTGCTGATCCTATAGAGCTATATCTATGCTATAGGTGCTATATGCTAAATAGAGATCTCTGCAGCAACAGAGCAAAACACCATAGAGGTCACATGTAAATGATAATTTGATTGCTCAATGGTAGATTTTATTGAAGACTATTTAGAATTCAGAACATATTCCTCACCACATTTGTAACAATCTTAAAGTAGATTAAGTCTGGGGCCTAAGGTGCTTGATAGCTTCTATAGAAAACATAGGTTTGAAAGATATTTCTCTTTTCATGCTATACATTGAAAGGTTCCTTTAGAAGTCATCTACAAAAATATGTATTATGTTGGAATTTGTGTGAGTCAACTAACTTCTGTCAGCAGTAGGTATCTTTTTCCCCTAAGGGAGTAGAAAGGCAAGAAAGCGTAATATGGCTACTACTAAGGTGCTGTCGTACAAAAGTTTACTCAAACCGAAACCATGTCCTTTGAATGGAAATCCTGCCCAAAGGAACATAAACTGAGGCAAGTTAAATGTACAGTTAAAATTAGAAGGGCGAAAAGGGAATTTTATGAGCAAGCAGCTAAGTGCAATAACCAAAAAATTCTTCAAGAATATCAACATCAGAAACCCTGTGAAAGTAAGTGGAGCAATTAATTGGAGGATGAGGACTGTGCAAAGACTTAACTTATTTACGTCCATTTTCACCAAAGAAGACAAAGGGGAAACACCAACGTGACAACTCTTTATTATTTTGTTTAGTGTGACCGATTAATCTGACGAGTCATGTGATGTAACATAAAGTGAATTTTAAGAATGAGTTATAGGAGTTATATAAATCAGTGGTTCTTAAACTGGGGGTTGGGAACCCTCAGGGGAATCACAAGGTTATTATCTGGGGGGTCAAAATATGTCAGCCTCCACCCTGAACCGCACTTTGCCTCCAGCATTTATAATGGTGTTAAATATATAAAAAAGTGTATTTAATTTATGAGGGGTTGCACTCAGAGGCTAGCTATGTGAAAGGAGTCACCAGTAAAAAAGTTTGAGAATCACTGAAAATCCTGTGTCTTTAAAACAGATGAGCTAGCTTCCTGGTAAAACCTCTAGCCGAGAAAATTAACATGCAAAATCACAGTCATTATGACCAGATCAAAAGGCACAGAAAAAATGTGCAATATATTTAAAACTAAAAACAAAGTTTCAGTTTGAGGAGAGATGGAAGAGTATTTGAGTGCACTACCCGAGTATTTCCATACTTTAAAATGTTTGGATTTCTTTTACATGCTTAACTCTAAATGTCCTTGTTTTGAAGTGCTTTTTTTGAGGGTGGGGGGATAATTTTAGTATATTCCTGTAAGGTATAGTACAGTAATTCCTGTAATGTTTTTTGCCCTTAAGTTACTGATAGGTACTCTCAACCTTAACTCCATCTAAACACAGTTTTTTGTCAGTGAATATGAAATAATGAATGGCTTATAAAAGATCATTCAGGAGCTTTTCTTCTAGTAGAAGAACAAGGCAGGTAATTAAATTGGATAAAAATAAATAACTTATTACACAGTTCAAATTAGCCTGTGGAATTCACTGTCACAAGCTCTTATTGTGGCAAATAATTTATAAGATTGTTTTTAAAAATAGGATTAGACATTCATATTAATAAAACTATTCAGTTATACAAGATTGAATAAGAATGGTCATATACCCTCATGCTTTTATCTAGTATTAGAGAGACATAAGCCAGCCATGCACTGTCTGAGGCTAGGAAGAAACTTCACCCAAGTATGTGTTACTGCACAATTATCCTTTCTGGGTGTCTTGCATCTTTTTCTGATGGATATGATATTGGCTAGTGTTAGGGTACGATCTGAGAGTAGATGGACCATTAGTCTGATTTGATATGGCAGTTCCTATATTCCAAAGTTCCTGATAGAGGTTCTGTAGAGACGTAGGAAGAACTGGGACTTGTGGAAGAAAACAAGTGTTCACTCTGTGTTTGTTGGCAACAAGTCAGACACTTTATTACTAGCAATTACAAGGGAAGACTGTGGTCGGACAGATAGTCCCCTGTCCTAGGCAGGTCTCCAAAGTACAAGCAGCTTAAAGGCAAGTATTTATACTCTCCCATTACATACATCAACGGCTGACAGTTATTTCTTGGTTTTATACATGTTCTGTCTGTTATTATGCATATTCCTTCCTGATCACCTACGTATCTCAACCGTTCATGACATCAATGTCGGCGTTTCACCCTTATCTTCAAGAGGAATGTGAAAAACAGCATCTCTTGCAGTTTTTCTCACTCGTAGAAGTCGTCCCTCCCCTTGCTTGGTCTCTAAGTTAACCAAGATGGCTGCACTCAGGCCCTCTTTTTCTCCTTTCACTTCCACAGACTTTTGCAAGTAGAGGGACCGTTCTTACCTTAGTGTCAATGGTAGAGCTGAAGCACTGTCTAGGACTTGAGACACATACTCATACCCCTTTCTTTTCTCTTGCTGCTATAGTAGTTAATGCACAGGGCCCACTTATCTGTGCACATTTGTTATTGTTTCTTTTTGCTCCATTTCAGTTTTCGGGCTTATGTCCTTCTTTTCTTTCTTCCTTCATGAGGCTCTGACAATTTCCAACTTCATTTTGAATATCTGTATTCAAATGCAGATTTTGTCTTTGTAGCTGGAACCAAATAGAAGGTGTCTTTGAAGGAATGCTAATAGAAAAGCTGTGTGATAAAGCACTGTTCCTAAGACTTACCTTCCTTTTTTGGAAACTTTTCTTTGAAATCTAGACTAAATAAAATATTTCCCTCTTACCAGTATTTCTTTAATGTCCTCAGAACAGTGCATCTTTATAACACAGAAAACTTAATGGATGATAAGTGTTCATTTACTCTGCTAGTTCTGGGTGGTTGGATTCTTTCCATTCACGTAAGGAGGAAACTGAAAGGAACAGAATTTACTTGTTCATTTCTTTCATCTTTGTGATTAGCAGTTTACCATGTCGTATTTACTGAAATGACATACCAGCTTTAGGCACATGACAAACACTGTCAACGCCTGGTTTAGAGTCTAATGATGTATAAATACAAAATATTGCAGCTGTCTTGTATGGTTAAGTAAAAGCAGCAGCTTTGACAGGAAATGCTACCTGGGTAGTTTGGAATCCAACATGAAGTATTTTGTAACAATTAAAAAAAAAAGGCTACAAAACCTATGTACAACAGTATTGTGTGAGGTTTTGGGGACTCTCTGAAAGTTTACAATTATTCTTATAAGATCCACAGAAGAGCTGATGGTTTCACTAAAGAAAAAAAATGTCAGACAAATCTAGTCTTACGATACTATAAGATACAGTGCATTTATCAAATTATAGAATCACATTCTCAACAATTGTAAAACAGTTTTAAGGTTAAAGAAAATTCCTAATAACTTTATTATTCTCACTTAGAAGCAATTAAAGTTAAACTCCTTTTAACTGCATTTGGTGTCATTTTTCTTATGGACCCATTAGTGTAAAATTAAGGTATTTGTGGAGATAGCTCAGTCATTCCAAATTACTTTCCTTTCTGATGTTCAAGCTTTTGATAGCATACTTTGCGTTTGAATTCAATTTTGGAGAGACACTAGGCATGTTAATTAGATTCTCTTTGTGCTCTTTGTAGTCTAAGAGGAAGGAAAAGCAGAATGGATATTTTTTAACATTTCAGCTCTGCTGTGTTTGCGTGCACATATCTATTCTATACAATGCGAAGTGCAGTTATAGCAGTAAAATGATCACTGTCCAGTCTGAATTTGCTCAAGGTGAGTGTGACCTTTGGTTAATATACAGCCAGTGTAGAAATATTTTTTAAAATCTAGATTATTTTAATTATTCTGAGATTCTAATTTAAATGTTAATATATTCTGCCACAACAACATTTTCTTTTGTAACTCTGGAACTGAACAGGCCCTTGAGCAGAACAAAAGCTTAGTGAGCTTATTTTCTGCTATTTATAGGAAAGATTTATGCTAGTAAGTCTTTGTTTGTAGAGTCGCATCAGTTTCGTATTTGCAGGCACTCAAGGCAACATGTACTGATGTCCACCTGGAGAAGCTTATGATTTCTAAAGCAGCACTTTTTGGTAGGTGCAATTTAGTGATCCATGGACTAGTCCAGTGGTGAGAGAGGATACAAGAGGAGAATAAAAAATAAATAATATATGGAGCTATACCTATCTCACAGAACTGGAAAGAACAATGAGGTGAAGGGAAAACTCAGGACCCAAGCTGCTCTGCCCTACAAACTTGCTTCTGTGGCTATGAGAAAAAAGAAAGTAAAGGCATCCTGCTTTCATTCCTTGTCCTTGTTGTAATGTCTAATTTTACAGGCCAGAAGGAGTTTGCATTTTCATTGTCGGAGGCTCAGGCAGCAAGTACCTGTCCAAACTTCTGTTCCCAACTCATCCCTAAGATGCATGCAGCCCTCCCTCACAGAGCCACAAATGAATGGCCAGTCTCAGCAGCAAGTAGCCTTCTAGGCTCCCTTGTTCCCCAGCCCCACCAAGAGTACAAGTAACACTAATTTACCCCAGTGGGAGTTCCTTGTCTCCTTAGGAAAATCTGAGCCCTAGGCAATAAGGATGGTGTTAGAGAGCTATGAGGGAAAAGAAAAAGGAAGAAAACACACATATACACATGCACAAGAAGGAGAACATAGGTAATAAAAGAGGGAGAGACTGGACAGAGAAAAGGATGAATGGTTTTACTATGCTTGGATGTGGCACAAGCGGGGGAAGAGAGAAGATGCAATACAGCAAATTTAGGAACCACTGACCTAAAGGGAATAAATGTATATTGTATAGTATGCATACATCTGCAGTATGCTGGCAGCTGAGATTCCTGTTCGAAATAATAGGATGACGAGTTCCCTTTGATATGGGTAGGAATATATTTTCGGGGATTTGTGAGAGGTGAAACAAGCGCGGGGGCCGGGGGGAAGAGGGCAAGTGACTGTACATTATTGGTTCTGGGTCCAGTATAAGTCACTTGTCCATAAAACAGTAGTGTTCACAGTATTATAAGATAAAGATTTGACAAAGAGGGGCTGTACAACTCAGCATTGGGTTCCAGAAAACTTTTGATTTCTATATTCTTGGAGGGAAAAGCATGGAGAGAGGCGGTCCAAGCATTTAATGGAAAGAGGGGAGATCACGAAGCTGAGAGAAAGGATCCGATAGCTGAGAGAAGACCTGGCAGTCGCAAGACACAGAAAAATGAAATAATAGACTAGAGGGAGAATTGAGGTCAAAGCGGAACAGATGGTCACTAAAATCAGAGGGGATGGGAGAAACACAGATACAAAGCAGGGGAGAGGGAAGAGCCCCTTATTAAGAGAGAGATGGAAAGGACTTTCTAAAGCAAAGGAAGAGAGATGAGAAGGAAAGTCAATAGCACAATTAGGAATCCTCTTCTCTGTCTCTCCCTTTCACTGCAGGCTTTGTATTTAATTGTAACACCATCTAGAATCCTTTCTGGTGCTATTGATATTATTAGGGAGAAAGAAGAATTTGGTGTAAAGATCTCCTCAGGGGGGTAATTATTGAACAGCTCTGGAGAAGTTAGAACTCGTAGTGGTAAGGGGACTGGTAGAGTTAAAGCCTTGTCTACATTTAGTTTTAATTAGAGAAATTATAGCAGTTAAATTGCCATGCAATAATTAGATACATTACCTGGGGTAAAGGTAACTATAGGCACTTACTGGAAGGGGCAGGGCCTCAGGCAGAAGGGGCAGGGCTGGGGGGGTCAGAGCCGACCCAGTCCACCCAGTACCAGTAAGTGCCTGTAGTTGGGGCAGCTGTTCCCTTTGCCGCCGCCCCCCCCCCCCCACTGTCATTGGCTTTGGGGGGCAAAATGGGCAGGGACATTAAAGCACTGCTGTGGCAGCACTGTAACGTCCCTGCCTCTTTCCCCTCCCCTCCGGTACAGACCCTACCAGCAGGGCCGCCCACTGCGGGTGGGGAGGGGCAGGGATGTTAAAGCGCTGCTGCAGCAGCACGTTAACGTTACTGCCCTTCTCCCCTCCCCAGCAGCCATGCTGGTAAGGTCTGTACTGGCAGGGCCCCTGAAAGGGGAGGCAAAAGGGGCAGGGACAGTAAAGCGCTGCTGCAGCAATGCTTTAATGTGGGCTGTATATGGGCCGATACGGGTTCTTCCCGGTATGCCACTTTCCCACTTTCACCCCTGTACATTAGTCAAATAAATAGCAAGAAAGTGAGGGCTGGTCTACACTACAGCTTAAGCTGCCGCAGTCACAGGTACTGGGGCCAGTGATGTGGTCCCGCTTAATTATCACATCTCCAGAGCGGCCAACTCCAGTGCAGAGTTGATTAAAACAACATATGTCCAGGGCTGATCTGCACCAGATGGTAGGTACTCGACTTGTGGGAGCCATAGCATGCAAGCTGCAGGGTCAGAGATGCAACCCTCTGCTCTGGGTGTGCCTAGTCTCTAACTGCCAGAAGCTGGGAATGGATGACAGAGGATGGATCACTCAGTGGTTACCCATTTTATTCATTCTCTCTGAAGCACTGGCATTGGCCACTGTCAGAACACAGAATACTGCGCTTGATGGACCACTGGTCTGACCTAGTATGGCCATTCTTATTTTATCTTCTCTCATGTGCTATAACTGAACCCTTGTCTGTCTGAGTGACAGTGTTAGGTGTTTAACAGTGGCAAGAAAAATTTTTCATGACTTCAGTTGCCTTAGCATTGGTGTTATATTATGTAGCAGATGTCTTGAATCTGTGCATTGCCTTGTGTGCACAATTCTAGTAGCAACTTCCTGGTATATGTCAGGAGGAGCAATACCTGAAAGATGTAGAGATTGTTGGCATGGGTAGGCTTAAGACCTCTTGTAATATAGCAGCAGGCGATGTTAAGAGCAGGATCTAGCTTCTTTGCCTGAAGGGATCGTGCCCACACTGCACAGATGTATTCGGTAAAGGAGTAGCAAGCAGCAGTACTGTTGATTGCACCCTGGACAGGACTGTACCCCACTTTGATGCAATCAGCTTGCTGAGGATGTTGATTTGTATGCTATATATATATATATATATATATGTATACCCTTGGCTTTAGTTTTCTAAATGTGGGCTCTAAACAAGAACATGTGATCGAGAACAATGTCAAGCTGTACCAGATTTATTGAATGAGCAAGCTTTGTCCCAACCCAACTGATGTTGAGTTTGTGTTTGGCCTCTCAGTTTTTGAGATGGAATTCATTGACTTGCACCTTTGCTGGGTTTGCATGCAGTGGGTTGGCGAGGACAAGTGTACTTAGCAGAATACTCTCTAATATGCCAAATTCCTTGTGCTGCATGGTGATGCACAGATCATCTGTGTCAATAAAGCACCAGGCAGCAGGGTAGCTTGTCTGGTCATTTATGTAGATCTTGACTAATATAGGAGCTAAGACTCCAATGAGCAGCCATTCTTCTGTCATTACCATCGGCTCTGTTTCCCACCATAGATCCCAAAGAATCTTTTGATTCATGACCCGAAGCAACCTAGTTCTTTTTAACAGTGGTCCTAATCTTTTCTTATCAAGGCAAGAAGGTTCTACTGGGAGCAGGACAGACGCTGCTGTTAGGGAGACTGTCTCCAGAGGAAGAGTGCGAGAGAATGTGGGAAGGTTGGGGGGACACACAGAGGATACTGAAAATTGGGAAGAGGGACAGTGTGTGTGGAAACATCGGGAGAACAGAGGAGCAAGAGAAATATAGGTACTGGGAGGTAGAAGGGGGATGACTACAGTAGAATGACCAGATTTCCCAATTTTATAGGACAGTCCCAATTTTGGGGTCTTTCTAATGTAAGCTCTTATTATCCCCTACCCCCCTCATGATTTTTCACATTTGCTGTCTGGTCACCGTAGACTACAGAGCATGGCATCATCCACTATGAAATGTAGATACTGAACCCTGATTAAATACTTGTGGGTAGCCAGATAAAACAACAAACAAGTGTTCAGTTGTAAACATCCTGCTAGGGCCTCCTAATAATATTTTCCCATGAAAACTTCTGGGGCTTTTTAATGTGAGACATGTGCATACCTGCTGTCATTTTATCGGTTGACAGCCCATATGTGAGAATCACGAGAGCCAAGTGTTTTGTTCCTTGTCACTACAAATAGACTACAAATGCATTGTTTATTGCATGCTGTAAGAGCTCGGTGCCATTGATCTGTAAGCAAGCTCTTGTACTGACAGATTATATCCTCTCAATTTCCCATTTAATATGTTACATTATCATCCACAAGTGGATTAGAGAACATAGGTCAGATTGGTGTGTGGCGTTTATAGCCTTTGCACACCATGCATTTGAGGAAAAGTGGTGACTGCTTCCTGTTTGTATCACTGGGGTTGCAGCACCCCCAAAGTGTGTGGGAAGAAGGTGAAGCCATGTTGAACAGTGTGTCCACAGACTCCTCCTGTGCTCCAGTCAACTTGGGCAGTGACTGTGCTTCCTGCTATTCTTACAGATCTCCTTAGTCAGAAATCAGATCTAGAGTGTTTCCTGTGAGGGTAATGAAGAAGGGTGGTCCAGGGATTCGGGCTTTAGCACAGGACTTGGTTCAAGTCTCTGTTCAGCCACAAACTTCATGTGTGACCTTGAAATTATCCTCTCTCTGCCTCAGTTCCCCATCTGTAAAATGAGGATAGTAGTGCTTCACAGAGGTGTTGTGGGGATAGGGTCATTAAAAGGAGTATGTAGAACTCAGATACTACAGTAATGCGGGTGATAGGAGTATCTTAGACAGGTAGTGTCTCTTGTAAATTGGACAAATGATGACTCAAAGGCAAAAAAGGATCTGTTCAACTCCACTTCTGAAAATTAGCATAGTTGTGGGGAAAAGCCGGTTCTTGTACCTCTGTTTATGTCTGGACCAGTTCCTGAGATCCTTACTCAAGCAAGCTTCTATCACCTTCAATGGGCATTTTGTTTGATTAAGGCTAAGTGAATAAAGACCTCAGGATTTGGCCTTCCAGGCTGTGTGGATTAAGGCAAGAATCTTCAAAATCCTGGTTCTGATTTTGGGAACACAAAGCTGAAAGACTTTTCTACCTATGGTGAAAGTAGAAGTAGCAGGTACCAGTGGTTGGTCTGTTTGTCTTCCTCAGTCCTGAATGGCCTTTGCTCAGATCACACTTTCTCAAAGACAGGAAGGAAGTACTCTGTCTAGAGGGAATAGTCTGTTGAAATGGCCCAATAGCTTTGTGTGTGTGTGTGTGTGTGTGTGTTCATTTTGAGGGTAATGGGGAGAAGCCCCCAATTTTTGGCAGATCAGAGCCCTATTTAGTCCTAAACTGTGTGATTTCAATACGGTCCGCTGTTTGTGACTGTTTGTGAAAATGCAGAGCTGACGCTGCCTTGGGGAAACTAGGGAAAGATTGTGCCTTACACATGTTTTTTCAGATCATTATAGTGTATACAGTATTTTCCCTACATTTGATAAATACATCCTCTCCTCTAATGAATGCTAATCTATCACTTAGAGAGGCTGGTTCAGCCATCATTGGACGCTGACTGAAGAGGTTTTTTTTTTGCACCAAGAAAGCGTTTTCTTAATCATATCTCTTGCTCTATATTTATCCTTGGTACTAAATCCTCTCTGCATTTTTTCTAAATGAACCCTTCATAAAATCCCAGCAATGATCGCAGTTGGGCTGGTAGAGTACGTTATGTGAGAGTTTCAATAAATCTATGAATGGTTTATGAAACACTCCAAAAAATGGCATGTGAGAATTTGGTGAAGCACACAATACCCGCAGGCTAAGTATTCTGTGAGTTTCCTGAAAATAGGAAAAAAGTATCTATACAGAAAAGTTCCTCTAAAAAGATAGCTGGTTCGTAAAAGTTTGATACACACAGCTCACTTAATAGCTCAGAGTTGGCATAAGGCTATTACCATGTTCACATAACTGTAAGTATTTTGCAATTTAATAGCTCTGACAGGCCGATGGTAGTGTCAACTTCCAATATTAAAAGAGACTACATCATAGCTCCACAATGATAGATCTTATGAAAGACTTTTGCATTCCAGAACAGTGTAGTTCTGCTCAGAGATATGGTACGATGGACATCCATGTTCATTCTCCCACAATGATTTCTACATAGAATGTGCTTAGTTTACAAGTAAAAGGATGAGGTTTTGTGTTTCCTTTTAGCTGCCATGGCTGCACACTCTAGCTGAACTCTGAGTCAAGTTGGGTTCTTTCTATCTCATGCCTCATCAACAATAGGAAAGATTTCTCTGGGGAAATTAGGACCTCAGTGTCACCTGTGGAACCCCATTGTCTTCAAACTATTCTCTCAATTTCATTTGTGCCAACCTATTGCCTTAGGTGGGCTTGCACATCTGTAACTGATGGGAACTTAGTAAATAATTTGGTTGATGAGGCACAGAATGGGATAGAATCCACAGCTCAGTGTTGTCTCTGGAAAGCCAAGATGTGTGAACAACATTAAAAACGTATTTTTGATGCTATAGTCAGTGGATACAACTCTGCATATACACAGAGATCATGTCTGCTGGATGAGACAGGGCCATTATTTTACATAATCACTTGTCAGAATAGAACCACAATTGTAAATGTCTTTTGAGCAGAAGGATAGCATCATCTCAATACTAATATATGGAACAGCAGTCACATCATGGATTATTTGTCTGTAGCATAGCATGCTAGTTAATTCTTTTTAACTATTCACTCCTTCAGTACATAAAATGTGCACTAACAGAAAAATTATGCAGCATTCTGTGTGTATACATTTGTGTGTGTCTGTCTGTGAAAGAGATACCAGTTGTAATTTGGAATAAATGTATTTTGAGTGAAGGCCGGTAACATACTCCTTACAGATACAGATCATTTGGTGTCCATCTATGGTGGATTGGTAATGGTCTTTTTTGCAGGGAGAGTTCAAACTTAGCACTAATCTTTGTTCACCTTATGGGAGATGTTTTTAAAAAATATATTTGTGTAGCTGCTAAGCACAGTTAAAATCACTTTACTTACAGACTAGATCATCATAATAGTCCCTTCTGGCCTTAAAATCTAATAACATTTAAACCCTTTCTGTCCTTTTTAAAAGGTGTTCAGATCCAGTTAGAGTGGCAGGGATGGAAAGCTGCATACCATCTGATGGCTGTTCATTGGTGATAAGTTTCATTGTCTCAGACAAATTTCCACAGCTGTTGCTAATTTGGCATTTTTGATGGCAATCTCAGCAGAGAGGCCTATGGCTGAATGGACACTGTTAATGAACTGCTTTCTCAGTTCTAAAGGAGATCTCTGCAGTTCAAGGTTCAGGTCCAGAGAAGCTGGGTTGTGTGTGAGAAACTTGCAATTTCTGTCTGTGCTGTACTTGTTCTGAGGAAGGATGTCAAGTCAGTGTCTTTTATGTGCACTGAACTCTCATACTTAAATATATACTGTGGAACATTTGGTATGTTCTCAAAGTAGTTCTACAGATTCTAGTTTGTTGGACCATATAGGTAGTAGTTTTCAGGTATCAAAATTCTGTTCTTCATTCAATGCTTTGTAGAACTAAAAAGCTTCAAGCTTTTTGGCACAGAGATGGCAACAGAAGGTTGGATGCTTGTGAGTTCTGAATACATGGATTAAATACAATTTTATTATCTAACAGCCATGAAGAGTTCAGCGCGGCTCCTGTCCACTGTGCTAAACAGCTTAACTAACACCTCATTACATTTGCCCAATTCATGTTGGTGAGGACAGGACCTGCTTGTTGAAGACACAGAGAGAATTCACCATTCTACTGGGAGGCAATGGTCTAGAGGTGCGTGACTTCCATTAATGGGAGTCAGCCAGTTAAATCCCCAAATGCGGAACTGTGCTAGGCACTGTACAGACACATAGTAGGACAATCCCTGCCCCATATTGCTTGCAACCTAAATAGACAAGATAGAAAAAGGATAGGAGGGGAAAACAGAGACTCAGAGGCATGAAGTGACTTGCTCAAGGTCACACAGCAGCACAGTGACTGAAGCAGGCATAGAACCCAGGGCTGGCTCATAGCCAGTTACCCTATCCACCAGTTCATGCTGCCTCAGCTTGTGCTCCAAAATTAGGAAAATGTCTTTGGAGATATTTTTACTTTCTTCAAAAAATAAATGATTAGTAGAAACATTTCTGTCTTTGTTCCAGAAGAAAGGGGCCAAATCCTGTAAAAGTCACACAGAGAATATATTTTTCTACTTAATATTGCTGAGCAGACATAATAGGCTAAATCTTGTTCTAATTTTCAGTGTATGTAAGTGGTTTGCATCAGGCTGAGAATTAAAAATGAATGCAGACCCTACAGTCCTTTCTAATTACATTTCTTCAATTCAAAGTGAATGTTGTGTGCAGGCTATTCGGTAAATATTGGTAACATTTAAACTGTCACAGATGGGCTTCAAGTATAATAACAAGTTAAGATAGATGATGCAGAGGAAATTCTTCTCCATGCTCTTTTATTCTTCATGGCTATTGAATCAATAAGACAGTGCAGTGTCTTGATTTATCCAGTGAAGAATCTAAATGAAAGTGTAGGATTTAGAAAAATACGCTCCACTATATATGTTCAAAGACCATAAAACCATGTATTTAAATTGTATTTTCAGCTTACTTAGATGTGGCACTATGAATCTTGCAGGTATATTAAGCACAAACATCTCTGTGCACTTTGATCACTTTGTTTATACTAGAAAAATCCTTACTAAATTGTAATAAAAGTGACTTGCCATAATATCAGTTGTGTCAGAATTCTAACTCATTGGTACTTAGCTATTTTATGCTTAAGGGGCTCGTGGAAGAGCAGAAGCGTTTGAATAAATACATGATAGCCTGCATAGATATCATACTAATATCTATTCAGTGGAAACAGAGTTCTAATTTGGTTCCTCGTCCTTGCCTGCTTCAGATAATCATGGTGAAAGTGAGTGGTATTAACACACCATTAAGTCTGATACTGCCCCACACTGGGGATCTTTATTTCCTGTTTTAAAAAAAGCTATAAATCCAATGTAAAAACAGAGGCATACTGGCTCCGTAACTATGACAAGAGGCCTTTCACACATTTCCCTATCTCCCAATTAGTATTTCATAAAGAAAAATGTCAGTGCTGCAAGACAAATTTCAATAGCAGAATACAGTGATACCTGGTCTTTCCAAAATGTTTAACCATTAACTTACCAGAAGTTCCTGAGATCTTTTACCACTTTCACCTCATATGGGCAAGTCAGCATGAAAGGTATGTCAGGGTATAGTCCAGGTTCCCAAGGTGTGACTCTGATCATTACTGTAAAGGCAAATCAGAGTCATTTAGGTTAAGAAAACCAGCAAATGAGTCATTCTTTTCTGAATAAGCCTGAAAAGAAGAAATTTGTGATATTATAATAAGAGATTTCCTTTTTGCAGGAAACATGAATGCATGCATAAGTGAGGCTCTCGAAAATCGATGTGTCTTTGTATTCTCTTCTTCATTTCTTTCCTTCTGTACTGAAATAGGCCTAGGAATAAATAATCTCGTGCCTCTTTTGAAGGTATACCCTTTTTTTCTTTTCTTTTTAAGGAAAGGGCTTGTAATGGAGTGGCCTGTCATTTAAGATCCAAAGTCTTAGAGCTGGCCAGGTTTAAGAGGTGTAAGGTTTAATTAGAATCAGCTGGGTATGGAGAACTGAGTCTCCTATAAAAGGCAGCATCAAGTCACTGAGGGAGGGTGATGATCAGGAGTCTGTAGAGAGTGAGAGCGACTCCTGCAGGAAAGACCCTGAAATCAGGTGAGTTGCTTCAGCTAACAAGGACTATGAGTGACCTGCTAAAGCAGGAAAGACCCTGAGATATCAGGGAAGTTTTGAGGCAGTACCTCACGGGTGAGGTGCTGTGCCCAAGTTAGGGCTAGGGGAAGACTTTTTTATGTTGATTTTGAACTTTCTGACAATAAAACCATACCCTAAGGAGGGATAGTATTAAATCTTTTTGTGAGATATTGAGTCCCAGATCAGAGGCACGATGCTACAGAGTCACCCCAGATCATGGGGAAGCACTAGGAAATGGCTAATCCTGTTACAAGTCTGAACTGTGAAAATATCTTCAGAGGGTTGGTAGCATCTGGGGAAAGGGGACCAGATTTCAGAAACAAACTTAACAGGAGGTTATTCTTCAGGTTATTCTTAAGATTCTTCTTAAAATCATGTAATAAAACATTTTTGAGTAGTAGGGCTGAACACTTCCATGTGGAATTTTAACAAGGGAGTCTTCTAATTAGAGAAGACTTCTGGGGTTTGGGATGCATTCATTGCACAGTACAGGGAAATACTAATTTTGGTTTGCATAGTATCAGTCTGTTTAGCAGCATCAACTCCAAATAAATAAACACGCTTCTTCTGGAGATGATTCATTACTTCAATGATTTTGTTTTATAATAAAAATAGATCTGGTGTGAATTTTCTGAATTTTTCTACAAAATGTAACCAAAAAGTATTTGTGGAGGTTTTAGGGATGCTTTTACTTAATCAGTTAGCAAATGTGTGGGAAGATGCCCCGAGAAAAACATTTTAATGTGTTCAGTCCCTAGAACAAATATTGTTAGTTATGTTGCCCCATTTGTCCTAATTTCAGAGCTGTGCAAGAACTAACATGTCTTTGACCAGGGCAGACACTGAGGCAGGTAACTTTACTTCATTGTTTGTGTATCAGCAAATGAAGGTAAGGTGCTGAGTAAAATAAAGCAGAGACAAGGAACGCACAAGTTATGGCTTTGCATTCTAGAGGTCTCATTTTGCATTTCTTGCACCCTCAAAGCCATACAAAGTTTTGAATGTGCAAGAAATGCAAGATTGGACCATAAGTAGAACAGTAGTTGCAGAACACAGGTGATCAAATCCTGGTTCTATTGAAGTCAGTGGGACCAGGGAGTGTATGAAGGGTTCAGGTGATGTTGCGTGGACTCTAGGTAGTTTCTTGTTTCATATATTTAAAGTGTTGTAAGGAGGCAAGGATGAAAGCATGATGTCTAAGATCAGGAGAGTGTGCCTTAGTTGTAGTGGGGGAGGTATGCAAAATGTAAAATCAGGAAAGTGGTGGATCATGTTCTCTCAAAAGGCAAGGGTAAAAACAACAATGGAATTAAAAGGAAAAACTCCCACTTATACAGTTTCTGAAAAAAATGTTTGTTGATCTCAATTTAAAACTGAATGGTGTTAACAGAAATAGCATGCAGCTGCAAAATGGTGTTTTGAGTATATTCTGTGATGTGTCTCTTTTCCCAATCTTATGTTGTACTTAATGTTAATCCTCCTGCACCTGTTTCTTGTATGAATTCTATTAATATAAATAAATACACAGATGTAGCATACCTGCTGCATAGGAGGTTAGCATTTCCATCCCCATGTGGCCTTCATAAAACAAAAATTATATTGCTATTTTTGAAAAAAAAATATTTTCATAAAAGAAAATAGAGTTCTCAATGCCCCAGGCTAAGAATTTATGACTGTCAGAACACATCTCTTCTGCTTTTAACAGATATGGGTAAAAGCCAAGGTCTGAATAACCATTTTATGAGCTTTTATCAAGATTTTGTTATCAGGTTTTATCCATTTTATAAGCTTTTAGTTGAAGTACCCTTTGAATACTGACTCCAGTGATTTTTGTTTCATAAGCATTAAACTATATTTGCTGTTTCCCCCCCATAAATCACACTGATATTAAATACTGAAACTTAATACAAATAAAACTGAGTCTCCACTTTGAAAATAATAAAACAAATAAAGCGAACAACACTGGGGGAGCCAATGAGAAATGATAGCAATCAACATTTGGCTTCTTAACAGTTAGTATAACAGTTATATGTTGTATAAAAATGGGCCCTGGTGAAAAAGTAAAAGACTTGCTTGACTGGGAAATTACGGACCTGATGCAGAAATGTATTTTTCCCATACCTTTTTTGGTTCATTTTCATGTGATTAAATTTAAAGTTTATTCTTTCAGCTGACGAATATTTTATTTTTAAATTCTGAAATTGATGAGCTATTTCAGTCACTGACTCTAATTGGCAGTATAATTATGCATCAGATTATTAGCTTTGATTTTTTTACCTTGAGTGATTAGCTTCTGACACTCGAATTCATTTTTAAGAATGATTTATTTTATATTTAAAATGTTTTAATTAAACTAAGATTTGGAAGAGTAAATGGGAGCATTTACATTTGACACATACAGTAGTGTAAAACATATATTTGAAGGCAGTTGTCTGTATATTAACTTAGGATAATTAATTGGGATATTTACATATTAATATTACCCAATTAAAACTTAGCCAGGTAATTAATTTACAGTTAGCAATTGGCCAAGAAACACGGAGCATAAAAACATAGCCAGCTGCTTTCATTTAATTGCATCTTTCCTGGTCACTTTTTTTTTAGTAGACATTTTATTGTGGAGTATTCTGAGATCAAAGAAGATACCTGTTTTGTTGGAAAGGATAGTCTTCATGTTTCACCCACTGAAAGAGCAAGGTACAGTACAGACACCACAAAGATGACTAGCGTTCAACTAGATGTTTGTGTTCAGAAAGTGTACTATACAAGACACAATCTGGTAAATTATCAATCAAAAATGCCTGTACATAGTTCATGGCAGATGTTCAACTCAGAACACATTTCTTTTAAGACATGTCTCACAACAGAATTACCCAGTGTCATGTCTGCCTGTGAGACTCAGAATGGAATGCTGAGTAGCAATAGGGTTGCTGAACTAAACAAAATAGACCCAGGCTCTGATCTCAGTGCATGCATGCAAACGTAATAGGCAATAACCATCATTTAAGATACTAGCGTGGCCCTCTGACTTTGAGGGAGTGATATTCTGTAACTGACAGCAGTGCTTACTCCAGTCTTTCCAAGGGATAATGCACTTTTTCAGTATGAAACATAGAAAAGTGGGTGTAAGATTTCCAATTAAAAAAAAAAACAGTTGTATAGCCTGCCTACCTCTTTGTGTGCCATTCTGCCTAGTCTTCCACAGTCCACTGGGTGTTTGGGACCAAATCTTGCCCTTTCTTATACCTCTGCCTTCACTACGTGTAGTGTGATGGCATGCATGTAACTGAGGCCAAGCCTGGCCTTTTAAATGTAGGTTAAATTTATGCGTAGGAGGCTGCATGGATGTGGGAAAGGAGAGAGATGGAGGATGGAGAGGTACTCTGCACCATTGTGTCCCAGAGGGAGCACTTCTGCTAACCTCACCTACCTGCTGTGAATTCCTTAGTTGACTGAAATACTCTTGCCTCAATAATTTCACCTGCAAATCATCTGGGAAAATGGACAGAGCAGTAAGGGCATGGTCGACTTTTAAAAAGTGCTTGGCAGTAGCCTAACTTCACTCCTGAAATCGCAAGGCATAGAGGCGGGGAAAAGCATAATGAGGAGGGACAGAAAGAGTCCTGTTTGTCTCTGACCTCTAAGTCCTTTCTGTGGCCCTCCTGCTAATAGTGCCAAGCATAAATCTTTTTCTCACAACACACCGAATAAAACATTTTACAGGGATTTGTAAAGAAGGCACTGTATCTTCATTATAAGCCTCTTTTTACAAAGATCCGTGTGATTTAAGGTTTTCATAATGCTGCCTTCAAAAATCACAAGCCTAGTTGAGGTCCACACTTTTTTTTTTAAGTGCACATTAGAAATAGGTGGGGTTTATCATTAGAAAAGAAACGGCAGGTGCAGTGTTGTGATTATCAGAGCTGTGCCTGCAATGCAGCCCAGTTTTCTGTTTAAAATGTATGTCTCATCACTTAATTCTAAGAGAAAATTCTGAAATTAGTAAGGTCAATAAAGGACAATTCATAGAGACTTAGCATTCATGAGTCTCATTAGTTTACAAAATAGGCAGGGGGAATTGAATGATGTGATTGGCTTATAAGAATTCCGAATGCAGTGACAATAACACCAGCACAATCCATTGGGCTCAGAAGTTATAACAGTCAGATAGCCTGTCTCTCTTCTCACACCTGTGTAAATCAGGAGTAACTCTACTGAAGTCAGCAGAGTTAGAGAGTTATCTGATGTCAGAGGAGAATTTCTAAAGTGCTAACTCTTGTTTTGCATATTTAATGTGCAGTCATACTCCAAAAAGTGACTCCGTGAAAAGTACATTGTCTCTCCCAGACCCCAAATGAAATTTGCTGAGTTTGCAAGTCCTGATAAACCTTTTTCTACTGGCTCTACAAACTCTATCTGTTGTTTGAAACAAAAGCCAGTTTCTGGATCTCTGCTTCCCAGATCATCATTAAGCCATTTCTGAATAGTACTGAACACACTTTGTCCCTGCCTGTGCTTGTAGCCAGACTTTGGATATGTCTGCACAACATACCCTATCAATCTATCGGGAATCGATTTATCATGTCTAGTGTAGACACGATAAATGGATCCCTGAGCACTCTCCACCGGAACTCCACCGCCGTGAGAGACGGAGTCAACGGGGGAGCGTCAGTGATTGACTCACTGCCGTGAGGACGCCCAAGTAAGTCGACCTAAGATGTGTCGACTTCAGCTACGCCAATGTAGACCTGGCCTTAGTTCTGCAACGATCAGCAATTGGTATTTTTTATAGTGGGCACAGGCTTTAGAAAGTAAATCTACTGAAATGCATCAAAATGATTTAGGACCTCCATTCTACTTCACATCCTCCACCTACTGCCTACTGTTGCAGTAAACAATGTGCTGATATATTTCTCTTCCATAATTTAAATTGATCCCAGATATATATGCTAATGGTTTATATTTGTGGTTACAATATGCCAAAGTTGATTTGTGCTGTGTTAATTCATACTCTATTGTGTCTTACAGCTTAATTAAAATATCGATTACCTACATTCATCCATATTTCTCATATATCATGAAATTGCCCTCTTAATTTATGTCAATTAATCAAGAAGACCCTTTAGTTTAGGTTCTGAAATCTATTCAGAATTTTAAAGAGAGTGCAAATAAGAAAGTTGCTATTATAATTTATTCTGTGAAAGATGGAGGTGGAGAGAGTTGTTTGATGATACACAGGATAATAATGAGGTTAAAACTATTACTATATTAATTGCATAGCAACTTGTGCTAAAAAACCCAAGTATATCAAACATGGGGTAAACCATTTAAGAAAGATATGGACAAGCTGAGACCTCAGGAGACAAACAAAAATGATAAAAGTTTTAGACAACCTGACCTGTGAGGAAAGGTTAAAAAAAAAAATGTGGGTATATTTAGTCTTGAGAAAAGAAGACTGAGTGAGATCTGATAACAGTCTTCAAATAGGTTAAGGGCTGTTATAAAAAGGATGGTGATCAGTTGTTCTCTATATCCACACATAGGAAAAGAAGTAACTGGCTTAAGCTTCAGCAGAAGAGATTTAGGTTAGATACTAGAAGAACTTTCTAACCATAAGGATAGTTAAACACTGAAATAGGTACTCATCAATAGAAGTTTTTAAAGAACTGGTTAGAGAAACGCCTATCAGGGATGGTCTAACTTGACTTGATCCTGCTTTCGCTAAGCGGGACGGACTGGATGACCTCTTGAGGTCCATTCCAGTGTATATTTCTATGATTGAATGTACTAAATAATTATCTTAAAAATTACATGTTATTTTTTGCTGCCTTAATTTTAGTGCAACCATTGCACAGTGGGTTTTGGATATTGTAGAGATATCTAACTCAGGGAATCATTTTGCAGAGGTCTTAACCATTACAATCTACTTCAGCACACCCTTCCAGGGCAATTACTATGGGTTTAATCCTGCACCACTCATGTCAATGGGAGATTTTCCATTGATTTGAATGGAAGCAGGATCAATCCCTATGTTAGTTTAAAGCTAATTCACTTCTGATTTCCTTCCATTATCTACTATATGGTTGAGGTACATTAACAATTAAAGTATGATTCTGGACACCGATTATCTGAAGCCTCATTCTGATTGGCTGGATGGGCCTTTTGAATAATCTAACAGCCATGCAACAACTCACAAGGGTTCACAGCTGGGACATCACCTAAATAAAATATAATCCCTCACTGAAATTAAACATAAAACCCTTTACCGATTAAGCTAGATTGACAGGTACTTTTGTAGAGATTGTGCAAGGCATATCCTATGCAAGAACCTGTCCAAGTTCATATATTAATGAATTTTAAGGCCAGAAGAAATCATTATAACTATCTAATCTGATCTCCTGTGTACAACAGATGAAAAACTTTCACCAAGTAATTCCTGCATAAAGCCCCATGGATTATGGTTGAGCTAGAGCATTTTGTTTAGAAAGAGATCCAATACTAACTTAAAAACTTCAAGTGGTGGAGAATGCACCATACCCCTAGCCTAAGGTGTTCCCACGGCTAAAAGTGTGCATTTTATCTCCAGCCCTGAATTTGTCTAGTTTGTTTCTGACCATTGGATCTTGTTATGATTTTGTCTGCTAGATCAAAGAAGCATCTGCTTTCAGAAATCTTCTCCCTGTCCAGACACTCTTGACCCTGATCAAATCAGCTTGTAATCTTTCCTTGGATAAGCTAAATAGACTGCCTTTCTTAAACCTCTCCTTGTAAGTCAGATTTTCCAGCATCTCAGATCATTCTTGTAGCTCTTTTCTGAACCTATCCAATTTTTCAGCCTCCTTTTTTGAAGTGTGGACACCACCACAACAGGGCATGGCATTGCAGTAATGGACTCACTAATACCTTGCATTCATGTATGAGGTATGTAACTGCCTCTTTGGGTGTTCCCCTGCATAACCATTAAACGCTTATCCACAGTATCACAATGGGAGTCCATATTTGGGTATCTATCCACAATGACCTGTTTCCTAAGTCCTTTTCAAAGTCAGCGCTCTCCAGGATATGCTCCCTCTTATTGTAAGTGCGTACTTGTCAAGGGGACCTTCACTCACCACTGGAGTGCTTCCTTCTGGCTGTGTCTGGGGATTAGCTCTGCCAGCCTGACTTCGTCTTCTCACTCTCTCACTCTGCGGCCCCTCTCGCTCCTCAGGAGCTTCCACACCTCATCTTCATGGCTCAGCCTTCCAGTTAAGTCGCTGTAGTTAAGTCCCCCACTTCTGGGACACTATGAAAGTCTCCTGTGCCATCCCAAGAAGTCCTTAGGTGCCTGAGCCACTCCCTCAGTGACTAGAGCAAATGGTCCCAGTCTTCAGGTTCACTGCCCAGATTGTGACACTCATTCAGTGACTGGTAGGAGAATCCAGGCTGTCTCCCCTGCTCTGAGTTCCAGCTTAGGAACCCGATCTCCATTGGCTAAGCACAAAACTTCCCAGACTACTTCCTAGCTTGCCTATTCCAGGTTCATAGTCTCTACTCTACTAGATAAGATCCTATATCCTGGGTCTGCTAGATAAATCCTTCCTCTTGGGTCCAAATCCATTTCTCTCCCTGGTCCCAGTTTGAATGCAGTCCCCTTTCTGCTACCAGCTCCCTGGCTTGATAGAAGCCGTGCCTGCTCCTGCACAGATGAGCTTCCCTTGGTTGGGGCTTTCCTGTCAGCCTGAATGTCCCCTGGTTTTCAGCCTAGGAGGTTAATTGGCCCACCTGGCTTACATTAACCCCTTGAAGGTGAGTATGATGAGCACACCCCGTCACAGTGCTACATTTTTGTTCTGAAATATAGTGCCTTCAGTTTGGCTGTATTAAAAAAGCTTGTTGCTCAAAAGAGCCCAGCTTACTAAGTAATCCAGATCGTTCTATAAAACTGACCTGTACTTATCCTTATACATCACTCTATCAGTTTTTGTGTCCGCTGCAAACTTTTTCAGCAGTCGTTGGTATATTTTCTACCAGTTCTTTGCTAAGATATTCACTAACACTGGGCCAAGGACAGATCTCATTAGAAATAGTCCAGTCCATGATGATTCCCCGTTTACAATTACCTGTTGAAACCTCTTAGTTCTTGTATTTGGGTTAAGAGAGGGAGGGAGGTGAACAGGCTGCACCATCTTCTGGCACGCAGTGCTGCTCACTTTGAGAATGACTGAGTAAATTGTGTTTGGTTGGAACAATAGGAAATTAGAGGCACTGTCTATTGTGTAGGGAAGTATTAATATCCCCATTTTATAGATGAGGAAACAGAGGCAAAGAGACATTGCATGACTTGCTCACATGATAAGTCTTGCACTCGAGGAGTTTGCCAGGTTGTTCCTCAGTCAGTAATAGATATAGGCATCATCTCATGGATGACGTGTCAATGATTTTACTGTCAAAAACTCTAAAGTTTCCCATTAGTTCTGACATAGTGTTTGGGAAGAATAGTGTAGATCTAGAAACAAGTTACTCTATATCAGAAGGGCCAGAACGTAAGGGCAATGTGAAGAATGCGTCATGCATTCTCTTGCAAAATCATGCAGATATTCCTTTGCAGCCTCTAAATCATCTCACTGTTCTTTATTATTTCCTTTTTTTTTTAATTTCAAGGGGAGTTTTACTCCATCGATGTCACTTTCACACCAGCGTGCCTGAGTGGTTTCCCTTGTAGCCTTGAATGACATCCACATGACAAAAATACAAATAGTTCAGCATGATTTAAAAAAAAATGTTGTTGGAGGGAGAGTTTTGATAGTGAATGTTTAAAAATTGACACAGCAATCCCAAGGATTTGCTTTAAATGTTTCCACTGGTGCTATTGCATGCACAGAGTGAATAACTAGGCCTGACAGTTTCAGTTTTACAGCAGTTATTGCTTTGGCAGGTCTTGACTTTCTGCCAACTTCGTTGGCATGAGACATATATTCCTTTTGCCCCATTGGCTTCCTGTATGCTGTCTCTCTCTCTTCCCCCCTCCTAAGTACTGTTTCTCTCCCTCCCTTCCTCCTCTGATTTCTCTAGAGTTCTTCACTCCATCACTCCTTGTCCTCATCTGCCCTCTAGATCCCTATGACATCTCTTCTGTTGAATCATTGAGACACAAACACCTTCTCAGAAAGCAAGAGAGAGTCATTCATGATGCATCCCTGCTTTCTCACCTTGTTAATTTTTGAAAGAAAATCCCCCTCCTTGATTTCAGTGATAGTTGCAGCTGTTCAGAACAGCACCTCTCGGGATGAAGCCAAAAGGCCCCTGAATTGCCTCTTCCCCTGACCAAGAGGAAGCGACCTGTCCCACAAATGTAGAATAGTTGAAACCTATTAGTGAGCAGTCTAAGTTATAAGCCTCTGAACCTTACCTTGTTATGCCTAATGTGTGAAATGGCACCAATGTAGAACAGGCAGAACTGTATTTGTTCAAAGAAAAAAACTTTCAGGAGAAGATGAGAATAGGGAATGACTAGAAATCAGATGGAAGTTTCCACTAGTTCACTCCTCAACTGCCCCTACTGTTCCTTACCTACTCTGAGTATGACTCTTGCTGTAAATATTCATGATGATTAGTTACTATATTGGGGTACAAGCTTCTGGGAATTTGTAATGGACTCTGGAGCCTTTCATCTCCAAGTTACCAGTTTGAATGGACTGTCACTGAAAATTATTAGTGTTCAAAGACCTGAAATGAGTTGTTAGTGTCTGTCTAGTCCCTAATGGGCAGGTGTGCTCTGTACAAAAATACCACTTTTTTCGACTCTGTCTTCTGAGGCTACCCGAAGGGCTGGGCTGGCATGGGAAATGAATTACACCCTCTCCTTGGGTGATATTGCCAGTTCAAGGTTGATGAAGTATGGGGAAGATTGCACTGCTACTGCTTGTGCTGTGGCTGTTTGGTGAGTGACTAACCCTCAGCCTTCACCACTGGCAGTACACCATGAGCACTGAATTCACTGTAAAAACAAACTGTTATTGTGTGACTTGTTTTAATGATGAAATGAGTGCAAGTGTGATATCTCTTTACTTTTGCCCTGTAATCACCATTCATATAATTATTTGTGAAAAGTATCCTTCGTATGCAGGTGAATGAACATGTACAAAACCTAAAGAAATTGTAATGTACATTAATAGTCCATTTTTAAGGAATGTGTATGAATTTAAAGTAGAATAATGACAAAAGCAAGGGAGCCTGAACAAAATACATATACTGAACTAAATTCACAGCTGACATAATTCCATTTATGTCAATTTAGTGGCACTTATATCAGAGGTGAATTTATAAGTTTAAATATGCATAATTTTTAACTGTGTACACAATAGCTAATCAGAATTTTAGTGAGGTCTGTTAACGTGACAATTGCATTTTTTTTTTTAATCTAAGGTATTCTTCCCCAGGTACTCTGTAAGGGAAGTATGTGGAATGTTGAAGTAGCTGTGGAAACTTTAACTATCTAGTCATCAAAGATTTTAAAGGAGACAACTGAATATTGAATTGAGAAAAAATCAGTTTGAGAATTGTTATTAATAAATGGATCTCTTCAATAAAAATGCTATGCAAAAACCTAAAATCTCCCATATGGCATTGTAGTGGGGTAAGTACCCTGCTCCTAAAAGAAAAGGTTTAAAGCAGCCCAGCAGAGGGCTGCAAAAGTGAGAGCAGCTGGGATGATTAGGGCCCAGCTGGCCCTGATAAAAGGGCTGAGAGTTTGATGCTCAAGCAGTCTCCCTCTGGCTGAAGAGGGAGATGGATCTAGCTGCCTGGGAAGCCTAAGGGCACCTAGAGTGAGGCAGGGCTGGGGAAAGGCCAGAGGAGCAGGGGAGCTCCAGGCTGCAGGGCCTGGTCCTAAGCCCATAGAGGTACTGGGCTGCAGAGAAAGGCAGCTGGTCCAACCCCCTGCCTTGCCTGTGATGAGTGGCTCTTACACTGCAGTCTGCCCCAGGGAGGGGGGGCTTGATGATGACTGGCAGTAGCCCAGACTGAGGCAAGGTGGGGATTAGAGAGTGGGGGTTCCCTGGGGAGACCCAGAGATCTGAGGGGAAACTACCAGGGGACAGCACCCCAGGAAAGTGGGCACCAGGGTCAGGAAGGGGGACACGGACAGTGAGACACTGGCCTGCAGAGAGCGCTCTGAAGGCAAAAGAGCTAATTCCCTGAGAGACCAGCAGGAGGTGCCACAGGGGTGAGTTGTTGCGCCATTACTGACATTATGAATAATTAATATAAATGATAAAGTCATGCTTACAAAATAATTAATGTCACTGTGGTGGAATGGCTGAAAGTAGCTTTTCATTTTCTGTATCTTTAAATTATCCATAGTCTAGCAGCAATGAGAAATAACATAAATACGGACTAATAGGAAGACTTATAGGTTTATTTTTTCTCAGAGGAGATCTGTCATATCTAGTGGGTGTATTACATGCACTTTCTGGGTTATCTGTTCAAATGCAGTCAACTGATGCACTCACAGAATCTTACTTCTGTCTAGTTTTTTTTCTTCAGCCATTATCAATGTCATGCACTTGCACCATTTCTGTCTAGGTACTTATGAGACCTTCTGAGTCCTTCACGATTACTAAAGGATTTTATCCTCACAACACAACTCTGAGGCAAGGAAGTATTATCCCCATTCTGAAGATGAAGTGCTCTGGCAAAAGACAGGTTAAGTTAATCACTGTAAATCACACTGACTTCCCATAGCTCACCAAGGAGTTAAACACAGGTCTCCTGAGTTTATCCACTACCCTGTCACTTGTAGTGGACTCACAACTCTATGTAGATGACCCATAGCTGAATGCATAGTGGCATGGTAACTGCCTGACCCTGGAAGTTACCATGTTTCCCACCTTGAATGCACAAGTGGACACTTCCTATGTAATGCGTTGTTTTGCTGGTGCACCAGTAGTACTCACATTTAACAGCTTGGCCCTTTATGCCCCTCTGTTTGATTTACAGCTCAGAGAATTTTGCTTTATTGATTTTTATCCACAGCTCAGAAATCCAGGATCACGTTCTTCCATGAGATTTATTCTGTCTGTTCATTTCACGGTGGCCAGCACAAGCATAGCCTTTTATGTGGGATATTACTTATGGCAAAACCAGGAAATTAAGTGATGCAAGAAGAAAAACACCAAACATTGCATTGATCTCATGGGGTTGATCCAAGTTTTAGTTGATGATAAATTGATTCTGATTTTATTCAGATCAGTTCTCCTATACCATTAGACTTACTCTTAAAACAAGTGGGAATAACTAGTACTTTTTGTTTTTAATTTTTGTAAACGTCCACACAATGCCTTGTGGGGTACAATGTAAATACAGTAAATAAATAAAACTGTATACAGAGCACTTTATAGCATCTAATACAGTGGGGTTCTGGTCAATGAGCATGGGTCCTAAGCACTACGGTAAAACAAATAATAAACTTCACTATGCATGGTATTTTCGTCTTTTATTATTTGAAGAATTGGAAATGTTTGTTTTTTCATTATTTCCTGAGGTATTTATAGTTCATAACTCTTCCATCTGAAGAGTCACAAAATGAACAAATGGCTATAAACTGTGTTCCTGGTAGTTAGCTGGAAAAATATGCAAAGTGACCTTTTAAATTCTCTCAATATGAGTAAAATCAGACGCTGGCCAGCTTGTATTATATTGTTCAAAGGCCAGTCAGTCAGCTATCGTTGTAGGGGCAAACTTTAGTCATGTAGACTGGAGCAGATTGCTACTATTCTCAACTTTCATAGGGCTCAACATAGATCACTGTGTGGTGGTTCCTGTAGCCTACAGGCCATACATCTGTATTAAAAATAAATGTGGATCTGAGTTGAATTCCGTGAATGCATTTGCCTTTTGAGCTGTTCTCAGGCCATCTCACTGTGTGAACCCACTGGGGCCAAGTTCACTGCTGGCATAAGTAGGTGTTTACGTCATCAGTGGCCCTTCAGACCCAACTCTCATTTATACTAAGACCTCTAAACCAATAAGGCTAATTTATGCCTACTTTAAGACCTTTCTACACTGTTAGATAGATTTTTAAAAAGACCTTAGTGTAAATAAGAATCAGCCCCTTCTTGTATTAAGCTTACTCTATACCTCCATGTGTCATGGAAGGAAAAAAAATTCCAAACCATTGAAGTTCAAAAATACTGAGCTAAATTCTATTGTAATATTGGGGTGTAACTCTGGAATAATACCTTTGTCTTCAGTGGTACTACCCCAGATTTTCACTGGTCCAAGTACAGGTTGTATAATTGCTATATGGAATATGACAGAGTGGCAGAAGGCTGGCAGAAAAATATCAGCCATTCTGTTTAAGGTTCTGTAATTAGGGTACATGAAATATTTATTTATGAACATGAATGGCAAACTCTAGCTGTAACCTGCTTTCAAATGGATTGTTATCACTTTTTACATCTTCGACAAGAAGATTAATTGTGCTGCTGATGTGTGAATTTAAAGCCTTTGAGCTGTCCTCTGTTTTTCTCCCCCTTGTCAGGGCAAGTTTATTGACAAATAGAAAATTAATTCACTCTGGAAAGCAATTCGTTGAGGCTACCTAGACTTCTGCCCTTTCAGCTCTTTCTTTGTGAATCTGAAACACATAGAAATGGATACAGAAGAAATATGCATATGTTCAACATAAGCACGCAGAACTTATTCAGGTGTAGCATCTCTCTTAGGTACTTACAATGGCTTTCATCACAATAGTATCTGACTTCCTCGCAATCTTTACTGTATTTATCTTCACAACACCCATGTGAGGGAGGGAAGAATTGATTATTCTCATTTTACAAATGGGAACTAATGCACAGAAAGACTAAAGGTACATCTCCACTGCTGTTCGTGTGTGTGTATGTATATGTGTGTATATATATATATATATATATCATCTACAAACAGTAGTGTAGCTGCAGCAGTGAGGGTTAGCCACCTGAGTATAATCCCTTCCATGACCTTAACAAAGTACATGGCTGGCTAGCCCATGTTGCCATGGCTACACTGATATAAGATGCTAGCACATATGCATCTGCATTACATGTCCAGTTGCAGTGCACTTGTATCCTAAGGGACTCATGCAAGTTCACACAGAATCTGTGTATGAGCAGGGAACTCTGCTTTCCCGATTCCCAGTGTAGTGCTCTAACCATTGGACCATCTTTACTCTCTAAACCTTGGTCCTGTAGCACTGGCCCATCCTTTCTCTCATAGTGCCTGGGGTTGTGGTCACCTCAGAATGCACAAGCAAAGCAGAATCAAGGAATGCAGGTAGATAATGTCATCTGTGTCTTTCTAAAAGGATATTGAATAAAAGTCCATTATTATTTTCCTTTTCTGTTGATTCTTTTTATCATCCTCCACACTCCCCATTACCAAAAAGTGATGTTCCCTGTCTTGCAGTTCAGTCAGATTCATGTAAGGCAGATAACTGACAAAAAGTACTGTACGAGACACACAAAGGTTTTCTTTAATTACAGTTCAGCATGTGAGTCAGTGCACATTGCACTACTCACTCTGTAACCGTCATCTCATATTTATCATTGAAAAAGGAAGCTAGCGTTCACTACAGAGACTATTACAATAACAGCACAAATATTGGGGATAAATGACCTCTGAGTAGATATTTTATACCTGAATCATATTATAACTGCTGCAGGTGCAATCTAGGTTATCAGAAAATCAAACAGCCTGTGACATGAAATCAATCTGCTCCCTTTTTAACTTTCAGCGGTGACATACGTGGCCAACATACTCAGGAGAATTATATCAGAGGCACCAAATGTAAAAAGAAGGAAAGAGTGAGATTCTGTGAAGCAAAAGGATATGAATTAAAAAAAAAAAACCCTCTACATTGTAATGACTGAGACTAATGTGCTTTCTTGTATGCAATGCACAACAGTTTAATCTTAATCAATAGACAACGAGTTTGTGATCTAAAATGAACTTGTGTCAATTTGAGGTTAATCCACTGACCTAAGTCTCTTTGACACATTGCTGAAAGTGGTGGGTGAAATTTAGGCCATACTGAAGTCAATGGCCATTGTCAACAGCCTTTACACTAGGCTTCCAATATTGGTTACTGACATTAGTGTCAGTGGAAAACTTTAAATATTTTCCTTAGCATCGGTGAGAGGAGAGAGTTGGGAAGTGTGACAAAGTTCCGAGTCTGTGTTTGTGGGTCCTGCACTTCCTGGCAGATTTAGGGGCCTCAGAAACTCATCCAGGCCCCAGAGTGACCTCCCTTTCTCAGTAAGTGATTAGGGGAGACAGAAAGGGGGAAGCCCGGGCCCGCCCTCTACTCCAGACTCCAGCCCAGGGACCCTAATAGTATCAGCTAAGATGGCTGACCTTTTAGGCACAAAACAAAATACAATTCCCTGGGCTACTTCCCCACAGCAGTCTCCGCTTCTTCAAACCCCACTTCACCCTTACCTCAGGGCCTCCTTCCTTCAGTATGATATGTTGTCCAACACTCAGTCTCACCAACAGCATAACTTCCTTCCACAGCTCCTGACACCCACAGCCCACCTGACTAACTGGGAGGTTTTTATCTGGTTTCAGCCAGTCCCTGATTGGCTTCAAGTGTCCCAATCAGGCTAGCTGTTTCTACTCCTTTCTAGAAGGTTCTTAATTGGCCCCAGGTGTCTTGATTGGCCTGGAATGGCCTTTGTTTGGCTATTCAGGGAACAGGGACCTACACATCCTGAGGCTGATACACCTGCCTTCCAGCACTCTCCTATACCCTTCTAGTCTGACTCCATCACAGAAGTAAGAGTAGGACAGTATTCACATAGCAGGTGGAGCTGCAGTAGGAAGAAACACAATTATAGAGGTAAATGGAACATAATCATGAAGGGTCGTCTGGATGAGAAGAGTGATTTGAGTAATGATGGGAAGGCAGTGGATTTTTTTTCTAGGCGGAGGTGATGCAATCACTTTTGTACTTGTAGGTGAGAAGGTGCACTGCAGGGTTCTGAATGATTTGCATTTTGGATCTGAGTGATTTTACACAAAGGAGACAGAGTTGGAGCTAATCAAAGTCAGAAGAGAGGACTGAATAAATGAGCCAATTTAGCACAATGAATGTCAAAGTAGTATCAGAAGTGGGAACACAAGGGTGAGTCAGCTGCCTCACGTTACTTGGTGGCTGGAAAACAGATGTCTGAACAATATGACATCTAGCTCTTCCGGGTGCTACCGAATGGTTTTGCTTTTCTCTTTTTTTTTTTCTCTCTCTTTTAATGTCAAAGTACAGCACAGTGTCTGAAGTGGGACACAATAAAGAGAAATCTAAAAATAAATCATGGTGTAGTGATTTTAGGTAAAAGCAGTGTCCTTGCAAACAGCAAAGGTGAAATCCTGGTCCCTTTGTTCTCAAAGAGAAACTTCAATGGGATCAGGTTTTCACCCTCTGTATTCTGCATCCTAACTTGCAGTAGTGTGTGGACAGCTCACATACAGAAGGGAGCTGTGAGCACATTTGAAAATGTGGGCTTTAATGAGCACAGCTAGTTTAAAACTACGCATAGTTTCAACATTCAGGGTCTGATTCTCATTTACACAAAATATTTGTCTACAAATGGAGCTACTCGGGAATAGCCTCTGAGGAATAAGTATTCCTGAATAACTCAGTGTGTGGAATAAAAGTGTTTGTTTACATGGTGTGTTAATATGCCCAAAGATGTGTAAATTCTAACGCACACTAGCATGTTGTGCACTAGCTGGTCCATGTGGACCCTGCTGGCGTGCACTAAAAATTCCCTTGTGTACATTAATGTAGTACTATTTGAAATGGAACTACATTAATATGCACTAGGGAACTTCTGGACCACACAAGCCAGTGAGTGTGTGACACGCTAGTGCACACTAGGATTTACGCTCATCTAGCTCAGACTAATGCAGTGTGTAGATAAATTCAGAGGGCCTGGTTCCTGATTAGGTTAATCTGCTTTGCAGGAACAAGGAACTCTTACTCCAAAATAAGTGTGTCTGCACATGGAGTTGTTCAAGAATAGCTAATGTTCTTTAAATTCAGACCCTACCTTAATCCTAGTTAACTATTAGCTATAGCCCTTAGCCCTTAAGAAGATTTAAAGTGGATTTAGATTACATTGACCTCCCTTGAAGGCCTCTTTACAGTGCCAGAATTGTGTAAAGGGCCTTATTCTAAAAGAAATGTCAGCCCTCAGTTGAATGTCAGTGATACTGATGTAAAGATGGAATAAATTCATTAGGATAGATCCTCTGGTCTAGCCAAACTGGACTCTGCGCAGTATCAGAGTGAATGGGGCTAAAAGCAGCTTGAAGCTGTGCCTACATCGTTCCAATCCCAGGGCCACCGGAGGCATGTCCTGTCCCCTGGCATAAATTAGAGCCGCTAGAAGAATCCTTCCCTGCTCAGATCCCATTGGATTCATGGCAGTGGACTGAAGTAAAACAGCAGCAGTCTGGCCATGAATGTGGCCACTGAGGTTAATGCTAGTATAACAGATATCAGCATCTGGTCCATAGTTTCTCTTTCGCCCTCCACTGTTTCATAATTGTTTGTTTTCCATTTGGGGGCTGTTTATTTTTTTTTCTTCAACATTTATTTTGGCTCTTCAGTGATAGATTTCAATGTTTATCCTGTCATCTGGGGAAAAAACCCAGAAAATTAAAAACAGCATTAATCTGTTTATAAATATGCGACTGAGTGCAGTTTCTTGCCAAGAGAAACACTTTTGTTGAAGATGCTTAAACTGACAGCTTGGTTCAAGTACATGCATCTCATTTGTTAACATCACTGCATAGACACAGGGTGTACACATATGCATATGCCCTAACTGTCTGTTTGCAACATTAGCTGTCTATATATACATGCACATTAATACACACACACACACACACAGCATACCCAATGCAAGCAATGAGAGAATAGGCAGTAATAGAGTTCAGAATAAAAAATGCTATTTATTTGCATGAGTTGGCTACAATCAGATAATTCATAGAGCGGCAGAGCAAGAAGGAGCCATGAGTAAGCTGTGCGAGATCAGCTGAAAGAAGTGAAAATAATGCTGTTCCATTCTGTATTCTGTGTATACCATTTAAAAAGTGAGAGAAATTGAATTTCAATTATGTGATGGATTCAGAAAATGATGAACTTTGGGAACCTCTATCTGGAGAGCTGGTATTTTTATTCAGAATGAGAGACAGGTATAATCTATTATTTCTCTCTTTCTTTAAGGAGTAAGGTGCTATTGTGTTAGGAAGTAAAATTAAAGTACTGGCAAGTAATGAAGGTCAGTGTGTAACATGTACATTGGCAAGAGATGCATGTTCCCATGTAAAAATGGCTGGGCAAATTCAGATGCATATGTGTGCAGCTCTTAAACTACCTTTTATTAAAGTTTAGTCTTTTGGCTATATTCTGATATCAACATGGCTCCCAGCTACAGTACACAATTTTTGATATCTGGGGCAAAAGTGCAAGAACTTCCTATTCTTCCATAGAAGAATTTTGAAAATTGTTCCATTTTAAAACCTGATTTTCAGTGGAAATTGTAATTTTAATAATTTAGTAATTTTAAATGAAAAGTTGGCAAACTAAACTGTATAGGTGACGAAGAGTCCTGTGGCACCTTAAAGACTAACTAAAATTTTTTAGAGCATAAGCTTTCGTGAGCTAGTACCCACTTCGTCGGATGCATCCGAC
>ML677332.1:16624546-16755516 GCA_007922305.1 Dermatemys mawii | reverse complement strand
GTCGGATGCATCCGACGAAGTGGGTACTAGCTCACGAAAGCTTATGCTCTAAAAAATTTTAGTTAGTCTTTAAGGTGCCACAGGACTCTTCGTCACTTCTGCAATTCCAGACTAACACGGCTACCCCTCTGATTCTAAACTGTATAGGTTCACATAGCTCTGTGCACCATACCCAGGGTGTATGTATTATTATAAATACAGTACATACAGGGCCACATTTTCAATCTTCCATATGTACGTGTAACTTGTGTACACAAACCCTAGAATTTATACACACACCCATCTGCATGTGCAAATGAAGTACAAGTGTTTTTTAGGGGTGTATACTACATGTGTTTTTTAGGGGTGTATACTACATGCAAGCAATGTTTCTTGAGTGTAAGTGAAGAGTAGGTTGAATTCCCTTTGGAAATTAGACCTCAAGGTTTATGCAGAAACTTCAACAAAACTGAAGAAAAGCATGGCTGGACCTAAAACAGCAGATGGAAAAGTCAAGTGCTAGGTCACTTAGTTGATCATTTGTCAGTGCAGGACTGTTCTCTATGGTATATTCTACAGTACTTTAATTGAAGTGCTTTCATTCATCTTATAGTTGAACATTTCTCTGTTATGAAACTTTCTCTGATGTGCAGCTTAAATATTTTTCTTCAGTTTTATCCCAAACTATGGTCCCTTTGGGTCCCTAAAAACTGTGGGCCGGTTGCTCAGTCAATGTAAATCAGTGTGGCTCAATTAATTTAAATAGTGCTATAACCGTGCCTCAGTAGGCCACAGTGAGAGTGCCAAATTCAGAACAAACTGCTGAGAAACAGGGCAGATATTCCCCAAGACTGGTGGCTAATCTCCCATAGGATATACCAAACTGGCAACAAAAGTAAACTTCTGCTTCACCACCCTGGCTAACAAGAAGTTATAAAAGCAGTTGCTTTAGGCATTCCAGTCCTTGTATGACCACAGAAAACACTAGACTTAGAGATGAGTGGTTCTTTAAACCCACTCTCTTCAAATAAAAGGTTCTTCTGATCCCAAAGGACCAGCCACATACCAGGTCAATATATAACTTAGATTTTACCCAAAATTACCCCATGCCAATCCTTTAGTATCTAAAATCTAAAGGTTTATTCAAGGTGAGAGTTAAAACTGGTTCAAGGAATCAAGTACATACAGTAATTGCGAAGTTCTTGGTTCAGGCTTGTAGTAGTGATGTAATAAACTGCTGGCTTAACTCAAGTCTCTGGCTGCTTCCAAATCATTGGAAGGTCTTCAGTCCATTGCTTAGAATCCTCCCATTAGTATATTCATAGTCCAGAGGCTGGAGCAGAAAAGAGGCAAAATGGAGAGGTTTCCAGGCCTTTTATAGCTTCTGCCATATAGAGGGAAACCCATTGTTTCAAACAAAGCCCCCAGCACAGCTCATAGAAAATTACAGGTGAGCAGATGGGAGTTTAGAGTCTCATGTGGGCAAGTTCCTTGTATGCTCCTTTCGCTTAGTCAGTACAGAAAGTCATTAAATATACTTCAGATGGAATGTTGCCAGGAAAGTCCATTCAGTTTAGATGGGCATCTCCCATGGACCATTGTGAGTTGTGTCCTTTTGATGGGTTACTCAATTTGAATAGTCCCTTCAAGATGTGTTGGCTAACTACCTTGTGGGTGTTACCCCAGGAGCAAACATTTGAAATCCAGGTATAGAGCCAATAATTTCAAATATAAAAATGATAGATGCATACAGATAGCATAACCATAACCAGTAAATCATAACTTTTTCATAGACATCTTACATGGGACATCTTGTACAAGATTTGTTGCAAATATATCACAGTGGTTGCAACAATGATCTATATAGTCATATTTTAATCAGATAATGTCACAAGTGCTATCCCAGTTTATACCAGTTGAGGATCCTGGGCCTTTATCTTCTTCCTGCCTCCCAAACCAACCCTACCCCACTTTTCCCTTTTAATAGCATGGTAAGCCTTGAATGCACCTGAACCGGTGCTGTTTTGCTGCAGGGCTGTGTGCTGGCAGGTTGCAGGCAAGCTAAGCAGGGATCGATACATATGCATTTCACAGAACATCGCACTTTGAGGGATACCTAGCATGACTACACAGTTCCACCTGCCAATTCCCACATTTAAATGATGTACCGCATCTGTAAAGCTACAGGGTGTCTCCATTACTTCTCTGCAACTACTGCTTACTGGTTCCCTGTCAGTGCCTTTTACACGGTGAATCTCTGCAGTGTACAATCTAAATCAAGGGTGGGCAAACTACGGCCCATCGGGGCTTTGGATCTGGCCTGTGGAATTGCCACCTTCATGGTGCTGCGGGCCCCATTCTGCTCGGGGAAGCAGCCGGCAGGGGAGCAGAGAGCTCTGTGCTGTTCCTGCCTGTGGATACTTCCCCACAAAGCTCCCATTGACTGGGAATGGAGAACCGTGGCCAATAGGAGCTTTGCGGGAGGTACCCACAGGCAAGCGGAGCTCTCTGCTCCCCCTTCTCCAGGGCCAGTTGGGACTTGGTGTTGGCTGCTTCCCAGAGCAGAGTGGCAAGGGGCTGGGACCAAGGCCAGGGCAGGCAGGTAGGGAGCCTGCCCCAGCCCCGCTGCCAGCCTGGAGCTGCTCCAGGTAAGCGGTGCCAGTCCAGAGCCCTCACCCTGGATCCCTCCTGCACCCCGCACCCCAAACCCCTGCCCTGAGCCCCCTGCCGCACTCTGCACCAGTCCTGCACTCCAAGTCCCTGCCCTGTGCTCCGCTGCACCCTGTGCCCCAACCCCCTGTCCTGAGCCTACTCATACGCGCCACACCCCTCCCGTGCCTCAACCCTTTGCCCTGAGCTCCTTTCTGCACACTGCACCCCCTCCCATACCCCATACTCTCTCCTGCACCCCACCCCACCCTGCAGTACAGTCATGGCCCTGCAAGCAATTTCCCCACCCCAGTGTGGCCCTTGGGCCAAAACGTTTGCCCACCCCGGTCTAAATATACAGGCTGTATGAAGGGAGCAGGTTTTGCCACTCCCAGCTTACACTCTTGAACTATCATATGTAGAGAGTCCCCCTATCGCCTTCCCACACACCTTGCTTTTTGTTTGGCCCAGCTACGGTATACATATTTAGTTCCTTTAATCTTTTTTTCTTAAGCCAATGCCTCAAGCCCCTTAATAAGTGTTGTCACTCTTTTCTGAATACAGTAAGCTGTTTATTTCTCAAGCGTTGATTCTATTACTTCTTGTGAGAGGGGTGGAGGGAGGAACAGAATTTTGTCCAGGACTGTATGGAAGGCTCAGAGTTCAGTAAATAGGTCTAGCATGCCAATGGCATTATAGAATTATCAAGGTGACCCACAAACTTCCTCTGCCTTTATCATCATCTTAAAATATTTCCCCCTTCCCCTCCCCACATACATGTGCAAAGCACCCACTGCATTACTTAGTGTAACTGTAAGTCCCTCTTTCTTGGAGTAATATGCCATCAGGCAAGTACTTGTTGCTTGGCAGTAGTCTCGTGCTGCCAGGAGCTTGTACTACTGTGTAAGACAGATGGACACTTCGTGATTTGCAGTGGGACACTGAGAATAGTTGGTGAGTCAACCACTCTTAGGGGCTGCTCCTGCAAGGGCCAACGAAGCTTGCCTCCTGCTGAGTGTAATGAGAGTGAAGGGCACTCAGCATCAGGCCAATAAACTCCACCCTGGCCAGCTTAGGAGCTACTGAGGGAAGTTCAAGTACATCTGAAAAGAAAACCATTTGACAGCTCATCACACATAAGAGCTACTTAAAATTCCACTATTCATTTTTTTCCAGGGAAGTTCTTTTTAGAGCCCTTTTCTCCTTTCCCATCTCCCTCCCCTTTCCACCCCCTCATAACAGGCTATGGAGATGTAGATGTCCAGTGGCATTCCCTTCAGAAATGTCCCTCTTAAATTTCAATTTATAGTAAAGAAAACATTCAAGCATTTCTAGCCACAGGTGAGCAGCTGGGCCAAATCCTGAAACTGTTACTCAGTCTAACTGCAGTGTGTGTTCCGACTAAGGGTTGAGTACAAGCTGAATAAAACTGTAGGATTTGGGACACAATATAGTTACATAGGACAAAAATAATGTGTAGTCTGTTTCTACTGGAACAGTATCCTCCATGGCCTAGAGCTTGCCTAGCAGTTTCTGTGACTGTTCAACACCGCTCACATCCTTCCCCTGCCCACGCAGGTGGCCATGTGTTCACACACTACTTCATTCATATATAATTCTCTGCTGAGAAGAATTGAATTAAGAAAGACACAAAGCAAGATGTAACACGCTGGCTCAGTTCATATGACCAAAACTCTCTCTTATGTCTGGCTCCAGCTAAGATAAGAATTTGCTACTTCCTAATGTATGGAGTTATGCCTTTACATCAAATGGTAGAAACTTGCAAGGTTAGTGCAGGTTTGCTCTCCTCTGTTTGTATGTGTGCCTGCAGCCACATCTTATTACAAAGCCACAGGAAGAAGAGGGAAAGTGAAGGATATTAACCGTAGGGCCAAGAGGAGATGTTGGTTTGTTTGAAAAGATGGGTTTCTAAGGAGGGATATTGACCAAATGGTGCTGGTGCTTACACTGCAGTAGTGCCAAGAAGGCTCACTCAAGAAATAGGGCCCCGTTGTTCTAGGCATATAACAAATAGATGGTCCCTGCCCAAAGAGCTTACAAGTGAAGAGACAAGTTGTGAATACAAGATGGAGGGACCACAGGGGAACAGCAATACAGGACCAGCAAACACTTTTGTTAGCATGCCGACATTGACTGAATTAGGAAGGTTCTCTACAACAGAAAGCAAGAAATCAGATTTTGTTCTGGATCACAGCATGTGTTCAAAGCTGCTATCACTGCTAGAAAGAGAGGCTCTGGGAATCAATGTACTGTAATTTAGAGAGAACTTTTCAACTAAAGAAGTTCAAAAACAATTACTGTTTTGATAACCACTACAGGTCTCTTTGTTATACAAGCCTTCCATGTAATATCCAATTGTACTGGAATTCAGAGTTTCAGTTGTCTTTGATAAGCAAGGAAAAGAATTCCCCATACAGTAAACTGCTGTTCTTACTTTGCCCTGGAGCACTAGGTTATTGATATCTGCCTTCTATTCTCATTCATTGGATAAGTCTTGTTAAATGTGAGCATCTTCCTAGTTTTTCTCTTTTTGTGATATTCTTGTTCCCCACCCCCAGCAATATAACATATTTCTTAACTAGAAAGTAGTGAAAAGAGATGTTCTAGCCTGTGTACAGTGACAAATGAGGTCAGTAACATACATATAGTGGTTTAGGCATTTGAGTAGCTGAAACTTTGGTGATAACTAGTCCCACTGAAACAGCACAATCTCTCTCTATCTTCCGTTCTTGAGGTATGTCTACACTGCAGTTGGAGATGTAATTTTTGGTTTGAGTAGATGTGCAAGCATTATTTCTGATCAAGGTAGTGTGCTACAAGAAGCAGGGTGGCCTAACAGCGGTGGTGGGCTAGCCTGCTGAGTATTTATCTAGGGTCTGAGGTGGGATTGTATTTGGGTGGCTAGCCCACACCACCTCCGCTGCTACACTGCTCTTTTCAGCATCCTAGCTCTATCAAAGTGAGACGTACAAGATCTAGATGTACTTTCAATGAAATTACATTTTTATGTCACTTTTGGACCCTTTTTGCTTTTAGAGTCTGATAGGAAGTTAATGTTTAAATTAGGCTTTTAAGATTAAAACATCTTTTGTATATTGAAGGTTATTTTTAATGCAACTCTGATGTCTAGTCTAAGGTATTGCAGATGCTCTTAACTGAGTTTAAAGGACTAAAATAGAGAATCTACAATTGCATAAGTTAAGTATCAAAATACAAATAGGTGTACTGAAGAATTATAATGCTAAAATCCAACATACAAAAGACTGAATCCTCGGCTAACTGCACCGTGTTCATAGTGTAGAGCAGGGGAGGGCAAACTTTTTGGCTCAAGGGCCACATCTGGATGGGGAAATTGCATGTAGGGCCGGAGCAGGGGATTAGGGTGTGGAAGGGAGTGTGGGTTGTGGGAGGAGGTATGGTGAGCAGGAAGGGGCTCGGGGAAAGGGGTTGGGGCAGAGGAGGGGTGTAGGGTGTATGAGGGGGTTCAGGGCAGGGGGTTGGGGTGCAGGAGGAGTGTGAGGTGCAGTAGGGGGCTCAGGGAAGGGAGTTGGGATGCAGGACAGGGAATCAGGGCAGGGAGTTAGGGTGCAGGAGGGGTTTGGGCTCCAGCCGGGTGCTGCTAACCTGGAATGGCTCCAGGGTGGCAGTGGCACACACCGCGGCTAGGGCAGGCTTCCTGCTTGCCTGTGTGTCCTGGCCCGGGCCCCGCGCTGCTCCCAGAAATGGCCAGCACGCCGGCCCCTGCGTGAGGGACAGGCAGAGAGCTCCGCATACTGCTCTTACCTGTTGGTACCTTCCCTGAAGGTCCGATTGGCTACAGTTCCCGAATCCCAGCCAATGGGAAATTCAGGGGAGGTACCTACAACCAAGACCAGCACACAGAGGGCTGCAGGGACGTGGTGCCAGCCTCTTCCTGAAGCAGCGTGCGGCCTATGGTGCCATAGAGGTGGTTATCCTTTGATAGACTCTGACACCTCAACTTCTCTCAGGATCTCCTGAATCCACACTTCCTCATACTTTTTTCTCATCCTCTTCTTCCACTCATTTCTAATCCCCATTCCATGGAACTCAAAGCCAAGATCTGCTGGTTTTACCCAGAGAGAGTCTGCCAAGGATAAACTAAACTATTTTTTTTTCTAGCTCTGCCCAGTCTTAGGCAGAACTCTGTGCTTAAAGTTAGATACAGCCTGCTCAGAGCACTCAGACCATGGCAAACCTCAGAGTCCTGCATCAGGAGCTGCCTCTGTGGCTGCATCTTGTGTGGGTACTAAATGCCAGCCCTGGTGATAGCATCAGTTTGTATTTCTAAAGGGGACATTTAGTCTTAGCAGAAGACTGGATAAAGAGGTTGGCTGTTACAGAACTCCATGGATCAATTCACAATGGCAAAAGAAGCTTGCTATCCATCTCCTAGTAGGAGGCAGAAGTGTTATCAGTTGTGTACTGTGTCGTCTTATCATTTTCACACCACTACAGGTTAATATGCTACTGCATAGTTACTAGCACCTAAGAACAGTGTGGCCAGCTGTGGTGCAAAACTGACAAAGTATGACACAGTACTCAAAAGCAGTGGGAAATAGGAATGAGAAGCCAAGCAATCATCTGTGACAAAGCTTAGACTCTGCCAAACATAACCTTGAGACAGACCATTACATGAACTAAAACTACTACATAACTCTGACAGCCGATTTTTTCCTGTCCCCTCCCATCTCTCCTTCCCACAATTGTTCAACACTGTATGTGTGAAAGAAACACACTTTACTCTGAGTTAAATAGAAACCTGTTCCTACTTTTCTTTTGATCAGAAACAAAAAGCCTGAGAGACACTTCAGACGGCACCTCTCAGCTTGTATCCTCAGAGTGCCCCCAGCTCCTAGGGAGAATGAAAGGGGGCATTGCAACCTGGATTTGCTGAAGAGCCCATGCTATGTTTGTGCTGCCGTGTGGGTTCATCTCTACTTGTTGAGTCCCCTTTCACCATGATGCATAGCGCTGATCTAGGAAACTTGGATATCTCACACTGAAATGGCTTCACCTGCTATAGACCTGTATAGAATATTAAAGCTAAAATGTGAATTTCACTCAGTTAATTAGATTGGGCCTGATTCTCCACTCTCTTGCACCAATGTTATGCCAGTTTAGTCAGGCCCACTGCATGGAAAATGTGATACCATGTATGATGAAATGGGTAAATCACCCATAGAAACAAATATTTTTCATTATTATATATTATATATTTTTTCAATATTAATTACCTATCCAATTGGATATATATCCTATCAAATCAGAGATGGCATTTAGTGAAACGTTAATGTATGCATTTGTATGTATGATTTGAGTTGTGGTTCAGTGTAGAAAATCATTGACCTGCGTGTTTAAAAATGACTGACAGTAGAATATAATCACAGAAGCTGCAGCAATGAAGGCTAACGAGTCTTTGATGAAGTTACATTACTGTACTTCTAAGATACACACAGCAGATTATGGTCTGGAAATTCTCCAAAAATTTCACAGTAGCCCAGCTGGTATCTACATGACAGGCAAGATAGCAAGGAAAATGTTCTGAATGTCTGGAGAAATGTCCTAACTGTGAGATCTATAAGATTAGGAAGTCTCCCACCAGGAAGAGAAATTAAGGAATCCCAGAAATTCAGTCATTTAAAACTAGGTTGGATTAGACAGCCACTGTGAACAATGCTCCATTATTGAGGAAATAAAACATTTCAGCAGTAGATTAAGCTTGTCCATTTCCTAAGTCTAAAAGAGAGAGGTTGGAGGCTTCCATAACTTGAGTATTAGCAAAAAATATCTTGAGGGCTAGGAAGGAAATTGAGACAAGCTCAAGTTTGGAGTCAATTTTGTGAAAGTAATTTTTAATTTTGTTCACTTTCCTGAAAGCAGAATATAGAAAATTGTGTTTCTGGACCCAGCTTGATAAATTTCCCTTAGTGGACTTGATAGGTGCTGGATTAACAACTCTGGAGACTGAAACACTTCATTTTTCCATAGAGCAGCTCCAGAAAGCATAGTAATGCCAATTTACCTACTGGCTCTGCCGGCATGCCCCAGCCTGATCCTTTGGAGGAAAAAGACTTGTTTAGTCTCCATGTTTAATTTCTTGGCCTCTGTTCCAAACTGTAAGCTACTTCCAGTTATGGTAGTTTGTGTCTCATCTGTTCACTGGGAACCAAATCCACGTGTGCATTTCACAATCCCATACAATGACAATTCCCAGACACGTCCTTAGTGGATGTGCTACATAGGCAACCGTTGATCCACTGGATCATGGTGGATGCGTGGAAGGTCTAGTGAGGTGCCTGATGAATCCACTTATGGCTGATAAACCCAATTAGGGAGTGACACAGCTAGTTACAAATTTCACTGATCTGTGTGCTGTCTGAGTTGGAGTCCAAGATTTGAGCACACTGCTTTCTTCTTTCTCACTTTGCTTCCATCCTCTGGATCAAAGTCACTTTGTATTGTGCTACACGTAGTGTCAGGTATTCCCTCCAGATGGGACAGGATCCTGTACTTTCTCCCAAGCCTTCCACAGTGATGTTGAACAGCTTCATATTATTTTTGCACACATCATGGTACCGCCAGGAAGAGTGACTCTGTTTTCCAGAGCTATTCCGAATTCTGCCATACAAAATATTCATGGGGATACTGTCTTATTCCATTATCCTAACATGATCAAGCCATCGCAACCTCTTCTTCTTGATAGTAGTTTCTAGGTGTGGACATGGAGTAATTCTGAAATGGCACCATATAATTAGATCTGAGACAACATTCCTGAAACAAATTAGCTTCTTCAAGAGACTGGACTGTCCAGAGACTGTATATCATAATCAGAGGCATGTCATGATGTGGCTATTCACCCCTGCCCTATATACCTGGGTACCCTTAGTGACACATGTTTTCACAAGTACTGTACCCAAACCTTCATTCTTTTTATTTCCTCAGTGAGAAAATAGCAGCTCCCTTTGGATAAGCTTTAAATTTGTTGCAGCAACCTACCATTTTAAATAAGAATAACAAATACTTGAATGAAGTCATTTATACATTAGTTGTGTGAGGTACAATAGAATAGAGACCAATAATTTTCCTTTCATTGGTTAAAATAGCATCATTTATCTATAGTCAAAGGATTTTTTTAGAATCCTTTTTATCCAAATACAACCAGCCAAGAACTGACATATGCAAATCAATATATTGTATAGATTAAATGCATATGACAAAATTATAGCATTTTAACTATTGCAACCAATTATATTGAAGTCTGCTTTATATTTTATATAAAAATGATTAGATGTACTTAACAATAATTTCAACCTATTAAAAACCACTAATTCCAGTTAACACTGATATTTCAGTAAACAGAGGGTTGGTTCGTGTAAAATCATTTGTCAAGCTATTGCTCTCGTTACACTTATTACAAGTCAGAATGCTGCTTTTTAGATTAGCTTGCCCAAGACTCAAGTTTTGGTTCTTTGTTTATATTTCAACAGTTGGATGGACTGTCAGAACCTTGTGACAGGATTGTTGCCTTTTGACAAGTTTTTACATTGAGGCACACCTTAGTTATATAAAACTGACTGGAAAGATCAATTTTAGGGTTATAATTTCCCCGATGGGGTATTACTGTTGAGTCTTCTTTGTGAATCTCTGCATACATTTAGGAGATGAAGACTTTTGCAGCTGAGATAGTGCCTGACCGATAATTCACACTATGGGAGGAATCTGTAGATGAAGATAATATTGAGGAAAGTCCCACTCAATTCAGGCTGAAGGATCAACAGACAGCATGGAAAAGAGAATGCTTTCTGGAAACTCAGTCTTAGTGCATCCCTATAGAGATTTTATAAATAGAAATCCTTATAGTGAACTGGGTGGGAAAATTAGCGACATTACTCACATTACTTTAAAATTAAGAGCTTAAGTTATCACATGTTCCTAAAAACTGTGCACTTTCCACATACGTGTGCAGTTGATTTTTTGTTCTTTCAAATAGTTTTGGAAAAGTTACCTCTCACTCCTGTAGTGGGAAACATGATCTTCTGGGGTTGCAAGTTGACAACATACTTAGGCTTTCTTCAGTAATTCATAGCCAACCACAAGGGCCTATATTTTTGATATAGCAATTTCAGAATGAGTTTTTGCAAGGCGGGGTCATCTTCTATACCATTTCACTTTCCACAAGGTGGCATGAAAGCTCCAGCTATACAGATTGATATTTGCCAAACTCTAAGCCTTTTGAGTTGTTCTAAAAACACAGCCCCTTCCTTCCTCAGATAAACCAGACTCTCCCTAGAAGGCTTACAATAAAATCAGAACAAACACATTTGAAAATCTTGCAATAAATTTCAAAACAAATAGAATGGCCCTTTCCAAAGGATTCTTCCTGCCAGGTGTCCCTGCTGGAGATTTCAGAGTCTCAATCTCCCTGAGAGGTCTGACAGTCAAAGTGAACCAACAGAAAATTCTTCAGGCTTTTCTTGAGAACATAGAAAAAAGATGCACTTCTTCACTAGGTCTTTATAAATCTAGTTCAATGTGTAATGTAGTACAAGAAACAGGGAGAATGTGATAGTGGACAGTAAATTCCCCATAATTACTACTGGTAATGCATCATTTACGGAGTGTTTAAATTGGCTCTCTATGTATTACCTGGAACCCATATTTCTTAAAAGTCTAAAAATATGTACAGTACATTTCTGTTCTTCAAAATTCAGGACCAGTGAGAGTAAAATATCAACTCTCAACCCACTGCCTTCCTGAAACATCTAAAATCAAGTGGAGATGTGGCTAGAAAAGTAATTCTTTTCATCTCCAGAATCAGAGTTATCCTCCTGTCATACCACTCAGTGCTTTGCAGAACCTGTTTTCACAGAGATGCCTATCACAACTCTGTGTTCACCATAACTGGCTATGTTTTCATAAGAGCATGTGGCATGTTGACATGAAAACTTGGCTGAATTTGCAGATTTGATGAAAAGAGGTGTGAAATGATGTTTAGAGTTGTTTTCATATCATTTATGAAAATGCTTCAAATAATTAGTTCATAAATCATTACCACACCCCAGAGAATTCTGTGACGTGTCAATGCCAATTCCAATACTAAAGAAAAGGGAATAGAGTGGTAGGTTCTTAGGGAGTCAGTTCTGCTGTCTTGTACTGTGCAGTCATGTAATCCACTATTGGCTGCAGAATCACAGAGCCCCTAAATAGATTGTTCCTCCTTTGTGTAGGAAAGCATGTCGGGGGAAAAAAGCCTAGGAGTATGCAAAGCCAATGAATAATGTGAGATGTCCCCTGCTCTAATATCACCAACAGACTGAAATACGACCAAACTCTGTTCCTCTATTTTTAATTAATGTAAAGTAATTTCTTCCCTCAGAAATGCTTATACACCTTCTATTGACTTAAGCAGGAGTTGTACACAAGTGTTTAAAAGCAGAATTTGACCCAAAATGTGAGCTGGATGCATAACAGTATTTTTTGTGGCTGCTTTCAGTTTTTACTTTACATTTAAACAACATATATAACTTTTTAAGACCAAATAAGTAGATTTTGAGCCACATTATGGCTCCCTTAATGATCCACCAGCAAGAGTGGGGATACAGGAAGCAAATCCCATTACCTGTGCAGATGGCACCCGAAATTTGTCTGTGTACCTCCAGGAATTCACGTGGGAGGGCTTGCCCACATTTTTGGACATCCTGTAGTTTCCAGCAGGGTCCTATCTGGGCAAGGTCACGCCAGCTGGAGGAGAAGCAGGATTGGGTAGGTATTGGCACTATGCACGTACTATATGTTACTAATTCTTTTTTGCGGGGTATTATGCCTGCTTGTGATTTGCCTGCTTCTGGTACTGCTCCTGACCGCTTTGTCCTCTGAGTAACTCAGACCTGTAGAGCTTTAAAAGAACCCTCAGACTGAAAGGGCAGAGAACTTGTTTGTGATTAAGTGCTAGAGGGTTAGGAGGTAGATTCCTTTGAAATATAATTTTGCACTTGCAAACTTTCTAGGTCAGGAACTTGAATATTTTGTGTGCTGTGCAGTGCCAGACACAGTTCCAGCACTTAATAAATAAGTTATTCTCCAGATCATCTGCTTCCTTCCTTTCTTTTCCTCCTCCTTTCCCTTGGAAAGATGGTCACGGTAAGAAATAGAAAACACTTTTTCCTAAGGGGATGGGTGTGAAGCAGAAGAACATCGCACAGCAGATGAGTTTTTTTGTGAGCATAGTAATTATGGGCACTGATTGTTCTTTGGATGTTGAGTGGCATCTCTCCTTCTTTAACATACTTGCTTATATATATGTAATTTTTCAGTACTTCATATTATATAAAACATAATGGTGCTCTACTGTGCAAAATAACCTCCACTACCTATAGTTTACAGTGCTTTAGTCTGCCTGTCATATGGAAAGTCATACGGAAACAGAGGGAAAGTTACCTGATTTGAAACCAGGAGATAATTTTTATCATTTGTATTTATCATATCTCTTAGTGCCATGATAGTGCTTCAAGACACATGCTGAGATCACAAGGGGCAGTATAATGCAACAATACATGACGCGATATGTCAGAAAAGCAATATACAGTGCATTCCCAAAAGATTTTAGCAGAGCAAGTATTGGCTAAAAATAGATTCACAGCTATTTTCTAGCTGCACATTTCCAATACAGAGAGCAAATTCCAGCAAATGAATTGTGATGCTATGTAATTACTGAGTATAGATTTCCCCTGGGGAAAATACTAGCCCACCTGATTATAAAATGAATTCATCCCTCAGCTGCACCAGGAAATATTCCTCTGAAGACAGCAGGCATTGTGCATCCATATGGCAGGGCAGAATTGGAACCTCTTCTAAGGCCCAATTCTGTGATCCTTAATTGTACCAAAATCCTATCAAGTTCAGAACACATCTCTGCGATTGCTGAAATGGAGGACGTATGAAACAGTTTCTCTGTCGCTTTTGGGAGAGAGCCAAAAATGGGGTAAATAATCTCAGTCTTACACTGACCCTGATGACATCTGAGATAAGGCACTCCTGTGGTATAATTTACTTCAAGTAGAAATGTGTCCTGATTATTCACTCTATAATGCAAAAGACTTGAGAAGTATGGAGCTATTTTCGTCAAGAAGGGTTTTGCAGGAGATTATTTAGAATTGTCAGTTAATGAAAATGAACTGTTCTCTCTGTTCAAATGCTGAGATTTCATTTATTTGAAAACTGCCATTAAATTGCTAATTAACAAAACAATAGGACCACTAATGTAAAATATAATATAATTAAAAAGAAAATCATTGCTGACAATAAAGTGTATTTAAAAGCAGCTATAGTCAATATGAAGGTTGGATTTTAGTGCATGAAATGAAAGGCATGAAGCCACATGGGACCAGTAAAGCTGGGTGATTAATTTAGAAAAAATAAGAACAAATCAGCAGAAATTTGGGTCATGGAAGAGCTGAATGGGGAAAAGAAATTGTAGAAATTATTGGGGCTTCCTGTAGTTCTTGCTGATCCACAAGAACCAGTGATTGGGAAAGCTCTTATTTGAGAAATGTTGATTCTATTTGATCAGGGATAGGGACACACAACATTACAGGATTCCTCATGTCTCAGAAAAGCACAAAGGGCCTGAACCAAAGATCATTTAAGTAGATGGGAGTTTTTAGTACTTAATTCAGTGGTCCAAAGAGCAGCACCAATCTGAACTATAAAAATCTGTCTGGTAGGCCTAATGGTCTAGTAGGCATTGGTCAGTTTGGAAGAGGTATGATTAGACTTCTTTCTCCACTTAGTTTCAGATATCCTTACTTATGTTGATTAGTTTGTGAGTCAGAGAGGTGGGATCTGGTTAGTACTATATAAGAGTGTGAGTTCAGAAAGTAGAAACTGGGCACATAGTAATGCTGTGTGCTACCAAGATTAGAGCTGGGCAAATAACTGATTTTTTTGGTTTTGGGATTGAATGCAAAAATATAGTACAAGTCAACCCAACATGATTTAAAAAAAAAAAATCCTGAAAAATGAAAAGTATGTGTACATACTATCAAGGCTGAATCCCCACTCTGTCACTCTGAGTGCAGAAGTGGGGGCCTGCACAGATTTTAAAAATTAATACTTGCCACTTCAAGCTTGTATTATGGCTTCTCTCTGACGTAGGCTTGGTAAATGCTGCCAGCATCCAAATGCAAACCTCTCCCACCACCAAAAAAAACCACAACCTTTTAGCCCAGGAAGGAGCACTTGAAAGTTCCTCTCTGTGGAGGACCCTCAAGCCCTCCCCTCCCCCTATCCCACACACACACACCAGGGAATTGCTGAGAAAGAAACAAAGGAAATTATCTGTGCTACCAGCTAATCAAACAACGTGCACAAACCTCTTAGGACACCAAAAATCCAATCCTGTTCTTAAAAAAGGTAAATGTTATTAAAAAGGAAAAGGAAAAAAATACATCTGGAACTTAGGCTTTTTGCTAGATCTTAAAAGAAACAATTATTAAAAATTAAGCACTCAAAATAACTTTCTTGGGGGTTCAGCTTAAAGGTTACAAGCGAACGAAAACACCTGGGGTTAGGACAGAGGAGATTCACAAGCCAAAATAAAGAAAATAAACCTGATCGTTTCTAGCTAAACATCCCTAATTTATTTACATATTTGAGGGGTTCCAGATAAGTAATTCTAGGTATGATCTGATGAATTTTCATACCTGGTTCAAGCCTTCCACAGCACTCCTGCTTACAGCATGGCTGCTCCGTCCCTGCAGCCCAGAGAACAACAGACAAAGGGAAAGTTTCTTTCCCCACTTTAAAAAGTTCTGGCCTTTCCATTGACTCTTTTGGTCAGGTGACCACTTTTTTTTCGTTACCTGGGGGGACTTTTTAACCCTTTAGAGGTAAAGCAAGTAAAGAATAGCTACCAAGAGGGATTTTACAGCTAATTGGCTGGCTGGGTGTCCATCAAAGGGAGCTATCCCCAAACTTTATTTATCATATATATACACACATGCACATGCACATACACCAGGGGTTCCCAAACTTGGTTTGCAGCTTGTTCAGGATAAGTCCCTGGAGGGCTTCAAGATGCTTTGTTTCTATGCCGCTTCCCACAGTTCCCATCTGCCAGAACGGCAAACCACAGCTACTGACAGCGGCAAGCAGCTGTACCTGCAGATGCTCAGGTAAACAAAGCGTCTCACAGATCGCTTGAGACTTACCCTGAACAAGCCATGAACCAAGTTTGGGAACCCTTGACTCACGCACACTTATTTATTTATTATTTATTTATTTTCAGGTCAAACAAATTTAGTTTGAACAAAAAATGGCATGTTTTGTGTTTGTTAGTTTGGGGGAGGGGAGCAGAAGACTTATCCTTTTTAAAAAATACATAAAATTGAATGAAATGCCAAAACAAGCTATTTCAACACTTCTGAATATTTTGTATTCAACTGTTCTCAAGGTTGCCACAAATATCTAGTGTGACCATGGGGCTAATCACCTTCTCTGTGCCTTAGTTTCTTCATTATAAAACGGGAAGTTGCGTTAATTAATATTTGTAAAGCATTTTGAGATTCTTCTTTGAGGTTCTCTACCTTGATGGAAGGTGCTATAAAAATGCAATGTTCTATTAACTAATTCAGAAGACTTCAGGCAACTCCACATTTAATTGCATATTTACTAGCCTTTTGCAAAATGAGTTCCTCCTACAGCAGTGCATCACTCAGCAGTTCCTCTTTGTGCAAATATTTTCCTTGTTTTCACTCAATAAGCTGTTGCAGCCTGGTGGGAGAAGGGTGTCATGATGTGCGTTTCATATAATTTCACATCATAGAAACCCTGAATTTCACATGATATCAATACATCAATCACCTCGTTTGCTAGAAGGATAATGTAGCTTAATGATTCTTTCAATGAACTGTGTCTGAATTTTAGTAATGAAACGAGAGGTTTTGCAGCTCTAATTACTCAATACTCTGACTGTCCCATGAAGTGTGGGGCAAATTATCTGTAGCTTTGCATAGTAAACTGGAAAACAACTCTAAACTTTATTTTTTAAAACATTATCACATTTTTAATAAACTGGGTAAACGTATGGCATCAGGACTCCCCCTAGTGCAGAATGTGTCAGCCTGCTGCTTTCTCACAGCTAAAGGAGTGGTAGAATGGGGTAGACACATGTTTAAAGTGCTGGATGTCCTGATTTCAATCCCCAGGAGTCTGTATATATGCAGCAATGGCTAGTCCAACAGACATGATTTTTATATAGATGACAACATTGAATGTATAGTAAAATTTTTGGTTTGGGGTTTTTTTTTTTTTTTTTTTTTTTTACACAGTTCTCGTGTAGAAACAGATTTCACCCTCTTGTTGGGGTGGCAAGATGCAAAATATATTTATAGCCAAAGGAGCGACTTGATGTAGCAAATGTAAGTTTAGTGTCCCTTTGGTACGTGTACTTTGTTGCGGCCCTTGAAGACCGATGACCACAATATCTTCTCTGCTGTGGTTTTGCAGCGTGGCTGACTGGGTTCAATACAGCCCAAAGGACTCACAAGTGGGAAAAGGTGGTAAGTCCCTCCACAGGTTTAATACACAGCAGGCTATAAAATCTCAAAACCCTTACCCCCTGGCTTGAGGACACAGTTCAAGTTGTAGGAGGTCCCCAAAACAATTTCCCTGACAGACGGACTAAAAGACGGTGCACTCACAAACTCCATGAATGATCTTCAGGTTCAGAGATGACTCTGGATTCCTTAGTCACTACAGAGGGACTGATCTCTGCTGGCAGGGATCCTCTTCACACTGCTTCGGTCTAAGGATTTCCCCTCACCACAAAGGGGTGCAGGGCTCAAGGTGCAGATTACTCAACTGTACTAAAATCCAGACTGTAATCTCCTACCCCAGCATCCAGACACACTCTCAGCATACCTGGACTAGCAAGCAGAGCAGAGCAGAGCTGACCATGTAGTGACTGGTCTCACCTAGGGAGCTGGAGGGCAAACTCAGCTGTCTGGGAAAGTTCCCCAGCAAAACTCTACAAACTGGGAGTCATCAGTGGAGAGGGAAAAGCCCAGCTGAGGGATCTTGCTGTCAAGTCCCTAGAGACCTGTTCTCAGAGGGAGTACTGCATGCAGGCCTGGGACTCACCAGCTCTGCACACAGCCAGTCCTGCCCTTGCCCTGGCTGGCTCCAGGCTGATTCAAAAATGGCTTCTCCCCATTTCTGAGATCCCTGGGAAGGACAACTCATTCCCCATTTGTTGCCGGGCAGACTGTGAGTCTTTCTTTGCTCCCCCTCGCTACCAAGGACAGTGCACCTCTCCCTGAGCTGCCAGCAGACAGAGCTCCAGGATTCTAGGTAATCTCCTAGACACTTTGTCTTGTCTTTGCATCTCACCTCTCCAGCTAAGCATACCCCTACCCAAAGTTGTCTACCCATTATGATGACCTTGATAGGCCTGCCTTGCCACATTAATTATCTTTGTTGTGGGTTTACTACTGTCTCTTTCTGTTTTTAAAGATGCAAAACTTTTATAATTGTTTAATTCATTCTTAACATTAATTCTACTGAATGGCAAGCATGAATCACGGATTTAACTGAACTGCCACAGGAAGTAGCACAAAGTAGCTGCTTTCCAAGCAATGGGAGATATGGATGCCAACTATACCAACAGCAGTGTTAGAAATGACCTTATCCAACCAACCACAACAGGCCAGTCTATCAAGGGGAAAGACTGGAGTGCCAAACAGGCCAAGAAATAAAATAGTAATCACTTCCATCACTGTGGCTACTAGAGAACTGGGATTTGCCCCAAGAGCCGTGAGCCACCATCACATGCATAAATCAATGCCCTCAAGGAACGTTTCATGAAGGAACAGATAATGAAGCAAACTTTTCTAGAATAGTCACTTAGGCACTTAACACGGGCTGGATCATGCTCCCCTCCAGGCAAGGATCTCTGCGGCACTAATCCTCCCATTCTTGGGCCTGGCAGAGGCCTTTCTGTGTGTCTGTGATAGGGAATGAAGGAGACTGAATAGGCCAAGGAAGACCAAAAATCATCCACTCCCTAGTGAGATCCTGAAGAATCCTCAGGAAAAGTAATAAAGCCCTGCACCCTATTACATTTTCTGCTATGCCTCCTCCACATTTATCAGAGGAGCTGGTGCTGTCAGAATAAGACTCTGGTGGGGAAGGTGCAGTGATACATGCATGTTGCTGACCCTGGATCGTTGGGATCTGTAGGTTTAGGGCAAACACTGGTCTTTTCTGGGAGAAAAGTGATAAACCCAGCCCCTGTAATGGGGGCTACGAGAGGATCCTCAGGAAGCTTCCTCCCCAAAATCCCCACTCCCATAAAGTTTAATGTGGGTTAGGATGCTCTTGCTCACAAAATTCCAAGAGCCCACTAAGTACTGACCTAGCACAGAAAGTTGAGACCATAGTGCTGCATAGCCCTGGAGAAATATCGCTCTTGAGTACCCGAAAACCCAACCAACTTGCCTTGAAATTCATTGCAATAACTGAAAATTATGGGAGAACTGAAGGAGGTTGGGTTTTTTAGTTCCCATTCGTCTAATTGAGTTAAACGTTTTTCATAAATGGATCCCTGTTCAGTTCTTTAATTTTGGTTAAAGATTGTTCTGTCGAGGGTGTTTTTTAGCACAGTTTTTACAGTTCAGGGGAATGAAAGGGTTGTGACTGCCTTTGTGCAGCAGCTGATGCACATTTAGAGTATTTGTGTTGTGCATGCTGACTGAAAATCACACTATTAAGCTGATTTGTCATGGAAGCTTTTAAGACTGGGAAAAACCCACCTGTTCGCTGAACTTAAAGTGCAAGGCAGCCTTAATTAAAGTCACTTGCTCTTAATGGAAAAATATGCCCTCTCCTACGTCCAAGCTGCTGCTCGCACACTAATGCCTAATAGAAGCACCAGAAACAGCAGCAGCAAACCTACATGCTGAATTTAGAGGGTCTTCTGCACCATGTCACCCCATCCTAGAATAGCCTTGTCCTCAGTCCCGGTTCACAGAAATAATTTCACAGAACAATCTAGCCTCCCCTTGGGCCTTTTCTCTAAGATGACTGGTGATCCTTCGATCCACTTTTAACTGACTGGTTCATAGCATAGCCAAGGATGTCTTTGACGTTGTAATCTACAACTGGTCTGCATCTGACTGAAGCAGTCAGGTAAAGTGGGCATAGGTTCACATCCAGCTGGCTAACAGGTGATTGAGGGTGGGTGAGGTCAGTTTTTTCATGTGATCCCATGAGGACACTTTTGCCAGTATTTCTGATCTCTGAGGAACAGCTCACTGCACTGCCATTTCCATTGATAGTTCAGTCATGTGTTACAAATATGTCTATTGCACTGCCACCCTGTCTCAGAGCAATCTGGGCCAAATAACTCAGGGGTGGTGCACACATTGGTAAACTTATGTAAAGGGATTAAATTGACAGGTGGAAGTGTGGCAGAAAGAACTACTAGCAGGAGGGTGCAAATTATACCCACTTACATCAGTTTATTGACATGTAATTTACACTGTCCTTTATAATGGTGCCAATTGTAAGACCCAGCCTCTATTTTAGACACATGGAACTTTAAGACACCACCTGTGTGTTCTGTATTCTTAAGGAGATGGGAAAGAAAAGCCAACCCACACCCAGCAAGACAGTCTTTACATAGTATGAAGCAAGCTACGCAACAGAATAGCAACCTGCAATCAGCAAAACATGAAGGAGAGCTCTCAAGGGATAAATACATTCCTATTATGCTGATTGGTTCACTGACTGAAAATGAGATCAGAAATATTTACAATGTACCTAGGAATCAGTAACACAAGCTGTTGGGGGGTGGGAGTAGTTATAGTGTGTAATAATGAAATATCACTTATCAGAAGATGCAGGGTCCTCGTATATTATATAACAGCTTACAGGAAATAAAATAGGGCACAAGATTTTCACTGTTGCCATTAGCAACAATTCTGTTATTAATTTCTGCTCACATTACTTTCCCAAAACATCCACTTCATGAAAAGAAAACTCAAGGGATGATCATGGAGAAAGATATACCTGGAAGTGAATGTATGATTTGGAGATATGTAACAGCAGTAATTATGAAAATGTTTTTTCTTTTATGTCATCCCAGATAATATACAACCTAAAACCATGATTGCTCCAGAAATTATCCAGAACTGATTTTTTTTATGGATTTTTAAATGCTCTGTGAATGGAGATCCATTCAGTCACTGCCTTGGCAGTTTTATAGTACTATTTCCATTTCTAAACAATGGCCTGAGATTGGAAGCAAGGTATATCTGAGCTTCAGTTCTGCCCCTGGCTCACTGCGCGGCCTGGGGCTAGTCACTTGGATCAACATTTTCTAGCTTAATTGCCTGACATCATGTTGCTGAAAAGTTTGAAAAGTTTTGACCCTAATCTATCTGTCTATCTTCCTTTCTTTAAAACATGGATAATACTGACTTAATTTGAAGGGGTGTGTGGGGTATATCTTATGAACCCAGTTAAGGAAAGCTTCTTTATTCAGCATAGAATTTAAGCAGTTCTATACCTTTAAGCACCTAAGTGCTCTAGTGACTAGGGACAGATCAAAGCACATGCTTACTACCTACTTTCTTGAATCAAGGCATATTGGCATGGTAAACGTTCAGAGCTGGGTTTGATTCTGATCCTTTTCTTCAGGGTTTTCAGTTCCACCCCCCAGGAACTGAAAACCCTGAAGAAAAGGATAGGACTAAAGGTATAGAACTGCTACTCCCTTATGTATGTCCATTGTGCCATTCTGCTTCTGCAATTCCAAAGTCCAGTAAAGAAATACCTCAGTGTTTTGGTGTCCTTGATGAGTTGAAAAAATAGTTCGTATGGTTTCGAAGATCAATTCAACGTATTTTTTCTGTGAGAAAAGAAATGCAAAACGTATACATAAAAAATTATTGAGTTGTGCAGGGAGTAATTCAATCTCTGTATATATTGCAGTTGTAAATTGGATTCAGTTCATATATATGCACTCCTCATTCATAGTGTGTGGTTTTATTATGTACCACAGTTTTTAAAATGTCAGGGCATAAGAGCATCTCCATCCTGCTTTAGAGAAGTCACTGTCCGATAAATTGAGATAAGACCTAAGTAAAATTCAGTCCTGATGTAAATCCACCAATTTAAATGGATTCACAACAGCTTACTGTAGTTCTGAATTTGTCCTAGTGGGTTTTAAAATAATATGCATGAAGAAAAACGATCTCAGCAATGATGTATAGTAAACCATTAGCAATGGTCTCCTATTTTTACTGTCATTTTTAAAGACTTTTGTGATGCTAAAGAACTTAACCCTAGGGTATAAATGCTCTCCTCTGTATAATGTATAAAAGCAGCTTCCTGTAACTTAGAGTCCAAGCTCTTATAAAAAAAAATGTCTGCATACAAAAATAAACTACAACCTAGAATTGGGGCTTGAATTAATTGAAGCAGCATCTTTAGCAACACCCACAGGGAAACATTTGCACTATGCACCATAAGGGGTAATATCATATTACTATTGTGTAGAGGACTTTGCAAATAAGGGTATGTAATATTTATGTTAATGGCTCTGATTATTTTCTGATGTGCCCAGTGTGAACCAGAAATTCTCAGAAACCTCAGCCGACTCAGGCTAAGTTGACTATGTTACGCAATTAATGAAACCTGCCTTCTCTCCAAAATACAGAGTGCATTACTAGATCTCACATGCACAGTTATTATAAGTTAATGTGTATGTCAAGATAAACTTGTAAGTAAAAACAAAGATTGGGAAGCTTGGAGGAATAAATAGTGATGTGTAGCTACAACCTATTGCTGTACGCAGTCTCAAAAATCTGAATGAACAACTTCCTTCTATTCAGAAATTTGGGCAAATTTCAGAAGAGTCATGTGAATGTTCTCATTTTGTTCAAAAATTGGGGAAAACATGTTTTTATTTCCAGCACACTACAAATAGATTTTTCTCAACCAAAGGACCTTGTTCAACTTCCATTGATCAATAGAAACCCTTGTGGATCAATTAACTAACCACTGATTTTACATTAGTTTATGGTTTAGAGAAATGTTTCTCTCTGTTTTTTCTAGATACTTACAAAAATCATATCATTTTATCCTCCTGCCTCTTTGCACATGCACATTTTCTTTTCTAATATATGAAACATGAATACTTCCTGGCACAGCTTCTGTGACCTCACTGTTGCATACTCTGACCGCGTGCATTGTAAGCATCTAAATTTGTATTCAAAGTAATGTCATCAAACAAAAAAATATGTCCATGAACTCAAGAAAATTGTTTACAGACAGTAGACATAGGCTTTCCACAGATCAAGATGGTGGTTTGTGTGTGGGGACAGGCGATTTGGTGTATACTTATGATAGCGAAACCTTTGTGTCCTGGTCTCTTCTTAGATTAGGGTACCATCATCTGTCTGCCTTGCACTGTCCATTGCCCATCCAGATATTGTTAACATCTTTGTCGCCTTAGTATCTGAATCTTCTACAAGTACAAGAACACAGTGTTGATTTCTTTGCTTCCTTCCCTCTCACCACCACCTCCTTCAGAGGCTTCTTCAGAGAAATAATGGTCTTGAGGTGAAGGCACTGCCCTGGGATGTAGAAATTTGGGTTCAGTTCTTTTTGGTACTTGTCAATTAGAGCTATGCTTCTAGATGACTTTTTGGTTTGCTGGCAATTCTGAATGAATGAATTAATGAGTAAATAAATCAATAAGAATTGGGTTGACCACAAAAACATTTTGTTTTGATTTTTTGGCATTTTTTATTTTTTAAATAATTATTATTAAATTGAAGGAAATGTCAAATTGAAGAGTTGGTCATATGAAAAATCTATAAGTTAATGCTATGTTGTTAGTTTTCTAAAAAAAATTGTGGGGATGACCAAAACCATCTGATGAAACCAACACACATTCATTAAATAATATTTATGAACTCATGGATGACATGAGAGGTCCTGGAAGACTGGAGAAGGGCTAATGTAATGCCCACCTTTAAAAAGGGGGTGGGGAAGTATAGACTAGTCACCCTGACTTTAATACTTGTGAAGCTACTAGAGTAATGTATAAAACATCCAGTTTCTGAATATCTGGAGGATGAAGGGGTAATCACTAGCAGCCAACATAGATTTGTCATGAAGCAATCATACCAAACCAGCTTAATTTCCTCCTTTGGCAGGGTAACAGATTTGGTGGATAGGGGGAAACACAGTGAACATAATATACTTGGACTTCAGAAAGGCTTTTGACACAGTCGCACATGACATTCTGATAGTAAACTGGAGAAATGTAAGTTGGCTTGACAGAACTAAATCTTAAGTGGGATTCCCCAGGAATCTGTTCTGGGTCCAGTGTTGTTTAACATCTTTATTAGTGACATGGGCATAGGTATAGAGAGCATACTGGTCAAGTTTTTAAGTGATACAAAGCCAGGGGGTTGCCAGTACGTTGGAGGATAGAGCTAAATTCAGAGGGACCTTGATAAATTGGAGAACTGGGCTATAGACAACAACATGAAATTCGGCAAAGACACATGGAAGGTGCTGCACTTAGGGAAGAAAAACCAAATGCACAAATACAGAATGAGGGGAAACTGGCTTAGCAGCAGCACTGCTGAAAAGGATCTAGAAGTCATGGTGGATTGCAACCTCAATATGAGTAAGCAATACGATGCTGTTGTGAAAAAAATCAAATGCAATTTTAGGTTGCATTAACAGAGATATCATGGGAGACGATAGTACCACTGAACCTGGCACTGGTTAGGCCTTAGCTGGAGTAATGTATCCAATTTTTGTCACCAATGTATAGAAAATTTATAGAGAAACTGGAAAGGATCCAGAGGCGAGCAATAAAGGTGACTAAAGGGACTGAATGCAAGCCACATAAGCAAACGCTGTAGGAACTGTGTATGTTTACTTTGGAAAAGAGGAGATTGAGGGGGGAAATGACAGCAGTCTTCAATACTTGTACGGCTGACACAAAAAGATGGAGAAAAGTTGTTCTCTTTGCCACAGAGGGCGGGACAAGAGGCAATAGGCAATGGGTTCAAACTACAGCATAGAAAATTTAGATTGAATCCCAGGAAAATCTTCCTAACTGCAAGAACAGTAGCCCAGTTGAACAGACTGCCTAGGGACATTGTGGAAGCTTCTTTATTGGAGGTTTTCAAAAGGAGGCTGGCAAGCCATCTGTCTTAGATGGTTTAGACACAACAAATCCTGCATCTTGGTAGGGGGTTAGATTAGATTACATTTGTCATCCCTACTAACCCTATGGTTCTATGAAATATTTTGGTGTTGCTGAATCTGCATTTTTCACCAGAAAAGTTTCAGCTGAAAAATTTCACCCAGCTTTACTGCTTATGTGACCTTTGTCAAGTCACTCAGTTTCTCTGTGCCCCATCGTAAAACGCGGTGATATTGCTTATCTGCCTCATAGGAGTGTTGCAAGAATAAGACCATTAATGTCTGAGAGGTGCTTAGATACTATGGTGATGGGTACCATAGCAATAGACAGAAATCCTGTTTTTTAAACCAATAAAACAAATCCCAACCAACTGCTGTCTGAAACCAGTAAAATGAAACCTTGGCTCAAAACTTATTTATTCATTCTCCCAATTGATTCAATGTGACTGGATGATTTGGCTGTCTGCTAAAGTGCTTTGTCATTTGTTTAGTTGAACTGAATCAAATAGTATTATTAATGATAAAGTACCAAGAATCCTGCATGGTACAATAAAATATTATAGTGTATAATGCATGTTACATATTATAAAAGCAGTATTAAAACTTTGCTTCATAAAAGCAATACTTTTCAGTACTGAAACAGATACAGATCCTGGCCACTATAAAAAGCAGCTGGAGGATATGAGAAAGTTTGTAGAGTTTGCCAAATCCTACTAATCCTGCCTTTGATTCGGAAGGATACTAATGGAAGACTTAAATTTTGCTGCAAGCTTCCACTTCATTTTTAGCTGACATTTACTCTTTAAACAAGTTGTTTTAAATCCTGTTGGTTGTGCATACTTTAAATCAAACTATGTTCTGAATGCTACTCTAGTGAGATATGCCCCACCTTCCAATTCTTCATGAACCAGGACATTTTCTGAATCCTTTTATAGTGCACATGATTGATTTAGTTCAATGGTTGATTCACAGTGCAGGATTAATGTATGGTGCCATTTAATGTTTTTATTTAGTACCCTTCATCATTTGTGCATTGTAAGAACAAACAGATGTAATACAAGTTATTAATTTCTTGAAAAATAAAAATGGGTTGCTAAATCAGAGTGGAAGCATATGTTATAAATTTCTGCTTTTAAGCTTTCTTTTAGGAGGCTATTTTGGTGGAGAAAAGTTGTTGCAAGTAAAAATCCAGAATAACTGAAGTAGTATAAAGGCTCCTATTGACTTCAGAGGGCTTTGGATCAGACCCTAAGACTATGATGAAGAGATAATTTTGGCAGATCAAGAAACTGAACTCCTTTTTAGACAAAGGACATGCACAGCATAATCATTGCAAATTTCCTTGCCCCATTACTGTGTCTCTACGGGTGAAAGGATATTTCAGTTTCCTTTCCCGATACTTCCGCCTACTGAAACTAACAATGGTGCCAATTAGCAGTTATTTTTGTAAAAACTGTAGCTGATTGTAGAGAACTGACAAACAGAAAAAAATGGCTTTTTCTGACAAATGCATTGTTCACTCTGAATTCTGAAAACTTCGCTATGAGTTTAGTCAACATACTGTAGTATAATTTTTAATGTGCTACAGAATAAAGTATTACAAATGATTATATCTAAACTACACTTGTCAAATTAAATTAACTACATAGATTTTGTGATTCAGTAATAGTTTATATTCATTTAATTGCTAATTTGCAAAATGTGGTCATCCTCTGTGAGCCCCCAAGTCATGAATATAAATAACATAGGCTCTGATTCCGGAAGGCATCTCTATTCAGAACAGTCCTGAAGCATGTAAATAGGAATCGACTTAAGCGCATGCTTAAGGCTTTCCTGAATCCGAGCCACAGGACCTTATCCAAAGCCCACTGATCTGATCCCAAGTGAAGTTCTCTGGTGCTTTATTTTGGCACTGATTCAACAAAGTACTTACACAAAAGACTTAAATTCAAGCATGAGTAGTTCCATTGGCATCAATGCTTAAGATGAGGCAGATATTTAAGTACCTTGCTGAACTGTGGTAAAGAACCCAAGAAAATTCAATTACAAAATGTCTGAGCCATATAAGGAGAAGAAACTCACTTAAAAGCAAGTACACACAGGGAAAGTTAATAAGGGATCTGTAACAAATGACAGAGAGAAGCAGATTTACATTCTTGTATCTCCCACATGCTCAGAAGTGTGAGATAAGGTTTTCTTCTTCTATTATAGCCTTAGTCTGAAGGCTTTCCAGAATCTCCATAAAAAAGTTTTGGTGCCCATTCCTTTTCTTTCACTTGCAGATGGTGTTGCATTTTGTGTGGCTGCAATTTTGCAGAATATCTGGGTTTCTGTAAGTGTCAAAATCAAGCAGTTTCAACAGTTAGTCATTACTTCCTGTTCAAACTTCTGCATTATTGCTAGGCAACAAGCATCACAGATGATAAAGCTTACTGGTTTTCTCTGAATTTGGACATAAATTTGGGGTATTGCATGACTGTAAAAATCAAAGCAAAACTTTGAGGGTAGGAAGAGCAAGAAGAAAAGTGGGCAAATGATGCAAAATGAACCCAAGGGAAATGTTTGCCAGAACATATTGAAATCCAAAAATAGACAGTATTTTACAATTCTATGAAAGTCTTTGTGCTTGGGTAATACAGAGCCATCTACTAGACTGGAAAAATCCTGCTTTGGACTGACACCTTTTTGAATTATTCATTTGTAGATTTAATCTCAGACATTTTATATTCTCTTATGAGACTATAAAAAGTATCCCTCAAATTTCCATCCCACACAGAAGGAGCAGTAGATAGGCAAAGAGGTATCCTACCACTATGGACCTGTATATACTCAACCCACTGGTGACCGTGTGTTAGAGTTGCCCTTGTGCCCAATCCAGAGAGAGTATGAGTTTGTTACGGCCCCTAGCAAGAGAGTCTAGCTCTTCAGTTCATATTTTAGAGACTTGTGCTCTGGAAGGCCCTGGTTCAATCCTGGTGCATTAACCAAGATGGCTGAATCACATGGACTAAGGAAGTTCCTCCCTTTTTTAAAGATTGTCACTCTGATGCATAGAATCATAATATATCAGGGTTGGAAGGGACCTCAGGAAGTCATCTAGTCCAACCCCCTGCTCAAAGCAGGACTAATCCCCAACTAAATCATCCCAGCCACGGCTTTGTCAAGCCTGACCTTAAAAACCTCTAAGGAAGGAGATTCCACCACCTCCCTAGGTAACCCATTCCAGTGGTTCACCACTGTCCTGGTGAAAAAGTTTTTCCTAATATCCAACCTAAACCTCTCCCTCTCCAACTTGAGGTCATTACTCCTTGTTCTGTCAGCTGATACCACTAAGAACAGTCTGGGTCCATCCTCTTTGGAACCCCTTTTCAGGTAGTTGAAAGCAGTTATCAAATCTCCCCTCATTCTTCTCTTCTGCAGACTAAACAATTCCAGTTTCCTCAACCTCTCCTCACAAGTCATGTGCTCCAGCCCCCTAATCATTTTGTGTTGCCCTCCACAGGCCTTTTTCCAATATATGTACATCCTTTTTGTAGTGTGGGGCCCAAAACTGGACACAGTACTCCATATGAGGCCTCACCAATGTTGAATAGAGGGGAATGATCACGTCCCTTGATCTGCTGGAAATGCCCCTACTTATACAACCCAAAATGTCATTAGCCTTCTTGGCAACAAGGGCACACTGCTATATTTGTATGCTGGAGATGTTACATTTAAGGTTGTGTATGATTTCAGATTACAGAAAGAGAAAATGTAACAACATTCTGCAAAAGTTTTTTTTGTTTTGTTTTGTTTTTTTAATCTTATCCGCTGATGAAAACTAGCTCCTGGCTAGCTTTTTGTGTATAGAATGGGGTGGGCAACCTGTGGCCTGCAGTCCATATCTGGCCCACGGGCCCTTCCTGACTGGCCCCTGAGCTCCCAGCTGGGGGCTGTTCTGGCCCCTCCCCTCCTGTTTCCCTCTTCCCTGCAGCCTCAGCATGCTGGCCTGCCACTACTGCCAGGCAGTGCTGCAGCGTGCCTGGTTCCGGTGGGGTCCGAGCTCCAGCCACTCTGAGTGGTGTGGTAAGGGTGTCGGAGCCAGGCTGGGGCCTTGGATAAGGGGCAGGGAGTCCCGGGGTGGGTGGAGCTGGGGCGTCAATAGGGATCAGGGCAGTCAGGAGACAGAGACCAGGGGGCTTAGGTAGGGGGTGGGGTTCTGGGAGGCAGTTAGGGTGGAGGGTCTCAGGAGGGGTCAGTCAGGGGAGAAGCAGCAGGGGGGCATAGATGGGAGGTGCGGTCCCGGGGGGTGTTTGGGGGCGGGGGGGATCTCAGGATGAGGCAGTCATGGGACAGGGAGCAGGGGAGGTTGGATGGGTTGAAGGTTCTGAGGGGGGGTAGGAAGTGGGAGGGGGACGGATAGGCAGCGGGGCCAGGCTTCCCTACCCTACCTGGTCCTCCATACAGTTTTTAACCTCGATACGGCCCTAGGGCCAAAAAGTTGACCCAGACCTGGAACAGAATCTCAGTCAACGAGAGGTTTAAAAACAACAAAAATCACTGACACATTTAATTTAAAAAAATAGTCACTTAAAAATTGTGCAACTTCTAAGAAATCAGTAGTATCTCTGATGAGCATTACTTTAACCTTGATATGATTTGCAGTCATTGTTTAAAAATTAAGTCCAGCAAGTAATTGTTACACAGTCTCAATATGAGACAGTAGGGCTGCCTTTAGTCTATATTATAGTCTAATCCCATTTAATTGGAGACGGGTTAATTTGTATCTGGATTTCAAACCCTTTAAAATGTTGAATTCTTTGGCTCTGGGTATTGATTCATTGTAAAGAGGGGTCCTGGCTGTGAAATTCAAATCCCAGAAGTAAAACAGTGTTTGAATCCAAGCCTTCTAAACTGGGTCTCTCTCTTTCTCTGCTCTGAATAATGAGCTACTATTGATATTACATTTTAAAGCATTATTCATTCTCTAATATGCTGTACTATGTACATTTACAATACAAGTGCCACAAGCGCTTGCTTATATAAGTGACTTGAAGTAGCTATGATTTCTGTTGGGTAAACAGTGCACCGTTTTGAAAGTACAAATATGTATATTCAATTAATAACAATCAGACTCCCTTTGGTGTGTGTAATATGTGGTTAAATCATTTTAAATGCAAATGTGTTCTAAAGGAATGTAAATTAAAACACACACATTTAAAAAGTGCTAGGACATTGAACCAAGCAGCCAAAAGCAAAGGAAATTTAGAATTAAAGGAGATTCATCTTCAGCGCAAGATGTACACAGAGAGATGCAGTGAGTCTCCGCCAGATATGTAACTCTCCTGGTTTGATCAGTTTCTGCTAACAACTTCTTACCCTTAATTACTATCAGCAGAATACTGTTTGTCCTATTTCTGAAAGCACTTGGGACCCAGGATGCAGTGGAAGCAGTGTGGTTATTCTTTGGGCATCTGGGATCAGGCTGTACGCCCTGCATGAAGCAGAGCACAGCACAGTTCTACCCCAATATGACAGTAGTTTTGGAAAGTAGAGTAGGGAATGAGCCAGGCTACGGCTGGTGGGATCAGACTGCTGCAGCCATGTGGTCTTCTGCACATCTCATATTTCCCTGCTACACAATGCACACAAAGTGCTGTGCAAGATTGTTCCCCTTTCCAGCACAATATTCCGCCCACTGATAATATGACAGTCATTATCCTTTGCTATTTATTTAAAAACATAATTAGGTCTTCAGCTGGTCTACATGAGTATTGCTCCATTGAATTTAACGCAGCTATGCCAGTTGACACCAGCTCAGACTCTGGCCAATATCTGTCCAACAGCAGCAAATTATCCCTCAATAAAGTAAATGGATTAGTCCAAGCTGCTCTCTCAGGATGAGGAAGAGGTCATGTTGCGGGTGGGCACCTGGGGCTGAACAGCCTTCATGTTACAGATAAGCCACATCTATGCTTTAATTACTTTGCTTTGGTAAAAAGAGGGAGACTCAGTGTAATGACAGTGGTAGAAATGACCAGTGAAAATTGATTTCCCTAAACTGGGGCATATATGGATTAGAGGTAGCCTGGGGTATCAGCACCATTGCTTTCAAGCAGGAAACGGCAAGATTATTACTAAAATGAAAGGACAACTCTGTTGGAACTGCCAATTACTAGTAATATATGGGGTGGGTTTTTTAGTTTAATTGGGAAGTATTTTAAAAGGCTGCAGAAATCATGAGCCTGAGTTGTGAACTTCATATTTTCTTAAACAATTTACTAGGCAGGAATCCTGGGGGAGCTGGGAAAGGCTCTAAGATACATTTGATAGATGTCCTCTGCGCACCAGAGCCTCATTAAAACACTCTCCTGTTTTTGTTCTGGGTTTATTACACTACATATAAATTTAAAAACTGCTGATGCAGGAATTCTTGTAGTCTTTAGAAAAAAAATCTGTGTGTGGTTCTTAGCCACAGTCTTGGTTTCCACAGGTGTGTTATGCACTTCACCACTCTTTTTTTGATGAGTGTATGTGGGTGAGGGAGAAGTGGGATAAAACCACTGTCAGTAGTTGTCTTTAAATATTTACAGGTGATCACGGTGCATTCATTGATTGTTTACATAATACTGAATCCTTCCAGATAAGAAAGTTTTATTAATTCTGTTTCTGCCATTAATAACAACCATCTTTGTGGTGTTTCTGATTGACTAGGGCAAATTTCCAATGCAAGGTTCTTTGTCTCATTTCTGCCTTCCTCAGTGAGCTCCACTTTGAAAACATTCCCCTCAACTCAGGGTAGGGTGACCAGATGTCTTGATTTTATAGGGACAGTCCCAATTTTTGGGTCTCTTTGTTATATAGGCTCCTGTTACCCCCACCCCCTGTCCCCGTTTTTCACATTTGCTGTCTGGTCACCCTAACTCAGGAGTTGCTGATCCCATTCTCCTTCCACAAATGCTGTTGTGTCCATTGCTAAAACTTACAAAGAGCACCGTTCCTGTTATTGTTCCTCAGCAAGGGTCAGGTGTGCCTGTACTCACATAGGACTGCACAAAACTGTAACAGAGTCCTCCAGAGATATGCAGTTTTGGCAGTATTCTGGCTGTCTCCTGTCTTCCATTCAAGGTGGCAGGAGTGGCTGTATTTTGGAATGACAGGGAGCTCTGTGGGAACTACAGATCGCTGTTGTGTGGATTTTGGTCTCTGTTCTCTTCCCAACTTTCCCACATTGTTAGCTGAACAGCTCTTGTTTGTACCATGCTGCCACTGGCCTTGTCCATGCCATTTGGACACCCATTACCCTCCACAGTCTGACCTATGGAGGGGAGAGTCGCTGGAACCCAGAGCAGCAGTAATTCATGATACGTTTTGTATCATAAACTCCCCACTTCTAAAGGCAAATGTGATGAATGGAACTATATCTGCTCCTCACCCTCTTAGTTGAGCAGAAGCGGGAGAGGCAGCAGTGCAGTGATAGTAAAGGAATGCTTTCTTCTCTGTGTTCATGTAAGCTCCTCTCTGTCCCACACTGAGCAGGACCACACATCCCCCAAGCAGCAGGGAAAGCGAGGTATCTCGGTCTTCATCAGAATTCTGAGGTGCATCTACAATCCAAGTGCCTTCTTCATTTGCTATAAATCGTTACAGAATGTTACTCTCATAATAAAGTTGTTCCAATCACTGTTTTATATTTTGTTATCTTCTTTTACAGAGTGATGAGGTTTTAACTGTCATCAAGGCAAAAGCACAGTGGCCTGCCTGGCAACCGCTAAACGTGTAAGTTGGTAGAGAATGGAGCCTCCCAATAGACTCCTGTTCAATATCATCTAACAGACTGCTCTGAACTTATTGCCTTACACAATATAAAAGTACTGTTGATAGATGAGTTCATCTTATGCTTTGGTATTCTGCCAATGAGTGCCTCTTTTTTTTATTTGCACGTATGGGGCTTACTAACTATATCAGGGAAAGAGAAAAAGCAGATAGTTGTACTGAGTTTGTGCCTATATTAAACAATGGCGTTTATTTAGTGTTTGTATGAATATATTAGATACATGTGTCAGGCTGTTTGGAGTGTCTCACAAATGTGGGTGCCAACCTCTGGGCAAACTGTTACAAACCAGGGCTCTCAAATGCAAAAGTCGGGCCAGTTCCATCACTGTGATCTCTGTGGCAGGGGATGATTGGATACCTGGTAAAAACTTATGAGCAAAGCTCTCAGTTCCTGACCTGGGGTTTTCCTTTGAGAGGATGTTCCCCTCTCCTTGCCTAACTGTTCAAGGTCTTTTGTGTCAAGATCATCATATGACCCTGGTTCAGCCATTGAGGCTAATCTTTAAAACTCTTAATATCATATTTAAACTTTTAACAGCATGAGTTATGATTAAGGCTATGTTTTAGTGATGGGTGATTGCTAGTCAATATCTTTTACTAAAGATGTGACTGGAAATATAAAATCAGTACTGATAAAGTTAGCAAATGACAAAAATTGATGGAGTGGTACCTAGTGATGGGGAGAGATCACTTACACAGAGTGACCCAGATCACTTGTTAAGATGGGCTTATTTGAAAATATGCATTTTAACAGATAAATGTAAAAGCCACCAAGGAACAAAATGTATAGGTCACTCTGGGATCATGACAAGAATCAGTTGAACATGTGCTCCCAGTGCTTTGCTATAGCGGAGAGGGCTAATATGATTCTTCCACGTATAAGCAGGGGAATATCTAGTAGGAGAAGCAGGTGATGGCAGCAGTTCTATATATAGCATTAGTGAGGCCATTACTGGAATAGTGTGTCCAGTTCTGATGTCTGCACTTTTAAAATGATGTTCAAAAATTTGAGGGTTCAGACAAGGATTACAAGAATGATTCAAGTACTGGAAAACATGCCTTATTGTGAGAGACTTATGAAGTTTTTAATGTATCTCAGAAAAGGTGAAAAGGTGACTTGATAAAAATCTACAAGTATCTACATGGGGAAGAGACTTCTGATAGTAGATGGCTTTTTAATCTATCAGAAAAAGCTAGACAAATTCAAACTGGAATAAAGGGCAAAATTTTAACAATGAAGGTAGTTAATCATTGGAATGACTTATCTTGAGATGTGATGGAGTCTCTGTTACTTGAAGTCTTTGACTCAATATTGGATATTTTTCTAGAATATATGCTACAGCTCAAACAGAAGTTATGGGCTTTGTTCAGACATTATCGCCTGGAGTGACCTAACTTTTGCAAGAGGTCAGACTATATGATCAGAATTGTCCCTTCAGGCCTTAAAAATCTTTAAATTGATGGTCTTGCATGAGTAATTATCACCTAGAGTCTTCTAGTATGTTCCTTATTTAACTTAGTCATTCAGTGAGCACCCCATATCTCAGCTGTGACCATTGCTAGCTCTCCAATTTTACTCTGCTCATCTTAGTTTTGGGTACCTGGTACCTTCCCTAGAGCTCCCAAAGGAAAGTAAACCTTTCCAATTAACACACTTCCATTGTTAGAATTTCCATTTCCCTTTATTGATTATCTCTGAAATTTAGATTATGATTGTGCAAGGATTAAAACTTATGCCAAACAAATGCTTAGTCAATTATTATGCATAACATAGCTAACTAGTCATGGCAAGCGTGCATTGCTAATTTTCTACTGACTGATGGGCATGGATAATTTTCTCTTGAGTAACCATGAATGATATGTCTTTTCCTGATATGGCATAAAGCTGATTTGTCAAGACATCATGTCACCTAATAGAAAGCTGTGTCACAATATATCATAATACATCCACCAAGAGAGCCTAGTGTAAGGTATGAAACACATAACACTAGTAAGCATAACTCTAGAGCCTCGGAAATAAAGTAACAAATTTTAGCCAGGGATATTAGTCTTCTCATGCTTCAAAGGGCAAGATTATCACTTAATGGGATCAGTATGCAACTTCCTATCCAAGTTTTAGTACAAACTTAGTTACGGAGATTGCCCTTTTAATATCAGTATCTGGGAGCAGTTAAACATATTGGTGCCTAAAATACCAGAGTTTTTCCCTGTACTAATTATAAGTGGTGACTGCTGTAAATGAATTAACAGATTTTGGTATTCTGAAGAAGCGGGTATCGGCTGCTGTTAGAATCAGAGTGCTACACTAGATGGACTATTTACCTGGTCAACTTTAATTAAAAAATTGCAACAGAGCAAGGGGATGCTGTGACTCCCAGGGCTGGAAAAATGGGAACAATTTGATTGGCTAACAAATTGACATGGGGGAAAAAAGACAGTCTCAGACGTTGCTAGCTGTATTCTTGTGAAATAATCAGTAAATGCCAGCAGAACTTGGGGATAGAGAATTTCATCCCCAAAATAAACATTTTATTCTGCTCTATCTGTGGATCCAAATCCAAAAGACCTTTCTCAAGAAATACTCCCATTTCTTCAATGAGAGCTTTGCCTGAGTAAGGATTTGTCCCACAGTTAATCTCACATATCACTAGACAAAAACAAAACACAAGACCAGATCAGCCAGCATTTTCTAATTCTGTAATCTGATGTAGCATGTTACAGTGAGAGAAATCAGCCTGTTTTGACTAGTCATGGAGGAGAGCAAACCCCTAGGCCTGGAAGAAGTGTGAACTCCACAGCTTGGCACGAGCAGGGTTTTCTTGTTCGATGTGGCTGTGAAATCCAAACCATGTTTATATGTTGTCAGCTTATCCGTTGTTGTTACAGCTGTGCAGTTTTCCATGGTTATTACATCCTTCAACCTTTGTGAGCCTTCACCAGTAAAGCAGGTTATCATACAGGCACCAGATCTTCTACATAAAATCAACTTATATAAAATCAGTTTACATAAAATGACAACAGTCATGTAACAGGAGATAGTAGTTTCTTCAGTTAGGTCTCTGATGCTTTCCCAAAATTTCTGGGCAAAGCCACTAAGTATGAAGAATGGCTACCCTTTCACTGCATGATTTCTAGCTCTCTGAAAAACTTGGGGCATTGAAAACATGCAGCTGGACAGGCCTACCACATTAACTTTCCCTCTTGAAAGATGTTACCAGAATGTTTCCAATACAAGTGGATCGCTTTGCTCATCATTAGCTGGGGCCAACAGGAGATGTTCGAATCCTAACTCCAGTGCCTAAGGACTTTGATTATTTCAAGCTAGGGAGCTTGCAACAGTATATCACTCTGGATCTCAGTTAAAGATTTTAAGCTGCATAAGAGGGAAAATAGATTGGACATGGGATAGAAGCAATTTGCCCAACTGCTCTGCACCTAGATACTATAGTGCTGGGTATTTTATAACCTATACATCATGGAGCAGATAAAAAATATCTTTCCAAATATCATCGCATGTGCAGCCAGTCTGCTTACGATAAGCCAAGGGGAACTGGTCAACTTTATTATTATCTATATAATCATAGTACCTAGGAGATCTAGTCCTGGACCTGAACCCAATTGTGCTCAGCACCGTGCAAACATAACAAAAAAGACAGCCCTTGCCCCAAACAGCTTACAATGTAAGTGTAAGAAAGAGACAACAGATGGACACAGACAGATGGGGGAATACAATGACAATATTGGCCAGCATGTTTTTTTAGCAGACCAGCAGCATAACCATTATGAAAATTTTAGATACTGAATGAGCAAACATCTTTACCTGCATTTGTAACAATGCCTTAGATTACGAAAATGGAAAGAAAATCTGATTTAGCCTTTCAGTTTCCTGTTTATTCTGCATTTGTTTTCAGCGCATACAATAAAATTAGCTGGCTATTTCACTTTCCAGATCTTGACACAGCAGCGTTGAGAATCTGTTTATATTTCAAAAGAACAGCTTCTCTTTGAATATTTAGAAAATGGTGATGGAAGTATTTTAAAATCTTTTGATGATGAGCTGAGGTCTACGCAGAAATCCTCCCTCCACATCTGAGTCAGTGCGTTCCACCCAATATTCTTTCCTTTGTTTATGCCGCTCAGGAAAACATGAAAGTTAAAAGCAGAGTACAATAAATTAATATCCCAGCTCCCTGATCTACCCACCACTATTAATTTAACAGAGAATATCTCTCCTAGATGTGACCTAGGGTGACCAGACAGCAAATGTGAAAAATTGGGACTGAGGATGGGGGATAATAGGAGCCTATATAAGAAAAAGCCCCAAAATCAGGACTGTCCCTATAAAATTGGGACATCTGGTGACCCTACTCCTAGATGAAGAATCCATGCTGGGGAGCTATTTCCACTACCCTAGAAAAGTATTGTGCACCTATACTCATTCCATAAGGGACCCACTCTAACACAGCAGCAGCAAGCCTTCATAAAGGAACAATCTGGTCACACTGAGGGATGTATTCCAAAACTGGTTGATGTCCAGCTAAGGCAACTCACAGTGCCCCTCCCTAATCCATGAATCCAATTCATCTCACTCTGACACTGTTATCCCCTGGATTGTTTAAAAGGAAAGTCTTTGCTACTACTATCTGGAGCACCTGCAACATGTGAGCTTCGTCCTCCACAGCTGGTCCATGGACCTCTGGAGTTGTGACTTAGCCCAGAGAACTCCAGTCTGCCGCCCTAAGGAGCCTCACTTAGTTTGCAAGCTGGGAATGCAGGGGATAGGGGTGCAGGCTTGTCATTCTCTTCCACTTGTTACTCTTTTTCTGACTGACGTGAAAACCCTCTGTTTTATTTAATGTCTCCATCCCCTGAGTCTCACCTATTGAGACTGTTACAGCTAACCCATTATCACGGCCATGGTCCTATTTGTTTAATGATATTTTTGACTTATTACCTTTTATAGGGATCAAAAACGTCGTCATCACCTTTCTCTTGCCTATCCGGTTTGCTCCTACAGTTCTCTGTGTAGCTTGAGTGAATAACCACATCTTGCAATTGTCTGGACACTGAGCTGCCTATTGCATGATACAATCTCTTGATTGTGTGGCCCGTTTCTTTTCTGAGGTAACACCAGTGAATTCCCCTTCAGCAGCATTGTGGTTAATCTTCCTTTGCCCTTTTTGAGTGGTTCTTCCTCAGGAAAGGGCAAAAACTTAGGAGTCGAGTTTGCCAGGAGAGAAGGAACAGTGCAGTTTTATGAATTATCTGAGTACTTAGCTCAATCTGAGTATTCGAAGGCGCCTAGAAATTTCTAGTTCAAACAGGTCATTCCCAATACAGGAATAAGCATGGTTACCCTAAAGCACTTTTTTGTCCACATGGGAATTCACTCAATAGTGTACCCCTTTTCTTCCCCTCAGATGCCACATATCCTGGATAGCCTTCATCTGAATGAGGAGAGATGGATACTGCTCCTTCTGCCTACCAGTAGAAAATGAGGTGGGGCATTCCCTTTTCCCCTCAGGCTGAGCATGATCTCTGGAACAGCCTGCCTTGTCACTCAGCAGTGTGTCACCATTCAGAGTAGGATACTATCCGAGAGAGAGTAAGAGAGTTGGCCCAGGACCTCATGGGAGATGTTAACAAAGGGCCTGATCCAAAGTCTGTTGACGTCAATGGGCTTTGCATCTGGCCCATATTAACTGGAGAAAGAGATGCAGATACTCTTCTGCATCTTTTCCTTTTTGTCCTTGTGGTATCTCTTTTTATCCCACCCAACTATTCTACCACAGTTTGAACCAAAAATAACTTTTACAGCTACTTTCCTATACTCAGTGAGCCTTAAATTCAGCATCAAAAAGTCCAGATAATGAGGTGTTTTTGCCTAGCTTTTGCAAATGTTCTTTTCTGTCATCTTTCCTTGCTTCTGCCTATGCTCACAATACCTCTGTCTCCTTGCAAATGTCCTCCATTTTTACACTGCTATACTGCAGCTCAGATACTCTGGTAAACTGAGAGCTAGCTGAGTGAGAAACAGAGCACTTGAATATGATCCCAGGCTCTTTTGAAACTCAGCGTAGCTGAACCATTTGGCAAAGTTGGCCTGCGTTTTGATTTAGTGATGAAATCTGGTTCCGATGCTGTTCTGGAAGTTTCACATCCCTTTACTTCTCATTCATTGGTCCCCAGTACTCAATACAATGCATGTGACTCGGGTAAAGAGACATAAAAAATATCTGAATGGACTCCCAAGCACAAATACAAAGTGGGGCCCTTCTATTCAAGTTGAATGCATTCCTTTTGCCATTCACTCAAAATGTCCATACTAACCTGCACCACTTGCTTTTCCACAAGTCCTTGGTGTGCCTACTCCACTTCTCAACTTTACCGTCCCAAGCCTCTGCTGGTATTGCCGTTCTCCCCCACCCCCTCATAGATGTCCCTAGCTCTACACATGCCTCAGTATCTATTCCTGCTTACCATACGGTGGCTGGCAAAAGAGGCTGCTGTTGGCTGCCTTCCCACTTGTCATTTCCACAGCTGGCTGTTCCAGGAGCTACAAAGGTATGGGGAAGCAGCATACAGAGCCAGATGGGCAGAGAGCGTCAAAGGAGCTGGCAGCTACTTTAATCTGCTCCCTTACAACAGCAGGAGCTCCCTATAGTGAGGGCAGAGAATTGGCAGCTTTCTCTGAACTGCTGGTCTTCTGCTTCTTCCCGCTGGTTGTCCCTGTTGCTGCTGCTGCTTCTCCCTCTGCAGTGGGAGGAGCAGGCAATGGAGCCTTACTTCTCCTACCGAAGTAGCAGTGACTTCTGCTACGTGACCTGAAAAACCCACTTGGGCCAGCATAGCATTACTTTTAACAAACTGAAATGTCAGAAAGGCACCATAATGTCCTTAATGCTGCAAGACATTCCAGCATTTATTCAGTGCATCAACCTGGCCATATTAAATAGATCTTTATATATCATTCATCTTAATAGGCATTCCATTAAACATGCAATGCAATCTGATACCAGCACAGGGTTAAAAATCAAAAATTAAAATGAGACAAGCCGTGAACCACTCTGCCACCAGTGCCTCTTGTTTGCAGTTTAATTATACAGTGTATGCCTGGCTGGAAAGCGATTTCTGCCTACCAGCAGTGTTTGCAAGGTTAGGAGAAAATAGAAGTAACAGAAAAGTACATTCATCTCCCCCGCCCCAATCTCCCTAAGTACAGGGACTGTGTGGTCCTAGGAGTCTCCTGTTCTGATATTCTCAGTATTCCTGCAATAAAAATAAATGAATTAATAAAGTAAATTCTAAAACCTCCATTTTCCAATATTTGATGTTCATTCCCTAATATCTGGGTTTTCCTTTGTACTACTATGAGAAGCTTGCATCATGTGGTTCCCAAAATAGCAAAAGCTATCTGACTGGCAGTTCTGAAGACTGATTCAAGCATAAGGAGGCTCAGTCAGTGAAACATATACAGTCCAGTGTAGGGTAATGGTAGACAGATATACACACACTTATATTCTTAAATGAAATCTTCATCAGTGACCATAAATTCAATTCAAATACCTGAATTATAATATTAGATAATATCTAACCATTAGTCATTGTCTCCTCAGATCATGTGGAGAATGAATATGTGTTTTCTGTGATCTAGAAACACGATACTACCTTTCCATCCACTGCATGTTACCCTTTGTGTATTGAGCATTACAATGGACAGAATACTGAATAATACCTTTAATTTGATTACACATGTATTGGCCTATCTGAAATCCTCAGCTCAAATTATTGGTGCACCATTCTGCACCAATGCCTGAAAGCACAAGTGAATCTTGAAAAGTGTTGGATTGTATGTTGTTAGGCTCAGTTGTGCATCTTTTTGATACTATTTTTATTAATGATTATTATGGCAGCATATAGCGTCCCGAGTCAGAACTGGGGTCCCATTGTGAAAAGCGTTGTATGAACATAAATATGAAACAGACCCAAGCAAGTTAATCCTACGTACATAGACAAAAATGGGATCTAATTTTCAGTGGTGACAGTTCATCCCTAGGTGGGCATTTACAATTCTTTGTGTTCACTGTCCCAGCACTTACTTCTCAGCATCTATATGGAAGAATATTAACTATCAAGACAGTGTCTAGTTTAATTGTGGTCCATTATATCAGTGTTCCCCAAACTGTAGAGCACCTTCTTTTGGGAGCCATGAAGGATTAGCCATGGTCAGGGGGTCAACTGTTCTGCAGAGTCTCAACTTTGTTTTAAAAAATTACTCTCTAGGCATTGTGATTGTGAAAGAAAACCTTGATAATGGCCTGGTGTACACCTAAAACTCAGGTTGACCAGCTACATTGTGTAGCTCAGGGTTGTGAAAAAATTTCACACCCTGAGCATCGTAGTTAGGTTGACTTAACGCTAGGTGTAGACACGGCTAAATCAACGGAAGGGTCTTTCCATCAACTTAGCTACTGCTTTTCGGAAAGGTGGATTGCCTACATCGACAAAGAAACCCCTTCCAACAACGTGGGAAACGTTTACACTACTATGGCACTACAGTGGCATAGCTGCAACACCATAGCTCTGCTGATGTAGCAGCTGTAATGTAGATGTCCCCAATGTGAGAGGAGTGTAACTGATGCCATGATAACTGTGTAAGTTTACAGAGAGCCTGAAACAATAGCTCGGTGGTGTGAACTGCATTTTTTGTTTGGAGGTACTAACTTAGATGCCTGTAAATGTCACCATTGTTATCTATCGTACTGTTTATTATCGTCGCTTGTAAGAAAGGAGAGGAAATATCATTTAAAAAGCAATACCAGTGTTTTCCAAAGGAGATAATGGACGAATTTGGGTACAGCACAGAGATGTACAAAGGAAGATGTGTACATGGGGAGTTTGTAGAGTAGGCATGATTTGTTTCATTTCCTTGAAGAGTAATTCTGCTTTCAGAAATTTGTGAAACATTGAGTTAGACATCTGTCTCTCTCTCTCTTTATAATTTATCTAATCTATATGTATAGAGAGAGAAATTGTCCTTATGTATCTAATCAGGGTGTGTGTACATATAAAAATGTGTGCATACATGTATGTGCTCATTCACTAAAACTGATAATTTTACCTATACTATTATTTATATTACATTAGTGTCTAGTGGCCCCTACCTAGATGGGAGCCAGCTGTGCGAAACATCATACATTCACATAGTGAGAGACAGTTCCTGTCATGAAGAGTTTACAGTCTAAATTGACAAAATAAACAAAGGTGCGGAGGGAAACAGAGGAACAGAAATGTTGCATGGGAGGTCAGTGGCCAAGCCAAGAATAAAACACAGTTCCCCTGATTTCCAGTGCCCTGTTCCCTCCTAGACTGTGCTGTCTCCCACTTTACAAGAACAGACGTTTACCTCAATATCTGTCATTGATGTATTTGTATTACACTATACTTACTACAAGAAACACCTTAATTACTGTTAATATTGAGGTGAAATTATTTATTAATGTGTGTGAATGAGAGAGAGAACAGAACAAAGCTGAATAGGGCATTCTGCAGGGATGGTATGTAATATATTGTCCCTAAAGGAGGAAGATACAGTACTGAAACAGAGTTGTTTAAATATTTAAGAAGTCCATGTCTCTGAAATATGTTCCTGCTGGCAATAGCATAATGATACTAAATCGCTTGTTTAGGTAGCCATTACTCTGGTGAGGCTATGTACCAGAAAGAGGATGTGTGGTTTATTTCATTAGCTTGCTGCCACCACCTGGTTCAGTCTGGATATACCTATTCACCAAATCTTGGCAGAAACCATTCCATCGTGTTTTCTTATATAACTGTTTTACAGGAATTCTAACTTAAAATTACATGTCTGCCAACTGTTGTGCTCTGATAAATCTATATTCGTCAGTACTGAGAGGGGAAGATTCAGTTTTGAAAACTGAAAGGACTTAGGTAAAAAATAATGAAATTCCCAAAGCCAATCTGGCAACGTCGTTAAGTCACTACTGTCAATTAGTTTTTTGTGAATACTCTATTAAACAATGAATAAAATTATTCACTATAACACATCAAGTTCCCCCATTGCAGACAAACTGAAATTCACAAAGTGGGATATCCAAACATTTCCTATCAACAACTTAATGAAGGGAAAAGTATTTATTTTACTTTCATGCTGTCAGTCTAGTTTCTGTTCTTCTTAATAAAATATTTGCATAGAAAATTATACTTTACTCAGCAGCAGCATGGTGTCTTTTTAAGCAGAGGGTAGCCAAGTAAGTTTTGTTGTGCAAAACACTCAAATAAATAAACTGAAGATATTTGCTCAGTTTAAGTTAATGTAATTCTTACTTTCCTGTTATATTATAGTGCTAAAATGACCTACTGTACTGTAACACAAAGCACTGCCCATTAAAGCTTACTTTGTTTTCAGTGAGTAAAATGTTTTATCCAGAGAACTAATTTATAAAAGTGTAAATCACAAATGAACAAATTAGCTTCTGAATGCTTGTTTTGCTCAATTAATCAAGTCCTTAGACTATCCAGCTGAGAAGTACAATTAGAATAGGGAAAAGATGTGTTTTTAATACACACACAACTTCAAATGGTTTGTGATTGCATTTTACCTTCAGCATGCCAGTTAGTCAAATCTGAGTTATTCTGAACTCTAATTAACTGGCTTTAATGTGCACATTTTAATTTTTATTTGTTATTTCCTCTAAAGTAAAAAGGAAAGCTGATATCATAGTCCTTTAATCACCCATCCACTGTATATCATAGCATTTGATTATACAAATTGCTTATAAAGCCTGTTCCACCTAATAATTTGAAAGTGAAATCATGCATATGTAATTTCCCCTAGAGTGAGTGTCAACTAGGGGTTACACAGAAATGGGGAAGTTATTAATTTATAGTTACATATTACAGGAGATTTTAAAATACCCAAATTTCTCGCAGTTTCTATTAGACATTTTTCCTGATTGTTTGCATTTATGCTCTTCTATTTCTGTACCTTTGGATAAAAGGTAAGGCCAAGCTTTTTACTTCCTTTAAACTCTTTGTAATCCTAGAAACACACTTAATATACTGACCGACATTCCCAGTGTGCATACTGCGCCCACCTAAAATTTTCTTGAATGCTTAGATGGTTGTCAGAAGCCCAAGCAGTCACCAAATTGAATATTGTGTGCTGAATACAAATGGGCTTTAAAAAAGTGTTTCAGGTAGGGTCATTGTTTTCATTACAGTGGTAGAATCTACTGTAGGTGTCCTGTACACTTGTTGTGCTGTATCCTGTACAGCCTATGAGTAAATGCAGAGTGGCTGTAGGACAATGGAACAAGCTGCCTTGGGAGGTTGTGGAAACTTCTTCACTGGAAGTTTTCAAAAGGAGGCTGGATAACCATCTGTCTTGGATGGTTTAGACACAACAAATTCTACATTGTGGCAGGAGGTTAGACTAGAAGATTCTTGCCATCACTTCTAACCCTATAGTTCTATGATTCTATGTAATGATGCTGTTTGTTGTTTGAGGAGGCTGGATTGTGAGTGGCCTATTCAGGGGCCACTGCAAAGTCAAGCATTGTGATGGATCCACTCCATGAGTAGAGAAATATACTGGAAGACACATCCTCTATATATTAAATTGAGTAAGTATAATAATAATAGGCCACAGAATGGTACCTTTTGGTTCACTGAGATGCACCTACTTTAATACAATTCTATTTGCATTCGGCGTGACAGACACATGGATTTTCATAGGAAACAAAGTTACATTTCAAACCTTAACACCTCTGCCATTTTAGTTTACCTCCTAAAACTTTTAGACGTACACTGTGGTTAAATTCTGCTTTCTGTGTCAGTCTGAAATACAGCTCCTTTCGCTTTGGTGGAATTACTCCAGATTTAGAATCCAGTCCTGCAAACCTCTCTCTCATGTATGCAATGTACTTAGTTAATGATAATACGTGTGTGTGACTGCAACTTGTGAGACAACTGCATGTGTGTAACTTTACTTAAGTAAGTAAAGTTATATGCATGCAATTAATATTTGTCACAAGTGTCAGCAAAATCTGTCTCTGTACATCACACTGAATAATCTTTTCTTTTTTTTTAAAAAAAAGAACCAGTTCTGTAAATTATACCAAAAATAGTTTTTTTAAAAAAACAACCTAAATGTCTCTCTGGCTGAGATAGTGTCAAATTTCAGCCTGGAGCAAACTTTAACAGCCATTGTAGAGGCTCCTCCAGGGGAAAGAATGGCTCACAGTATCACCGATTTCAGAAGCGTAACCGTGTATCAGCAAAAAGAATGAGGAGTATTTGTGACACCTTAGAGACTAACAAATGTATTTGGGCATAAGCCACCAGTACATCTAGTCTGACCTCCTGTATATCACAGGTCACCAGCAGCCAGACAGACAAGCCAACAACTCACAGCAGACCAAAGTATTACAGTCCACAGAAGACTAAATTATTATGTGTCACAGACTAAGAACAGCAAGGAAATCCAAAGGTCACTGCCAATCTGACCTAGGGGAAAATTTCTTCCTGACCCCACATATGGCAATTTGTTCGACCCTGAGCCTGTGAACAAGAACCTGCCAGCCAAGCACCTGAAAGAGGGAAAGCTCGGTGCCACTTCTAAGTGCTGGCCCACCCCAGTCAGTGTTCCATCTCCAGTTGTGGCTATCCCTAATGCTCCAGAAGAAGAGATTTTTAAAAACCTCCTAGAATACATGGGGGCGGGGGGGAATCCCTTCCTGACCTCTGCTGATGGCTAGCTGAAACCATGACGTTCTTAAGACGTAATCCAGAAGTGAGTCCCAGGGCAGTTAAGCCCTGCCCCTACAGGTACAAGCAATCCTGTCGTACAATTATACTCAGAAATTTGTCCAGCTCTCTCTCAAAGCTAAATTAAGGTGTTTGCTCCCACATTTCCCACTGGGAGGCTGTTCCAGAACTTGATGGTTAAAAACCTGCTTCTAATTTCCATCCTGAATAATTATTTCACAGCCAGTTTATATCCACTTGTTCTTGTGCCAACATTGTCCTTTAATTTAAATAGCTCTTCGTCTTCACTGGTATTTACCTCCCTAATGTTTTTTATAGAGAACAACCATATCCCTTCTCAATCTTCCTTGTGTTAGACTAAACAAGACAAGCTCTTCCAGTCTCCTCTCATAGATAGGCCCTCCATTCCCCTGATCATCCTAGTAACTCTTCTTTGCACCTGTTCCAGTTTAAATTACTCTTTCTTGAACACGGGTGATCAGAACTGTACACAGTATTCCAAATGAGGTCTTACCAGTGCCTTGTACAGAGGCATTCATACTTCACTATCTTTACTGAAAATGCCTTGCCTAAGATCACATTTGCCTTTTTCACAGCAGCATCACATTGATGCCTCTCAGTCATCTGTGATAGACCCATGTCACTCTCCTCCTCCGTTACTTCCAACTGATGAGCCCCCAGCTTGAAGCAGAATTCTTATTACGACTCTGCACTTTGTACTATTGAATTTAATTCCATTTTCTGTCACTCCAGTCTTCAAGGTCATCCTGATCTTCCTGTATATAATTCCAATTCTCCTCTGTATTGACGATGCCTCCCAACTTTGTACCATTAGCAAATTTCATTAGCACATTCCTACTTTTTGTGTCAAGGTCATTAATGAAAATATTGAATAAGATTGGGGCCATGACTGATGGTTGAGAAACTTCACTAGTAGACTCCATCCAGTCTGACAAGTCACCTTTCAATACAACTTGTTATCTTCTCCCCTTTAGCCAATTCTTTATCCACAATACAATGCTTCCCATCTTCCCTAGTTTAACTAATAATTTCCCATGTGGTTCCATGTCAAATGGTTTACTGCAGCCCAAGTATATTAGATTTACTGCACTTCCCTTATCTAAAAGTCAGCTATTTTCTCAAAGAATGGAATCAATTTAGTCTGGCATGATCCATCTTTGGTAAACCCATGTTAAATTACATCCCCTTTCTCATTTACCTTCACAATGTGTTCTAAAACCTTGCATGCTACTGAGGTCAAACTAGCAGATCTGCAATTCCCTGATTCATTTTTTCTCTTTCTTAAATATAAGTATGACATTAATCAGTCATACAGTACTACTCCCGAATATATAGACTTATTAAAAATTCTTGTTACTGGACTAGCAATTTCATGTGCCAGTTCTTTCAGGATTCTGGGATGAAAATTATCCAGTACCCTTGATTTGAGTCCATTAAGTTTCTTAAGTTTTTCTTCCACCCCAGATGTGATAATTTCCATTTCTAGACACCCATAGCCATCATTCACATGTTCCATATTACCATTGCTATTGAAAGCAGAGGCAAAGTATTCATTCAGTTTTTGGCCCACACCCTGTACCTAGATTATCTTTAATCTCCTTCCCATCCACACTTCAGAGTAGCCCAACTGCATTCTTCCTTGTTTTCTTTTTATAACTATACATTTATTTATTTTTATTTCTTTGACAAGAGCTAATTTAGCTTGACTTTTGGTGATTCTCATTTTATTCCTACATCTTTATAACCTCCACATTGTAGCTTTCTTGCTGATCAGCCCCTTTTCCCATTCCCTATAGGCTCTCTGCTTATCCCTAATAACTTTTCTGATGCAATTATTCATCCAGCTGGGTCTGGAGCCTTTTCCTAGAAGATTTTTCCCCTTTTTTGGGATGCAAATTACAGATAGTTTTTGCACAGCTGATTTGAAGAAATTCCTGACCTCCTCTACATTTAAGTCCTTGAGCTCTTCAGTCCAGCTGACTTCTTCAATTCCCATTATTTCCCAAAGTCTGCCCTTTGGAAAAATAAAATCACAGTTGACAACCTGGTTCTGATTATCCTTCCATTTAATTTAAATGGAATAAAATCATAATCACTTGATCCAAGATTATTTCCTATTACCAGCTTTTTTTAGGATGTCCTCACTACTTACTAAAACCAAGTCTGAAATTACATCATCTCTTGTTCGTTCAGTGATGATTTGATGAAGAAAATGGTCATCTATCACGTCCAGGAATAAGTGGGCCTTGCCAGTATTAAGGCATCAACAGACCTTTGACCATAGTTTTGAGAATGTTACTTGCATAATTATACAATAGGGAAATCTGTCATAAACAAACAAGCTATTCACTAACATAGTAACAGCTGTTCACCTGAGGTGCATCAAAACCAGCAATACATTATTTTTACTATAATAATAGCTGCATCCAAGAAAAATAAGACATCTGGAAAAGAATTAATTAAAGAGCTGTATGAACATGACTAACCTGTTGATAACAAGCAACTGAAAGCAGCAAAAAGCATATGAAACATAAAATCATTAGTAGCTAAAGCATGAAAAATAGGAATGCTGATAAACTACTTAAATTATGTATTTTCTCTAACTGACTTGCCAATATTGCACACTGGGATGAGTGGAAAGCTATGTAATTTGGAATCTCATCTGGTCTACACTATCCAGGCAGGAGAGTTATTTGTTTTTTGGTGGGGTGGGGATTGTTTGTTTTTGTGACCGTTACAAGGTGACTACTTTTTTTGGGGAGAAGGGTTGCTTTGAAATTATTTTTAATTTGAATGGTCTTTAAAGTAAACTACTCATTCCTGAGTGGTTCCTCCTTAAAGTAAGATTTGGGCATCTGTCTGCCACCAAAAAGAATGCAGTCTGGAGACAGTCCTCCCCATATAAAGAGTTGTTATATCAGGAAGACATTTTCATTGCATAACAACTTTATTGAACCAACACACTTTTGAAAATGCTTGATATTCTTACAAGCCAGTAGATTGCATTCTTTGCCACATCCCTATACACATATATACAGTTAAATATTTTTTTATGTACAGCAGTACACTCAAGAACAATCCAGGGTTGACAACCATGCAAGTTCTGTTGTGATGAATATATGGTCCAACAGATAAGGTACAATAATATGAATTTTGCACAGTAAATGCTATGGAACATAGTGGTTGCATTCATCCAGTTATAGAATATCTGTTACTAGTGAAGCCTCAGGTTCAAGTGCAGAGTCCTGCCCTTAGGACGGAAGAATCCCATGCACTTAGGACGGAAGAATCCCATGCACTACTACAGACTAGGGACCACATGGCGAGGCTGTAGTTCTGCAGAAAAGGACCTAGGGGTTACAGTGGACAAGAAGCTGGACATGAGCCAACAGTGTGGCCTTGTTGCCAAGAAGGCTATAAGTATAAGTAGGGCAATTGCTAGCAAATCGAGGGATGTGATCGTTTCCCTCTATTCGACATTGGTGAGGATGGATCTAGACTGTTCTCAGTGGTACCAGATGACAGAACAAGGAGTAATAGTCTCAAGTTGCAGTGGGAGAGGTTGAGGTTGGATATTAGGAAAAACTTTTTCACTAAAACGGTGGTGAAGCACTGGAATGGGTTACCTAGCGAGGTGGTAGAATCTCCTTCCTTAGAGGTTTTTAAGTCAGGCTTGACAAAGCCCTGGCTGGGATGATTTAGTTGGGGTTAGACCTACTTTAAGCAGGGGGTTGGACTAGATGACCTCCTGAGGTCCCTTTCAACCCTGATAATCTGTGATACCTGTACTCCTAAATGTTGCATTCTGTGGACTATATTTTGCATTCAGATAGGCACTCGAGGCAAAATTTTCAAAAGCACCAAACTGATTTAGGCCTGGTCTCACATACAAGAGTTGGACAGCTTTTACAATACTAGTATGGTTAAAATAGTACAATCCTTCTAGAATGTACTTGTATATATATTGAATATGCAATCACATATGCATGTACATTTTTAAAACCAATTTGCTGAGCAGCTCTAGCACCTCCATACTTCAGAGCAAGGGCTTGAAATTTTGGAGGAGGGTCATGGATATGCCTTTTTATCCTTCAGGGAAAAATACCTAAAGATGAATAAGTTATAAGCCTTTGAAAAATCTTAGTTCTCACATGGTAAAACTCTAGTTAGACTTTGGTAGATACATTCTCTGAAGATTCTCTCTGCAATGGACATGCCCATAGAGGAACAATGACTGACTTGGACAAGGAAACAGGGAGGGGAAGCAGGAGAGGAAGAAGAGGAAGACTACAGGTAGGATGAGGAGCCCCAGGTGGGGGCAGGAAAACTAGGGTTCGCTTGATTCATCTCCAGAGCACCATCTATCCTGTGCACTGAGAATATGGTTGCCCTGGAATTTTCTAACTTTCGAGTCCTTGACTTTTCAACCTTAACATTCTGTTAACATAGTGCTTTACATTTTGAACAGTTAATTTATTCAGAACCAGATATTGGTTTATGAGGATGTTGGCTGGGCCTTGCCACCTAGAGCAGTGCACAAGCCCAAGTTAGTGCCCAGGCTCCCTATATAATGCATGGGGGTTGTAACTGAGCTAGCTGCCTCCCATGTGTCCTTTTGTGGCGTAGGGTCACACTGCAGGCAACCTGCCTCAGTTTCCCCTCTTGGACTGTTTATTTAAAACTTTTCATCTGGTCTTTTCTTGGTTCGAAAATATCCCTCCTTGGAGATTTTATTAACATAAAATAAAGTCAAATAAGTCAAATAAAGTCAGTAAAGTCAAATAAAACTCAAAATCTAAAACAAAGGTTTCTCATCCTTCTCCCAGGCCTTCCTGCCTGGAGAGCATTGTGGTCCCTCCCCTGCTTGGAGATGATCTCTCCCAGGCTTTTCTGCCATGGGCACCTCATTCAAAACCTCCGAAAGGCTTTCCTCAGTCCCTGCCACAACTTTCTAAACGTCCTTCCTTCCTGCTGCCCCTTATTGTTGAGTCACCCAGTTCCTCTCTCCTGCAGCTCCTTTGGTAATTAAGACATCCTGGCCCAAAACTCTCCAGCCACTAAGGGCAATTCACCCTGTTACACAGAAGCTTGGGGATTCACAGAACCTGCGTATTGAGGGGGGAGATGCGTAAGCTAGCCAGTAGGAAATGTTGAGGAGAAGTGTGAGAGAGTCTAAATGTCAGCCCTGCCAACCTCATTAAAACACGGTCATGACCCACTTTAAGGTCCTGACCCACAGTTTGAAAACTGCTGCCCTAGTTCCTTGCATACTAACTTCCTGTGTAGCCAAGCTGTTAGAGATTTTTGATGATATACACCTTGGAAATACAGGTGATAGAATAAGATTTTTGTTGCTGTTGTTGCCAAAACTGTTTTCCTGAAAAATTATTTCTAAATATCTCTCTGCTAATAATTCTGGATCTTACATGAATGGATTTCACTTTACTGGAGAGCTGGAGCATTTTTAAAGTATTTTTATTTTTATTTCTACAAATCTTCAGGTTTTTCTTATTTCCAAATCTTTGTTCTCTTATTATCTTCTATTGTCACACTGAGCAGTGTAACCTAATATTTGGCAAAAACCAATATCTATCAATCCAGATATGAGTGCAGAAACCTTTCACAAAATTGTGTGGTATAGTATTAAAGAAAAAAAATCATGGTTTGGGAATGCTCTGTAAGAAACAAGGCCACAGAGAGTTGCTTGTTTCTATGGCAACAGTAGTGTGCCTAGCTCAGCTATTTTCTCCTTTTATCATTTTAGAGCTAGCTGGTACAAATCCAGTGCAGAAACATTTTTTAATGTTGTCAAAAATAGCAGAGTTCTCCCTGACCCCCAGTCTACTGAGATATAGTGATGCATGAAGGAAGGGCTATCTGATGTACAAAAGAATATATAGGGGAAGAGTTATGCACTGTGACTTGTGATAATGCAAAGGCAAAGACATAAACCTTTTTTTGACTTTAAAAGAATTGTAATTGTTTCAGCTTTACATTTGGCTAATGCAAAACAAACAAACAAAAGCATGAGCACATTAATCATTACTGAAACTATTATACAGGATTCCTCTTGTTTGAAAAACCCTAACTGGAAGAATCAGCCTGTGATACCCTGCTTTCAACACTAAAACTTTAATAGCCTGCTTTAAAGCAAATGCTCCAAAAGGAATGCTTTCTTATTGCATCAGTGGTTGCTATTACAAATATATTTGGATTTGAGGGCATACAAGCCCAGATGCTCCAAAAGTATTAAGTGCCTAACTCCCATTGAAAACAGAAAATTTGGGGGGATTTCACATTTGGAGGGGTTGTTTTAATGGGTATTTGTTGTTGTAAAGCAAACCATCTGATAAAAAATGTTTGCAGGAGATTTTCTTAAATAATTTTTTTTTAAATTTCTCACAGAAAACAACTGACATTTTTTGACCAACTCTAATCAGCAATCTGTGTGTTAAATTTATATAAGCAAGGAAATTTACACTCAAATCAGGTTTCAGTTCCAAGTGTATGATATACTATATAACACCAGTTAAACTTTAGTGATACCTGAGCACCTCTGGGTGAAATAAAGATGAAGTGAGAGTTAACTTTGTGCATTTCCATTCTATTGTTGTTTTTATGGTGAACCTGACAAGTATATTGTGTTATGCCAATTTAACAGAGGGACAAAAGCAGCCATCTCACCCAGGTCATGCCATCGATTTAATAGTACATATGAAGGGAGAGTCTAGCTCCCAATTTGTTTACATTTAATAATAAATAATACTCAGTTGCATATTGTTACCAGAAAGCTGAGATAGTCCTCTGCACATCTCTACAGTGGTGTTTTGGTAGATCCAGCAGTTTCACCGTTCACATGCCACTGTAAAGTGTTATAATTAACCAGTTCTTAATATTTGCATTACTACACCTTTATTCAATGTCATAAGATGTAGTCCCGGGCCCTTTCAATGGGTTCAGTGAACAGTTGATGTTCCTTGATGAGCCATCAAGCTGGTTCATTACTGATGCCAATGTGTCTCGGGGTGTCACCCAGACACACAGCACAAGTTTGGAAATACAGATATGCCATATATACCTATAACTCATAATGCAAAGGTGATACAAACATTTAAACAAGATTCTCATACTTGAAAAATTATAACATTTTCACAGATACCTCGCATGGGATATCTAGCATGATCAATTGCAATTTTATAATACTAGTGTCAATAATATCATGAAATGTCACACACATTTTATACAGCATCACCCCTCATGATGACAGCAGTCCAAATACGCAAAATTTGAATGACTGGCACTGCAACCCCAGGAGCCAGGTCACAACTCCACTCACCCAAATTTGGTCTAGTCAGGGGAGCAGGGCCAAACCTGAGCGGGGATGCAACCCTGGAGAGTGTAAAGCGCAGAGTGGAGAGCCTAGCCCAGCCAGCCCCCCAGCACAGGAGCTTAAGGAGCAGTCTCTATGGGGGCAAACCAACCCTCCTCACCCCCAGGGGGGCAGGATCTGACCAAAACCAAACCAGGGCAGGGCTGTAACCAGGACAGGGTGAGTAGAACAGCCACCCAGAGTGCAGAGCTGCTGAGGTGGCTCAGGCCAGCGATGCCAGGAGGCTCAGGCCAGCCCAGCAGGACAGAGGTCGAGGAGGGAGTGCCGCCACCTTCCCTTGACTCACCTCATCAGGCCACTCATCCTGTCTGAGTTCGGGAGGGACACAACCAAAAAATGTTGCCTCTGGTAGGGGGAGCAAATATGCTTGTGTGCCCTGGATACTAAAGTGCCTATGTGTGGCTCTACCTCAGGGTCTGCATCACCAGACTATTTACCAGGTCGCAACAGGCCATAAACATTTACAAATGGGTCCTGAGCCCCAGAAGTTTGAGAACCACTGGATTAAACCCTACTCACAAACCTGTTCATCATGTTCATATAGAGAATTTGTTTCGTAAGTGTTATGCAATTTATTGAGAGTTACAGAAGTGTAATTGTTTGACAGATGGTCCAACACCCACAGCAACAAAGGCATTATTCAGTCTCAGAAGATTGAGGAAGAATGCATGTGTGTGTTTGTTGGGAGAGAAAACAAGCCCATCAATCATTGTTTCACAGCAAGCACATAAAGCAGTTCTACATCCCATCACTCATTTTTATTTAAAATTCAAAAGTCACTATGCAAAACGTACACTGACACATTTGAACACTAAACAGAAGATCTAATTGTGGGCAGAAGTGCAGGGAAACAGAGAAAAGCCCTAATCCAACCCAAAACAGTCACTATAAAAGAACTTTATTCAAATTCTTTGTGGAAATTAATGACCATCCAATTAAAATCTAATTTTAATCATATAATTCTGGCTTTTTCTTTGTATTTTCTTCCTATTAGCAGTTACTATTGTATGATTATTTCCTAGTCATCATTATTTCCTTGGGCCAAAATAATTTCCATTTATAGTTTTCTGAATGATATTGTATACATTATCATAGCTTACATACCTGTTTAATAATTCTACCTCATGACACGTTATTAAACAATCACCAGGTAACTGAAGCAAGAAAACAGTTCCAGATTTTGCTTTTTTTAATTTCATACCAAACTGGAACATTTTCACAAAATGTTTATTGGTGCAACATTTTGTTATTGTACTGTTCACTAAAGGGTTTTTAATTTAACAACTAAATTACGTTTCTTCTCTAGACTCTGTTCCCAGACACTTAAAAAAAAAAGAAAGAAAGAAAGAAAAAAGCTTGTATAGAGTAGGTGCTGCAAGAGCCTTTTGTAAATATAAGATGCTGAGTGAGGTGAAGTATTTATAGTCTTAATAAAGGCAGTGAGATGCCTGATATCCTCAGAGGTGACACAGGGAACAGGAGAATATAAAATATAATTGCAAGGTTTTAGCTATTTATAATAGTGATTGGTCCTCAGATGGGAGGGAGTTCTAAATTCTGAGAACACTTTTGTGGTAGCTCCAAGTAAATCCTGCAATGTAGATACTGCAGCAGTCTCTTTGTCATTCCTGGCTAAGGGAACATTCTGCAGCAATTCTGAATATTCAAGTTAAATCAAATTGATGGAAATGTTTTGGCTAAGCAATAAATGTGTTTCCCTTGTATTTTGAAGGATGCTGTTATAACCTAAAATATCCGATATTACGGAAAACAAATTGATAAAGAATGAAAGCAAAATAGGCAAAGTTAAGGCGCTCAGGTCTTTAGTAGGGGTGTTCTCTTCAGGATCTTAGGATTTAAACAAAATGATCGTTGGAGGCTTGTCTGGCCCTAACTAGAAAGGGTAAACAAGCTTCCACTCCACTTCTTCATTTATGTGGTGCAAAGTGAACTTAGCAGACTGGAGAATCTGGACCTATACGTTCCTCTAAAGAGGAATGAAAGTGTGGTTCTTCTTTCAATATGTAGTATGCAGTATTCATTTTGGCAGAATCAAGGCTGACCCAGCAGGTTAAATTTAATAGTGATTATAAAGACTAAAGACAACCCCCAAAATTACTGTGCCAGATTCTGAGCCTCTTTCTTACACTGGGACGGGGATACCAAACAGTCACACACATTGTCACATTGGCTTCAGGGAGATACTCATGTGAGTATCCACGCACTAATTTAAAGAAGAGGTGTCATGCTGTCTGGAGTGGCTCAGGTGTGAGTGCCTACCTCAGGGCAAAGTGTCAGAAAACAGGGCAGATGCTTCAAACTGGCAGTGTGTTCTATAATTAGATTTCTCCAAGCCAATAACAAATGTCCCCGTAGCCTGTCCAGTCTCTGGACTGTGTAGTCTCCCCACTCAAACAAACTGGGCTTGGTGCTAAAAGGTCACTTCAATCAAAATCACGCTACATCAGGTTGCTCCAAGTCCCAAGAGACCAGTCACCTACGCCAGATCAACTGGTATTCTAGATCTTACACCAAAGATGATGCTGGCAGCCAGTTCAATAGTAAATTAACTACAGGTTTATTAGCTAAGAAAAGGGAATGAGAGTATTGAGAGATTAAAGTAGGTTAAATATATATATACGTGTAAGTCGCAGTTCTTTTTTGAGTAGTCTCGGTATGGGTACTGCACTATAGGTGTGGCAGCACATCCCATGCTCAGAAATAGAAATCTTCGGAAGCGGTGCCCGTTGGGCTGCATATGCACTCCTCCCCATCTCGCGCTGTGAGTGGCATCTATATACATGGCATTGTGCAGTCCAGCTGCCTAAACAAATGCACCTTTGGTTTGGAAGGGAATCTGCAAGCAGAGCCCTTCTTTCTTAGCTTTCAGCCTTTAGCCACAATCTCCCTTATTTGCCTTAGTTTATAGATGTTTCCATTTGTTTTTCTCCTTAAAAAAATATTTTTCATTCTCTTCCCTCCCCATTAACTATGTTTCCCATTTTCCCACCCTTCCCAACTGAGACCTTTCCCTCTCTGGAGTGTGCCGGGATGCCCCGGATTCAAGAGGTACCTTTCCTATCAGGATTTCCAGTAAGCGATGGCCACTCAAGGTGCATCCGCTCACTCGGAGAGGGTCACATCCCACAGAAGTGCTCCCACTGCATCATCTTGACTGTCTGGGCCTGAAAGGATGGTGCTCTTAAATTAATACTTCTCATGGAGAATTTCTTGTGACCAGCTTCACACCACAGCCCGGATACCTCTCCTACATGGCTTTCACCATCATCTCAGTCATCAGCCCATCCCCACTCACCAAGACCATCTAAGAAAAAAATCCTCTTCTTTGCTGCTCAGATGGGAAGAAATGGATTGCTACATCACTTTCGCAGGAACCACCTCAGAAAAAGCCCTCCTCTGTGAGGTCAGTAGTTCATCATCTTCTGGCGATGAAACTTTCTTCCTCTTTATATGGGTGTCAGTCATTTTTTATTGACTCCATGTTCATCTTTTTTCTAATTGTTTACTTTTGCTGAATTTTCTGGGGCACATCCCTGTTTAAATTATTCAGCAGGTTAAAGGCTCACCTTCCCGCTTTGGAAACATCTGAAATTCTGCTTAAATGCATTCTCCAAGCAAGCTTCTCCCTCTTTCTGTGACTATGAAATGCTATATTGCTGTTCAAGTGTCAATGTCCATTGATTAAATTCTGTGTTTTTCGTTTAGATGCGTCTCTTCTTCTGCATGACTTTCTGAACACTTTTCCTAATATGATGCCTTACTTGTTCTGTCAGCTTCTGGGTTTTAGGATCAATGTTTTACACTCAGTTCCAGACCTTGTTCATTTGCTTCATTTCCTTTCTTCTCATGAAGAGGCTTTTTTTTCCTGGTACGTGTTTGCAGGATGTCATGCTCTTTAAGTTTTAGTCAATAAAAACTGATTTAGTGTAGGTGCTGCTGGGAAATATAGAGCTAGCAGTTCAAGAACAGCAATATGTGAGATGTGCTTCCAGTCACACAGTGACATTTGTATTAGTGAAAAATCAACCACCACTCTGAATAAACACCTCTTTCAACCAGTCTCTTGTGGACTGTTCTCTTGAAGAAGCAAGAGGATTTGAATACAAAGATGCCTGCTTGGTTGACTATGCCTCTAGTATAAAGGGTAATTCTTTTATAATGTCCAGTGGACATGCAGTTTTCCTTGTCTCCTAATTAGGTAATTCCCCCACATACCACCCACAGAAGAATGGAAGAGTATCTATACTGTTGTATTAGCACAAAGTGATGTTTCTGTAGCTACTGCCATGCTTTTATACTGGATACCATGATTCACCAGATTTAATCTCACTCTAACTCCAGTATCCCTTGGAATGGAATTTAAATTGCTTACAAATGGTTTAGTCCAGGTGCTGGATAGCTCCAGGAATAGGTCATGGGATAAGGAGGACCCTTTCACCTTTAGCTTACTGGTGTGCTGCCAAGAGACACGGGAGAAGGTATTTATTGAGGACTGCTAACGTATTGCTAACTGACTCCCAAGAAGTTGTTAGATATTATGTGACGAGGCACAGTCAGCCTAGGACTTCTAGATGTGCAGTCTCCTAGTAACTGCATTACTAGAGTTGACACTTTGATTTATTTAGCTCTACTCAAGTTCTTTTCCTAGGGGCTATCTAAGCAGTTACTTCAGTGTCGTGTTTCAGTCTGTGCTGTAATAGGGCCTTGTAAGTTGCCATTGGGAGCTCACATTAAAGTATCTTATCTGTGCTGTTGAGGTAGTTCTTTCTGGTGAGTTGTCTGACATGATGCGCATAGTTTCCTAGTTGTGTAAAACCAGAACATTCCCTGAGCCCTTCATACTTAGAATCGGTGTGACAGTACTGTCATTACATCCTGTAACTACCATATGTTAAAACGTTATATTATAAACTCTGTAAAACTTTTTCAAAAATGTGTCAGAGAAGGTCGAAAACACACCAAACCCACAGCAACGCAATCAAATATCCACCCTGGAGAAATTTTTCTCAATATCAAAAAATTTCCTCTGCCAATGAAGGCAAGCCAGGATACGAGGCACCCCATGAGGATTTTACCTCACCACTTAGAGTGCAAGTGACAGGGACTCCCACACAGAGTGTGAGGAGTAGGAGTATGGGGCCCCTTACTCCCAATTCAGAAGTGGCAGCAGAGGCCCCTTTGCCTCCAGATCAGCAGGGAGGGCCGCAGAGCTGTCTCTCAGTACTTACAGCCTGACGGCTGGTATATCTAGCTGTGGAGAGAAGGGGCTGGGCTCACTGTACTCTTCTGCTCCTGACACACTCACAGACCTCTGCTGAGGCGGTGTTGATTGAGCATCCCAAAATAATGGGTCTTGGAGTTAATACCCCTTGGTGCAGTTCATATCTCAGACCTATTATTTTAGGCTCTCTGCACATGCAGGTAGATATCTCTGCATCAGTTACCCTCAAATCATTTTTTAAAGTTTTTTTCTTCATATCCATGAGGGCTCAGAATTTACCTTTTGTTTAAATTAAATCTCAGATTCTCATGTAATCATGTGACTCTACCAAACCCCTCTGTCCCCTGACTGCCCCAACCCCTAATGTGTTTATGCAAATATAGTGTGCTCCTTTTTCTTCAGCACATCAATAAATGGCAAGGGAGAGTTCCTTTACACCCTGGATTTCACCATTTTGGTTCCATCTGCTTCATTCAGAACACATAATTAACAGAAATTGTTTAGTGTTAAAACAATGGTAGATTCTTACTTTGAAATGATCCATTTACATTATATTAGTGTATGTGATCATATATTCTTTCAGTGATTTCATCATCCATTGAAGAATCACAATACCAGACCCATGAAGTTTAAGGATGAGAGTTTAGAAATGTGTGATGTGAATTAATGTGTTGGCTTTTCACTTTTGGAGACATGGAAGTGCATCTGACTACATTCGTAAGTGAAGTGAAACAAAGTAAATTTAGGGTGACCATCAGGAACATCTTCTAAATAAGATCTTTTTAAAGGTGAAACAACCATGCAAGGGAAGTAATTGAATCCCCATGGCATAAAAAATTAAAACTAGAAGGACCAACATACTAGAAAGCAGACAGCAATCCTACCCTTGTTCCCATATGAACAACTAGGTTACCTTATAGATCTGTTCCAGCTAACATTTGGTTTTTCCAACTTGTGTGCTTTAGTGCACTAAATAATTACCACTATAATAAAATGCTTCAGGCCAGGATTCAGATATTTTGGCAATACTGTGGAGGGGAAAGACTTGGTTTCTAGTCAGTATTACAAAAATCTTTATTTTTGTGGTCACTAGAAAGTTTTAAAATGTTCCACTTTAAAAAGATGAGATATTACCCCCACTTACGTATAGGCAGTGATCATTATCCATGTCTTAGAGTAGCCCGCCTCACCTTCTGAATTACAGTTGCCATAGAAATAGTGTACAAATGTTGACTGCTTTGGCAACATTATTGAAATATGGTACACATCTGCAATAAATATTCTACTATCAGTTATAACTATCCATGACAAAAATTAGGCACTGGTGAAGAGCAACAAGCTCCACCGATAATTTGTCTGATAATGTACTTAAGATAATCTTTTAATTCTGCATCTCAGATGATAAGCTTTTAAAACGTCCAAGCTAATGTGTTATCAAAGGGAGGCCTTTAGCCATAAAGTTCAGCTCAGGATTTGGAGTGTTCCAATGTCTGGTGTTCATGTCTGGGGAGTTTAGCTTAAGCCATTGATAATGGGGCTTGACATGACATTTGTATCTGGATCAAAACTTTCCCAAAGTGCAAGTGTTTTGGTTTGGGCTCATTTCCAGTTCCGATGTGCCATATATTTTCTGTACTTCTACCAGTGCATACCCTTATGATACAGGAGCTCAGACTAGGTGCATTGTCTTTCATTGCGACACTGGCTTTAAAGTGTATGAATCTCCTTGAGTTAGTTCCTCCAGCCAAATGCTCAGACATGCCCCATAGTCTCTGCAGAGAGCCATATTTTGTACTCTTGAGACAGAGTAGTCACTGCAATAATTTGTGGCTATGGTTTTGTGTACAACATTCACATTAATGTAATATATCAGTGTTAATTACATGATACTTCCTAGAATTAAATCAAAAGGTCAGCCAAGCTAATCTGAAAATGAGAGTGAACAGAGAAGGTGTTTCTTTGTTATAGGGCTGAACTGTTCTATATATATAAACAGTCTTTCACAGTGATTTACCCAATGCAATGCAACAAATCAGTGGCACAGCCAGGATTAAAACCTAGGACTTCATTCACCACCAGACTGAAAATACCTATTAGCTATAATATGACCTATCATGGTAGCTTGTTTAGTCATGTTTTATATTATTATACACAATGTGGACCAGATTCTCCTCTGGTTTACGTTCTGGGCAGACACATTGTGGTAACTGCATTTATGCAGTGGAGCTCGGTGAATAAATGATTTTCAGTTGGGTGGCCAAACAGAAAAAAAATGATTTGGGGCCCAATGAAACTTTTTGTTTGACCCCCAAACAAATTTGTTTTACTTTTTGTGTGCTTGTTTTCGTTGAATCTAGCTAAATTTCAAAAAGATTCATTTCAATTGTTTTTGCCAGAAAAAAATGGAAAACAAAATTTGCTGTATTTGAACTGAACACTCTAACAGTTTCAGTTAACCCAAAATTACATTTTTTTGTGAATAAGTTATGTGTCCCCCCAAAAATTTGCCTAGCTCTAATATGGAGGACTTACATCCTGTACAATGAAGTACAAGAATGTCAGAGAAGGATTTAGCAGTACAGTGTATGTATATAAAAGCAAATAATAAATGATCAACCAACCTTACATGATATTGTTCAATGGAATTTATCAGATGTTTTCTGAAATGTGTGGGGGTGAAAGGCACCAACCTCTTTGCCTGTAAAATGGGTGTAATAGCTACTTACCTCCTACTACTTTGACTCCTGTCCAGTGTCTCAAGTGATAATGGGAGAAAATGAAGTCAGTCCACCACTTTCCATCTTGTACCAGCTTCCTGACTTTTTAAACTTAAAACCTTTTCATTCTGTGTCATTCTTCACCATGTCTATCCAACACCTCTTTAGTTTTCCTCTATTACTAGATCCTTACGGTGTAGTAGTTATCATCAGATAGGGCATTCTTTCCAAGTCCAGTCTTGGCATATGCAAACCATCATAGTCATCTTTCTTGAGAATCTTCTGTATTAGCATTATTTCTTGCCATTTTCTTATTGTAACACTGACAAACTCCAATCTTCAGCAGGTGGAATTGAACCTGGGGCTTCGTGCATGAGCCTCTGCTGCATGAGCTAAAAGCCCTTAATATCTAAGTGGTCTCAAAGCCACTAAATGGGACAGCAGGTGGTGCATGGGTAACATTATTGCTTCATTTTTTAGTTTCTGCAGTCTTGAAACAATCAGTATTCCCCTCAGTCAGGTCATGTCTGCACTTGAAAGCTTTTGTTCATTGTATTTCCTCATGGTCCAGCATTCCAGCCTATTCAGAAATGTAGGCATGACAGTTGCCTCATCTACATCGATTTTTGTTTTTTGCTTTTTATCTAAATGTCATTAGCCATCCAGATCTTGCAGTTTTCCACATACAGAAGCATCTAGCTAGATTCTTCATTTTATGTCATCTTCACAATTCCTGTTCTTTGATAATAATCCTCCAAGGTATACACCATCGTCCAGGGGAGCTGAGGCATAATTAATGTTTATAAAGGGCTTTGAAGATAAAGTGCTAAATATTTTTGTGAAGGTGTACCCCATAAGACTCTATGAGGGGTGTGTGTGCTTATAAATCTATGTATGATATAACTGGCATATGGTTCTGCTACATATGCCATGTAACATATCTATGTAAAGGATATGATCTACTGATCGTGTTCATCCTATTTGTATGCATGTGCCATTTTTGTACTCTAAGTTATAAATATTGGCTATGTTCTTGGTTAATTTTAAATAGCTTTAGCAAAGCAGCTGGCCAGCTTTCTGAGAGAAAACTATTCTCAGTGAGTGTCCAGTCAAGAACCAATCAAGCCCACAATGGACAATCCACATGTGAACTTCCTCAGGAATGTGTCTTGGCTGGTAAGGAACAGAGACATGTGACTTGCCCATGTGGCTCTGAAACTCCATTTTGCAACTGGATTCTACACAAAGAGAGAGGGGAGTCTCCACTCACAAGGAAGAGTCTGTTAAACCCTGGAGACACCCCTCCATTTTGTCTTCAGCTGGCTCAAGGAATACCCACTCCACCCCACAAGGATACCTGAAGGAAACTGCAACAGGGGACAGTGACTGCAGGGGGGTGTGACTGATAGCTGGACCCAGGCTAAAGGCAGGTTAGCCTGTAAGAAGAAACAGCTCTGAGGGTGAGGCTTTTTACTGTATTAGTGATAAATCTGTGTGTTCTATTTTATTTTATTTGGTAATTCACTTTGTTCTGTCTGTTACTACCTGAAACCACTTAAATCTCACTTCCTGTCTTTATTAAAATCACTTTTTACTTATTAATTAACCTGGAGTATGTGTTAGTACCTAGCGGGAGGGGGCAACAGCTGTGCATATCTCTATCAGTGTTATAGAGGGCGAACAATCTATGAGTTTGCCCTGTAGAAGCTTTATACAGAGTAAAGCGGATTTATTTAGGGTTTGAACCCCATTGGGATTTGAGCATCTGAGTGCTAAAGGCAAGAGCACTTCCTGACCTGTTTCCAGGCAAGCCCACAGCTGTTAGGGGACGTAGCTCAGACCTAAGTCTGGGTTTGCAGCAAGCTAGCGAGTCTGACTCAAACCAAGCAGGGTACTGAGGTCCTAAGATGTTTGGGCAGGAAAACAGAGGCAAGAGTATCCTTGGCACAACAGGTGGTAGCTTCTGGGGGCGTTTCTGTGATCCCAACCTGTCAGAATTGTTATTAAACAATATTATATAGTATGTATGAAATAACAGAAATCTATATGAAAAGAGCAAATATCTTACTAGCAAAGTGTTCACAAAGACTTAGAAACAGGTTCAATATTGATTTAGTCTCAAATGTGCAGTTGATTGATTTTATATTATTTTGAGAACATGATTAATATTTGCTTTTCTAACAGTGGATTCAAACAAAGATCCAACTCGACTGCCATGAACTTATAACAGGGAATAGCAATTTACAAAAGGTTTCCATCAAAATGTGTCTGAAGTATTCTTTGTTGTGGATTTCTAATCATCTGTCTTCAATCAGTAGGACAGAGTCTACTTCTCATTGTCTGAGTCTGAAGGGCATGTGAATGAAAGCCTCCATCAGGACCTGAAATGAAAGAAAGCCAAAGACAAGATGACAAGTTTCATATTATACCTGTGCACAAGATGGCCATATATTCATTATTTATACTGTATAGTGTAGTCTCTAAAACTGTTGAAGTTTGCCCTAGATAAATGCAGTAGATAAGATTACCTCAATTATCTCAGTATTCATCATAATTCTGATAGGGAAAATTGAGGTGTTTTTGATACACAGGTAAAATTTATTAGTCATGCATGGCAACTGGCAGGTTGTTTAAAAGCGATCACTCCCATACGATTTACAGGTATGTTTTAGCACAAATATTTGATTCAGGCCACACTGTAATACATTTCCTCATATTGAATAGTACCTTAAAAGACAAGTCAATCTGGAGTGCTACCTAACAAGAGTCATGTCATACGAATCCACCCCTTAATAAAGCACTCAGATATTTCACAAGACAGTTGGAAAGTTTTCTATTTGGGGGTCTTTTAGCAAATCCAGTAAACACTTTATACTGTAAAACAACAGCATATGAACAGCTCTGTGGGCTCAGGACTAAGACCAAGCAAAACCAAACATATTACTATTAATTTTCTTGAGGTAAAGAAACTTTGGAGCCCATTTTTTACGTTAGGCCAGTGATTGGCTTCTCAGATGGGGAACTGGGCACCGTCATGTGGGCAATCAAGTTTGAAACTTGAGTTCTGAACCATATATACTTAAAGAAAAGTAAAACTGTATTTGGTCTGTTATGTATCTTAAGGTATGGCTACACTACCCGCTTCATCGGCGGGTAACGCTCGATGTATTGAGGATCGATTTATCATGTCTCATCTAGACGTGATAAGTCAATCCCCGAATCGACTCCTGTACTCCACCTCAGCAGGAGGAGTAAGCAGAGTCAGCGGAGGAGTGTCTACGGTCGACTCACCTCCGTGGGGATGGCCAGGTAAGTTGACCTAAGGTACTGCGACTTCAGCTATGCTATTCGCATAGCTGAAGTTGCGTAGTATAGCCCAGCCCTTAATGTACTAGTTCTAGGAGCCACAGTAAAAGCTAGGAGAAATATATAAATTAGTCACTACTATTTGCATTGGTGCTCCCATCACTGACAAAATGTAAACTCCCACTGACTGGGGAAGAAATGCAATCACTCAGACAGGCAGGCTGAAGAAAAGTAGCAATAATTAGAGCAAAAATACCTTATAATCTTCAAATTCCCATCAAACAGATTGCTTTGGTAAAGGAGTGAAAGAAAAAGAAGAATCTGCATGGTCTCAAGTATGTAACGAAAGGAACCCCCTCCACCTCCTGATGTGAAAACTCTTTCTGATAGACGAGAATTGCCAGATTTGAATCATAGTACCTAGCAAAAAAAAAAAAAAATTTAATCATGTGATTAATTGCACTATTAATCACACTGTTAAACAATACTAGAATACCATTTATTTACATATTTTTGATTGTTTTCTACATTTTCAAATATATTAATTTCAATTACAACACAGAATACAAAGTGTATGGTGCTCACTTTATATTTACTTTCATTACAAATATTTGCACTGGTAAAAACAAAATAAATAGTACATTTCAATTCACCTTACACAAGTACTGGAGTGCAATCACTTTATAGTGAAAGTTGAACTTACAAATATAGAACTATGTACAAAAACTAACTGCATTCAAAAATAAAAATGTAAAACTTTAGAACGTACAAGTCCACTCAGTCCTATTTCAGCCAATTGCTCAGGCAAACAAGTTTGGTTACAATTTGCAGGAGATAATGCTGCCCACATCGTGTTTACAATGTCACCTAAAAGTGATAATAGGCATTCGCAAGGCATTGCAACATATTTACATGCCAGATGCACCAAAGATTAATGTGTCCCTCATCCTTCAACCGCCATTCCAGAAGACGTGTCCATGCTGATGATGGGTTCTGCTCGATAATGATCCAAAGCAGAGCATGTCTAACCACTGCATGTTCATTTTCATCATCTGAGACAGATGCTGTCAGCATCAGGATGCTTTTCTTTTCTGGTGGTTTGGGTTCTGTAGTTTCCACATCAGAGTGTTGCTCTTTTAAGACTTGTGAAAGCATGATTCACACCTCCTTCCTCTCAGATTTTGGAAGGCACTTCAGATTCTTAAACTTTTGGTTGAGTGCTGTAGCGATCCTTAAACATCTTACATTGGTACCCTTTGCATCTTGTCAAATCTGCTATGAAAGTGTTCTTAAAACAAACGTGCTGGGTCATCATCCGAAACTGCTGTAACATGAAATATATAGCAGAATGCAGGTAAAACAGAACAGGAGACATACAAATCTCCCCCAAGAAGTTCAGTCACAAATTTAATTAATGCACTATTTTTTTTAATGAGCATCATCAGGATGGAAGCATGTCCTCTGGAATGTGGCCGAAGAATGAAGGGACATATGAGAAACATTCATATCTGGCACATAAATACCTTGCAATGCCATGTACAAAAGTGCCATGTGAATGCCTGTTCTCACTTTCAGGTGACATTGTAAATAAGAAGTAGTCAGCAGTATCTCCTGTAAATGTAAACACACTTGTTTGTCTTAGCAAGTGGCTGAACAAGAAGTAGGACTGAGTGGACTTGTAGGCTCTAAAGTTTTACACTTTTTTGTTTTTGAGTGCAGTTATGTTACAAAAAAATCTACATTTGTAAGTTACACTTTCACAATAAAGAGATTTCACTACAGTACTTGTATGAGGGGAATTGGAAAATACTATTTATTTTGTTCATTTTTACAGTGCAAATATTGTAAAATATAATATAAAGTGAGCATTGTACACTTTGTATTCTGTGTTGTAATAGAAATCAATATATTAGAAATGTAGAAAAACATAAAAAATATTTAATACATTTCATTTGGTATTCTATTGCTTAACAGTGCAATTAATTGTGATTATTTTTTAATCACAGTTAATTTTTGAGTTGATTGCATGTGTTAACTGCGATTGACAGCCCTAATTATATGTAAAGTAATCTAGCAGTTGCTGTTCATAGGAAAGAAGACAAAATGAATTAATAGTCGTGTTTTACATGTGAATTGGAAATTTTGGCTTACATTTGATTTTAGTTTCCAGTTGAATAGGAATTTGCTTGTTGTTGGTTTACAGCACAAAGCACCACATGATTAACAGTCTCTCCTTGAGAGAATCTTTGGCAAGGATTGGACAAGTAGGGGTGCTTGCACATCATCATTGACGTATATTAGCAGAAACTTGCACAATGCCTGGCTGCATTATTCTCTGGATCTAACCACTGCCATTAACCTCTCACTTACATGAGCATGAAAATCTAACTAATGATTGGTTTTTTTTAAGTTGCACTTCTAGGCACTTTTTAAATTGAAGCCACAGTTCATTGCTGATTAAAAATATCCTGACAGTCAAAAATGAATATTACTTCATGTTCTTCCTACTATGTTGCTTGAAGTTTTTAATTTGTTGTGGTATATGAGAACATATTGACAAGGCTTTTTTGTTACATAACTATGAAGAAAGGACACTTGCCACCACTCTTCATTCCAAGCCATTGAGATAAAATAAATTGTAAACATCCTTGAATGAAGTAAGAGACATTTCTTTATATAATACACAAAGGTTGTCTCACTGCTGAAAAGGATACAATGTACGAGAGTTACGTTGTACCTTCACCCTATCACATCTCTCTGTTTATCTCTAGATTTCAGATATATGTTGTGTCTGAGCTGACTCAGTTTTTCTCCATTTAAAGCACAAATCTCATTGCTGCTCTAATAGCAAACTTTACTTGAGCAGTTAACTTGATTTTCTCATTTCTTATTTGCAGGAGAGCTGCTCCCTCTGCTGAATTTTCTGTGGACAGGACTCGTCACCTGATGTCTTTCCTTACCATGCTAGGCCCCAGTCCTGACTGGAATGTAGGCCTGTCAGCTGAAGACCTTTGTACCAAGGATTGTGGCTGGGTTCAGAAAGTCATTCAGGATCTGATACCATGGGATGCTGGTACTGACAGTGGAGTTACCTATGAGGTATTTGTAATACTTGTAATGGCTTTAAAACATAAGCTATCCCTTAATTAATATAGCTTGTAAGAATGAAGGCTAATAATTCACAATTATTTGAAAACCTCTTAATATTCGGCAAATCATTCACTTCATAGGAAAATGAATGGCAATTGGAAAGACATGAGTAGCAATTGCTGTCTTTTATTGTGCCTGATTTCCCTAATCTGACTCTTAGATACTTCTTGTTACATTGTTGTGCAATTGATGACCCCGCTCTCTGAAGAAAAATGAACTTAGGCTACTAAAAATTAGGGATAGATAAGTACTCAATTTCCCAACAAGTGTGAACACTAATCCATGTGCCATCAGAAATCCCTGGGTGCTAGTTTAACTCAATTAAATTGGAACACTGAATAACATCGGGTGACCAAAGCAATTACCTGGCTGGAGGAACCCCCCCAAACAATTAGCGGGTCTGATTGAGATGATTGAGGTACTAAAGGAGCACTCAAGGAAGACAAGGTCGTTGTGGAGAACCTAAATGAATTATTTACATTGATCTTGTGTACCTCAGTAAGTCCGGGTCTACACCACCGGCTGGATCGACGGGTAGAGATGGATCTATTGAGGATCAATTTATCGCTTCTCGTCAAGACGCAATAAATTGATTCCCAAAGTTGACTCCGGAACTCCAGCTTGACTGCTGCCGCCGTGAGGATGGCAGGTAAGTCAACCTAACATGAGTCGACTTCAGCTACACTATTCATGTAGCTGAAGTTGCGTATCTTAGGTCAACCCTCCCCACTAGTGTAGACCTGGCCTAAGTGGACGAGATAAGATTCCTGAGAAATATGTGAATAGAATAGCAGAGGGCCAAAAGAATTGAAGTTTTGGCTGACTCATATATCCTGTTGTGGAGTGGTCACACTATGGCTGCCTAAATGATCACAAGTGAATGCACAGAAAAAAAATGTAGTTGAAATTTTTGGTTGATTCCTATATGTGTGTGCCTCCACAGATTGCCTTTCCACTTATCACCAGAATTATTTTTCAGCTGCAGTTCTTCTGTTCTTACTCTGTTCCCTGTATGGTTATGTTTGCAATACAGTAAATCTGTCTTGAAAAACAAACAAGCAAAAATAATGTATGCATGAAGTGGAAGATTTCTGTCTTCTCTGGTAAAGCAAAGCAGTCAGGAGATTACTTTCACTCATCGGTTGCTGAAATAAAATGTGCCTCTCCTGCCACCTGGTTGCTAACTATACTCATCTACAACAGTAAAATGAACAGCAGTACTTATGGCACCTTAGAGACTAGCAAATTTATTTCAGCATAAGCTTTTGTAGCCTACAGCCCACTTCATCGGATGCATAGAATGGAAATATGATTCATGAAATCCACTAACTCCAAAACCGTGGGCTTCTGGTATAAGAAGGTATAATTACAAAAAATAGATTGATAACACTGCTCTACAGCCAAAATGCTTCTGAAATAAATGTACTCAAACTTTACTAATTCTGGGTCACTGAGAACGAAAATGATGCTTAAAATTGTTGATTGGCTCTAGTTTTCAAGATATGCTACTGGGTCAGTATATACGACCCTTGACATGGGAATGGCGGAGGATAAGTGAGTTATAAAGGGAAGGGATCTCAATTTAAACCAGAAATGACTAAAATACATGTTTGACTGGATCTATGAATAAACCTATGACTGGGTTTGGACAGTACTTGCTTTTTAGGCAAAACAATGAATGATGCAATCTGAAGCTGGTATTGCGTCATACATGAAATGAATTGCATCATGTTATTCCTAGAAGTCTGGATGATGCAATCATAACGAAGCTTACATCACTCTGCTGAACAAATTGCCCTATATCAGCTCTAGAAATCATACAGTGTCGTGCTCTCTTATTTGTCAGTGTTTGATTTTGCAAAGGGACACATTTCTGTTTAGCCAAAGTGAGCAGAGATGCCTCGTACTTGTGTGAACAGTGCAGATAACTTCTGCTATGTTTGTGGTGAAGTGCCTTTTGCATCACAAAAGCGCAGTCTAACCACTATGGTTAAGAAAGCCTATCACCTTTATTTTGGCTGCAAAATTGGAGATCAGGAAAAGAGGTGGGCCCCACACAGAAGCTGCAACACTTGTGCAACAAATCTTCGCCAGTGGTTGAACAGGAAAAGGAAATCTATGCCTTTTGCAGTGCCAATGATTTGGAGAGAGCCAACAGATCATACCAGCAATTGTTACTTCTGCATGGTGCCTCCAGTTGGGAAAGGTGTGTCAAAGAAGAAAAAGTGGACTGTGCATTATCCAAACATTCCATCAGCTATATGCCCAATACCCCATGGAGAAGGACTGCCGGTTCCTGATTCACCAGAATCATTCTCACTTGAGTCAGATGAGGAAGAGGAAGAGGATGAAACTTCTGGTCCTGAACCATCAATGTCACAGGACCCACATTTTCTTCCATCCTCTTCCTCCTCTGAACCACACCTCATAACACAAGCTGAACTGAATGACCTTGTCAGGGATTTGGAACTACCCAAGAGTAAGGCAGAGCTGTTGGGCTCCAGCCTACAGCAGTGGAATCTCCTGGCAGGTGATGTTAGGGTTTCCATGTTTCGTGACCGTCAAAAGGATCTTGTCCCATTCTTCTTCATGGAAGGTGATCTTGTAGCCTGCAACAACATCGATGGTGTGAGGGCAGCCCTCAACATCGTTCACGATCCAGATGAGTGGAGACTCTTCATTGATTCATCAAAGACGAGTCTTAAAGCTGTTTTGCTGCATAATGGCAATGTTTTGCCATCAATTCCAGTTGGTCATGCAGTCCATATGAAGGAAACCTATGACAACATGAAACAACTTTTGAGGTGCATAAACTATGACCAACATCAGTGGCAGCTTTGTGGCGATTTGAAGGTTGTTGCTCTCTTGCTTGGTCTGCAGACTGGATACACAAAGTACTGCTGTTTTCTCTGCGAATGGGATAGTCGTGCAAGAGGTTCCCACTACATCAAGAAAGATTGGCCACTCCGACAGACATTGAAGCCTGGGAGGAAAAGTGTTCAGCATCCACCACTTGTTGAATCAAGGAAGATTTTGTTACCACCCTTACACATCAAGCTGGGTCTGATGAAGAACTTTGTCAAAGCCATTGACAAAACACAAGCAGCTTTCAAGTACCTCCGTGGAAAATTTCCAAGGTTAAGTGAAGCTAAGATAAAGGAAGGTGTCTTTTTTGGGCCTCAGATTCGTGAACTTCTTCGAGATGATGCATTTGACCATGCACTGCGTGGCAAGGAAAAGATGGCACGGAAAGCCTTCCAGTCAGTGGCAATACATTTTCTCGGAAACAACAAGGCAGACAACTACAGGTTGTTGGTGGAAAACCTCCTCAAGGCATACAAAAGCCTTGGTTGCAACATGTCACTAAAGATACATTTTTTGCACTCTCATCTAGATTTTTTTCCACCGAACTGCGGAGCAGTGAGCGACGAGCACGGCGAGCGATTTCACCAGGACATTGCAACAATGGAGAAACGCTATCAGGGCAAATGGAGCCCATCAATGCTTGCAGACTATTGCTGGACAGTGACAAGAGATGCTCCATTTAATGAATACAAGAGACAAGCCAAGAAGTGCCGAATAGACACTGAATAGGACTAAACTATGTACATAATAGTTTTTTGCCTTTTGTTTCATAATACATTTTATTTATATAACCCTTTTGCTGATTTTTAAAGTGTTACATAAACAGGACAGGTGAAATATTATCAGGTAAAGCAACCATAAACACATGAAAAGACCTAGGTTTACGATTTATGATTAAAACTCTACTATCTACACAATATACATAGACATAAAATGTAAAAACTTAAATATCTTAGAAACAGTAGCCAATCAGTTTTTTTAATTGTCATATTTGAATTCAGCACATCAAAATACATAATAAATATCACATTTTATCTCTGAAGCAGATGGCTTCTAAAAAATTGTAGACCAGTGTAATTTATAAAAGCTAGTGCTACTTAATATAAATAAATAAAGCAATTTGTAATTAAAGCAGTGCATACAGGTGAAGATCTAAAGATCTTGTTCATCTTGCCTTTTATTAGTTATGTCTCTCACTATATGTTTGTATGGTTCCTAGCACAATGGGTCCCTAATCTCAGTTGGGCTTCTAGGCATTACGATAAAACAAGTAACTAATAATGCTCATATTTAACCATAAGTGGTTAGGTTGATGAATGTTCCCTGAGAATTTGCACAGTTAAAATAATGCCTTATTTTACTCTCCAGCTCCAAACAAAACTGTGTTTGCTAATAAAAATTATTTTGGACTTGTGACTGTATTAAAATACATTTTTATGTGTAGTGGATATTTTTAACAAGCTTTTTCTGTTTTTGTCAGAAAACAAAATTGATGTAAAAGGCAGAAAACAAAGTTGATGTCAGTACTAAATTTTCCACTACTTCTCTAGCTATTGCTCTAGTTTTCTATGCGTTTCAGTGACAAGAGTTTTTATGGCAGTATGCAGACATATAAAGTTTTTATGGCTGACCTCTTGCCTGATCTCAGATGTAAAACAAAACAAACTTGCAAGGAAAAAAAAGTGTTCATCATTCCATTTTAACCATTCCATGTTTTTTGTCTTGAGGCAGACTGCAGAACAAATATGGTTTGTTTTCTGAGATCAGTCTCCTCCACTGTTCAGAAATAGTTGACCTGGAAGAGTACCTGACCATACTCAGAATAAACTTCAAAGTGTATCAGATACTAGCTAGGGATCAACAGAAGTCATCAATGGTGGTTTGATTTTTATATTAACTATGAGTTTGCATTCAATATATATATGACCGCAATTAATGAGAATGTCCATGCAGAGACTCAGAATAGGTTTTAATAGGGCAGGCCTCTTGTGCACCGAATCCTTTTGCCCAGACCCTCACACATTTATATAGCATGCTTTCCAAAAGAGAAACTTTTTGCCTAGTTTTTAGTCTCATAACTTTTCCGAGTGAGGCTTTAGGCTCACGAAGCCTTTCCCCCCCTCTCCTGGTATACGACATAATAAAAACAAAGACATTTGTTAGGAAGACAAAGATAAAGTACCTAGAATGCAGAACCGGGGATGTAAATTGTATTAGCCCTATTGACTTCAATGAAGCTATCGTTTATACAAGCTGAGGATCTGTCTCCTAACATGCTGTTCAAAATGTAACTTAAACTCAGAAAGCTTTTGCTCTTCTCAACTGTTGTTGGTTACAACGTATTTTGTAATATAAAATAAGACTTCAGTAATTACATTTATGCATTTAAAATGTCAGGGGCAAGGAAGTAGGGTGGATTTGCTTTCAAAATCTATATTCTCACCCTACCTGGTCTCTCACAACTACAACCTAAATATTTAGAGAACTGGGAAATGCTTATGTTCTTGATTTATTGGGTTCATAAGAATGTTTTCTCTTCCCACTCCCCACTATGGCTCCAATAGTTCGGAGTAGGATTTTGTTCTTGATCTTCAAGAGAAGAAATAGTATCCTGAATAGTATAGAATACCATTTGTCCCGGACTCGTCTTAAGAGCAGTAATCTAAATATGTCTCTAAGATAAAAAATTAAACAATGTGTTGTTTAGGTTGGGTCCAAGTGTTTGTCCAGCTTTCTGTACAAAGAAGAAACAAGAAATAATTAAATTTCAAAAATCTCTCTCTCACAATGTGCCCCTTTTCCATTCAGGGATTTCCAGTCAAGTTCTTGTTCTCAGTCTGGCCACTCCTATTTTAAAGAAATAATTACTAAGGGTCATTTGTGGATCTCAAAACTTAAAAATAAGTCAAGGCTTTGAAAGATGCTGAAGAAATAATATTGAATTGTTTGTTTCTTTCTTGTAATTTTAAACATGCTGTGACAAATTCAGCTCTGGTGTAAAGCCACTGATGGGAGGGAGGTTTCACGATGGATGACTTTGGTTTTGTCTCTCTCCATCCACAAATGCATTCTCTCCTCTTTTCTCTCTCTTTCTTTGTGACATGTAAAGGGAAGTTCCATATGGAAAAGTGACTACAAATAAAAACAGTATGGTCTCATTTGAGAACTGCTCCCTATATATATTCAGAACAATAACTGCCTTGCTTCAAAGACAAAAATAAGGGTGTACTGATTTTTCTCCTGTTACTGCAACAGAACCAATACAGCTCTGTAGAGTAACCTGGCTGCTACTATACCTCACATACCATGAACAGAATTATTAGCTAAGGTCCGGTTCCACAGATTAACCGAAATACTGCATAATGGATGTTTGTTGCTATGGGAAAATGCATTCTGTTGAAAGGGACATTTTCCTATTGAACATTTAGAAACAGCTCTAATTTCTGTATATGAATTACATTGAGTTGAATTCTATTATTCAAAATGCATGTGTTTTTATTCCTTTTTAATCTATATTTGTAACAGTTTCTTTCTGATTGCAGTCACCCAACAAGCCTACAATTCCTCAAGAGAAGATAAGACCACTAACGAGCCTTGATCACCCTCAAAGTCCCTTTTATGATCCAGAAGGAGGGTCTATAGCAGTGGTGGCCAGAGTTGTCATTGAGAGAATTGCACGAAAGGTAGCAATATAAAATTCTAAAAGACAGCGGTAAAAATTAAATAAAATTTAAATATATTTTATGGATTTGTTTAAACTGTTGAAACCCTTTTTAATCTACTGTTCCTTATTCTGATAGAAACATCCACCACTGCATATTTTAGTACTTCTTTTTCATAGAAGCCTGGAGAGTAGAGATGAAAAATCTAATGTGGTTAGTCACACAATCTAGTCCCCTGCTATGCAGACTGGAACCTTAGAGTGGACCTTCTCCAGTTCTTTGCCCAGCCAATTTTTAAATGATTCAAGTGATGGACTTTTCCAATACTTCCCTTGAGAGCTTATTCCATTATCTTGTGAATCCCTGTGTTAAGAAGTTCTTCCTGACATCAAGCTACTTTTCCTTTGGCTATTTATCTCTGTTTTTCCACAGGGGATCCTCCGAAACAAGTCACTGCTCTTTCTGCTTTTTAGACCACTTGAATATTTGCAAATGGTTATATATCCCTGTCTTCATTGTAATTTAGAACCACATCAGCACCAGTTCAAACCTGCAGGTCTTTAGTTATGGTTTGGACATAGAGCCTTTTTTATCTTTCCTCAAAAGAATATCTGCAGACCTTTAATCACTGATGTTGCTCTTCTTCCTCCCAATTTATTATGCTCACTGCACACTGCATTCTGTATGTAACCCCACCACCAGTGTACTCAGAGGTGCCATTAGTAGCCTTCTTTGTGATATAAGGCCCCGCCTATGCAGTCCCAAATGACATTGTTTCTGCCGTGGTGTGAAACAAAACTGCAAGCATTTTAGTTTGCTCTCTGCTGTCATACCTAGGTTTCTCAGCATTTTCTCTAGCTAGGTTTCCCATTCTTTTTGCATATCAGTGTTTCAGGTTGTTTTCCTTAGCTATATACTCTATAGATGTTTTCCTTAGATGTATATTCTTTTGGAAATCCCAACCTGTGTAGCCTGTTGCTATTCCTTGCCTATATTTTAAATTCTCTAGAGGTGAAATTTCCCACTATGAAACAGGCCAGCACAATGTGTTTGCAGCATTTAAGCCCTACTGGAATTGAGTACATTATAGGATTTGTGCTGACCCCCTGCAACAAGCATGAATAACTGCAAATCTGTAGTTTTACAACTGTTAAGATACTAGAGGACAAACACTGCTTGTGTTACTGTGTAGCTACTAGCAACTGGTTTTACATCCCACCATCACCTATCAGTTTATTTCCATTACCTTCCCAATTTAAATCTTTATCACTCTTTCTTTGCAGGGAGAGCAATGCAATATCATCCCTGATAATGTAGATGACATTGTAGCAGATCTTGTTCCAGAAGAGAAAGAAGAAGGTACTTTTTAATTCCATTCTGCTATGTGATTTTTTGTTTCATCCTCCAGTTCTGCTTTTGTATATTTCCCATCTTTATGTCATTATTAGTATACTATTAAATATACAAAAACAGCTCACTCAGAATCATTTCTTACTTGAATGCCTAAAGAACTGATGGCAATGGTGTAGTTTTCAAAAGCATTTAAGTGACTTAAGAGCCAAGTCCTACTGAAATTCACAGTGATGCAGTTTTCCATTCTTTATGTTGTAACTCTTTGGCCTGATATCTTGCACAGAACCACTGTGGTGCTCACAGAAGTTTGGCAACAGTTGTCCCATCTCTTTGAAATGGATAGAACAGGTGACTATCTGGGAGGAATTAAAACAAACTTCTTAATATTCTAACACAAGGAAGAATTCAGAGCTGCATCACTCAAAGGTGCCAGCTGAGTGAAACTTAAAACAGTGAAATGCTTCATTAGCATGCAAGGAACCAATCATTTGAAACATCTCGTGCAGTCACCAACCAAGTGAAGAGGCATAAATGGAGACTAGCCCATTGTTGACACATTCTGCTTTTTCTTGATTTTAGATGACACTCCTGAGACTTGCATTTACTCAAACTGGTCCCCGTGGTCAGCCTGCAGCTCCTCCACTTGTGATAAGGGCAAGAGGATGAGGCAGCGAATGCTTAAAGCCCAGCTGGACCTCAGTGTGCCTTGTCCAGATACCCAGGATTTTCAGCCATGTATGGGCCCAGGCTGTAGTGATGAAGGTAACAAAACAGGAAAGAGTGGAGGGGATAAAATGTAACATTTTTGCAGGGGAGGGAGGAGGGTATTTTAACTTGGAGGCCCGCCCTCCTAGTATCTCCAGGTGTAAGTGATGATGGTTGAAGACAAGTGCATGCATACGTGTTTGTGTGTGTAAAATTGGAAACACCTATGTGGAGAATTATGGAGTCCCCTTCGAAAATGTGGTCCTCTGTGTTCACTATTGCAATTCAGTACGCTGTTTGAGTGTATGTTTGAAGGTTAAGGAGGCAAGAAGACAGGAGTGAAGTGAGGAATGGAGGAAAAGGCAGAATGAGACACAAACGAGATACAGCGGATAAACAGAAGTATGGAAATCTGAAAAGAGTGGAGGGAGAGGAGGGCAGATACCTCTTGGTAGATGAGATTTATCAGGCAAAGACGTGGCAATCTCAGTGTAGGTAATTGAAATTCTCCTCTTTGTTTTAGATGGTTCCACTTGCATGATGTCTGAATGGATTACATGGTCCCCCTGTACTGTTTCCTGTGGAATGGGAATGCGATCTAGGGAGAGATATGTGAAACAATTTCCTGATGACGGCTCAATGTGTAAAGTACCAACTGAAGAAACTGAGAAATGTATTGTAAATGAGGAGTGTTGTAAGTATTTCATTTAGCCTTGCAAAATCCAATCAGTAACAAAAGCACTCAACAAACCATTTCCTAGAGAAGTACTATTACTGATTTTTTTCTCTTTACATTATAAATAGCTCCCAGTAGTTGCCTTGTGACAGAATGGGCAGAGTGGAATGAATGCAGTGCTAGCTGTGGAATGGGAATGAAGAAGCGACACAGAATGATTAAGATGACTCCGGCTGATGGATCCATGTGCAATACGGAAACTACCGAGGTGGAGAAATGCATGATGCCAGAGTGCCGTAAGTGTCTACAAGCCACCTGCCACACACACAGAATATGACAACTATTATGATGCACTGTTCGAGCACATCAAAGAATGTATCTAACAGGAAACATTCCAACCTTTCCCCACACCAGATTCCCTTCCTCAAGAGAAGATGCATTGGGTACCACTTCCACCCAAAGGATGACATATGAGTTCCAGAAAAATTATGCACTGCTATGGCCCTATTACTTTTTCAGAGCAATGCTTTCAGAATAGCAGTGTCATTACCAGGTGCTATACACATGTATATTAGCGAAATACCTGTGGACACCCATAAGTATTCCATAGTGGAATACCCACTGCCTTAAGTTATTACTGTTGCTGTAAAGAAGGGGTGGGCAAACTACGGCCCAGGGGCTGCATCCGGCCCTCCAGACGTTTCAATCCGGCCCTCGAGCTCGTGCTGGGAAGTGGGGTCCAGAGCCTGCCCCACTCTGGCGGTCCAGTCGGGGAGTGGGGTTGGGGGCTTGCCCCATTCCACACAACTCCCAGAAGCAGCAGCATGTCTCCCTCCGGCTCCAACACACAGGGGCAGCCAGAGGGCTCCACATGCTGCCCCTGCCCCAGGCAATGCCCCCACACCTGGACACATTTCTGTGTAGAAGCCAGAGGAAGGACATGCCATTGCTTCTGGGAGCTACGTCAGGTAAGCGCTACCCGGAGCCTGCAACCCAACCTCCTTCCCCAGCCCTGATCCTCCTCCCGCCCTCCAAACCTCTCCATCCCAGCCTGGGGCAATCTCCTACATCCCCAACCCCTCATTCCCAACCTCACCCCAGAGCCAGCATCCCCAGCCAGATTCCTACCCGCAACACACCCTAACACCCAATTTTGTGAGCATTCATGGCCCGTCATACAGTTTCCATACCCAGATGTGGCCCTCGGGTCAAAAAGTTTGTCCACTCCTGCTCTAAAGGAATAAAAAATCTAGAATGAAATTCTGTTTCCAGCCTGTGATGAGTTCTTTGATTTGGAATCAGTTATAAATTTCACAAGATCAGGCTTTCTCACAGGAAGTTCCTAGTTTCAAATGGGTTCACAAGTACCTTTCCTGAAGTATTTTGATTCTCATACATTGAGTCTCTGCAGAAACAAAGCGGAAAAAAGTTTACAGAGGAACATTTTTAATAGTTAACCAGAAAAAACTGTTGGTTTCATATGAGCTTTTGTAGGAACATCAAATTAGCTTGAATAAACCAAAAAGTAAGCTAATAGCAAAATACAAGAAATAGGTGTTGCTTCCCTTCTTCAAATGCGCACATTTAATTCTTTCAAAGCTTTGTGTTTAAATAACTTATCAGCATAATGGGGATTCTTTATTTTTGCTAATCATGCTTTTCATACACTAGATACCATTCCCTGCATGCTCTCCCCTTGGTCCGAATGGAGTGACTGCAGTGTCACTTGTGGAAAGGGAATGAGGACTCGGCAAAGGATGCTGAAATCTGCAGCTGAACTTGGAGACTGTAATGAAGAGCTGGAACAACTGGAGAAGTGCATGCTTCCAGAGTGCCGTAAGTGTAGGAACTGGTCTGAAACAGGAGTGCAAATTTCACATGTTCTCCAAACTAAGGCTATATCTGCACTAGGAGCTGAGGATGTGATTCCCAGCCTGTGTAAATATACACTCATTGAGCTAGAACAGTAAAAATAGTGTGGAAAGCAGCTAGCCATATTGAGTACACACCCAGGTGGTTCACACAGGTTTGCTTTTGGCCTGGCTGGTCCATGGCTTGGCTGCCCATGCTAGCATGATAACACTACTATTTTTAGGATGTCTGTGCAAGCCGGGAATCACACACCTCGCTCATAGTGTAGACATAGCCTAAGCATCAACACCTGGAGCCATACTTTGTCTGTGCTGTGGAGCCTGGACAGAGTGGTGGGGGTTGTACTCCAGACCCACTGAGTGCTGCTTGGAACCTGACAGTGTGCCTGTCTCCTCAGAGTGGTTGTACAGCTAGGCAGCTGTCCAACCCCATCTGGGTAATGGGGTGAGAGTCTGTAACTTGGAGTCCTTGGAAATGAGATCTGGAAGATACTGAATATGTGCAGCTTGAAGGACTTTGAGAGGTCTGCACAGCTGTAAGAGGACCTATAAAGGGTACTATCAGCGGGGGAGAGACAACAGGCCCATCATTGTGAAGATTAACTGCCCCACAGGGTAATCCACTGTGGCAGAGGGAAAAAACCCAGGGCCTCCCCAAATGGCACTATGAATATTTAAGGCGCTGTTCTGTGTGCTTTATAGATTTCATACTCCAGGTGCTACACTACACTATCCTGGTACTCAAATACATATTGTGTGCCCTGCATACAATGTGCATATTTGAGAATATACTATTTAAATGTGCAATAACCCACTAATATGTGAGATAGAAAGGGCACTTAGGATGTGCAATACCTTTCACTCAAAGTATACCTATGTCCCACAGCAACAGATTTATTCAAAAATGAGCACCTTGCCATCTTTTCATGCCACATCTTACCTCCTAACTAACTGTTCCCTTTAAAGAAATACAACTGGATTCTCCCTGCTTATCTTTGTTGTTAAACAGTATGTCCATGGACCTCTTTGTCTGAATGAGAATTCAGCCATTTACAATCTTCTTCTTATTGGAACAAGGACAGTATGGGAAGCAGCAACCCGAGCTTCCTCATACCTTATCTTAAACCAAGAGAGGTGGAAGAACCAGGCATTCTTGGCCTCTGCTGAGTCAACCATTAAGGGTGTCATTTATTGCCAGTTGTTGATTTGATTTTTATGATGGTGTCTCCTGAGCACCAGGAACTCGTAGACCATGAGAGACAATAACAAGATGTGGGTGGGCGGACTTTGACAAAACACAGTTTAGTTAGGGGTGAAAGTAACTCAGGACACTTACCGGAAGGGGCAGGGCGTCAGACAGAAGGGCCATGGCAGGCTGGTAAAGAGTTAGTGAAGCAATGATTTTTTTCTCCAATAGCAAGCAAGTAAAACGTTGGGCCTTGGGTTTGTTCAAGTGCAGCACCCAGGGGCAGTGTGGCTTAAAACTATGTTCCTGCTTCCTGGTGTGTATGTGGGTGGGTGTGGGGTGTGTGTGTAAGAGCAGCTTATGAGCTGCTCTAAATTGCCACCTAAAATAGCCCCCTAGGGGCTGCATCATTAGCTCACAATCACAAGAGAGTCAGATATCCAAGGTCTTTTCCTCCAGCCATATCTCTAGGTCCATGGGGACTAGGACCAAGTGCTGCAGAGCCACATACACCACCTGGGAATTCCAGCACATGACAGAATCCCCAGCTGCCCTCTGATTGCTGCTTTGCACTTCTTAAGAAAAACAAGGCAGAGAGGAAGCCTGTGCTGATGGATGTGATAGAATAATCTTCTTGTACTCTTTGCCAGCCAAGTGTTATAATGCCCTGCATAAAACTACTTGCATTTTTAGGCAGGGACAGCATTGGTTATAACTCCCCACCCACATTCTTATGATGCAATTTTGTAACTGAGTGCTTCTTAAAATAATTGAAAAATTACTTTTTTGGAATAAATATTATTATTTCTGCTTTTTGAGAATTAGTCAGCCAGTGAGAGTTTAATTTTTAGAGCAGTGCTGAAAAGTCCTGAATGTAGACCTTAGGGGTACGAATGGCCCTCTGCCTACAGTGTGGAACTATGATTCAGGAAATCTAAGTTCAAGTCCTGTCTCTTTCGCTGATTTGTTCTGGGACTGTAAAAAACTCAAGTTAAAAAGCTCCGTGCCTCAGTTTCCCCAGCAGTAACGTGGGGATAACAATACTTGCTTAAACCATGTGACTCTTCCTCATATTCATTACTATTAGTAAAATGCTTTGAGATTCTTGGAGAGCAGGTCCTATATGGGTGCAATGTATTCATTATTTAACATCTTTATTTGTGATGTTTGAGGTGGTGTGCATATCTCCAGAACAAACTATTGAAACTGGACTATTAGATGGTCAAAACCTACTTTCCGGCCACCAGAGCAGAGCATTTAAGGAGGAACAGGGATGGCTGAAGCAGTGGCAGCTAATGCAAAGTATTTCCCCCTGACTGCACAGAGATTTTTAATGTGTTTTCTTGCAAAACTTACTCTGAAGACTGGGTGCACCATCATGTTCACATATTTTGGATATGAAAGCTCATTAGGCAAAGCCACATGTTTCTTCTACATCATCTGGTTAGGTCCCAAAGAGTTGTTATAATTGTCAGTATTTCTTTTTTTACAGCCATTGACTGTGAATTAACCGAGTGGTCCAAGTGGTCTGAATGCAATAAATCCTGCGGGAAAGGTCATATGATCAGGACAAGAATAATTAAAATGGAGCCACAGTTTGGAGGAGGTCCATGCCCAGAAACTGTCCAACGTAAAAAATGCCGAATAAGAAAATGCTTGAGAGGTCCAGGTCTAGAAAAAAGGCGGTGGAAAGAAGCCCGTGAGAAAAGGAGAAGTGAACATGCCAAGGAAGATGTAGATGGTGAGCTGTATCCAGGTATGTGTTATCCACATTGCTTGCTATTCCTGGCAGGTTGATCTTTGTTCATAACAAGATCAAGTCTGTGAGTAGCAGTGCAATAGCATTATATTGTAGGAAAGGCTTCAACTAAGTTACAGTGGGGCTTATGTTCTTGGCTTTCACCTTTCAGCATTGAAGGTCAAATCTGAACTTCAGTAACAAGTTGCAACTAGAGAGCTTTAAACCCGTTCCAAAAAGAAAATTGGTTATGTCTGTGCCTCTCAGAATATCTTGTTCTTTCTCAGTAAGGTTCTTCCATACAAACAGTGAGTTGTGGAACATTTAGCTATTAGACTAATCTGGCAGAGAGTTCCCTTTGTTGTACAGACCACCAAAAAAGTTAATACTGACTAAAAACTCCATGGGACTGAACTAAAAACCTCCAGCTCCAGTTGTGTCTGAACTGTGGCAAAATTTGCTCCTAAATCCAGCAATAAATGTTTTAGCTGGCACCTTTTTCTATGCTAGGCTTTAGCAATACTCAAATACCAACATCCCTGATCTGTGGGGAAGTTCTAATCCAGTCTGGATCAAATTTCTAATGCTCAGGCTGCTCTCGACTGGGACAATATTTTCAAACATGGCTGCCTAAGATTAACTATATCATGTGCGATGCTAACACTTGCAGGATTATTACATGCTTGTTTGAATGATGCCTTGTTCCACACCTCTGGTAATTACAATCTAGATTATAACAGGTAGATGAAAACTTTTTGCGGGAGGGATTGTCTTTTCTACAGTGCTTACCACAATGGGGCCTTGACTGGACCTGATTGGAGCCTTTTAGTGCTACAATAATAAAATATAGAGAGTGTGTATGTGTACATACACCGGGGGAGCTAGAGGTGAAAAGCTAACTAAAATAGCATTGATAAATATTTTTATTTTTAGGCTGTAAGATGAGACCATGGACTGCTTGGTCAGAATGTACAAAACTGTGTGGCGGTGGAATTCAGGAACGCTTCATGACTGTAAAGAAGCGGTTCAAAAGCACTCAGTTTACCAGCTGCAAAGACAAGAAGGAGATAAGAGCATGTAATGTTCATCCTTGTTAGCAAAACCCGAGGCTGCAAACTGAGCTAAATGGAAAAATCAACCATGGTTTGATTTTTTAAAATATATATATATATATAAATGGTGTATATTAGTCTTCATTTTTGCAGTGTGGGTTGCTTCTTAGTCTTGCTGGTGCAAGAAATATATTTTATAAATATTTCCTCATAAATGTATGCTGAGAGTAGCTCCTTGATACTCCAGCTAGCCCTTAACGCATAAAACTAGTAAGTCATTGTGAGTCATTTAACTCTGAAATAAAAACATCTCTGTGGATATGCAATAGCCATGTAGAAATATTCCCTGTGCAGACATGGGGTGCATGCACATTAACATAACTAAGTTAAAGTGACATGTTTCATGCGTGGAAGGAATTGTCTCATTTGATTTGATTTCAAAATATCCAAAGCAGTGCCTATGTGATTACACAACTGTGCCAAGGAATAATTTCAGTAATGCTGGTTCAATAATATTAAAGGTGCATATTTATCTCTTCCCATCATGAGGGTTAAACTGGTATTGGATAGTTACTATCCTATATATTTTTCTTCATGAGGATCCCCTTACTTCTTTAAACTCCTCAAATACATAGGTATCAGTCTGGATAGCTCAGTAACAATGTCTGCTCAATGAGCAGTGGTGATTAAAAGAAAAACACAGGAAAAATACGGACAGTGTGAACCCTTATCTTGAACACCACATTCAGTTCTGCCCACCACCATCTCATAAAGGATATAGAAAAAGGTCTAAAGAAAAACAAGGGCAATGATTATGGCATGGAAGGACTTCCAGGTAAAAGACTGAAAAATTAGGAATAATTTAGTGAAGGGTATATAAGACAATGAATGGTGGTGAAAAGCTGCTCAGATATACCTTATGCACAGACAGGGGAAGCAGAAAACTGAAAACTAATAGAAGGATTTTTGTGCATTACTTAATGCATAATCATTCTGTGCCATTCACTGCCATAGGATATATTCCTGCAACAAAGAGTTTACCAGGATTTGTAAAATGTGTAGACATTTGTGAACTATCGGACTCTGGCCTGAAATTACACTAGCTAAGATAAAAATCATGCCTGACAGCCTAAACCACCCACTAGCTGCCAAAGGTTAGAAAGTAACTTCTCATACCTAATGTATGTTACTGCCTAATTTAATTGCTCCTTGAGATTCTTCACACTTTTCCTCTGAAGCATCCAGTACTATTCCCAGGCAGAGACCAGCTGCTGGATCCCAGGCCTGCTAATGCACTGGTCAGTCTTCATTTCTTAGGGTTTTAACATTTAAAATAGGGAAATAAAGGTACATTTTTAACTTTTCTCCAAGAAAGGGATTATAAACCTATTTATTAATAATGATGCATTAAGAATAAAGACTGTTGGTTGATCATTTTTCTCAAACATGTTTTTAAAAAGTTAAGGGGAAATGAAACTTTATATTTCTTTTTAAACCAGCTGTAGATAATTTATTCAAATCATTTATACGTGGTCACAAGCCCCCCAAATCCAGTACCTGGTTTTGAATTGCATAATTCATGTGAACCGTTGCTACTTTTGTCATTCTCTCTCCAACAGCATCAGGAAGCCTCTCCCACTTCTAGAGTGTCTGGCTGAGGCTCTGCCTCTTTCATCCTCTTTCTATAAAACCCCTGCTGGGGCTTCCCTAATACCTTAGCACATTTTGCTGCATCTCTTGACCCCAGGATGAAGTTAAGACCAATGCAGCAGTGGGTGCAAACCTTGCAGAGCCAAACCAGAAAAGGAGGTTTTTCACTAACCTCTGAAAACCAAACACTTTGCATTTTTACAGAGCTCAGGTCATGTTATCACAGTCACTAACAGTTTGCACAAGTAGATGTATAGTTCCTACCTGCCTGGCCTATTCTATCAAAGCAACCATCTTAGCTAAGAGACCCTATGGAATATCATAAATACTGCAGGGGTGACCAGACAGCCTCTTCAGGAGAAAGGGTGGGTAGCAGACTAAACCCTGGTGTTCCCAGGAGCTGTCCCTGGATAGAAACACAGATGCAAATAAGAACCGTGCCATCTGTTCTCTACAAGCCCCTGCTGTTGGTAACAGCTTCTGTACCAACAAGGGCCAAGCAGTCCACAGTAGTCATTAGAAGCTCAGATCTGTGCCTCTTTAACCTGACAAGCCCACAGTGGTTCTGTAGCCTATGGAAGTTCTTTGTTTTCTCCTGGATGGGGGAGCCTATCTGCCTTGTTCATGCTACTGCAAAAGCTACATAAAAGGCCATTCCAGTTTCTGTAACAAAATGTCATCAATTGTTGATGCTCTGTTCCCAGTCACTGTCATTCTTCCTGTATGTTCCATGTCATCAAATTTTTTTGAATGTTAGGTTTATTCCCTTTGCCAATGTTATGATGATAGTTGAATCCAAATATATACCTCGAGTATGTATGAAATGTGATATCATTTGAACATGTCTATAAGGAAAAACTTCTGGCAATCCTTACACTGTGTTTCTAGTTCAATTTCAATAACCAACTTCCTTTATTTTCCGTTACCCAAGACACCTCACTGTTATTTCCAGTTATTCCTCTTAGGCTCACCAATGTTATGGATGTTTGAGTTTTCACATTACGAATACAAGCAATCACAAAATAGTTTGCAGTTAGAGATGTGTTAGTTTCTGTCTCGATTCAGCTTACCATATTAATTTTTCTGTTGATCCATTTTTTCCAGTTCACCTTGCTGACTTTCTTCTACCTTGATACAAAAAAATATTTAAGCTTGTTACTTTTTGTAAAAAAAAAATAAATATATATATATATACACAAACAAAAAAAAGGTTGATTTTCTAAGGAAAACAAAAAGTTCTGATATATAGTATGTAGAATGATTGCGTTAATGTAAACTTTCCAGTAGCATAATATTCACTGCATATCAAATCAATAAAAAAATTAAATGGTTCTTGCTTGTAACTCATGAATTATACAGTTTTCAACTGAAAGCACAGGTATCACTCCAGAATTTTGTACACCTCATGTATCAGATTGTAGCATCTCGTGTACATTATATTTTCTAACATGAGCTATAGAAGCTTTACGTGTAATGAAAGAAAAGTTAGGGGCATAAATGTACAATAGGTTTTAATAGGTGCAACACAATTTTTTTAAAAAAAAACTTGTTCATTTGTTTTTAGTTTTTGTTTCCTGTGGAATTTATGAGAAAGCAGTTACAAATATATTTCTTACCAAAGTCTTGTGTAGATGTTTTGTAGTTGTCTGGCTAACACATTATTATTTTGGAATAAAGACATCTTTATTATGAAAATTACATTGCTTGTATGAGCTTCTATTTGACTGACAGGTTTTTTTACATGTACGGTACCATATGTCATGCACCATTGGCTTTCAGACTACTGGACCCCTTTCAGGAGTCTGATTTGTCTTGTGTACCCCAAAGGTTCACCTCACCTGAAAAACTACTTGCTTACAAAAATCAGATAAATTATATAAACATGTCATAGTACATTACTGAAAAAAATTGCTTACTTTCTCATGTTTACCATATAATTATAAAATAAACTGATTGGAACATAAATATTGTACTTACATTTCAGTGCATAGTGTATAAACAAGTCAGCTGTATACTGACCTCGCTTGTGCTTTTTAATGTAGTCTGTTATAAAACTAGGCAAATGAGTTGACATATTTCCTGGAAGACTACTGTGTACCTCCCTCCAACACTGAGAACCAATGTCATAGACCAGGGGTGGGCAAACTTTTTGGCCTCAGGCCAGACTGGCTTTCTGAAATTGTATGGAGGGTTGGGTAGGGGAGGCTGTGACATGGCCCCTGCTCCCTATCCAACTCCCCCTGCTTCTCGCCCCCTAATGACCCCTCTGGAACTCAGTCCCATCCAACCCCCCCTCTTCTCCTTCCTGATGGCCTCCCCCCCATCCATCCCCCCCCACACTCTCTGTTCCCACCACTTCCATCCACATACACCCTTCCTGACTGCACCCCCAGGACCCTTGCCCCCCATTCAACTCCCCAGTTTCCCACCCTCTGACTGCCCCAAAAACTTATCCACACCTCCACCCCAACTACCTCCTGAACTCCCCTACCCTCTATCCAACCCTCCCTTCCCAGCTCTCTGCCCCCGCTCACTGCCTGGAGCAGGGGTGGCTGGCGGTACGGCTGCACTAGGACAGGCAGCCATGCACCACACAGCACCGAGCACTGGGTCAGGCCAGCAGCTCTGCAGCTGCACTGCCCTAGGAGCTCGAAGCCCCACCATTCAGAGCATTGCACCAGTGGTGCGGCGCACTGCAGGGGAGGGGGACCAGCACAGAGGGGGCCAGGGGCTAGCCTCCTCAGCTGGGAGCTTAGGGGCCAGGCAGGAGGGTTCTGTGGGCCGGATGTGGCCCACAGGCCATAGTTTGCCCACCCCGTGTCGTAGACTAAGCAACAAAAGGTGCCAAATCTTGCCCTCCTTAGTTATACAAGTAGGGTTGTTGAAATGAGGGGAACTACTAGCAGGACTCAGGTGATTGGGATGTGACTGATGATAATCACCACATTCAAATCAATTAAGGTTTTCATTCAGTAGCTGTTTAGATAGCAAAGGCTAGTTTTGTACCACTGTGAACGTACGCTATGTCACTTGCCAAGTTACCTAGTTTTACATACAGATTAACTTTTTAAAGGAGACTATTATGAAACAAGCCAGATGAGCTGACACCCAAGACTACTTGAAAGCCAGTTTTCAAGAAGTTGGCAATATTTTTAACAGCAAAGTTGTGGTTTTAAAGGCCCTTTTAGGCATGCCCTGAGCTTGAATGCTTTGTCAGTAACTACTTAGGGTGACCAGATGGCCTGATTTTAGTGGGACAGTCCTGATTTTTTTTCGGGGGGGTGCCTTTTTTTATATAGGCCCCCCCCATTACCTCCCTCCCAACACACCATGCCCCAATTTTTCACATTTGCTGTCTGGTGACCCTAGTGACTACTAGCATATACAGTATTGGCTCAGCAGGACAACGACTCCTGCCACACCAACACAGCCCACCTGAGGTAAACAGATGCAGGAGCATGACAAAGCAGATGCTGTTCAGCAGAAGGTATAAAACCATGGGTACTTTAGTATACGGCTTGCATGTGGAACGAAGACTGGGGATGGGGAAATGGCAACAAACATGATCATTTGATATAGCACACAGCGCCATGTCACTGGGGTTGGACACATGTAACTGAAAGCAGAACCTGGTTCAATTTTTAACATTAGTGCTGAAAGACGCATCCTAAACATATAATAGTTTGTAATGGCATCCTAATTTAGCACTCAGCTGGCATTAGATCACGCCAAGCAGCGGTAGGAGGCGTGGCCACTGCCTAACTAGCTGAGCCCTAAAGGAAGCCCGGTGTCTCTGCTAGTGCTGCCCCTTCTGAAAGCCACCATGACAGAAGTTTTGAATGCTGCTCTCCACCCCAAGGCTGCTGTGCCCCCGTAACAGCCCTGTAAGTAGCAAGGCTCACATAGGCTGGTGTAACTCACTTTGGGTAACATCTCCAGGGCCCATGGAGCAGCTCATTATGAGGAGAGCATAAGGGAGGCTTAAAGGTCCATTTGGCTCTGCTTCAACGTGGGCAGCCCACACGCTGCGCCCTTGGACTGCAGCTCGGACATGTTCCTACATGGCTGCTCGCAGGGATTTTTTCCTTCCTCAAGTGACAGTCTGAAGTGGAGCACCAGTGTCATGGCTACCCTTGATGTGGCCAGGCCCTGGGGAAGGCGAGTAGATCAGACAATGCCAGCCACGTCCACGCTCCATCCAGCTGGTTGATGTTTTAAATAACACAAGCATTAAAAATACTATGGGCCAATCCTTCCCCCTGCCCTGGAGATGCACATGAGTAGGCACCTGGATATTACATTAGTAGGACTCTGAATAAGAAAGGCAGCCTCTGGCCCTTAACACTGCAGATGGGCGTGTATGCTGCTTTTTATTTAGATTAGGCTAACTAACCCTTGGGCTATAGGACGGTAAGCTGCATGGGGCTCTCATTAAGTATTTATATAGCCACTGCAGCAGAGAAAGACTCCATATCCTAGTGGTCAGAGCATTCACCTGGGCGACCTGGCTTCAAGTCCCTGTTTTGAATCAGGCAGCGGAAGACTTTGACCTTGGGTCTCTTACACACAGGAAGGGGATATAACCCCTTGCACACAGTTATGGAGTGGGAGGGTGCCCGTTTGGCTTTTCTTGAGAAAGAGGTGACCTAGCCCTTAGGAGGTGGGCTTAGGACACTCCCCTGCTTGCCACATTTCCTTCTGGCTAGCTTAGGAAGTGCCTTGGTATCTAAAAGAAAGAGATTGACCCAACTCCCCGCCTGCACTGTATAGAGAGTCTGGGTGGCTAACTTTGCGTTACAAGTTCCACTAGGCAGAGCAGAGTCATACAGCAGGTCTGTGAAAAAAATGAGGAACTTTCATCCAGGTCTTCAGCCAGCACTGTGACCTCTAAACCATCCTTTTTCTCTGGTCTTCCTTCCTTATTATACAAGAGATTTATTTTCAGCTCAGCAGGCCAAGTTGGCAGCATACTGCAGTGAGTTAGGGCACTGGCCTCTACCCCGCTGAATGGCTACATTTAAAACACAGTCAGAGTGGGCGAGAGGATTTAGCTAGAGTCAGGTTCTGGTCCATCACGTAGCGCATAAGTGTAATGATCACTGGCTCCCTGTGGCCTAGCTTCCCTACTGGCTCCTTGGGTGGACTGGCTATGACAGCAGTAAAGTTAATTTCAGTTCTTGGCTATCCCTGGTGCCTATCATTACAGCAGTGTTGCATTGCCATTTCAGGAAGAGCCATTACCATCACAGACAGTGCTGTGACATTCAAAAATTGTTAGCTTCATGCTGATTACTTTCTCGTGCTCTTTGCTGAATACCAGTATAACACAGACTGTCACATTTCAGCTCTAACTGCAAAACAGAAAAAAAAATCACCCCACTTTTTATAGTTTTCCATTTAAAGAAGCAGCATCTTAACTACCAAGAACAGATTTTACCAGCAAAATCCAATGTGCTTAAGAACTTTATGGTACAACATTTCAGTCACTTATGATTCTTTGCTCTGCATGCAAACTCATTTAAAGGCCTTTACTACTAAGTTTTTAACCTCAAAACTCTATAACTTCATGCAGCATTTCATGGTGGTGCGCAAAACAATGCAATTACAGTCCACCTGAACAATATTAAGCTTTCTTTCCTCCAGTTTCCAAAACAGAGATGTTTGTGCCCTAATTGATGGGCACATTAACTGCTCGGCAGGCAATGACATTTCTCATACTCAACCCTAGATGGTTCAATGCAGCTAAATGCTAGCACTGTGGGCTTTGCAGTCTCCTCTGGTTCTTCATAAAAGTCCAGAAGAATATTGTTCACTCCACCATCAGCATCAAAATAGTAGTCATCAAGAGGAAAAGAGCCTTCTGTTACACTTACTTAAAGCAGCTGCACAAGTAGAAAAATGGATCTGCTCTTGGCGTTCAACTTGTTTCCTGCAGTTTCAGTAGCAAAAGCCACAAGATCATTTCCAAAGAAGACTGTAAAAGTTCATTTATCAAGTTGCAACCAAAGACTCTGGTTGCCAGATAACAATATTTTTCATTTCTATGCTCCCCATGGAAGCACTTGTCACTACTCCAACCCAAGTAGCGGCCCCAGAGAGAGCAGCAGCTGTAGCAGTGCTAATGTTGACGCACATGGAACCTTCGTTGGTTACACACAGGCAGTTGGCAAAATTGCCCATTGTCTTTGCAAGGCAAAGAAGTTTGTTCCTCCCTCATGATAGGCACCAGTGTGGTTAATTATGCTACGGATTGGACCAGGGCCCTCTAGAGTTAAAAGCATAACCTTAAATATGGAGTACCAAAAAGGGGAGGGGGGAAAAACACAACACCTGTGAGCATCATTGTCACAGGAGCTTTACACAAACTGAGAGACCAGGGGAGTTCTTTGCTGACTAGTTATAGTGGCGTGGCACAAAGGAGTTGCATTGTAGAAAAGAATCTAGCCCTTAATGCAAGATAGGATTATTTTCCAGAAGTATTTGCAAATCAAGGAAATTTACCTCTCACCTCTGTTGTCAAGAGTGTGGCCAAGACTGGGTTTAAGGCAATCTCAGCACAGTGCACATCATCTCCAAGTCCTTAGAGGACTCTGTTCAGCTGGCAGTTAAACTTCAGCTGGTATGTGGAGGCTGGTTTCTGTGTGTTAGATGAACAGGTTGAAAGATTCAAACTATACCAGCTCTGCTGGCTGTCGCTGGCCCATCTCTGATCCACCCCAAACTAGTTGCTGAGAGCAGTACTATGTCCTCCACAAAGCACCTCTCATGGATTCTAGTGTTCAGCTCTCAGCCCATTCCCACCGCTCATTCACACACAGTGGCATGCACAGAAATAAAAATGTTGCTGCTTTTGGAGAGGCACTTTCTGTGCCCTCATCCCATAGCTGCAGGAGGAGCTCTAATCACTCCTCCTCACCGTCCCCACAGCGGCTTGAGGGATGGTAGAGGAGCTGCCTCACGCCGATGCAGCCCCAATGCCAGTGGAATGGGTTCTCTCTCCTTCCCTCCCTCCACAGCCCCAAGGGCCGAAGAAGTTTTCTGTGCCCCCACTGACTGGAGGGAGGGGACTATGCCCCTATTTGCTCCCCTTGTTCCCTGTTCACACCGTTGGGTGTGCATTGTGCCTCAAATACAGCTCCAAGGAGTCAAATATCCAGTTTTCACGCTGCAGCTTTGCCAGTATATCACTTTAGAGCAGCACACTCTGTAGTGTGCACTGAACTTATAAAATGTTATATTTTAAATATAACACATGACCCCATGAGAAAGAGTTAGCTATTCTAATTCGGTTGTACCAAAGCGAAACAAGCACACACTATTTCTCTATTTTGTCCACTTCATTTACTCTGTGCATTTGACAGCATTTCATAGATACGTTCATCCTTTGTTTCACCTCTACAATCAGTTTGATCTGTTCAAGAATCTTTCACGCGGCAATGGGGAGAAACAAATATGTTTTTAAAAACAAATAAAGTATTGTTTGAAAACACTCAACCACGCCATCCTGCCAAAAAAAGGACAGTGGGTCTTTGAGGCAGACACAAGATCTGACAGTACTTCAGACTATTTCTTTATACATTTTTTAAACTTCACATCAGCATGCATTTTTACCGAGAACACAATCAAATTTGTATTCTTGGTCTGCTGCAGGTGACAATTCTAATCATAAGAGTCTAGATTATAGTCTAAAAAATTGAAGCATCCTATAAAGGAAATACATCCAAGATACACAAGATTTTAAGAAGGGCAGGAAGCTATTTTTCTGTAAATTAAACAGCAAAATCTAGATAGAACAAAATCTAGCATATGACACATAACTAATGGCAGTATGGGACCACTTATCTTCAAATGTGAACAAGTAATGTTAACTGATATTTATTGTCTCCTAATGATATTTATGCATTAGGAGCTAAGAAAGTGTTCAGTGAACCAAATGATTTGCATATCACTGTAAATGTAGTTAATTCTATTTTATCCTCTGAGCATGTCAAATTCCAATCTTCATCTGCACTGCAAATCTTAGCCCTTAAGAATTAAGCAGAAATTGTCTGTAGGTGGGTTTGGCCCCAGAGTGGCAACCAGGAAGGTATAAGGATATTAAAAGCCAGTGTATCAAAACATATGTTGGTCCAACAAAGGATCACAATCATAAACTTAATCCACTAGATGGCACTGAAAGCAAGTGTATGACGCTGTTTGTGTAAAAAACTACAATGACCAGAATTCAGTGCAGCCTTATACTGTGCGATCTCATTGAAATAACTAGGTTTGCAGGGGTATAGAGCAGCACTGAATTTTGCACTCACTGTATACGTAAGAAAATGCAGGCACACTGCCACTGAAATCATGGTAATAGGCACACAGCCAGGTGCTTAACATGTGCCGGGTAGCTCTCAGGAACCAAAATCACTGGTCCCAACCTCCAGTCATTAGTTATGCAACTGGGACTTGTAGGCTGTCTTGCAGCAGGCATTGTGGCAACAGACTCTTGCCTGCCTCACACACTGGTTTATTGGGTAATAGAATCATGCAGTTTTCAGACACACTGGCCTACCCTTCTCCATCTCCCCCTAGAGCAGAGGTTCTCAACCAGGGGTTCTCAGAGGTCTTCCAGGGCTACAACAACCATTCCAGATATTTGCCTAGTTTTACAACAGGCTACATAAGAAGCACTAGCGAATTCAGTACAAACTAAAATTGCATATAGACAATGATGTGTTTACATTGCTCTGTATACCATACACTGCACAGTCAGTACAATATTTATATTCCAATTGATTTATTTTATAATTATATGGTAAAAATGAGACAGTAAGTAATTTTCCAGTAATAATGTGCTGTGACTTTTGTATTTTTATGTCTGATTTGGTAAGCAAGAAGTTTTAAAGTGATATGAAACTTGAGGAGTACACAAGACAAATCAGCCCCCAGAAAGGGATACAGTAGTGCTTGTGCTCCAGTGTTCCCATGGCATGTCATTTTGAGCCATCCATGCTACAGACATGGAACAAGTGGGGCCAGAGTTTTTATTGTTGTTCCTGAGTCCCATATTAAACTCCATAGCAAATATTCAGACACTGAGGAAGTAGTATAACTATTACAAGTACTTCAGCTACTTTGGGCCAGATGTTGAAGGGTATTTAGGCATATAGATGCAGAGAGGGATTTTCAAGGCCCCACTGTTTGTATCAGTGGATGTCTAACTACTTTTAAAAATCTGATTCTGTGTGTCCAATAAATAAAGTAGCCAAGTTTGCTCTTGCTTTGAAGTTTCAGTAAAGCGCCTACCATGCAGAGTGCTATAAAATACACTTTAACAATAAGCATGACATCCCTAACAAATGTGTTACCCAGACTTCTTAACAAACCTGAGTAACGTATGTGCTATAGATGCTAAGTCTTAAACAATTCCTATCATATTACTGGATAAGCACTGTCGGATTAGTTTGGTGCATCATTTGCAATGTTGTTTGCATACTGTAACTATTTCCATACTTTCACATGCCTGGGTTTATTTTAAATTTAATCTTAACTTGGAATTTCCTGGGTCTCTAATGGTGTTTTTTTCAATTTTTATTTTTTTTTGGCAGGGGGAGGGAGGATGTTAAGTTCTAGTTCAGGGGTCTCCAAACTTTATGCGGCGAAGGCCATATTAGATTTTTGAAGGGGCTTCGTGGGCCGAAGTGACTGAAAAAATTCAATATATGCAAATATATGCAAAATTCCCCCCCCTTTGCTCCTCCGGCCGCTGCTGCAACCCCTCTGCCCCTTGCTCCTCTGGCCAGTGCCATGCCACCTCCTTTTACTCCGGCCACTGCCGCAGGGGCACTCACCCTTCCGCACATGGGGCCTCTGGCAGCAGCTCGCGGAGCGGAGGGGGGACAGCGGTGGCTTCTCCACGTGCCTGTGTTGTATCATGCAGGCAAGGTATTAACGAAAACTTTAACAGACTTTATTTAACAATGGTGAAACATCTTACAAAGCTGCTGTTGCACCCCTCTGTAGCTCTAACTCAGACTTGGCTCAACTCCTCCCCCCTTCTTCCTGTTTCCTGTCCTACAGACTCCCAGTTCTAAACATTCTAATTATATAATTATATGATTATATAATTATACAGTTCTAATAATTACAAGCAGCATCTAAAACACCACAGCCTGCTCATCGTGCCTGCTCAGCTGGAGGGCTGGACAATTCGAAGCCGCAGGCCGGATCCGACCCCCGGGCCATAGTTTGGAGACCCCTGTTCTAGTTCTTGGAAGTTCTTTCCCTTAAAGTTTAAGATACCTGCTCACAACACTACCTCTGGCTTAACAAAGTTGTTCAGTTTTTTTGGGCTGGGTATATAATATACCAATCCAAAATACAAGAGAAAACTTTTGCAGAGTGAGATATAATATAATACCGGCTGTAGTACAAATGGGGAAAAAAGTCTTCCCACCACGAATAAACCTGAATTGCTATAGGCAAGAACAGTTATAACCTATGAAGGAGTTCAGGGACAGAATCCTTCACGAAGCTGGAGGTGGATCATAGGATACCAGGGCACCTGGCAAATACTATAGCCCATGGATAAATGTAGCAGCCCCAGTCTTCTAGCACACCTGAGTTGGGCTGGGAGCCAGCTATACTTCTGTCTAGCCCAACCACACTTTTATCCTTTGTACTCCTTGTGGCAGGGCTAGGGTAAAAACCCCATGTTTGCCCTGCCCCTGGAGGCTAAACCCTGCTTTCTAGCGGAAGGGCCAGAGGAAGAGGCTGGAAGTAGCCAGCAGGAGAGCCCAGCTAAAGGCCTCCAGAGCACAGGCTCACGGAGTTGGCTCGGGCTGAGCGGCTGCAGCTGAGGCAGGAAACTGATCAGGCTTGAAAAAGGCTGCCTCATGGTCAGTGAGGAGGAAGCCAGGCAGAGAAGAGGAGACAGGAGTTCTGTCTCCTGGCTGCAGTTAAGGCTTCGGGGGCCTGGGAAAGGGCCAGCAAGACAGTGGGGATAACTGTCTGGAGATTGGGGGAGCACTATTAGTCACTAGGGAGCCATGTATGTGTATTATAAATAAAGGACACTTGGGTGAAGCACTAAAGAACGGTGTGAAGACCCTCCTTGGGAATCCAGAGGACGCAGGGGCGGCGTGGACCCCGTGACACTCCTACACAGAACTGTCCTGGAGTTTGTCTTACAGGGATGCAGAATCCCCTGAAAGACTCAGTCTTCCTGCCCCAATACAAATCACATAGACAAAAACTTGAAATGCAGCCGTCATTCCTTTTGGAGCTTGGTGCACTTACAGAGGAAACTAAACTCTTGAATGCCTTATGTCTGATATCAATGTAATGCATTTCAGGAATGAATCATTTTTAAAGCAAAATTCGAAGAGCCCAATTTTACATCATCTTTTCTGCTTGTTGGAGCAATAGTGAGGAGAGCAATTATTACATTTATTTTTGAAATATTGTTTTAAAATGGGTGGGCTCTGTACTAGTTCCTTTCTGCTCCATAGCATTCCCTCAGGAGAAACAGCATTGTCTATATACTGTGCAAGTTCAATGCAATAAAAGGATACTGCCTGATTTTATAGTATTGGTGATGCAATTTGCTTCTTTCTACCAGCTTCTGACTTTTGCTCAGAGTTTTATTTTATGGTGGGGATGTGGATGATCATCTCTAGGATAATTTTAAGGAATCTCTCTTCCTAAAATTTTTGTGAAATATAAATTGTGACATAGAATTTCTTGTACATCATTAAGAGGCAAACAGTACTCAACAGACAAACTAAAACAAACATGTTTGACCTATCCAATGGGTGAATCAAAGAATGAATACCAGTGGGTCATGCCTAATATGCAATATTTTATTATTAAAGTCAAAATTCCTGAACCTGTCAGCCAAACAGATTAGCTGGTGTCCATTGAGGGTGACCAGATGTCCCAATGTTGGGGTCTTTTTCTTATATAGGCTCCTATAACTCCCGACTCCCTGCCCCGATTTTTCACATTTGCTGTCTGGTCATGCTCTCTCGATTTCACAGTCAATGTCCAGCTTCAGACTAATAAGAGCCACATCAGCAACAGCATTCCTGGTTCTCTTATCACAACCTATTCTCTGTTATCATCACAAACAGAATCAGGTGTGCACACCAGATGCCATGCTCAGCCAATGCTCTCCAGCTGACACCAGGCAGTGGTCTACATTTCTGACATGTTGCTACCAAATTGCAACTTCTGTTCCCTCTTAAGATAATTTAAATGACCCCAAGATGGGGCTGCCATAAGATGCAGAAATCACTAAAAAGCAGCCTAGGACACAAATTATTTGTACAGCGTCCCAGCAGTCAGGACACTCAGAAGGCATCTCTCTCCGGGAACTTGTGATTCACGATCTTCGTATGCTTACCAGTGCAGTCTGAACAGATTGCTTCCTAATGTGTTTTCTGTTATTAGCTATGAAGCCCTCATCCCTTAACAATATCAGCCTGCTCTCAGTGTGTGTGACATGGAGGACTGCATGCCAGAATAATGAGAAACATGGAGCATGGAATGGGAAGTACCATATTGCATTTCAGCCTGCCCACAAACACAGCATTAATAGCACTACTAGAAAATTAGACAGAAAAGAGTCCATGCTGTTTAAGCAGAATCAGCCAGATGGGCAGCTGTACAGGAGGCCAGAATAGAGGGACAGATACGTAATAGCATCAAGGAGGTTTTTCTTTTATTCCAGACCCTGCCACAGTAACACGTGCTTTATGACTTCTAGAACAAATTACTGCAGTTCTGACTCTTCTGCCAGTATTGATGGCAGCAACAAGGGTTTGATAATAAACTAAATAAAAAAGGATTGAGCCCCCATCCAGAGTCTTGATTTCAACTCTTGAAAAAATAACTAACTTTCCCAGGTCACCTTTAGGAGGTAATTCTTCCCTTGTCCAACACCCTGACCACCACAGCTCCTTCCACCGAACCCCTCCACTTGCTAGTTTGAGTCCAGTTACAAACAGTGGCCTGGGCCTCCAGGGGTAGCACTCCACTGTTTGACTGGCCTCAGTCCCATTGTTCTGCCAGTCCGCTCATCCTAATGCTGAGTGGGTCAAGACCCCATGAAATCAGCTCAACTCACCTCTACCGACCTGGCTGCAGAGACCACTACAATACTGCCAGTCTAGAGTCTGCTGGATCCTCACACCAAGAATACATCAGACCTTTAAGGTTTTGGCTTTTAAGAATCAAGCACTTGGCAAAGCAACCAACTCTTCCCCACCCCCTTACTGGGCCCACACTTAGTTCTCAACCAGTGCCATCATGATGATCTCTCAACCAGGATAGATTTCTCACTGTTCCTATACCCTCATGTTAAACAATAAAGATAATTACTTAGTATCACACATGCACATAAAAACAAACATATTTTAACCAAAACAATACAACCTACAAGGTGGAGTTATATGGAATAATGAAGCTGCTTTTCCCCTTTTTCACCAATAGAGGGCTCCATCCTTCTAGGCCCTCTCTAACCATGGGACTTACATTTATATAGAATATGTTCAAAAAAACCCTCAGAGGCCATAGCTAGTGCAGAAAGCAGCTGATCACCTGCTAAGGAATGTCAGGCTCAGATAACATTACCATTTCTCAAGGAAACATACCGGCTTCCTATTCATTTCCAGCTACAATTATCAAGGACAATTACAATTTTTTTAAAAAAAATCCCAAGTACTATTTAGAATTAGGGTGACCAGATGCCCTGATTTTATAGGGACAGTCCTGATTTTGGGGTCTTTTTCTTATATAGCCTCCTATTATCCCCTACCCACATCCCAGTTTTTTACACTTGCTGTCTGGTCACCCTGTTTAGAATACCAATCACTAAAGTAATTACTATTAGAATACCAATTACCAATTTTATATTATACTTTAAAAACAATTAGTCCCAAATTTTTAAAAAAATCAAAACAGAATTATTAGATTTTTTGAACCAAAATATTTTTGATTGACCCAGAACTTTCTTTTCAGAAGGTCTGTGGGAAGTATGAACATTTCTACATTTTATTTCGATTTAGAACTATTTTTCCTCCCTAAAAAAAAGTCAGAATTTCCTGTGGAATGGAAATTCTGGCGTTTTGATCAGCCTCAATGCTAGTGGTAGTTTGGAGAAAACACCTGGATGACTTCACAAAGATTATATTTTCCCCGTGATTTAAGGTACTTTTCTGCTGTATGTTACACATGTTTGTAGCTTGGAGCCTGGTTAGATTCCCAATTATTGGTGCATGATCATCTGTTAGGGTAGGCAAGATAGCTGCTTTCCCTTCTGTCTGGCTAGGATGTTGCAACTTTTCCTTGTGTATGGATCACCCCGCTGTGATTGATGCCTTTGTCATCTCAGACTAGATTGCTGCAATGGAGCCTGGAGGGTAACATCTTAAACCCATTTGGAAACCAACATTGATATGAATGGTGGCAGCCTTCTTGTTGAACAGAGGATCAAGCCAGGAGCATTTTACATCAGTGCTCCATGAGCTGCACTCGCTACTTACAGGTTTCCCATTGAAGTCAAGAAGTTGATTTGTCCTATTGAGCTCTATGGGCCTAATTCAAAATTGCACGGAAAGCAATGAAAGTCTATTAACTTCAATGGTCTTTCAATCAGGGCCTCAGTGACTTAGGACCTGAGACGTCACATCTATCCTTTTACTATACTGCCATTGAGTAGCTGAAGATCATTGAAAGTTTTCCCTCTAGAGCAGGAGAAGATGGCAGAGCAAGCTCCATGCCATCCTCTGGGGTTTTAAAACTCTCTCATCCACTGGGTCTGAAATCTCCCCGATGTGCTGACTTTTGAGGCACACTGAAAGCCACATCTTTTCATAGGGAAGGAATGTTACTTGGGGTGGGGGTCAATATGTAGTGTGGGGTGGGGTACTGACTTCATTTTTTCCTTTGCTCTAAGGTTTAATTGCAGTTAATAGTTGGTTGTATCCTCAGGCTTAGATGTCCTGATAAATTGTAGTCAAGGGTGCCTGGGGCTTAGACTGGCTGCCTTATTTTTGTCCATTTCATAAATCTTAAGTAAGTAAGTAAGTAAATATTTGATGGTTTATCTTCCTTGAGATTCAGTTTGCTTTCACAGGCACTTTTAGAATTCCCTACTTCTATGGTAACCAGTGCCCTACTTAGAGCAGGGTGAAATGTATCCAATAGTTTATTTGCTGAAAAATAAAGTTACAGATCATCCAAAACAATTCTCAAATTCAGTATATAGTTTTAGCTGACTGGTTTTTCTAGGGCAGGAGGGGGATGCTGGATCCTGAGTCTCTCAGATGAGTGCTCTAGCCACTATGCTAAAGAGTCACTCATGCTTGTGCTCTCCCTCTTTCTGCCCCAATAACTTCAAATTAGTTATCCTCATAGGGTTGCCAACTTTGTAATATTTAAAAAACAGACACTCCAGCAGGAGTGCTGGAACCTCGCCTTCCCTGCCCCTTCTCCCAGGCCTCACCCACGGCCTACCTCATCCCCGAGGCCCTGCTTCTGCCCTGCCCTTTCCCCCGGGGCCCTGCCCTCCATTCACTCCTCTTTCCTCTCTCCCCTTTCCCCACGTGGGTTGTGAGGAACTCACCTGCAGAGCTGGGGCTGGGAGCTGAAGGCAGGAGATGGCTCTGACTGAGTAGGGGCTGCCGTGGGTGATGACTTGGTGCCTTCCTACCCCACAGTAACCAGACTTTGGGTGTCCAGTCAGTAGATCTGACTGGACACCGTCAGGTCCCCTTTTCAACCAGACTTTCCAGTCGAACACCAGACACCTGACCAGCCTATAGCCTCAGTGGAAGAGCTTCAACAAGAGAGATCAGAGCACTCCACATCACAGTGTCCTATAGGTGAGTGGTTAGAGCACTCACTTGAGGGGACAGATCCCTGTTCAAATCCTTTCTCCCACTCAGTCTGGGGTGGGGAGCATGAGGACAGTTGTCTCTCACAACAGGAATATCCTAACCACTGGGCTAAACGTTTGAGGAAAGTCCTGGGTCTCCTCTCTCCCGGCCATTTTGGGTGAACTCAACTACAGGGGCCCAATCCAGTCTGAACACATGTACCAGATCAGACCCTGCAGGTGGTGTTCTGACTAAATTGCCTGTCTTCTTCTGGTTCATGCATTGCACTGGGGCTTAGGCATCTGGCTGCCTGGGAATGGGCTGCACTTCACATACCCACAGGTGGAAATATAGGCACCTAGGAAACTTTTACTGTAAAAATGTAGGCCCTGAGCACATTTGGGCACCTACAGTGTTCAGCAGCAGGGAGCTGAGCAGGGTTTTTGCAAACCCAGTGGGGCTTGATTCTGGGATTTCAGCACCTAAGTCCTTTTGTGAATCTAGCCCATGGAGTCAGATTTGTAGAAAATTTTAGTACTTATAGCTGAAACTAAAGTCAGTGAGAGCTGTGTTTTAAACATAGGAAGCACTCTACAATGCTAAGTACACAAAAAACAAATAAAGAAAAACACCAGATCTTACTCACCTCACTTTGGACACTCAGCATTAGCCAACAGTTTAGACAATTCTATCATTTTTCTCTGTTTCTCAGTTTCCCATCGGTGAAGTGGGAATACCAGGAATCCTTCACCTCAGTTCATTAGTTTGCAAAGTCCTAGTTACTATAGCGAGAGCACTTTAGAAAAACTGCCTTCAATGCAGTATTTGGATGGCATGTGGTATATAATGCACACAGCCACACACCAGATGAGGAAGATAAAAAGAAATATTGAACAATAACAATCTAGTCAATGACCACCATCCATCCTGTGCCCTGAATGAGCCAGGGGCTCTGTGGAAAAACCAGTAGGTGATCACAATCCATGTGCACAAAAGGAACAAATTAAAGGTCAACTCGCAACCTTATTTCTGACATGTCAAAACTTTTGAGTGCCTAACTTTGCAACATTAACATTCTTTCAACATCTTTTTTTTTTGTATGAAATTTAACATTTCTAGAGACTAGATCAGGGGTGGGCAAACTGTGGCCCGCTGGCCATTTTCATCCGGCCCGTGAGCTTGCTACCAGCTGAAGGGCTGGGCCGGCGTGCTGCCGGTCCCTGCACTCCCAAGCCGGGCCCACACTGCGCTCCGTGGCCAGGGGCCGGGTGGAGCACGGGGAGTCACTGGGCCCTGAGCTCCCTGGCCAGGGCCGGCTGAGCCTGGCGTGCCACGGGTCCCCGTGCTCGTGGGCCAGGCCCGTGCCATGCTCCCTGGCCGGGCAGCCAGGTGGAGCACGGGGAGCCGTGGGGCCCTGCGCTCCCTAGCCAGGGGCTGGGTGGAGCGCGGGGAGCCGGGCAGCTGGGTGGACCGCAGAGAGCCACAGGGCCCAGCGCTCCCTGGCCAGGCAGCCGGGTGGAGCGCAGGAAGCCGCGGGGCCCCACACTCCCTGGCCAAGGGCCGGCTGAGCCCGGCGTGCCACAGGTCTCTGCACTCATGGGCCGGGACCGTCCCATGCTTCCTGGCCAGGCGGCCAGGTGGAGCTGTGGGGGCCCGCGCTCCCTGGCCGGGGTCCGGGTCCAGCGGCGGAACCGCCAGACCCTGCGCTCCCTAGCCAGGCCCAGTCGAGGAGCGCCCAGCTGACTAAGGTAAGCGGGGGGGTTAGGTGCTAGGGTCCTGGGTAGTGGTGGTTAGGGTGGAGGTAATCTCGGGAGGGGGCAGTCAGGGAACAAAGAACAGGGGGGCTTAGATAGGAGATAGGGTTCTGGGCAGCAGTTAGAATGGGGGGCTCTCCGGAGGAGGCAATCAGGGGACAAGGAGCGGAGGTGGGGGGGTTGGATGGGTCAGGGGTTCTGAGGGGGGCAGTCAGGGGGCGGGAAGTGAGAGTGGGCAGATGGGGGCGGGGTCAGGCTGTTTGGGGAGGCACAGCCTTCCCTACCCGGCCCTCCGCGCAATTTTTAACCCTGATGTGGCCCTCGGGCCAAAAAGTTTGCCCACTCCTGGGCTAGACAGATCAGGGGCCCTTTGTGCAATGCATCATACAAACATATAGTAAAATACAGTCCTTGCCCCAAAAAGCTTATATGGCTACACTTCTACCATTAATCCCCCTTCGGGGAAATCCACACAGGGTTCGTGGCTGATCCTTGTATCCTTCCCATTGTGGGCCACACATGCCAGCAATGAGATCAAGTGTGGTTATTGGTGATGAGAATCTGGAATTCTAGAGGCAAACCTGGGTGCTTTTGAGACCCAGATTTACTTAGTAAAATTGGCGGTAAAAACTTTTTTTTATTGGATCCATGCTGCTGAATCTCATGTTCACTCCATTCTGACCAAAACAGAAGTAAGAGGCCCACAAGTAAGACCAAAGGAGTCTCACGAAATTGGATGACTGGACACCAAAACGCAATGCTGATCATTGCAAAGTAATGCATGTGGGAAAGCATAATCCCAACCACACATACAAAATAATGGGGACTAAATTAGCTGTCACCACTCAAAAAAAGAGATCTGGAATCCATCTGGATAGTTCCCTGAAAACCTCTGCTCACCATGCAATGGCAGTCAAAAAAGTTAACAGATTATTAGAAACCATTAGGAAAGTTATAGGTAATAGGGCAGAAAATATTATAATACCACTATATAGATTCATTGTATGCCTATATATATCTATATCTATCTATCTATCTATCTATATATTATCTATATATACATACACATACACGTACACATGTGAGATGACCAGAACAGAATACAGTATTCAAGGTATGGTCATACTATGAATTTATTATATATATGTATATATATATATGTGTGTGTGTGTGTGTGTGTGTGTGTGTGTGTGTGTGTGTGTGTATTAGAATTTGAAAAGGTACAGAGAAAGGCAACAAAAATGATTAGGGTAAAGTACAACTTACATAGGAGGAGACATTCGAAAGACTGGAGCTGACAAGAGATGACTAAGGGGGGTTGGAGATATGCTAGAGGTGTTACCATACCATTCATGATTTTATAAAGTGAATAAAGAAGAGTCATTTACCCCTTCACATAACACAAGAACTTGGGGTCACGTGATGAAATTAATAGGCAGCAGATTTAACAACAAACAAAAGGAAATACTTCACACACACACACACACACACACACACACACACACACACACACCCTGTGTAACCTGTTACCAGGGGATGTAGTGAAGGCCAAAAGTATAACTGAGTTTTACAAAGAATTAGATAAGTCCATGGAGGATAGGTCCAGCAATGGCTACTAGCCAAGACTCAATCCCATGCTCTGTGATTTTTGACTGCCAGAAGCTAGGACTGCACCACTCAAAGTTGCCCTCTGAAGCATCTGGCACTGGCCACTGTCGGAGAAAACTTACTGGACTAGACAGACCATTGGTCTGACTCAGTATAACTGTTCTGTAAGTCTGAAGGGGAAGTAGAATCCTACAAGCAGCAGAGGGTAATAGCCACTCCACCTCTGCTTGCCCACCCCCACCTGGGTTGGAGTACTAAAGTAATTCTGCAGTGCAGAGGGCCCCCAGCCAACAGGTTAATTTCAGCCAAAGTGTTTTACACACATCAGTCCATGAATTCAGCATGGTCCAGACTTATTTTTCATCCCCATTCTATAGTTAAGGAAATGAAACTCAGAGAAATAGAGACTGGTGCAGAGCCTGCATAGGAAGAAGCCTTGAAGAAATTCTTCCATAGCATCGGGATCCTGAAAGCAGGATTAGTGCAATTTTGAGATTCTCCCTTTGTGCCTGCAGGGGGCAGTATAAGATTAGTTCTAAAACTACTGGGTTTCTAGGCACTGAGCTTTTTCTTCAATGGCAAAAGTCCAGTTCAGGATCAGGGAGTCAGAGCTGCATGCCAGTGCGAAAAGAGGGACAGTGTGGGAAGAGATGCACTGTCCAGGAAGTGATGGCCAGAAGCATTAGGCAAGAGCAGAGAGATCCAGATCCTAAGCTCATGTCAATAAGCATTGCTCTATTGTCTTTAAGAGAGCTACATCCATTTAACCAGCTCATGATTTGCCCCCACACTGGGCCTGGGCAGCCTGGAGAAGGAGGAGAAGTCACCCTGACTAAAAGCAGACGGGTGAAGAACTGGCAGGGAGGAGCAACAGGATTATAGGAACAGAGAGAATTAACAATTTTGTATTCAATGCCTGGTGTGGATGGTGTGCTATAAATAAGACCCAGAGCCCCAGGTGGAGAAAAAGCAGTACTGAATAACTATACATTCACTGAATGGGAAAAGTTGCTTCGGATCATGTTGTCAAAAACTATCATAATGCATAAACATAAGAGGCTTGACTTTGCAACCCTAAAACAAATCCATCAAGAAAAGCTGCTTATACCTGGTGTTAGAGAATAAGGCTTCAGACTGGCCTATGCCTGAAAGGTAAAGATATATGTTGAGTCTTCTTGGGGGCAGTTGTTCACTATACAACTGAGTTCTAGTTTTTCTTTCTGGGTTACATGCCTGTGTTTGTTGTTACAAAGCAGTCATATGAAAGTAGAACTATATGTATAACGTACAATATGTTTGTTGCATGTATTTGTCACTAAGTTTGTATAAATCAGATGGTTATTTGGATCCTCTGCTCATAAATTTCCAAAAATTATCAAAACAATTACTAGGGGAGAAAAACAAAAGCCCTCAGTAACTATTGTCCTAATCCAGGCTACCACTTCGCTGTTGAAAAGAGGACAGCAAAGTCAGTTTGGGTGAAAGCAAACAGGATGTGTTTAAAATAAAGTGAAACTCAACACCAGCAAACTCAAATTTACTTTCTGGGTGTTGCTTTATCCAGCTTCATTAAACTTTAATATTAAAGGAAGTTAATTCAGTCTCCTAATGACTTCAGAAAGCAAGCTCTCAAAATCCACACAAAGTCTTCCTGACAGGACTCCCTTCACAAATGTATTTTGAGAAAGTCTTTTCAAAACAAACACCAGATTCCACAAACAGGGATCCTGTGCTGACCACCATTAAAAGATATTTATTACCTCACTCACCTGCTCTGTGATATCTTGGGACCAACACAGCTACAACAACACTGAATATAAGAATTACATTGTCATCTTCCTTGGACAGCCCACAAGAAGGAGCCAGAGTCAAGGAAAACTGCAAAATTCTGTGCCAACAGATCATGCCACTGGGGAGGAGGAGGGTCAGGTTTGCCTCCCTGCAGCCTGGGAAGGGAGTTCAGCCCTCAGAGCCCATGGATCATAGCGGGTCTGCTGGAGCCCCCTCTGGTTCTTACCCACTACTTGAATTTGTCTTTGAGGAAGTTTTGCTCTTCTACTAACAAATGCCTCAGTGTTAGGGTGACCATATTTCCCTATGCTGAACATGGGACAACGCGTAAAACTACTTGCATTCAAGGGAGTTCAATGGCAATCAATCAGAACTATGAAGTTCAGATGTTCAAATTAACATCAAGTTGACTGAGCCCTCATTAAAAAGAAATAAGGCATAGTTGGATTCTTTTTTATTTACCTTCTTATCTTTTCCACAGGGAGGGGGTGACACACACATACCCCCCTTACCTCCCTACGCACACATACACGGGGAGATGCAACCAGTACACCCCTCTCATATGTGGGAGGAGGGCCACAACTAACCCTCCTCTTCCTGCCCAGCACTCTCTGCCTTCCATGCCTGACTGGGCCCCTGGGAGGGACCTGCCTGCCCGGTAATTGGCACCACGTCTTCCCAAGGCAACATGCTGGGGGCGCGTAGCCCACTGGGTCATATGCCCCCCTCCCCAGATTTCTGCCAGGGGTCACATCAGAATGTGGCCAGCAAGGGAAGGGGCAGGGGCTGCTTTGAACCTCGGTGGGAGGAGCACAGAGGAAAAGAAGGGATGATCTGGCCTGTGTCTTTGCAGAGCTCATCTCTTCTGTCCCCGTCCCACCCGCCCCTTGGCTGAATGCAGCTTTTCCTGGCCTGCCCGCACACTTGCACAGTGTCAAAAAGCAGCCAACACCTCTAGGCTGCTTCTGGCCACCGGCATAACCCGGCCACACCGCCTTCTGTCCCCCAGCTACAGTGTGGGCAGGAGGGGATTAAGCCTGAAGGATGCGCCGTGCACCAGGGCCCAGGGAACCTCACTACAGGGACTTCAGCAAACCCAGCCAGAGAGGTGACTCAGCGGGGGAGGGTGCTCAGGGGAATGAGCAGCCCTGTGCTCCCTGGGGGCAGGACCAAAAGAGGGGGACAGGTGAAGAGGGTGATAACCTACAGGGTCAGGGTGTGAACAAGTTGGAAATTGTTTCTCTCCTCCTCCCCTGCCACTCCAGAGCTTAGCTGAGGAGCAGAGAGGCTGTCCCGTGCCAGCACTGCACAGGGCTTTGGCACACCCAGGGCTTGTCTCCTCCAGACCAGCACTCCCAGCTGGAGGGTTGTGGGCTTTCCTGGGGTGCCAGCCCAGCCAGAGGCAGTGGGAGATGGAAGGAGCCTGCCATCCAGGCTGTTGGTGAGCTGAGTGCTCTGCCGAGGGACTGGCTCTCTGAACAGGGCTGGGAGCAGGATATGGAGGAGCAGCAGGGCCGGGAGGACAAAGGAGCAAAGCAGGAAGAGGACATCAAGAAGGGGAGCACGTAAAGGGTGGATGGGGGAGCAGCAGAAGTGACACCTAACTGGCCGCTGTCTGGCACCTGCCCGCACTCACCATCCATTGCAGCTCACAGTGCGCAGCCAGTGCCGGCCGGCACACAGCAGGGGCAGTGCTGTCGGACCAGCAGAGAAACTGTCAGCCCCATGCACTGCATCTTCGCCACAGATTTGCAAACCTACCCGCATTGCTGACCACTGTGTCCCCCACAATCACCGCTGGTGGGAGGGTGGCTGGCAAGCAGGGATCCGGCCAACAACAGGACCCTCCAGTACAGAGGGAGAGACAAAAAAAATGGGGAAATTTGCCCGTTTTTCAGAAAAAGTCAGGACACCTGCAGGAGGGCTTAAATAGGGGACTTTCCCTTTAAAAACGGGACATCTGGTCACCCTGCTCAGTGCCCATGGCGGGGGATTTCACACTGTAGACATGCTGCTTGCAAATGGCAAGAGATTGCATCACCCCGGAGTAGATTCCTTGTCTATTTCTGTAGGAAAAGGATGGGGGGAGGAAGGGGACTGTAGGCATCCATCCCTCTGTGCCTGCTCCTAGCCCCACCCCTGGAAATGGAAATTATTCCCATTTTACAGATGGGGAATGGAGACAAGGGCAGATGAAGTGACTTGCCCAAGGTCACACAGGAAATGTGACAGAGCCATGAATTGACCCCAGGACTCCTGAGTCCCAGACCAGTGTCTTACTCAAAACAACATCCTTCCTCCCAAAGAAAATTGTGGTCCAAATACCATCTGCCCAGGTTAGATATCCAATTTATGTTTTATATTCGGAAAAGCAAGCATCAAATGCAGTTGATAAGTAAAACCTCAGGAGTACGGACAAAAGATATAAATCCATTTAAACCCGAACAAGTCAGGTTAAAATTAAACCACAGTTTTCGTCTCTTAAATACAAGTACTTGATAACGCTGAGCTCCTACTATATTGTGACTATTTTGTAACAGGATAACGAAAATACTAATTTTGTAAAATGTCAAGGCTTTTTAACAGGGCTTATGTATAATGTAGATAAATTTCACATAAGTCGAGCACACTAAAATAAAACTTAGTATGGTGCTCTGTCAGAAACATTCAAATTAATCCAGAGTATGCAGCTATATACTCGTCAAATCAGCTTAACAACAAGATGGCAAGATCCTTTTCAAACATCGGATGAAAAGAGCATTACTATAAAAGAGGAAGATATTACTATAACAGAGCATTTAAAACCTGAATTAGATGCTCAGATGAGTACTTGGGTATCTATAAAGGCATTAAATGACAGATAAACCTTGTCCTGTAAACATACATCCAATGAGATTACCCACCTGTGTGTAAAGTTACTTGCATACTTATTTGCAGAATCAAAGGCAATCCAAGGATTCTCTTAAGAATGAATGAGGGTCTTGTGGTCAAAGCACTGAGGAGTGTTGTGTTCCTAACCCTCCCAGCTCTGCCACAGACTTCCCATGTGATCTTGGGCATGTCACTTAATCTCTCTCTCTGCCTCAGTTCCTCGTTTGTAAAATGGAGATACTACCTCCTTTCTCCCACCATTTGCTTGTCATGGTGTTCTGATGCACTCTCACCATTAAAGCACCTCCTTGTATCCATGTTGCAGGAACCTGCAAGTCTAGCACCACACACAAGCTATCTGTCTCTGTGCACAATTCTGCCCTTCATCTGAAGAAGCTTTGCAGTCCAAGCCCTTTCAGGGCAACAAAATGTTCAAACTAGTAATCAGATCTCCCCTTTCAACAAATCCACCCTTTCCTGCCTTCCATCTCCTTTTAAGTCTTTAAATTATGATTTGAGGACTCCAGTAACTCAGCCAGAGGTTAGAGGTCTATTACAGGAGTGGGTGGTGCAATGTGCAGGAGGCCAGACCAGATAATCCCTTCTGCCCTCAGTGTCTATGAGTCTGAGTCCTTCTTCAGCTACTCCAGAGTCTTCTCCCCAGCTCCAGCACAGAGCACTATCCTCTCAGATTGACTCTCTCAGAGGTCTCTGGTCTCTGAGACCTGAGTCAGATTAAGCCAAGTTGGAGTTCTGTAGAGCTTGTGGTTAAGAGATCAGATTTGCTCTGACTGGGCCAACCACATAGGTTTAAACTGAGATCAGGGTTTGGCACCAAGTATTTTTTCAGTAGATTCTTGACTGAATTGGTCACTATTCCATATGAATTTTTTTTCAGTCCCCTGCTACAATCAGTCAGTGAAATTTGCCCCTGTGCAAAGGGCTAGCATGAGCCCTATGTACCACTCCATCCCACTTCAGCCCTCAAAATAGGATTTAAAATGGAGCATTGTCCCTGTGCAGGGTGAATTTCATCACAGAGAAATACAGTTATCTCCTTCTGGTTGGAGGATGGAGAACACTTAGCATACACAAGAGAAGTTCCGTGAATATACATCTCATAAAACTGATATGTTCATATACACACACATCCACATGGCGCATATTAGCTCTAGAATCTATACAACAACTTCCTGTAACGTTCTGAACAGTGACTACTCAGAAGCATTCAATTTGCTTTTTGAAATCCTGAGCCAATATGGATAAACACAGCCACAACAGGAAGGATGTCTTATACTTTACATCTTGACTGTGAACAATAGCTGTTGTTAATTGCTCTCATAATTATGACTCCAAACACTACCTGACAAATGAATGGTGCTATGTATTGGCTTTTAAAAACCTGCTATTAGCTTAGCTGGGGGGGTAACCCAAAACCAAAAACTGTACTGCTAAGAAACTGACAAAAATATGTTTGTTTCCACCAGTAATACAAAGAAATAGCTGGTGCTTTGGATGCAATTTTTCATAATGGATAAAGGCAGATCTTAGGCAAAACCTGGTTTTTACGCACAATTCCGTACTCAAAAGTAGTAGAACACAAGTCCTGTATTGTGGGTATGATGGGTGAAATGTAGGCTTGTGTGTAAATCAAGGACAAAATTTCTACCAAGGTCAATGGGGCTAAAATGACAACCAATCTGGCTGAAAGGAAAAAAATAATCTCTCCACTTCTGGAGGTTCCTCAACCTGATGTCCCGTTTCTAAAGGGACTGTCCCATATTTAAGCCCTCCTGCAGGTATCCCAACTTCTTGAAAATGGATAAGTTGTCCCATATTTTCAGTCTCCCCCAGCACGAGTACTGCATGGCGGATCCTGCTGCTGGCTGGATCCCCGCTCGCCAGCTGCCCGCCCAACCGCGGTGAGTTGCGGGTGGGGATCCAGTGGCCTATGACGAGGGTGGGTGTACAAGGCAGGTAGTGGGGCAAAGCTGCAGTGCACAGGGCCAGCCACTCCCCCTGCTGGTCAGTCAGCGCAGCCCCTGGTGTGTGCCAGCTCTCAGCCAGCAGGGCCCCCGTTTCCAGCCGGCACTGGTTGTACACTGCAGTGGCTGGTGAGTGTGGGCAGCTGCCAGGTGGAAAATGCAGGCACCGGTTACATGTTGTCTCTGCTGCCCACCCACTGGCCCTTTGCGTGCTCCCGCTCTTCCTGTCTTCTCCTTGCTTTGCCCCTTCACCCCTCCCAGCTCCTCTGCTCCTCCATATCCCCACAGCAGGGCGCATCCCGCTTCCAGCGCTGTGCTTCTTTCCTTCCCCCACTGCCTCTGTGTGGGCTGGTTCCCAAGGAAAGCCCAAGATCCTCTGGCCCCGGACACCGGCCAGAGGAGCCGAGCTTTGCATGCGCCAAAGTCCCACATGGCGCTGGCATGGGGAAGCCTCTCTGCCCCTCAGCTAATCTCTGGAGTTGGGAGCGGTGGGGCAGGGGAAGTGATTTCCAGACTGTTCACACTTTGATCCAGCAGGCTTCACAGCAGCTCCCCAGGCAGGGGCTTAGCACCCTCTTCCACACACCCCACTGCGGGTCCTGCCCCCAGGGAGCACAGGACTGCTCCATCCCCTAGGCACCCTCCCCAACTGAGCTACCTCTCTGGCTGGGTTCACTGGTGCTCCTGCAGTCATGTTCCCTGGGCCCTGGTGCACAGTGCATCCTTCAGGCTTAACCACTTCCTGCCCATGCTGTAGCCAGGGGACAAGAAGCGACTGGGTTAGGTCGGTGGCCAGTAGCAGCCTGGATAGGGTAGGGAAGGACAAGCTGCTCCCAGCCACAGTGGAGGGTGAGGGAAGAGATGAGCTCTGCAAAGACACAGGCCAGGTCATCCCTTGCTCCCTAGCTGGAAGCAGCTCCCGTCCCTTCCCTCCAGCACAGTGCCAAAAGGCTATTGCTGGCCACATTGTGGTGTAAATCCTGGCAGAAATCTGGGGGTGGAGAGCATGCCCCCACTCCACGTGTTGCCTCAGGAAGACACAGCAGCAGTTACCGGAGAGGCGAGTTTGACCCAGGGACCCAGCCAGGCATAGAGGGCAGAGAGGGCTGGGTCAGGAAAATAGAACTGAGTGGGCTGACTCATGGCTGCAAAGAAGTCAAAAGGACATTTCAGTAGCCTACCAAGAAAAGGACGTTTTAAGAGAACAAACATTACCATTTTCCACCAAAAATGACATTTAGTTTCTAAGGAAATTCACAATTTTTCACGTGCATTTAAAAAATGCTTTTGCAGCCAACGTATTTTAGCAGTGAATTGAGTTAGTGCACATACAAAAGTGAGAAATTAAGCAAGAGTATGGGGGTGGGGGTGGGGGTTGGAGGAACCACAAAATATTTCTCTTCACAATACCAAGAACGTGGTAGGTCACAAAAGAAAGAAAACTTTAGGTAGCAAATCCAGTCTGAGTTCTAAGAGTTTACATTAAAGGATCATGATTTCTTTCTCTGTCATAGAATCATAGACTATCAGGGTTGGAAGGGACCTCAGGAGGTCATCTAGTCCAACCCCCTGCTCAAAGCAGGACCAATCCCCAACTAAATCATCCCAGCCAGGGCTTTGTCAAGCCTGACCTTAAAAATCTCTAAGGAAGGAGATTCCACCACCTCCCTAGGTAACCCATTCCAGTGCTTCACCACCCTCCTAGTGAAAAAGTGTTTCCTAAATATCCAACCTAAACCTCCCCCACTGCAACTTGAGACCATTACTGCTTGTTCTGTCAGCTGGTATCACTGAGAACAGTCTAGATCCATCCTCTTTGGAACCCCCTTTCAGATAGTTGAAAGCAGCTATCACATCCCCCGATTCTTCTCTTCTGTAGACTAAACAATCCCAGTTCCCTCAGCCTCTCCTCATAAGTCATGTGATCCAGGCCCCTAATCATTTTTGTTGCCCTCCTCTGGACTCATTCCAATTTTTCCACATCTTTCTTGTAGTGTGGGCCCCAAAACTGGACACAATACTCCAGATGAGGACTCACCAATGTCGAAGAGAGGGGAACAATCACGTCCATCAATCTGCTGTCAGTGTCCCTACTTATACAACCCAAAATGCCATGAGCCTTCTTGGGACCAAGGGCACACTGTTCACTCATGTCCAGCTTCTCATCCACTGTAACCCCTATGTCCTTTTCTGCAGAACTGCTGCTTAACCATTTAGTCCCTAGTCTGTAGCAGTGCATGGGATTCTTCCATCCTAAGTGCAGGACTCTGCACTTGAACCTCATCAGATTTCTTTTGACCCCATCCTCCAATATGTCTAGGACCCTCTGTATCCTATCCCTACCCTCCAGTGTATCTACCACTCCTCCCAGTTTAGTGTCATCTGCAAACTTGCTGAGGGTGCAATCCACGCCATCCTCCAGATCACTGATAAAGATATTGAACAAAACCGGCCCCAGGACCGACCCTTGGGGCACTCTGCTTGATACCAGCTGACAACTAGACACAGAGTCATTGATCACTACCCGCTGAGCCTGATGATCCAGCCAGCTTTCTATCCACCTTATGGTCCATTCGTCCAGCCCATATTTCTTTAACTTGCTGGCAAGAATACCAGGAGAGACTGTATCCAAATGCCATATGGTAAAACACTAAAGCAGAACTGTCTTGTGCAGAAATCTCTGTGTAACCCATCATCTTTGAATGAGATGCTCGGCCCTTACCACGTACGCATTCAGCAACATGGAGTGTGAATGTCTACTCCACCTTAACATGCCAGGCATTCATGTCTGTGATAGAACATCTTTTAAAGTGTAAGCAGTTGAAGAATATAAAAACAAATGCGTAATAAATGGGGTTCCTAGTATTCCCATGTGTCAGTGGCTTGACATACAAAGAAAAGATTTACTTTTTTAAAAAACAAGTCAAAGCTACTATTAATAAATTATAGATGATTCTTTTTTCTACAGATACATTGTTTCTTGATATTTTTAGAAGGCTGTGTGCTGAGACACAAAAGGATGGTTTTATACTGATCATTCACAACTCTCAAAGAGAAGAGCAAATTCACCACTACCTGCTGACCCTATGGAGGGTGAAAAACAGCAAAGAAAACAAAGGAACTTCCGTCAAGCTACTCAGTGGAGTGGATTGGCACATAGCAAACTGAAAAGAAGAGGTATTCATAAACTAAGCTATCATTCAAGGTTGCTGAATCATTTTTTTCTTTTAAGCAGCCTGCTCTGGATTTATGATAAAGTACTTTTAAGTCTTCATTATTGGTGAGGCTTTAAATGTAACTGCCTTGAACCAAATGACCTGCAGTAATCACAGATCTAAAGGGAAAATAAATCTAATTGTTAAACAGATACTTCTTCCTGGTTTTAGATGCTGTTAAGTAGCATGAAAGGCGCTTGGCAATTTTTCAAGAAGTGATGATGTCTAATTGGTTTGCACTTCAGCTATGAAATGCCTAGATTCCCTAGAATTTCAGCTTCAGATGCTAGAGCAGGGTTAGCTCAGTCCATCTTCCTTCTGTGGGAGATATTATCTATCTGGTTCAAACATTGAAACTCTCCCATGTTATGTGGTTTACTTTCTGCGAGGTCTCAAAAACTAACCACATTATCCTGCAAATACTAACTACCAGGCACACTGCCCCGTTACTGCAAGTAATCTAATTTAAGTTAATGGACCTATTCATAGTACTAAGCACTATACCCTGTAGTAAGTGTTTGCAGAATTATGCCCTATATGCGATCTACTCTGGATGAACATTAAAAACCCAATGGCATTTTATATAAGAATAAGGATTTACCTTTGCCAGAAATCTACACGATGTGGTTTCAGACTTATCTACCCTCCCACCTCAGAAGAGGCTATATTTTAACGGAGGATTAACGGAGTGATTCCTTTCGTTTGTATGTAGTTGATAGTGTGCTTTTGGGATCCTTTGGAATGAAAGGTGGTATACAAAGGTAACATATTTATCATTATTTCTGAACATAGTATTTTTGCAACTGTATGTTGACTTAACCCCAGGCAGTTTATTCACATGCAGTTTTCTTTTCAAAACAAGGCACGCAGCATCTTGAATTCACGTGCCACGGAGGAAATGATCTCACCGAGAGCTCTAACCAGTGATGGCTTTTTCTCCTCCCATTTTTGATATGGGTGCCATCCGGCATGGGAGGATAGTGTCTAATAAATATACACATGCTGCACTTCACACAGTGAAGAAGTTTAATTACTATTATTTCATATTTATATTGTAGTAGAGTCCAAATGCCCTAAGCATAACTGGTACCCCTTCTCCCCCAACCCCGTTGCTAAGCACTATACAAACACATATGAAAAAAATGTGTCTGTGTAATCCCTGACTTCCCTTGAGTGAATATCAGCTGGGAGAGAACACAGAACTGTCACCATTAAAAACATAGACATCCCCCATTTGTGCCTTTTTAGTTGAAGGGAGAAGGAGGCGTTTATATTCCATGTAGGTCAGCCAAGTATGCATCTGCTGATATAACATACATACACTTAGAACACAGAACTTTTCTAATGCATTGCACCCTATTTGCCCTTGTTTTGGATGACATATACTTGTTCCATATCATGTGCATAATTCACTCATGACTAATGCAGCCATCCTAAACACACACTGATATGCTAAACATACTGTTGTATAGTCTCCTTCTCTCTAGATACATATACAATACACCGCACATACATATGGTGGTTTCTACTATAAATATCAACAAATTACCATTTGCCTCGGTATGTCATTGCCTTTACTGTATGAGATTTCCTAATCCCAAACTCCTCCATGCTTCTAGTTACCACTATGGGTTAAACATTGCCTTGTTTAGTGCTTTCACTATACATGTGTGTGGAGGAAGATGCAAGTTGTCTGTCTTTCTTGTAAGCTTTTCCATATTTCCTTATCAAAGAATGTTCAACTGTGAAAAGACAGGTTTCCAACCTGCCTGATGCATATTTCCAGGGAAGAGCGCTCACCATCTGCTCAAATAGAGGACAATTTACAACTTTGTTATAATATGTTGTTCTTTTCCATCCCCAGTGTTCTCCTTCATAGAAGCTTTTATGGGAACACTACAAACTTTGAAGGATATGGAACACAAACCAGCAGCAATTTCCCATGCAGCCATACAACCAGGAACCTAGAATCTGATGGAGCACAGAGACAGCCAGAGCTTCTATCAGAGTCTGCAAAGGCCAGCACTACTGAACAGAGATTAATGCTGTCCATCTTGGCAGAAGAATACATCCAGGATGACAATCACCAGTATAGACCATTTACTCTGTTAGGAAGTTGGAATCCTCCTGTGGCAGGAATTTCTGAAAATTACTTAACAACAGAAGTGACAAAGAGTCCTGTGGCACCTTAAAGACTAACTAAAATTTTTTTAGAGCATAAGCTTTCGTGGGCTAATACCCACTTCGTCGGATGCATCTGACGAAGTGGGTATTAGCCCATGAAAGCTTATGCTCTAAAAAAATTTTAGTTAGTCTTTAAGGTGCTACAGGACTCTTTGTCACTTCTGCAATTCCAGACTAACACGGCTACCCCTCTGATTCTTAACAACAGATGACCATCTCAGTTTGTACTCGAAAGATACTCTGGTGTTCGGGGTGTCATGTCAGACTAGACAGCACTGGTCAGTCTTTAAGATTAAGCCCCTCACTTTCCTTTGTACGGAAAAGAAAATCTTCTGAAATTAAACTCCTCTGACTCAAGAGAGGAAGAGGAGGAAAAAAGAAAATAGGAAAGAAGAGTGAGGTTTTATATTAAGATGTTTTTATTCTCAAGTGACTTTTGGATAATAATTCAATTAACTTAATTAATTCAGTATCTGATAGAAAATCTTATGTGCTCTTTTATCAAAAATGTAGGTGCTAGCTCTGCTTTTTTATTTCTTTTACCTCATTTTTTCTCTCTCTCTTGCTTAAGATTTTGTGTTTCTCTTCTCTCTCATTCCTATTCTGGGAACATTTCTCTTCCATTTTTCTACTATCCCTTTTCAAGTCCCTCACCTCCTTTCCAGAAGCGACTGATGGGATTCTCCATTATCCCTTCCTATGAAAGGCCAGGCAACAGAACCTTCACCTTGGCCAAGATCTGCAAACAGCTCTGCAACAGCCAGTCAACACTGCTTCTTTAGTTAGTACAAAGAGCGCAGATACATAGTAGCTGATATTATGGCTACAGCTTGGCAGGATTTTTTTTATTTCATGGCAAATTCTGTGGTTTTGAAATTTTTTCCATTCCAAAAATTCTAAGTTTCCTACAAAAGGAAATTCTGGAGGGAAAAGTCATTTCAGGTTGATCAAACATTTTGTTCCAATAAAATCAAAATGTTCCATTCCTATTTTTTTATTTTATATTGTATAAAATTAAAATTTTAAAACACTGAAGCAAAAAGTAATTTTGAAACAGAAAATTGAAACATTCCATTCCAGAAAAATCACAGTGTTTTCACCTTTTCAAATTGTTTTTTTAAGTATCTTTCTGAACAAAATTTTGTTAAAAATCAGCATATTCCTCTGAACATTTTGCTTTTGATGAATTGGCATTTTCTGATGGCATTTCCATCAGAAAATTTCTGACCAGCTCTAATTCTGGGATCTTTGTATAAGATCAGTGTTCAATATATGTGTGCATGTTGAATTGCATGCTCTCACAAATGCATGAGTGAAACCCCACATTGTGCATGTGCGATGGAAGCTGCCTGCATAGAAAAGAGGGGTAAATATGCATATACCCTTTGCAAGCATACTTGGAAAATACGGTCTATAGGTGCATGTAGACATCTATAACACACATACAGAGGAAACACATTGCTCTCTCATGGAGAAATTCCTTTTGTTCCCTCTTTTTTTTTTTTTTTTTTTTGTTTCCCTTCATCTAAAATAGAAGTCATTCTAACTGACCACACGATTGCTCTATGTCTGGGGAAATACGACAAAAAGAATTGAGTGAAAACTGAATATGGAGCTGAAGATTTATTCTGAATTAGGTTTATATGCTATCAAATTCAATACAAATTGTAACAGTGCTTTAAATAAGGAAACTGCATTGGGTGTAATATTATTATTTACAACATGGCACCATAAACATACATGATGGTTCACAAGCACAAAATAAAACAAGATCTTATTCTAAGAAGTTTACAATCTATGGCCCTGTTCCTGCAATAAGCTCTGTGTGAAGAAGCCTCTGCATCCATCTGGAGTACTATTGACTTCAATGGGATGCTGTGCAGGTGTGAAGGTCCATCAACATGTATACAATAGAATGAAAAGAGATATCTACTGTACTAACAGATAACACAAGGGAAAGATAACAATATGAGAAAATGTGCTATCGTTCATCTGCAGGATATGAGGGTTGTAAACTTTGCAAATTGCTTTTGCCTCTTCTTTTTCTGTTGCTTTAATCTGTCCTAATTTATATTTTATCTTTCTTTCTTTGTGTTTCACTGCCCCTAGACTCTCAATACGCAACGAGCTCTTACTGGACTTAATTCATGCCTGATATGACCAGCTTCAGTAGAAAACATATCAGAGAGGAATCATCCCCTACATGTTTTTCAAAGAAATTATAAGTGAAATTTTTTGCACCTGGCTGGGAGCCTGAATTGTTGCTTGTGAAAGGAAACATGGAAACAAATAGTACAAGAAGGAATCATTTAAAGCCTAATGAACCTGGGTATGGAATCTAAATGTGAGCTATAAGGCTTTACTGCCTGTGCTTTCAGAGAACATATTTTCAGTGGGATTACTTTGAGGTTATAAAAACATTTTTTTTACCCAGAGTAGAAATATAGCAGGTACCCTGCCAAGTGCAAGTAGGAACCTGCATGTTCTCCATTAAGAATGCATAGGAAACTTCCAGAGCCACGTCCCCAAAAAGAACTATCACATAATAGGAGATGGTGCTGTCGTTTACTTTAGCTGACATTAAAAGATCTCCCCAGATTGGATTCCTGGATTGGATTTCATTTAGACTTTCGCTTCATTTTCCAGGGTCTCTCTATCTGCTTTGAGAAATGGGTTTTTTTTATGTGCTTCTAGGACCTTACCCACTCTCTGATTCTCAGACTTCATCATTCTTAGCTTCCATTCCTCTTTTTTGTGCTTTCAGGCTCTGACTATTGTCAGCTTTCCAGGGCTCTGTCAAATCTATTTTCTGCCCATTATATATAATCTTTGAGCAAGGATCATTAAGGATAAAACATTCCAGGTATATTGTATGTATCCCCAAAACAGGCATTACATATCTAGGACATTCAAACTTGAGGTTAAATTCAAGAGAAATGCAAACATGTTAAGATGTCAAGAATCAAAGGGGTAGCCGTGTTAGTCTGGAATTGCAGAAGTGACAAAGAGTCCTGTAGCACCTTAAAGACTAACTAAAATTTTTTCAGAGCATAAGCTTTCATGGGCTAATACCCACTTCGTCAGATGCATGCAGTGGAAGTATCCAGGGGCAGGTATAAATAGGTAGGCAAGAGCCAGGTGGGAGATAACAAGGTTAGTCCAATCAGGCTGAACCAGCTTGTTGTTAGCTGAACCAGCTTGATGCCAACTCTGCCCACACATCTACACGAGCAACACCATCATAGGACCAAACCAGATCAGCCACACCATCACTGGTTCATTCACCTGCACATCTACCAATGTAATATACACCATTATGTGCCAGCAATGTCCCTCTGCTATGTACATCGGCCAAACTGGACAGTCCCTATGAAAAAGGATAAATGGACACAAATCAGATATCAGGAATGGCAATATTCAAAAACCTGTAGGAGAGCACTTCAACCTCACTGGACACACCACAGAAGATTTAAAGGTCAGCATTTTGCAGCAAAAAAACTTCAAGTCCAGACTGCAAAGAGAGATTGCAGAGCTGCAATTCATTTGCAAATTTGACACAATCAATTTGGGACTGAATAGAGATTTTGAATGGCTAGCTAACTACAAAATCAGCTTCTCTTCTCTCGCTATTCACACCTCCAGTTCAACTGCTAGAGGAACACCTCACCCTCCCTGCTTAGAGATAACAAGCTGGTTCAGCCTGATTGGACTAACCTTGTTATCTCCCACCTGGCTCTTGCCTACCTATTTATACCTGCCCCTGGATACTTCCACTGCATGCATCCGACGAAGTGGGTATTAGCCCACGAAAGCTTATGCTCTGAAAATATTTTAGTTAGTCTTTAAGGTGCCACAGCACTCTTTGTCATGTTAAGATGTGGAAATGTGCCGTTGAGATACACTGCCCTACAGTGATGTCATGCAATAGCCATACAATTATGATTAGTGCATGAATATTTATAGTCACCAATTAAAATAAACTTATCTCTAAAAAGACTTTTTCCTCCACTGCCTCCCCCTTCTTTGATATCACTGCAGGATGAAGTGCTGTAATTTTGCAGTGGATGCGCTGTACTCCTCATATGTAACAAAGTGGTTGTAACCCAGTATTAGAAATGCAAAACTCAACTCAGCCTTAACTCTGGAAATGCAGCTGGTACTTCCATAATGGAGAAGGGACAATAGGTCTCTGTTTACTTTTCTACAGAAGAGTTTCTCAGGGGGTACAACATAGTCTAAAAATATGGTGATTTGACTACTTAGGAAAGCCAGACAGACCTTCCACTACAGCAGGAGGAAATGGCTATAGGGAAGATCAGGGGGTAAGAAGTACTGCCCTATTATTGCACAGAGATATCCCAGGGGATATGTAGTTTCAGACACATGTATCCTAGCATATCCATGCAGAGAGATGCCTTCATCCATCCTGCTCTCTAGCGATCTTTCATTCAAGAGCATGTGCCATTGCAAAGAGGGCAGATGATGCAGAGGAGGAAACTATCGTTGCAAGAAGTAACAAACACTCATAATTTTCAATGTTGTTGCTATACCATTTTAAAATGCAGAACAAAGACCAGTGTAATAAGTAGTAAATGAATTCTTTACCTCCTTTGCAGGCCCTACCCTTCAGCTTGCCTACTTGAGACTCTCCTTCAAGTTTCCTCAACACCATACTCTACAACCTACTTTGATGCACTCACAAATCAGAGATGGTCTATATAGATGCAGTAGGTCTTGTCCAAGCCCTTGCCAAAGCAGGTATTTTTACATATACTGCCTTGTGTTTGGTTCAGTCCAGTATTAAGATTCCACTATTTGTAATTCACTCTAGTGCCACATCCATCACATTACAGACATCTCAGCTGCCACTAGGCTCTTCTGAATGGATCATTTCCTGCTCCTGAAACACAGAAAATGTAGCTCCTGACAGACTGACTGACTAGAATAATGCATGACAGATACAGTGACAGGTCAGAGCTGATACAGAAATAATTGTAGTATTTTGTTTTTTATATTTTCTAGTCCATATAGTGGATTTTTTCCTTTTTATTTGGCTTTGGACAAGTGCTGGAGAGCCCTGAGTTTTTCCAACTGTTTGAAGTTAGGAACATTTATCATCATTATTTTAAAAAATTGCTGCATTCAATCTTAAAAAGGAAATTTTATTTTCTCCCCTAACAGAAAATTGTGGCCTTTTTAATGTCCTAGAATAGAAAGCTGATAATAAGATTAGTTTTCATATTTTGATACATACAATAATATTTATTTCAGATGTCTCTGTTTCATGTTCTAATAGTTACAGTTTAATTCTTTTGCATGCATCAGTCAGGCTGGTCAGGATCATATATAACGGTGCCCTCTAAGAACTAAATAGCACATTCAGCTGAAAACCCATCTGTTATTGCATACATTTCCAGTTCAAACAGATTCCCTTACTAAATCATGAAAGCCTTTAATACGTAGAAACAGTGGTATTAAATATGTTGCCTTTGAATATATTTGTTCCCTTCTATTTCGGAAGTACAGCATTAGTTAGAGTTATTCATTTTATTTAAAGGTATATCTCTAGTGCTAACCAGTTACATTAAATTCTAGAACCTATGTCGCTGAAGAAAATAAGGTTCCTTTTCAGACAAGATTCTTTAATGTTGACACATGTTAAAATGTTGGCACATGTTTAAAATCTCCCAAGATCTGGACTAGCTGTGCATAGGGCAGCAGGGCACAAGAGGCAGGGAACAGTGGCTGATTTTATGACACCATTTCATTTCCCAGTCTCTGGGGTTGCTGGCTGCCATTTTGGTCCTCAGCCAAAGACAAAGGAGCCAGCAGCTTAAGAGAAAAGTCACATTTGCAAAGCGATGTTTAAGAATCAGGCCCATATAGTTTACACAGCTGAATTCCAGATACTGGAGCACATGCTTTGTTCTGTGAAAAAGCCCTGCATAGTGGCTTAAGTAGATTGAAAACAGCAGGAGCTATCAGCCAAGGAGAAGCAAGCAGCTCCCTTAGGCAGAGAGAAGATGGGGAGTACGGACATTCCCTATGCTTTTGGCACGGACAGTCTTAATTCTGGAAGTTCCTAACTTTTGAGGGCTTGACTTTGCAAACTTGTTGGAGTAAATTTTGTAGGTAGCATGATGATATTTTCTGCAAAGAAAAGGCAGATCATCCTTTGTATTAATAGAAGGCTAATTAGGTTGTAGGCTCTTTGGGGCAGGCACTGTCCACTACTTTGTGTCTGTGCATCACCTGTCAAAATGAGTTCCAGGTACATAATGGGGACTCCCAGGTGCCATGATAATGCAAATAGAAAGAAAGAAATACATAGGTGAGTTGATAATTTTGAAGAGAAAAAGTGCTAAATATTGCTGTTCTGTAGTACTTGGGGAGCACAGAACAAAATAAATTATTCTGCTTCCCAATATTTAAAATAATGCTATGCTCGGTTGGCTTGTTTGTTAGAAATTAATACATATCGTGGTTGACATATTTCTTCTTGTAACACATGAAACAGCAGAAAATAGCATGTGCTGATTGGCACTGAACAAAATATTTGCCAAAAGTCCTCCCTACCTTGTACTGATGAATGGGTTATGTAAATCTATTCCAGCCTCTAGGTTGTTCACCAAGGACTGGATTATTGCATTGCAGAGCTGCTGTACTTCAGGCTAATTTAGCTGTGTCTATGGATGGGCTCAGTTCAACCTAACCACGTTGCACAGGCATGAAATTTCCCCACAGCTTGGAGCAACGCAGCTAGGTGACCCTTAGAGCTCCTCCCCTGCTGCCACCTTCTTCTGGAAGTGGAGTAAGTAACTTCATCTGTTGGTGGAACATCTTATTCCCCCAATGCACACCAGTAACCTCGTCTGGGCTCCTTTCACCTCCTGCCACTTGTTTGCAGTGAGGACTATTGTGCAAGCAGCCTCATGCTCTCCCTGTTGAGTGGATGGTGTTATGATCTGAGTTGGACCAATCAGGGGAGTAAAGGAGATGTTACCCTTCCCCCTTAAACTCCTGCATGGTTGAAGAAGGGCTGGGATAATCCAGCCCTCAGATCATTATTTCAGAGTGATTTGTTACCTACATCAAATCACATAGTATTTTCTCTGCTCTTGGATGTGAATGATTCCATTGAGAACACTTACGCAAAGCTATATTAATGCAAGTGTTAGCATAAAAATATATTCACAGGAGGATTCACAATATCTTTTCTGGGAACTTGCAAATTTTTGGTCACATGAATTTTTGTGAAGAGTTGCGAGTCCCAGCAGCAGAACAAGTGTGTGGTTTTGTGTTGATGAATGCTCATTCATACCTTTTTTGGCACTATTTGCCATACTCTACTATTGATCAGCTGATCTCATGCAAGGCATGCATGAACTTATCTGCTCTCCAGTCAAGCTAAACCATTTCTAGACAGTATTAGAAGAAAAATTCACATCGAATGCCAACTCACTGGAAGTACAAAAGAGTAATAATAGCAACTGAGGTGCCTCTGACGGTATTACACAAAAATGTTTGACAAAGCTTAGCAATGGTGGTGAGTGACATCTCAAAGTGGGTGAGAGGAGCTGCCTAAAAAGTCTGTTTTCGCCTGCAGCGATAGGACAAGAGAAGAAGGTTCCAGAGGAGCTACTCATCTACAGAGAAAGAGATGGAAGAAGCTTTAAAACCACTGGGTTTGAGGAAAGAAATTCACCAAGAACAGTGGAGAAAATGCTATTGACTTGCACTCCATCCTGTTTTTAATGGAGCCTTTAATTGGAGTCAGAAGAATTATGCTTGGAAAATGTACTTGTTGTGAGCTGAGTGAAACATTGTCATGGGTTGAGTTAGTATCTCTTTAAACTGATGTGTGAATAAGTCCCTATGGAAGTCAATTGTGAGAGACAGTTAAAGGCCATACCTAAAACAAAGCCTCAGAGAGCCTATCCAGAAATGAGCACCATGTGGATGGAGGCTTTGACTGCATATTGTGACCAGGTGTGTGGGAGAGAACACACAGAAACAGAACAGACTGAATGAGAGAGAGCAAAAGAGAGGTTGAAGGAGCTGCTGAAAGCATGTGGCTGATCCTGAAAGAAGCCTGCGGAAAGTGGGTTTTGGGATCAGGGGTATAGGCTGAAAAGACTGCTCATGGTGCTGTGCCCAAAAGAGGTTGTTTCCCACTGTTCAATTCCCTCTGTGCTGAGTGACACAGGATTTTGTATATTCTTTGTGAATAAAATAAAAAATGTTAAGAAACATCTACCGCCAATGTCTACTCCCAAATGGAACACCTACAGGGCACCAAACTCTGACTAGCTGCTTGGGTCAAAAAGGGCAACATATATCATACCTACTAGATGACTAAGATGACTAGCTAGGGTGAGAACTGAGATGCTTTGGCTTTCAAGGCCCCAGCCCCAAGAGCTGCACCTCTTGCACTTTTAAAGGGAAACAATGTTTCCTTTAGCATTTAGTAGTAATGTATCAGACATTTTTCTAATCTTATTTTTAATTGTAATTTGATACATGTCTTGGATTTATTATAGCTTTATAGACTGTTTCTCACTATGTGTGTGTACAGGTCCTACACAAGTCCTACCACAAAGTTCTGCCCTCAACTATTTGTATGTAAATCCCATTCTTTTTGTGGGATTTGCATGTGCATACTCTATGTGAGCAGAAATTTTCTCATAGGCAGGTAAAATGTTAGGGGGTTTATAAAAGGAAGGGGAGTAAAAAAAATTAACAAAATTAGTACAGAGCTCATGGCGGGGGGAAGGGGGGAAGAGACAGTATCCAAGAGCACAGAGGTTGAGCTAAGACACTGGAGGTGCATGATGTCAAGATCAGATTCTCTGGGTAGTACAGATGTAAACTCTTTGGAGCAGTCACCCATGACTTTTCATTTGTTTTGTAAGATGCCTCACGCATCTTCCTATTCCAGATCATGCAATAACTGTAGTATGCAATAATTAATAACAACAAAAACAATAAAGTCTCTCCCCCCATACTAATGTTCCCTCCATCTTGGCTTGCCAATTCTGGTTGAATACCTTCCTGGAGACTTCATCACATGACATAATCTTTAATCAAAGATTAATCTTTAATTCCCAAAGACTCCAGGACAATCCTGGAGGGCTGGCAACCCTATCCCATCACTCTTTACCTCTCCTTTGCTCCTGCATTATATGTTACACAGGCCTAAGACCTTTTATGCAACACATTAATACACTATTACTTGCTGGAAGAAGGGAAATTATATTATCTGTGGATAACTTGCTTTGTGAGATATATTACCAAGTGGATATCTAATATTACCTGCAATGTCTTGACAGATATTCGAGAGATGAAATTAGCCCAATTAAAGCTTCATTGTGATTCAATTTTTTTGTAGAATGTCAATACAAATGGAAACCTGTGATATCAATTTTTATCAAGAATAACATAATATGATCATGACATTTAAGACTCTTTTGAATTATAAACTAGTTCTCAATGAAAAAAGGCTGCTTTCATACTCATAATTAGGATTGAACAGCAATTGTTGAATCTGCATAAATGAAGCAGAGAGGCTTTAAAACACTGCACTTAATTATGCCTTCTGAGCACTCTTCAAATACCAATGTTTACCTTTGAGTCTATAACTAAATTGCATGTTTCCAAGCTGGTAGAAAGCTATCTGGAGTCAATGTGCAGATTGCTTTGGGGAAATGCATCTAATAATTATGCACTCGACTGCAATTTTTTTTCAATAATTTACAGGAGATTACACTGGTGAATTACATCTTAAAAATCAGCAGTTCCATTTGTGTGCAGTGCTAATGAGGAAGATCTAAATGTAAATACCCTCCTGATTTCAGATGACGTCTATTCACAAATGAACCCTGGCTGGATTTTAAAGAATCCTATTGAGGCTGCAGGAACAAACCATCCCGATGTGTAGAAAGAATAGTAAATAAGACAGGTGACCAGCTTGGCTTAACAGTGAAATCCTTGCTGATTTTAAACACAAAAAAGAAGTTTACAAGAAGTGGAAGATTGGACAAATGACCAAGGAGGAGTATAAAAATGTTGCTCAGTCATGCAGGAGTGAAATCGGGAAGGCCAAATCACACTTGGAGTTGCAGCTAGCAGGAGATGTTAGGAGTACCAAGAAGGGTTTCTTCAAATATGTTAGCAACAAGAAGAAAGTCATGGAAATTGTGGGCCCTTTGCTGAATGAGGGAGGCAACCTAGTGACAGAGGATGTGGAGAAAGCTAATATATTCAATGCTTTTTTTGCCACTGTCTTTACAGATAACGTGAGTTCCCAGACTATTGCACTGTGCAGCATGGTATGGGGAGGAGGAAGAAGTGGTTCAGGACTATTTAGAAAAGCTGGACAAGCACGAGTCCATGGGGCCAGATGTGCTGCATCCAAGGGTGCTAAAGGAGTTGGCCAATGTGATTGCAAAGCCATTGGCCATTATCTTTGAAAACTCATGGTGATTGAGGGAGGTTCCGGATGACTGGGAAAAAGCTAATGTAGTGCCCATTTTAAAAAAGGGAAGGAGGAAGATCCAGGGAACTACAGGCCAATCAGCCTCACCTCAGTCCCTGGAAAAATCATGGAGCAGGTCCTCAAGTAATCAATTCTGAACAGGGGCAGCTCCAGACACCAGCACAGCAAGTGCATGCTTGAGGCAGCAAGCCACGGGGGACGGCCTGACGGTAGCTTTCAAGGCGGGCAGGTTGCTCTCGTGGATTCGACAGGATGTGGATAAATTGGAAAGAGTCCTGTGGAGGGCAACCAAAATGATTAGAGGGCTGGAGCACAAGACTTATGAGGAGAAGTTGAGGGAACTGGGATTGTTTAGTCTGCAGAAGAGAAGAATGAGGGGAGATTTGATAGCTGCTTTCAACTACCTGAAAGGGGGTTCCAAAGAGGATGGATCTAGACTGCTCTCAGTGGTAGCAGATGACAGAACAAGGAGTAATAGTCTCAAGGTGGAGAGGGGGAGGTTTAGGTTGGATATTAGGAAAAACTTTTTCACTAGGAGGGTGTTAAAGCACTGGAAGGGGTTAACCTAGGGAGGTGGAGGAATCTTCTTCCTTAGACGTTTTTAAGGTCAGGTTTGACAAAGTCCTGGCTGGGATGATTTAGTTGGTGTTGGTCCTGCTTTGAGCAGGGGGCTGGACTAGATGACTTCCTGAGATCCCTTCCAACCCTGATATTCTATGAACCCCTTCAGGATAAAAAAAAAAATGAATGCAGTAGCTTCCAACTGCTTAAAATGAGAACTGTAGACTTCTGTGAGGTGCACTCCAGGCTGCTGATCCCTAACTCAAAGCTGTGCCTATGTGTTAAATCCTCAGGATGCTTCCCAGTTCACATTCATTGTATTGGTATTATTATTATCATCACACTGGTGCCTAAAAGTCACAGTCAAGAGTAGGACCCATTGGGACAAGCACTATACAAACTAGGGTGATCAGATGTCCTGATTTTATAGGGACAGTCTTGATATTTGGGGCTTTGTCTTATATAGGCACCAATAACCCCTCCACACCCCATCCAGATTTTTCACACTTGCTATCTGGTCACCAACAAACAACAGGAGACAGCTCTGACCCAAAATAGCTTGATATCTAAATCAGCAGATAGATAAAGAATGAATGGTGAAGAGAAAATATTTTACAGAGAGGAAACTGAGGCACAGGGAGATTTGATTCTTTGCTCAATGGAAGTCTATGAGATAGCTAGGAAGTGAACTCAGATCTTACTAGCACCACTGAGTGCCTTAATTCTGTGAGCATCCATTCTCTCTCCCCTCCCATCCCCCGTCCTTTGTGTATTTCTAACATACCAAGTAGCTGGTGAAACTCCAAAACCCGGCTTCATGATTAGAACTGGTCTAACAATGTTTTTTGAATTATTTGACAATTTCATAGTTTTTCAGACTTGGCTGATGTTTCTAAAAAAATTTCTGGTCTCTAGATCTTTGTCATACCCAGACAGCAAAATCTCAAATTGCCTGTCTTCCCCACTTTGTGGCCCTGATTCAGCAAGTGCTTGAGTACATGCCAAAATCTGATTTAATGGGACTATTCCCATGCTCAAAAATAGGCACATGCTTTCTTACTCTGCTGAACCAAGGCCTTTATACATAGCTGATTGGAAACGTTTAGTCAATTTTTGGTGAAAAGTTCAGCATTCGAGAAGAATTTTAAAGACAGTCTAGGATTTTTCTATTAAAACTAAAAGGATTTCATTAATCTAAAATATTGACATGCACCATGAAAGCCATCAAAAAAAATCGGCCATAATGTCTGTATTGTGCCCCAAAACAAAGTGAATTTAATTAAATGCTTAAAATTACCTTCCCCCTTATTTCTAGAACCATTGGAATAAACGCCAGCATCGCTGTCCGTTTCTTCATGGCAATTTCCCAGATTATCTCATTGCAAGGTAGGCAGAATAAGGTCACCAACATTTTGTTAAAAACATAGTATGGTTCTACTGGCCTATGAATTGCTATTTATAGGTCAGCTCTTACATTTCTTAAGCACCCAAAATTCCCAGTGAGTGTAATACAAGATATTCAAGGACTGGAGACCTGGAGCACTTGTCCTACTATAAATTGCTTTTGAGTTTCTAATATTTAAATTATGAAGTGCTAATATCTTGGTTATAAGTCCTGATGAAAACTTGGAATTGTTTTTTAAATTAATTTACATAAAGAAAAATTGCATGAGAGTCATATTCATGTCTGCATGATTCTGCAATTCAAATTTGTGCCTTTAGAAATATTAACAGCAGTGGAATATATTAGAAGGGCTCCATCAAGAATCCCAGATATGAACCTCCTTCAACTTTAGGGAAATTCGGAATTGGATCTAAATTCCAAAGCTTCAAAACATCTATAAGTAAAACTGAGCAAAATAATTTCAGAAATTATCATTATTTCGCAACATATTTAGGAGAACCTTTAAAATGTAGTCTATACTTGTATAGTTAGTGCTTGACTCCCTAAATAAGGAACTTGAAAATATTTGTGCACACGTAATTTATGCACATGCCTGAATCAGGCATTTGTACATGCAAATAGCCAACTGGATACTAACCTAGTTGTTTATGCACATTTTCTCTCTGTGTATCAAACACTGGCTTAGGCAAAGCACTTAAGCATGTTGTTAACTTTAAACATGTACATTGGTCCATTTAAACAGCAGGATATATGCCTGAGTTTAAATGCTTTGCTGAATCTAAGCCTTAGTACGAGCAATCATGTCTCCCTCTAGCATCTGTCCCCAACAAGTAAAAGAGTCTGTTACTGACAGCAAGTCACTCCTTTATAACTAAACGACAGAAGCTATGCTAATTCTTTTGGTGCTAAAAAAAAGAGGCTTCCTTTTCAAAGGACACATACTATTTGTATGAAAGAAGCTCAAGATTCATCTCACGTTTGCTCCAGTTTATGCTTATAATGTCCATTCGCAGGACAGCGTGCATATGTTTCCTCATGGTTTAGCCATTGATTCATGAACAGAGAGCCAAGTCTCAGGCCCTGTTCCATCCCCTTAGCACTGGAGCTTACTTAGCTGAATGTTCATAAAGTGCTTTGATATCCTCAGATGCACTGTGTCAAGTCTTATTTTTGTTTGGATTATATATTTAGTTTTCCTGACAAAAGGAAAAAGAATCCTACTGGAATTTTATTAAATTCCAGTTTTAAAAGATTGGTTCTTTCCAGTCTAGATGTTTCCCCATGAAATATTTGGGTTAGTCTATTCAGATTTAAAATTCTTCCATTGAAAAGTCAAAATATTTTGAAGATTTTTTTAAAGCTGCAGAAGTATATTAACAACAAATATTTGTATCAAGATATTTTGCCTGTATTTGTCAAAAGGAAAAAGCAAAATGTACCGGTTAATGCAAATATAAGGCACAAAGTAGTTTATACAGATTTAAGCTTTTAATACAATGGTTTGTGATTAATATATTTCCACAGTTTTAGTACAATTTTGAAAATATAAAATTTTCCATAGAAAAAATGTCAACATTAACGAACTGGCATAAAATATTTCATGGAAAAACATCCAAGTAGGGAATAATTTTTTATTTAATTAAAGTTATTCAGTGTATTTTAAATAGAATGTAATAATATTCAAAACAGGTTTTTTTCTCTGTGGCCCTGATTCAGCAAAGATCAAAGACACCTGGTTAACTTCAAGCACCCAAGTAGTCCCCTCAGCTTCACGAAGATTACTCACATAGTTAACATTAGCCAAAATTAAAGCTCATTATTCAATCAGAGCTTAAGATAACAAAGTGGAATGATATAAAATGAACAAATACTTTGCACAAAGTGATGTCTATCTGAGGATCTCAAAGTGCTTGATGAACATTAACTGAACAAACTTCATATCTCACATGGCGTAGATAAGTAGTTCTATTAGCTCCATTTTACAGATGGGGAATTTGAAGGGCAGAAAAATAACGGCCTTGATCCTGCAAAGATTTAGATGTGTACTGTGAGTAGTCCTACTGACTTCAAATGGGACAATTCAGTACATAAAGGTAAGTCTAAGGGACTTGCCTAAGGTCACATAGGAAGTCTTGGAAAGAAAACCAGGGGTGAAATCCTGGTTCTATTAAGTCAACACCAAAACTCCCACTATCTTCAATGGGGCCAGGATTTTATCCCAGGTTTCTTGACTCTCAGTCCTTTGCCTTCATCACAAGATTATTCTCCCTCCCCCTCTCATGGGAAAAAAATATGTTCAGAGTACATTTTTAATCACATTTCAGAGAGGACAAAAGTTGAGGCCAGCTTATGTTCTCTTGTACTTCAAGTAAACAGAAAACATTCATTATCATAATTTTACAAAATGAGATTATAAATGTAGCAGTCTGACTGCTTAATAGTGTGTCATAGCCGTGTCACTAAAATTCAGCGATTATATAACTGCGGTGAAATAAGCACCATCACCAAACAGCTATAGTAGAGTAGGAGTGGCAGATAACTCAGCATGAGAGAGACAGAGTATGATTTTTATACTCTTGGTTTAATTATTTTGTAAATATTAAACTTTCTACAGGATTAGTATATCAGTAGAGCCAAATTCTTATGGCCTTCCCCCTCCCTCCCATTCACTATATCATTGTTTTAACTTTGTCATTACTACCATCTATAGGGAAAAGTGGGGGGGTATTAAAGTACGACTCAGTCACATTAAACTAGAACTGCACTATCTTTGTCATTAAAGCTACCTCTGGCAAGCTTATCCATCCAGAAGAGAAGACACATACACAGGACACATGCTTGCTCATCTACATGGATTCCAGTCCTAACCAAAAAATATGTACATGCATTTATCTTTAAGCACTAGGTGTCATCCCATTGTTTTCAGAGAGATTATTCCAAGTGGTTAAAATGAAGCATGCACAGGTATTTTGGGAGGAACAGGGTCTCAAATGAAACACTTTGCGGACAGAACGGTCATTTGATTATGTGTGCATACAATGCCTAGTGTAATGAGGCCACATCCCTGACGAGTACCTCTAGGTATTACTGGAATATAAATATTAAACCACCACACTGATGCAAATGAAAGAGGGAGATCCACAGCCCAAAAACCCA